>CP125978.1:494055452-494655452 GCA_030063025.1 Avena longiglumis | reverse complement strand
GGCAATGAGACAGGGAGGTCGTGTCGGCCAGCATAATGGTGGCGGTGGTCGCCGTGGCACAAAATATAGACATGCATATACAATACACATACAATACAATATACATATATACATACACATACAAATATACATACACATATGCCACTTGTTCTGCATATACAATACACATACAATACAATATACATAGCCGAACAGCGTCGGACTTGACGTGGCCTCCGAGGCGGATATATTTTTATTTTTAGTGGTGTTCACATGGATCAATCATGGAGGCTGATTTTTTAGTGGTCCTCCTCTGAGGGCAAATAAAATTGACACATATATCGCCTATATATCTAGTTATATGTACAATATATTGTCATTAGGGGCTTTTACTGCCCAAGGGCCTTGAAAAATATAGAGCCCTCTGAAACTTCGACGGTGAGCCTCTCTACGGTTTCACATGGCTAGATCCTCTACTCACACCACTTTGGTGAGAGAAATTTCCTAGGGTGATACTCGATTTGCAAATTTCCTACAAATTTCCTACAAATTTCCTACAAATTTCCTACAAATCCTTTGAATCAAACATGCCCTTACTTATATCCCATGGGATGGCGGCCAGGCGGCAGCGAGGTGGTGTGGGCGAGGCAGATCGAGGCTCCCGCCGACGAGGCGGCTGGAGGCGAGGCGAGGCATGTCGGCGTCTGAGGCGAGGCTGGAGGCGAGGCAGCGTGCAAGAGGCGGCGGGCGGAGGAAGGCGAGGGCGACGGCGAGGGCTCCAGCGTGAGGCGAGGCTGGGCGGCGCAGAGGCCGGCTCAGTGAGAGGCGAGCCGGCGATGCGAGAGGCAGGCGGTGGAGGAAGGCGAGGCGGCAGCGGGTGCTAGCTAGAGGTCGGCGACGCGGTCCTTGGCGAGCGGCCGGGGTCAGCAGGCTGCCGGAGGCCTTGAGGCGCGGGGAGCACAGCCTCGCGCACGGACGTCTGGCGGACGCAGACTTGAGCGGCAGCGGCGAGGCAGCGATTTGCAGGCGCGCTTCGATCTGGCGGGGAGAAGGAAGAGGAAGGTGCGTGCTTATTAACACCCTTTAGTTCGTGGGAACCGGTGTTAAAGAAATATCGCTTGTGAAACCCCCTTTAACACGGTTCCAGCCACGAACCGGTGTTAAAGGGGGCATTTATTTCATGCATTAAAGGGGCTTTTTAATTCAAAAATATGATATGAAATTTAGAAAATTCATATCTTTTTCATTTCAACTCGTAAAATATGAATAATATATCATAATTTTCAGAAAAATAATATCTATCCATTCATGTAAATCATTTTATATTTACTTTACATGAAATTTTTTAAAATAAATAAACACTTATTTCATGCATTAAAGGGGCTTTTTTAATTCAAAAATATGATATGAATTTAGAAAATTCATATCTTTTTCATTTCAACTCAGAAAAATATGAATAATATATCATAATTTTCAGAAAAATAATATCTATCCATTCATGTAAATGATTTTTATATTTACATTACATGAAATTTTTAAAATAAATAAACACTTATTTCATGCATTAAAGGGCTTTTTAATTCAAAAATATGATATGAAATTTAGAAAATTCATATCTTTTCATTTCAACTCGTAAAAATATGAATAATATATCATAATTTTCAGAAAAATAATATCTATCCATTCATGTAAATCATTTTATATTTACTTTACATGAAATTTTTAAAATAAATAAACACTTATTTCATGCATTAAAGGGCTTTTTAATTCAAAAATATGATATGAAATTTGAAAATTCATATCTTTTCATTTCAACTCGAAAAATATGAATAATATATCATAATTTTCAGAAAAATAATATCTATCCATTCATGTAAATCATTTTATATTTACTTTACATGAAAATTTTTTAAAATAAATAAACACTTATTTCATGCATTAAAGGGCTTTTTAATTCAAAAATATGATATGAATTTAGAAAATTCATATCTTTTCATTTTAACTCAGAAAATATGAATAATATATCATAATTTTCAGAAAAATAATATCTATCCATTCATGTAAATGATTTTTATATTTACTTTACATGAAATTTTTTAAAATAAATAAACACTTATTTCATGCATTAAAGGGTTTTTTAAGATATATAAAAGAACTGAAAATTAAGATACATGGCCAGATTAAGTAACAATCGAAATGAAAATTAAGATACATAAAAGAACTGAAAATTAAGATACATGGCGATTAAGTAACAATCGTAATGAACGAAAATTAAGATACATAAGAACGAAAATTAAGATACATGGCAGATTAAGTAACAATCGGCGAACTTGTTCGAATGTTGGAGTGATTTAGTCATGCTCACACACATAATACTCGCCACTTGTCGTACCATCATGGCCCCGTCATCATCGCTGTCGTCGGGGTCACCGTAATTGAACCTCGGAGAATGCTGGCGTGGCTGGACTTGAGGGTAGCGTGGGCTGGACTTGAGGGTAGCGCAGACGGGGTTAGAGTCGCGGCGGTGTCACAGGCCATGACGCCTGGAGAGTCCGACCGCGCCACCATAGCCGGCTGGCCTCGTTGAAGTTAGGAGGAGGTGGGCCGTCCTCCTCGTGCTCGGCAGCGCCTCTCATGCCGATCCAAGAAGGCTTCCCAAGTAGAGAAATAGTCGGGATGCCATGGGATTCCTCCGGCTCGGCATGAGCTCAAGTAGTAGTGGTTCGTGATGGCCATCCGCGCGCCACACCTAGAGGGACAGGAGGAACTGCACACCTCCGGCCTCGGCATCCAAAGACGGGGACACGAGTGGCCAGGCGGGGGTAGTTCGACAAAGCGCCTCGCCTCCAGGGGTTAGTGCTACGGTGGAAGCCATGGGAAAGAGTGATGAGGTTGCAGATATGAGTCTAGAGATGTGCAATGACAATGGAGGCCAACCCTACATATATAGTGAACTAGCGGAAGAAGCTGGAAGAAGCGGCGGGAAGAAAAATGGCGGGAAGAAGCTGGCGGGAAGAAAAATGGCGGGAAGAAAAATGGCGGGAAAAATGGCGGATGAACCTTTAGTTCGGTTGGAGACACCAACCGGGACTAAAGATGAACTAGTCCCGTTGGAGACACCAACCGGGACAAAAACACAAGACACTAATAATAGGTGAGTGCATGTCGACATTATGTATGCGGCGTGTACCTTGTCCGGATGGTGTCACCAACCGGACTAAAGATGAATTTAGTCGGTTGGAGACACCAACCGACTAATAATAGGGTGAGTGTCGACATTATTTTGTAAGTGTCAACACTATGTCGAGCTGCTTGTACTATAAATAGGCATCCTTGTGAGTCCAGTCCTCCAGCCGGTTTGAGCGAGGACACCACTACGGCGATTCGAGGAGATGCCGGAGCCCATCCTCCGGCATCTCCGAAATCTGGTCATAGAGGCACTCTAATATGTGAAATTAGTTAGCTCCTGGTGTATTGATCTAGTTAGACAAGTTACAAAGCTGCAAGATGGTTTTCGAGAGCAGGACACCACTACGGCCAGTTTCGGGGAGATGCCGACGGAGCCCAGTCCTCCCGGCATCTCCAGAAACTGGTCATAGAGGCACTCCTAATATGTGAAATTAGTTAGCTCCGGTGTATTGATCTAGTTAGACAAGTTACAAAGCTGCAAGATGGTTTTCGAGAGGGGACACCACTACGGCCACTTCGGGGAGATGCCGACGAGCCTAGTCCTCCCAAGATCTCCAAGAAACCTGGTCATAGAGGCACTCCTAATATGTGACCATAGCTTGGAGATCGAGATCTTAATGGTAAGTACTGACATCGGGACAACTTCTTCTCATACTCCCGGTCCATCCACAAAACATGACTAACACTCAAGACATGTATTAATATTAAAAACATGAACTAGAGTTACATAATATGAGCATGAACTTCTTGGCATATGCCCTTCCTTATGATCTCTTGATCGTAACCATGGAGCATCTTCTTTACTTAACGGAATGCTTGGGTTTTCCTTTGTGAAGGCGGAATTTCATCAAACTTATTATAATCTTGACATACATCTTGTCCTCGATTCCCACGATGTTTCTTTTCCTGAAAGAACTATGTGGCTTTGGCTCATCATATGATGTATTTGTTTGCATATTTTTTCTTTTTTTGGTCCGGAGGACATGTCCTTCACATAGAAAACCCGAGCCACATCATTGGCTAGGACGAATGGTTCGTCTAAGTTCTTCATAAGATTGTTGAGATCCACCGCTGTCATTCCGCACTTCTTGTCTACCTCAACCCCTCCTCCTGTTAGCTTGACCCATTTGCATCGAAACAAGGGGACCTTAAAATTAGGTCCATAGTCAAGTTCCCATATCTCCTCTATGAACCCATAATACGTGGTCTTTTGCCCATTGTCTTCTGCATCGAGCGGACACCTTTTTTTGGTTGGTGCTCTTTTATCTTGGCCTATCGTGTAAAATGTATTCCCATTTATCTCGCACCCTTGGAAAGTACATACAATCAGACGGTGTCCCGCCAACAAGTACAAATTGATCCCCAACAAAGGTGTTATTCGTGAGAAGTCTTTGCCACCGCCAAAACTCGCCATGTGTTCACTTATAATCCATTCATCGACTGCCGGTGTTTGAGGCGTATTAAATTCTTGTGTTCATTGATATACGGGCAACCAAGATAGATCTTTGTAAAACCTGTAGTGTGCTTGATTGAGAGAATGCCCGTCCCTACATATCATTGCTTTACATCCTAGGGTGCCTTTTCCGCAGTCTCCCTCATGTCGTGATTCGGAACACCAATCGCCTTTAAGGTCGTGAATAAAATCAACACGTAACTCAATGACCTCCTCATTACATAGCCCTTGGAGATGCTTCCTTCGGCTAGCACGTTATGAACATATTTCTTTAAGACTCCCATGTACCTCTCAAAGGGAACATATTGTGTAGAAATACAGGACCGAGAATGGCAATCTCTTCTACTAGGTGAACCAGAGATGCGTCATAATATTGAAGAAGGATGGTGAACACCAACTCAAAGTCGACAAGACATTGGGCCACATCTGCTTGTAACCACGGTAGGCTTTCCGGATCGATTACCTTCGAGATATTGCATTGAGGAATGCACATAGCTTCACAATGGGTACTCGAACATTTTCGGTAGAAGCCCCTCAATGCAATCGGAAGCAATTGTGTCATAATCACGTGGCGATCATGAGACTTCAGGTTTTGGAATTTTTTCTGCCATATTTATTATTCCCTTTATATTCGACGGAAGCGACGGGACCTTGATCTGCTTTACATTCAAAAAGATTTCCTTCTCTGCTTTGGTAAGAGCGTAGGTGGCGGAGTTAAGTGGCATCGTTTACCCTTCTCGTTCTCGGGATGCATAGGCTCTTGAGGCCTTGACGTTGCTGGTCCTGTCGTGCTTCCGTGTATCTTTTGTCTTCCCATACACTCCTAGAAAGCCTAGCAGGTTCACGCAAACATTCTTCGCCACGTGCATCACGACGATTGAAGAGCGGACCTCTAAGACTTTCCAATAGGGTAGGTCCCAAAATATAGATTGCTTCTTCCACATGGGCGTGTCCGCATCGTCATTCGAACAGATAGTGCCGGGACCTTTTCCAAAGATTACTTCTAGGTCCTTGACCATACCAAATACCTCCTCACCACGGAGGACAGGCTTCCTCCGGGTTCGCCAGACGCTTGAAATGCTTTCTTTCTTCTTTGGATGCAGTTCTAAGAAATCGGCGATACCCTAGGTACACAACCTTCTTACATTTATCCAAATATACACTTTCAGATCATCTAAACATTGTGTGCATGCATTGTATCCCTTGTTTATGCCTCGAAATGTTACTAAGAGCAGGCCAATCATTGATGGTTACGAAAAGCAATGCTCGTAGGTCAAATGTCTCCCCTTTGTGCTCATCCCACATACGTACACCTGGTTTGGCCCACAGCTGTAAAAGTTCTTCAACTAATGGCCTTAGGTACACATCAATGTCGTTGCCGGGTTGCCTCGGGCCTTGGATGAGCACTGGCATCATAATGAACTTCCTCTTCATACACAACCAAGGAGGAAGGTTATATATACATAGGGTCACAGGCCAGGTGCTGGATGCAGTTCTGCTCACCAAAAGGATTCATGCGTCGTACTTAGACCAAACCTTAAGTTCCTTTGCGCCACGTGCAAAGTCCGGTACTCTCGCCGACTTTTCTCCACTGTGACCCATCAGTGAGGTGTCTCAACATCGCGTCTTTCTTACGGTCTTCCATGTGCCATCGCAACAACTTGGCATGCTCTTTATTTCAAGAGACGTTTTAACCGTGGTATTATAGGAGCATACCACATAACCTTGGCGGAACCTTCTTCCTAGGGGCCTCGCCCTCAACATCGCCAGATCGTCTCGTCGATCTTATACCGCGGGCAAAGTGCATACCGGCATGCATCCAAATTCTCGCACTTATCACGCGGTAGAGGATGCGTCATTAATGCAGGCATGTATCTTCTGCGTCTAATCCTAGAGGGCAGACGTAACCTTCTTTGCTTGGTATGTCGGGCAACTCATTATTTCTTGGAAGAAGATTCTTCATTTTACCAACAACTTTGAAAATCTTGTCGGTCACACCATTCTCTGCCTTCCATTGCAGCAAATCCGATGTGGCACCTAGCTTTTGTGGCCATCTTCGCAAGTTGGATACAACAATGTTTTGTGATCCTTTAACCTCTGCTCCCGCTTCTCCTTCTCCTTTTCAGTTTCACATTCTTCCTTTGCATCAGTAATGGCCCGACCAAGATCGTCATCAGCGGGCCCATCTGCTCCCTCTTGATCTTCATTATCTACCTCCGTTGCATTATCATCATATTCAGGATACATATTATGATAGTTTTCATCATCCTCTTCTTCTTCGCTGTCTTCCATCACAACCCCTTTTTCTCCGTGCTTGGTCCAACAATTATAGCTGGGCATGAAACCGGAAGCGGTGGGCGTGAATGGTTCTGGTATTTGAGTAGTCTTTCTTGTTCTGACAGTGAACACACGGACAACACATAAAACCATTGTGACCACGGTTTGCATTAGCCACAACGATGAAATTTTGGAGGCCCGTAATGTACTCGGAAGTGCGGCGGTCACCGTACATCCATTGCCGATTCATCTGCATTAATATGTAGTATATATAAAAAAAAATAGGGAGATGACCATTTATATATATAGTACATCAATG
The DNA here is from genome assembly GCA_030063025.1 of Avena longiglumis. Classification (NCBI taxonomy): domain Eukaryota; kingdom Viridiplantae; phylum Streptophyta; class Magnoliopsida; order Poales; family Poaceae; genus Avena; species Avena longiglumis. The sequence goes on along the minus strand of CP125978.1, from coordinate 494,648,235 downwards.
ACACATGAAACTATAGTTGCCGACCTCGGCCGAGACGGAAAGAGCAACAAGAAAGCTTATTTTGAGCTCTCGGCATTTCACCGAACACCTCTAGTGCATATGAAAAAACACAAACTAGCACTCTTCACACCCTCTTGCTAGGCTCCAAAATGTGAAAAAATGGAAGAGTGGGTGTGTGTGGGCTGGGTGGTGTCTATATAGCCCACCTTTAACACCGGTTATGCCACGAACCGGTGTTAAAGTCTGTGAACCACTAGTGGAGGGACCTTTAACACCGGTTCGTGGCACGAACCGGTGTTAAAGGGGGGCTCCTTTAATGCCGCAGAGGCCACGCTGGTACGGCCCCCCCTTTAACACCGGTTCGTAGAAGAACCGGTGTTAAAGCCCATTTTCGGGATCAACAAAAGCCCGCGTTTCCACTAGTGGAATAGCCGTATATTTATAACCGATTTCCTAGTAGTGACATGTGAGTTATGACTAAAAAGTCACTGTTTTCACATGTTATGGTTGTTTTCAATTATCTTAAATCCCAGGTCCAATAATCATATATAAAACTCCAACAAATTCATCCACGACCAAAAGATGACCATGGCGACTTGCTTACTTCCAAGTGTGGGCAAGAATCAGCTATAGCTTAGCACTCGTCAAAATATTGAAGCAATCAGCCAATCCATAGGCTGAAAAAATACAGTAAGAGATTTAGATCATCTGATACTAGGAATTGATCACACAAGTAATTCACATCAAGCAACCAGGTGCACATGCTCACCTATACCGCGATGTGGTTGAGAACTCTTGCTGATACAGAGTATATATTGTCCTTTAAGAGAGCATCGTTTATAAAAACTGTACGAATAACTTGTGAAAAAACCAATCAGTCCCTTTTTACTACACCATCAGTGGGTCGAATTGTGCTCCTAAAACATTGTCAATATCATGCAATTAGCTGAGGATCTATGCTGAAGTTGCCTAACAGAAAGGTTGCTGACGCCGCGCTGTCCGCCACAAGGCCGATGCTCAGGTCCAGCTCGGCCGCCAGTAGCTGCAAAACTATCCGTCGAGATAAAAAGCAGTTTATTGATCTTTTTAACAAGCTGCACAATGCATGTATGTGGACATAATATGGTACTGACGAGGTTAATCTGGTCTCCAAGCTGCTAACTTGCGCTGAAGCCTGAAGGTCCATGTTTCTCTTGGCTCGTCCAGTCATGCATCAATTTTTGTACTGTTTTTTTTTTAAAAGCGTTGTTATTGGAGTGGAGGAGTACTGGTGTTGTTCTAATGATGTTAGTGCCGTTGTTTTGTGAATTAGTTCTTTGTAGCGGAACTTTTTTGTAATTCTTTTTTTCTAGGTTGTGTGCATCTGTAGGGCCGCTAGGGCATGCGTTGTTGCAGAAGCTAAATATAATTGTTATCCATGTGATATTAATATATACTCTTTTTCAAAAAATGCATCAATATTTTGTCAAATAGCTGCTATGAATAAATAATTAAAATAAATTACAGAACCTTGTAGACTGCAGTACTACTGTAACTTATTATCCTATTGGTTTCTGACAGAACTAGTTAAACTGCTACGACTCCGACGAGCATACCGTAGAATATCGATGATGGATGTGCCAATGCCCCACACCTGTGCCAAGTGCAGAACGAAGGCAGCTGTTTTGACCCATGATCTCTCTAGACTAGAAGTTGTCTCCTCGTTCATTTTGATTTGATTCAGCGGGGAAAATAAAAGATGTGCAACCGTTGGACACGCCCTGAAACTGCACAAACATGACGAACATGAGGGCAGTGGCGGACCTTGGACCAAAATTCTGGGAGGGGGGCGGGTGATGTGCAAAAATGGGTTGGGGGCGAAATATGGTGGGCTTCAGTCTGATTTTTAATTGATAAATGGGTCAAATATCTGTGAATAGTAGTCAAATTCTACATGGGCTGGGGAACGACGACCCTTTTCGCCTCCACTAAGGTCCGCCAGTGCATGAGGGAGCACTCCATTATAGTAGTCACCATGAAGACCCAGACTGAGCGCAATGCAGGGGATGGGGTGAAGCGCCACCGTCTGCACACGATGCAAGGAAGGGGTTTAGGGCTTAGGGCATGGGGGAAGTTCAGCCGGCCGCACACGATGCAAGGAAGGTAGTCACCATGAGTTACTCGGCCTCGTGCTATGAGGGGTTTAGGGTTTAGGGCATGGGGGAAGTTCAGCCGGCCGCACACGAACGATGAAGAGGATGTGGTCGTATGCAAATGTTATGGCCATTTAGCAAGACATGAAGTTTTTTTTATAAAATAAAGTTAGAAATTCATGTGTTTTTTATTTTTCTTAAGAAGTAAATCAAATTACCTTTTAAATTTTAAATTTTTCACTATTTTATTTTAACTAGCACAAGGTGGCCCTCGCAAATGCGAGGGCATCACCTAATGGGTTGATTGAACATGTTATAGGAATAAAGATATAGTTCAATGGATGCTACATAATTTCCCATTACGTGTTAAGAAAAAGCACTGTACAACTATCATAACTGATGATATGATAAACAAAATATGATGTGTGCGAGTAACATTTGTGACTGTCTTAACTTTGTAGGTGAAGACAGTGACGAAGCCAGGATTTTCATATTGGGTATTCAGAGTTAATTTTTTCCAGCAAACCATTATAATATATGTAGGTTCACGATAGCAAGAACAAAACTGCAATTTTTTATAGTAGCGACAACATAATAAAACTACATTAGAAGAAGAAAGGAAATATATAAATTAAAATTTATTGTAGTGAGAATTTTTCACATAACCTCAACAGATACGGTGTTGACGTTGATGTCAAAGCTATCTTTATTTTTTCGAAGCTCTATCTAACATAAATTTCAACGCGCTACAATTGTCCTCCTACTAGTTGTTTTCCATTTTTCAGACCTGCAAATCAAAAAATAACTAGTTAAGCATCACCTTCTTGTCAAAATTGGGAAAAATAAAGACAAATCAATATTGAAGCAATGTGTTTGCACTCACAGTTAGAACTTAGAGCCCTGAACTTCTCAATCGGTGAGTCCCGGATTATGAAACCCGCTTTGGCCTGTGGGAGTGCGATTGTGGAGGAGAGGGATGCTCTGTTTCTGCTACGGTGCCGCAGCGCCACCGTTCTTGCCGGAGTATGGATGTGTCGCTGCCTGTTTGTTCCCTAGCCATGAAGAAGATTAGGAGGCGGTGAAGGGGCTGGACACGGCAAGATAACTTGCCGAAGGGGCGAGGCGTGGTTTTTGCGGTACAAATGCATGGCGCGCCGTGATGACCCACAAGTATAGGGGGTGTATCGTAGTACTTTTGATAAATAGGAGTGTTGATCCCAACGAGGAGCAGAAGGTGTTGACTAGTGGTATGGAGCAGGAACTCTCTGCAAATACTTAGCAAAAGGATTTTTAGTGGTTTTCTGATAAAGTAACAAAACAAAGTGCAAGTAACAAAAAACAAACGCAGTAAGTGGCTCAATCTTTTCTTAGCAAAGGACAAGCGGGTGGAAAAACTTATAAGGACCAAACGTTCTCGAGGACACATGAGAATTCCGTCAAGTGCTTTCGCTTCATATAGCTGAGTACTCTTGTTTGGTGTTGTAGGTGTTTTGTGGGTGAACCTTTGCTAATGTACCGACCTTACTTGGACTAATGCATACTTGTGATTAAACCCCTGCAAACATCTGTAACTACGGAAAAGTAATTAAGATATAAATCTAACCACAGCCTTAAACTCTGAGATCCTACACTCCCTTGTGCAAAAGTGTCCTAACGGGGGTTCACGTTTCTGTCACTCCAGCAACCCCAGAATTAGTAGCCAAATACACAATGCACTCCCCTAGGCCCATAAATGGTAAAGTATCATGTAGTCGACGTTCACATGACACCAGTAGAAGAATAGCACCACAACTTAAATATTAAGTCTAACCAACACACTTGAGAATAGCATCATAAAGAAGCAAATAACCAACACACTTGAGTCTAACCCACTTCCTATGCATGGGGGTATCATGAGAAAACGAATTGTTGAAACAAAAAGCCACTAGCATAGGAAGACAAAACAAATGCAACTTCAAAGCTTTCAACATAAAACGGGGAAACTTAACATTATTGAGATGCATAAAACCGTATTTCCCTCTCTCATAATAAATTTCAGTAGCACTTTGAATAAAGTTGACAATATAACTGTCACTGGAAACAACTTTATCATTTGAATAAGCATACTTACAGTCACCAAAAAGAGGTCCAAGGTCATAAACCGGATCAATAGAAGCAAGTTGTTCCATCCCGAAATCTTTATTAGGCAAGTTGTTTTCACAAGGAGCTTTAGAAAATTTGAAAACGTTAAACACATAAGACTCTCCATCAAACTTAGTTAAAACTTTATCCTTCTTACAATCTATAATAGCTCCACAAGTGTTCAAGAAAGGTCTACCAAAAATGATAGGAAAAGTTTTGCTAGCTGCTGAATTAAGCACTAGAAAATCAGCATGATACTTAATCTTACCGCAAAGAAACTCCACATCTCTTACAATACCAATAGGGCATATGGTTTTCGTATTTGCAAGGTTAATAACCACATCAATTTCCTCAAGCTCACAAGGACCAATTTCATGCATAATTTCCCTATAAAGCTCATAAGGAATAGCACTAGAACTAGCACCAATATCACATAAACCATAATAGCAATGATCACCAATTTTAACAGAAAGCACATGAACACTAGCTTTTCTAACCTTACTAGGATGAGAGATAATATTAGAAGCGTCTTCACAGAAGACAATGTGCTCATCCTCTATATTTCTAGTGACAGGGTCTTTCACAATAGCTACCATAGGTTCAGTATTCAAATCCTCATCAGGCTCCACAGTTTTCTTTGCACTTTTGTTATTTGCACTAATAATTATAAAATACTCCTTTACCTTAGCTGGGAAAGGCATTTTCTCAACATGAGGTTCAGGCACAATATGATTAGTAGTACAAACTTCAGTACTTCTAACAGGAACATGATTAACAACATCTTTATAAGGAGCATGGTACTTATTCCACTTCTTCTTGGGAATTTCTATGTAAGAGGCAAGGGCCTTAAAATAGTTGGAAATATTTTGGGAATCAAGACCAAACTCATTACTAATATCACGGAAGTCATCAGTTCCCATAAATATTTAATGCATTCATACTCATAGTTTATACCTGACTTTCTTCCTTTGTCATTCTCCCAAGCTTCACTGTTTTCTTGAATACGGTCTAAAAGAGCCCATTTAGCTTCTTCCTTCATACGTGTGAATGATCCAGCACAAGAAGCATCTAGTAAATCTTTATCATATAGAGAAAGCCTAGCATAAAAGTTATTGATAATAATATTGTTAGGGAGTTCATGAATAGAATATTTAAGCATTAGTAACTTCAATCTCCCCTAAGCTTGAGCTATACTCTCTCCATCATGAGGCCAAAAGTTATATATCAGATTTCTATCCTTATGAATCTCACTAGGAGGTTAGAATTTAGAATAAAAGAGAGATGTCATTTCCTCACATTCCATGGATTGTCCATTCTTCAGCAACTTATACCATTCTTCAGCTCTCCCTTTCAAGGTTATGGAGAGTAACTTCTTCTTCACCTGTTTAGTTGTGATACCTGCACACTTAAACAACCCGCATAATTCATGGATAAAAAGCAAGTGATCACCAGGATGAACAGTTCCATCCCCTAAATAATAATTATCCATAACACGATCAACAATACTTGTAGGCATCTTAAAAGGATCTATCTCAACAGGTGGTGGTTCATCTACTACCCTAGCAGTGGTAGTAGTTTTCCCAAACAGAAAACCAAGTGGGTTATCCATATTGGAAACAAAGTAACAAGCAAAGAACGAAGAAATACTCAGAGAAGTTTCCTTTACCAGTTCCACTCTTCAATAGCGCTTCACTCCCACAGCGGCGAGAAAATAGTATTGATGACCCACAAGTATAGGGGGTGTATCGTAGTACTTTCGATAAATAGGAGTGTCGATCCCAACAAGGAGCAGAAGGTGTTGACTAGTGGTATGGAGTAGGAACTCTCTGCAAATACTTAGCAAACGGATTTTTAGTGGTTTTCTGATAAAGCAACAAAACAAAGTGTAAGTAACAAAGAACAAACACAGGAAGTGGCCCAATCCTTTCTTAGCAAAGGACAAGACGGTGGAAATACTTATAAGGACCAAACGTTCTCGAGGACACATGGGAATTCCGTCAAGTGCTTTCGCTTCATATAGCTGAGTACTCTTCTTTGGTGTTGTAAGTATTGTGTGGGTGAACCTTTGCTAATGTACCAACCTTACTTGGACTAATACATACTTGTGATTAAACCCCCTGCAAACATCCGTAACTATAGGAAAGTAATTAAGATATAAATCTAACCACAGCCTTAAACTCTGAGATCCTACACTCAATTGTGCAAAGGTTTCCTAACGGGGGTTCAGGTTTCTGTCACTCTGGCAACCCCACAATTAGTATCCAAATACACAATGCATTCCCCTAGGCCCATAAATGGTGAAGTATCATGTAGTCGATGTTCACATGACACCGGTAGAAGAATAGCACCACAACTTAAATACTAACCATTGAATAATAACTCGACACAAATCCACTAATAACAACATGACTTCTCCCATGTCCTTAAGAACTAAACGAACTACTCACGAGACATCATATGGATCAAGATCAAAGATGATATGATAATGGATAACAATCTGAACATAAACAATAATCCAATGGTTCCACTCACAAGCATCAACTACAATAGTAATTAACACTGAGAAAGTTTCCCCTAAGAACTAAAGCAATATCCAACACAATTGTTACAGCGGAACGGAGTGGTGATGATGGTGCTGGTGGAGATGATGGTGTGGATGATGATGATGATCCCTAGGATGATCCCCAGGGTGGGCCCGCACCTAGGGGGTGTGGGCCCCCTGCGGCCCTTCTTCATCCCTCCTTCTGGCTCCCTCTGTCTTGTGGAAAAATATAATTTTCCCATATTTTTCTGGTATTTTTCTGATCATCGCAAAATTGCATCAAAACGCCTTATTTTCCATTAGAATCTAGACTCCAGCAGTCCATCCTCCAAGAATCATCCAGCATGCATAAATAGATGAAAAGCCATAAGTAATACCTCATAATAAGAAAAATATCAATGAATAGGATATATAATGGTGATGCAAATTGGGTGTATCACGCCGACGGCTGAGGTGAGCCGATCGACGACCGGGATCGGCTGCGGTAGAGGAAGCAAATGTGTAGTGCTCACGTGGTTTGGTAGAGCGGCCTGGGCCAGACTACAACTCATAATAGTGAAACATGGCCCTCTCGGTGACTCGGTGAAAGCACCTTATCGTTCCAGATTGAGAAGGCTAGCCGCGGGAGAGCCCTGGAGGTCGTGTTGCTTCAATTTTTCGAGTTTAACAAGTGGAAAAAAACACTACCATGCATATATAGGTATATAGGAGGTTATATACTGAAAATTTTATGCAAATATTATTGGGTATTCATTGCATAACCATGAATTAGTCTAGCTCCGCCCCCTGGGTGAAGACATTCATATTATGTGATAGAAAATAAAATTCTATAGCCACCACATATTCTAAATAAATATCACATGTATAATATATCATTAATCATATCTTATTTTTGGTTAAATGAATATCAGGTTCTTTCTGAAGGAACTATAATTACATACGTGTCATTTGTCTCTGATAATGAAATGGTATATACAATTAAGTTTTATTTGTTAGATTAGTATGCAAGGTTAACATTCTATTTTTTAGGATAATCAGTATTTACTTGAGCTCTGACCATACGATATTTATAATTTCTAATCGAATATAGATAGAGTAAAATAGAAACGAATTTAACCAAGGAAATATACATATGTCGACTAAACAATACATATTTAAGTTTACTTTGAATTGTTCTTTCAACCTATGGTTCCTTTATTTGTTTGGAAAATACATGGCATTATCATGTTGGTGTGAAAAAATGACATGCTAGACACGGAAAGTCTATAGTATACAACTTTGACATGTAATTGGTACATGGACATGTTACTAAAAAATAAGGTACTATTTTTATAAAAATTTAGTGTTCTTACTTTCTTTTGTCATGATAAATTAATATATTTGCATACCATGAACAATAGTTCTAGATATTTGACTACTTAGATTACTATTTTCAACTAAATGCAATAATATTATTTTGACTATATTTAAATTAAGACTCTCCCAATTAACAATACTCTTTGGTCTAGCCATTCTATTCTTTTAGCGAGCCAAAGGCGCGCCGCCATCCCTCCCTCCCTTAGTGAAGCCATACCCACAAAATAATTTCTCCCAAAAAGTTCAGTGCAAATAAATTGTTTTGCAAGTTTTTTAATTATGGTGGTCTAGGTTTCAAAGGGAAAATACGATATATAAGTCGTAAAAAAGAACTACATGGCTACGTAATCAATAATCTCTCATTAGACTCTGTATATAAAATTTAAATCTAAACATCAAAAAGTTCACAATATGTGGATTAACATGATGACTCTATAAAACAATTCTATTTGAAAATGTAAAAAACACATAATTGTACACCCTATGTTAAGTATATAAAGTTTACCATTTGCAAGACAAACACTCGCAGTCCCTCCTATCCATAATAAGTGTCGTTGAGTTTATCTATTATATATACCTACACACTAAAACAGTCTAGATACATACGTATCTAGAGAAAGTTGAGACACTTATTATAGATTAGAGGAAATATAATGTTTATTTGAACCGTTCACGGTTCAAGGTTTTAATCATAATTTTATTTTCCATTTTTTGTTAGTAATTACAAAATCACAGCCATAATAGACAGCTCCATAGTTCAGCTTTTAGTAATTGTATTTTTTCGAGAGCTACTGGTATTAGGGAAACGGCAGTTACCTTAGCTGGACCATCCGATAAAATAGATGAACAGCCAATATAAATATAAACGTGCCATTACTGTATTTTTTTATGCATGCAGGGACTGTACCCGATCATTGTGGCCTGTTGTGATTTGTATGCTTCTGAACAGACTTTCTCTATCCCTGCTTGAAGGTCGATCGGCCTTTTCTAAGTCGGCTATTACTACGGGATGCTTCCCGCAAAAAAAAATGCTTTTGCACGTTTATTAATTACAGAAGTCCACCTTTCATAAGAAAAGTAATGGCACGTATCCAAAGCGCGCGTAGTTGTTGATATAAGTCGTGATAACACGGTTACATAATTAATAATATTTCATTAAATCTTAGCCATAAATTTTAAATCCAACTAATCAAAATAATTCAACTTATATTGCTTTTTTTAAACTTATATTGTTTTTAGTATATATAATAGATTATTCTAAGACTAAAAAGGCGATGGGGAGGGGTTAGGTGTGAGGGCGTCATTTTGCCGTTTGTCCTGTCTCGACCCCTACGCTGATGGCCTTATTAAAATATATAGTCTAGACTTTTCTATTAGTTTGAACTTTTGGTTAGGATAACTAGTAGTACATCAATTCAATATGGTATCAAAATCAGACCAGAAAATGTCTTAAGTTCAAACCCTGGTTAACTCGCACTATTTGTCTGCTTGAGTCGGACCGAGTTGGGTCTCTTCCAAGTATAGCATAGTGTATATGTATATATAGCGCGCCACGGACACAGCTGCAAGGTAGCCAATTAGCATGGACGTGCTAAGTTTGTGCTGGATAGCCCTTGCCACCGTACTGTTCCTCAACATCAGCGCATTATTTTCTCCTAGTCGCAGCAGCAAGGCAAGGAAGCTGCCTCCCGGGCCATGGACTCTCCCAGTCATCGGCAGCCTCCACCACGTCCTCAGCACCCTCCCTCACCGTACTTTGGCGGAGCTCTCTCGCCGGCACGGTCCGGTGATGTTCCTGCGGCTAGGCGAGGTGCCCACTGTTGTGGTTTCCAGCGCCGAGGCGGCGGAGCTGATAATGAAGACACATGACCTGGCATTTGCGGACCGGGCGCACAGCGTGATACTCGACATCTTCAGCTCCGGGGGCATCGGCTTCGGCTTTGCCCCGTACGGCGATCACTGGCGCCACCTGCGAAAGGCCTGTGTCGCGGCGGTGCTGACCGCCAAGCAGGTGAAGCGGCTTGAGGGCATCAGGTCTCAGGAGGTGGGCAACCTCATGCATTCCATAACCACAGCCGCGCGTGGCGGCGGCGGCGCCATCATCAACTTAAGCCAAAAGTTTTCGGCGCTGAGCAATAGTATCTCGTCGCGGGCCATATTCAGCGACAGGTGCAGCCAGCACCAGCAGGACGCCTTCATCCACGCATTGGACAAGGTGCTCATGCTGATGGGCGGCTTCACCCTCGTTGACCTCTTCCCGTCGTCGCGCTTGGTGCGGTGGCTCAGCAACGCCGAGCGCGAGATGAAGATGGGCATTAGCCAAATCCAGAGCGTCATTTCAGACATCATCCGCGACCGAAAGGTGGCGCGAGCTGCCAACACGGATAACGAGGACCTACTGGAGGCACTGCTCAGGCTCCAGGAGGAAGACACCCTGCTAACCACGGAGATCATCGGTGCCGTCGTCCTTGTGAGTAGTCTGCTCCTATTAAACCATATATACATACCCACCAAAAATAACATATATATACATATATTCACTCACTATTTCTTTAGTACTTTAGTTTTTGCTAGAACACTACTCCCTCCAATCCAAATTAGTGGACTTGGATTTATTTAGCTTCGGATGTATATAACACTATATCTAAATCTACATAAATTCGAGTACATTATGATACTAAGAAGTATATTTCTTCGGTCTGTCTCTCTACAAGACGAAAACTCTTTTTTTTACAGTTAGCTGTATATGCTGGTAGTTTATCTATCGTCCATTTTTGCTCTCAGATTGGTGGGCTAGTCAAACTTTTTTAGTCAGCACATAGATAACGGCATGCTGACGTCACTAACTGAAACAGAATTGAAATCGAACTAAAACCTAACTAACACATTGAAACATTTGTAAAATAGTATGTGAACAGTACAAAATGGTTTATAAGTTTCAGTCGAGTTTCACAAGTTTTAGTTGTGTTTCATAAAATTTCAAAAGTTTGGTCAGCACATGGGTGATGTTATGCTGACGTCATCACTGACTTAGCACGGAAAGAACCGGAGGCGGCAGCTGCGTTGTAGGAATCGCGGTGGCAGTTTCCGTGGAGTAGGGAGGATCGGGAAGAGATAGGAAGAAGGGGAAACGGGGGTCATGGGTGGGCCCCGACGTTTCAATGACTGAGTGGTGACTCCCGGGGATCGTTTCGTTCGATCCCCCGGAGTATTTGTATCATTTTTATAAATTCTTGCTACTGAATATTCTTGCTGAATAGCTCCCTTTTGGACCTGTTTTCAGGTATCACCATGTGTGTAGTTTCTTTCATGTCTAGTTTTTCCTTGCTTTAATTTGTACCGATGCCCCGGTTGTTTCTTCCTGTGTATAATAACGCTACAAATAACACGCAATTGTCTTGCTTTTCAGGAGGTATTTGTAGCTGCCACGGAGACCTCGGCCACGGTTTTAGGGTGGGCTATGTCCGAGCTTTTCAATAGCCCCCAAGTAATGGCTAAGGTTCAGTCCGAGGTTCGACAAGTGTTAGGCCCGGACCGAGGTGTCATCACCAATACCGACCTCAGCCAACTGACGTTCATGCATATGGTTATTAAGGAAACCCTTCGAACCCATCCTCCTGCTCCACTACTCGTTCCTAGAGAGACGAGAGAGGAGTGTAACATCATGGGTTATGACATACCTAAAGGCACCACTGTTAGTGTCAATGTCTTTGCCATCTCTCGAGATCCACAATATTGGGAATGTCCTCACGAGTTTAAGCCAGAGAGGTTTGTGAACAACAACATTGATTACTATGGGACACACTTCGAATTCACCCCATTTGGGGCCGGGCGAAGGCAGTGTCCTGGTATACTGTTCGGCACGTCAATTGTTGAGATTGGTTTGCTGAATCTTTTGTACCACTTCGACTGGGCACATCCCAGTGGGATAGACGCAGAGTCGGTGGACATGTTTGAGAAATATGGGATAGCTACGGGCCGAAGGCTTGACCTGGAGCTAATAGCTACTCGGCATGTATAGTACCATTCACCGCTGCATAAATATACTCCCTCTGTTTCAAAATAAATGTTTTAGTTTTTTCAAATTTAAATAAATCTATATACTGAATAATATGTAGATCTATATCTAAATTCTAACAAATTTGAGACATCTATTTTGAAACGGAGGGAGTACAACTTTAGTTCAACCATCATGTATGTATCAATTCCGTTATTGTATATCTCAACTTTGAAATAAAGAGCGCTTCTACTTCTCTGTCCTAGTATTTCTTATTGTATCTTCGCTGCAATTGTTCTTCATGCATGAAATAAAGAGTTCCGTTATTATAGTCGGCAGTCATAGTCACCGCATAGTGGCACAGTGGTAGTATCATACATCTTCGCTGCCATCAGGTATCTTCGCTGCAATTTGTATTCAGTATCGGTGGCCACGGCCACGGTTTCAGGAGGTATTTGTAGCTGCCACGGAGACCTCGATCGGCTACACAAATAACCGATGCGTTGACTCCCGACTTCTGGTGGCTAAAATCGGGGGCAGTAAACGAGCATCAGACTTCAACTCGTATTGTATGATATAAGTCTCGACTGAATACAATATATATGAAACTCTGTCGGAAAAAGATCTCAAACCATGAACACGAGCCCACCCTAGTTTCCTTCTTTTTCAAACCACCTATTGTTTTGGTACAAATACAGTATAATTTTCTACCGTAGCAGAGGAGGGTTATGTGGTGGGGGCTAAACTTAGAGCAACTCCAGCCGCCGCTGTAAAACCGTGCCCGCGTGCTAAAAACCGATATTTTTGGCTTGAGAGCCCGCGCCGCATCCTCCAACAGTCGTGCTATCTTCTAGCACACGGCACTGACAGAATGGACAAAACTAACCCAAACTCAAAAGGATTTTACAAAATGACCCATCTGAAAAACTATTTCACTGGCACTAACCCTTTGGATAGGCGCCTTTTGAGTTTGGGTTATATTTGTCCATTCTGCCCACGGCACGCTTCTTTTGACGCACCGCTCAGCGCGCGCTCGTTAATTGCCGCACCGCGCGTGAAACCAAATTGTCGGCACTTTCAGCGCGCGAGCAGACTCTTCTTCCCCTTCCTACCGCTTCTCTGTCGTCGCGCCGCGCCTGCACCACCGTCGCCATGCCGCCGCGCTAGGGAAGCTCTGGGTACCGTGGCGTATGCGCGCCCGACGGGCAACTTCTACGCTGAGATCTGGTTCGGCAACGACCGCATCTGCCTCGGCACCTTCGACACCGTGCACGAGGCCGCGCACCTACGACGCCGTGGCGTGGCGGCCCGGACGCCCCTGCGCATCGATAAATTTCCACGACGTTTGGACACGCGAGCAGGCTGAGGCGCTCGCGCTGCCGCATCGCCTCGTGACGGAGAAGGAGCGCCAGGAGTGGCGCGCGCGTTTCCCCAAAGATGTCGAAGCGCAGCGCAGGCATGACGCCGAGCAGGCCGCGACCAAGGCGGTGGTGAGGACGGCGAAGCACCAGAACCGCAACGAGCGCCAGGCGGACAAGGTGCGGAGGCGCGCCTTCATCGAGGCGTAGATGGCCGGGCCGGCGACCATCTCTAACGACGATCCCCGTTGGATGGCTGTTTGTCGTCGAGCAGGTGTCTGACACGACACCGGCCTCGTTGGATGATGACTACAACTCCGACTAAATTCTAGTATTAGTTAGTAATTTCTCGTGGTAGTAGATTCTAGTATTAGTAATTTCTAGTATTTTTCTTGCACTACGATCTATGTATATTTTTTCGCTTAATTTATAGATCTATTTTCTGTTATATGTGTTGCAAAATTTTGTTTATCCACGTTCTAATTCAGCGTACCTGTTGAAGGGGTTTATGCTACAAATTTAGCACGCAGCGGTTTAGCGTCTCTGTCAGAAAAGATTCGACGCGGTATAGCTAGATCGCACACTGCATAGGTGTTTTCGCAGAAATATACAGCGGCAGCTGTAGTTGCTCTTAGTGGGGGCCGAAGGAGCAGGCGAGGCAGAGACAGTGGACGGCGACACGTTTTCTACTGCTGGGGAGATTGAGCGCGGCTTGGAATGAGAGCGAGATCTTGTCGGCATGGATCCCAATCGATCCAGGTAGCGTGTACACGGATCCCGGAGGTGATTTGGTCCACCGGAACGGGATTCTTGCGATCAGTTTTGTGAAGCTAGCTCTTTGCGTGACTTCTCGCAATTTTCATCACTGCTCTGCTACCCAAGTTGGACGCGGCTATGTTTCGATGTCGCCGTCATCGACTCTCCGCTGCAACCGCGCTGGTCCATGGATCTACGATACTTGTGCACCTGTCTATCGGTTAAGCATGTTTTGCGAATACTACATGTTTTTCTTCTATCTGTTTGTGTTCATCTTGTTGTCAAACACATGTACTCCCTCTGTCTAAGAATAGATGTCTTAGATTTTTTAAATTTTAGATAAATCTATATACTAAATAGTGTCTAGATTCATTTAAATTTTGATAAATTTGAGACATCTATTTTGGGACCGAGAGAGTAGTATATGTTACAATTACATGCGGTGGTATTTGATGTTGGCATGTTTTATATTCTGGAATGATGGGGGGCATGTTTTCCCTCTGACAGAGCTAAGCACCTACTCCTAGTGACCGAACACAAGTTGATAATGATTATGATATACTCGTACTAAAAGGTACACAAGCAAACAATTAACGCTCGTTTGCTAGAACGAAAGGAGGCGTTGCTTGAAAAGTAAGTACTCCATCTGTTTCAAAATATAAGATGTTTTAGATTTGTGAAGCAAATGTATTTAGACTATTTTTAGTATATAGGTTCATTTAAATTTAGAGTGAATCTATACACTAAAACAAGTCTAAATACATCTTTTTCACAAATCTAAAACATCTTATATTTTAAAACGGAGGGAGTACCTTTCGTACATGACAAGACCTCAATATATGTTGAGAACTTGGACAAGGCGACAAGGCCACGATGCTGGTGACATGACAGACAAGGCACTGTTGGAAACCCAAAGCAGTTGCATATGGACATTGGGAATAGTCAAAAGTATCATGAAAACGAATGACAATTTTTTTCTGACCACACTCTTTAAGTAATAAAATGGCATTTATCGAAAAAAAACTATTTTTCTGTCCACACATTTTCCCAAGATTTATATTTATTATCATAAATTTCGTCTATACCGTTTTGGACTGGGTTGTTAATGTTTTGAAATTATGGAATCGGGGTGAAAATCCTTCGGCCAATAAAGCAAACATCCAGATTAGTTAAAACATGTACTCTCCAATCTATATTGAGTGACAGGTGTTAAGTCCAATTTATAGATTGGAGGGAGTATGTTAATTTAGACATTATAAAAGACATTCAACTTTTCAAAATATGAAGACCCATGGTAAAACCAAGGATATGCGATAAACAGTAAGAACTACACATGGCAAATCTTTTCCCCAATAATAAATAAAAAATGGCACTAGTTTCAAGGCAACAGGAAAATGGAACAACAGAGGACGTGGCGATTTGGAGCTTGGGCTACACGTTGCCCCTTTTTGAACAATTCGAAAACACAAATTCAAAGTTTCAAAAAATTCTGAGTTTCAAATAACACATGTAGCAAAGTTGTCACCAAATGGCGTGTGCTCAAGAGCATATCCGCTATGATCTTGGCATGGATAGATCCTTCGGTGCCGACATGATTCTGATGCCAAACGGAATAAGGAGGTGCTCAAGGTAGCTAGGACTAGATATGGTATTTCTCGTAATTGGGTGTAGTTTTAGGTTTTAGAGTTACATGATGTGCTGAATAGAGAGGGTGTCAAGACCTTCTATGTTATTAGCGGTTGCTACCTCTAATGTAGTGATTAGAGAGGGGCTCAAATCCAGTGTGATGTGATGTAATGTAATGAATATTCTTTATATCAATAAGATGAGTATTTTCAATTTCAATGGAATTAGCAACATAACGTGATTATTGTTAATGTATAATGTTAATGTTATCGTTAATCTAAATAACTTTTTTAATATTGAAGGTGTAACCCGGAAATTAACACGCTGTTACAAGACACTAAATTAGCATCATCGTCCTTTATGTCCCAAGGAGGATCCTCTATCACGCCAAGGTAGCGCTAGCTTGGCGGTTGACGATGTGCCGAGCCAAAAAAAAAACGCCGTCTAAAAATTTCTCACGATGTAGTTATCCCTGACAGATTTTTTTGCCGCGCCAACACGAGCGTGGTGACTAGGCGGGTGGCTCAGAGTTTATAAGTAGCAGGGCCCACGATACATGTTGTAGTGTTGTTTTCTATGCTACGGTTGATGGATAACGGGAGCATGGACTTGAAGAACCATACCGATGGTCCGGAATGTCCGAAAAGAGAGGTATAATTGTTATACGAAATTATTGACTTGTTCTATTAAGAAATTATCTTATGAAGTTTTTGGTATTTGATACTAATTACTTGCATAATGATGCAGGTTAATCCCAAGAAGAGGAGTACTGCGGAGAAGTGAGATTTTGAGGATGCCTCGGTAATGGTGGTTGGTTTGCCGGTCTCGACGCCAAGATGAGGTGTTCAAGGTCAAGACCCAAGTTGATGCATAAGAGGAACAAAGTTTATTTTGTTATCATTTTAGAAACGTATTTTTCTTAAATATTGAACAATTGTTGTTCGATCAGTTTAGAAGACTTGTGTAATGGATTTGTGCATGTTCGAAGGCCGTAATCTTACTTATGTTGGTGCTTGCATAAATGTCTTTCATTTTAATATTACTATGTTGAATGTTATGAGAAAACCACCACTGTGTATGGCACCATATGACATAGTGATAATTCATGTCGAATTTTTTTCCAATAGTTCTATTGAAGATGAAATTTTGAAATTGAAATTCAACAAGTGCATATTAGAGTTGTCCAATGAACGAAATGACTAAGTCATTGTTTGTAAATGAAGTTGCTAAGATAGTTGAAGAAATATATTTGATGTATAATGTTCAATTTACTTGCAAGACTAAATGGCAAAAAGATAACTTCGGGAATTTTACTTGTAACTGAAATTGATGTTAGCATACTCACTATATTCTGAAATATTTTGAAAGCGTTCAAATACATTCGATACTGAGTAGTTCTCATCATAAATAAGTTATTTGTTCCATGTGATTCAAATTTCTAGTGATTAAAAGAAACTAGAAAGGGCTATGCGACACATACCGCTCCCGCGTATGCTCCATCGCCTAGTGCACCGGCAGGACAACGCCAAAACAAACACAGTACAATGCAACCAAAGTAATGGTATCCATTCAAACAAAGTCTTGTTGTTCAGGGCTGGTCAACACAGTAACACAACCCATTGCACGCAACAGGGTGCACCATCCAGTCGACCTCCGGTTATCCTCCCATTGCACGCAACAGGGTGCACCGCGAAGCAAGGTTCGCTGGCCCGTCCGGTACAGACTGACAACCCGACAAACGATCACACAGCAGCCGCACAACAGTGGACCCCTAACTCCTCCACAAAATTTGGACAAACCACCCAACACACATATCTTCATCTATAGCTAACCCAACAAGGTCCAAGCCGACCCAACCCCACACCGTCCTGTAGTATGTGGCTCGCAATGGCGGCACTCCATAATGTCATGCTCTGGGAAACACGCTCACGAAACACGCTAATCGGTAAACGATCGCGCAGCAAGCCACACAACAACGAATTCCCTGACCCCTCCACGAAATTAGCATAGACCACCTGACACACATATCCTATTCTATAGGCAACCCTACCAAACCTCGTATGTGGACACGAAACAACAGGATACTAGGCAGTCCCAACCACAAACCGCCCCATGGTACGTGGTACATGGAACGCAAGGGCAGCGCTCTAGTGCACGCAGGGCGTGAGCTGGCTCATCAAGGCCCAACATACATGACCCTATCAAGCCTCCTATCCTACATAAATAGGGACTGGCGATGGCATGCCCAGTTTCACCATGCTCGATAGACATCATCACTCTTCTGTTCCACCTTATACTCACAGAGACCAGGCAGTGAGCACACCCGGAGCTAGCCAACCTACAGAGGCCATCCATTATGGGAAATCGATGTCTTCCTTGCCATCTTGTTCTCTTTGGCGTCCCGACGAACCAAACTCCCGAGGTCGGGAGTCGCCACCGACAACATCATTTACCACGTGTCACACTAGCCCTCTTCTGTGGCCGCTATATACTACTAGGAAAATGACTATAGATGCATGAACGCTAGCAGCGTGCCCAAAATCCGCCGGCTACAGCCTACATGTGATACCTATAACATTTGGGAAAGGTGAAAGCTACAGGTGACATAGGTATGCCCAAGAGGCATACGACTATATAGCCTACCCGGCTTGACCTAAAAGAAGGCCCACTCGACGACCTGCCAAGGTTCACGAAGCACAAGACAGTTCGACTGATGTGAAACCTATAAGGATAACGAATCCAAGCGCGCAAGACAAAAAAGTCCAAGACTAGAAAACTCTAGAGTTTGGATCTAACTTGTAACCCACTCGCTCACGGTACTTGGGACCTAGCCTCTCATGTAAAAGCTATGAGGGGCCGCCGAGGAGGACAGATCACAACACTCGTAACATACGTAAGATCCAATTTACGCATCCACCGCCATCTTGGCGATATTGTAACCTTTGGTTTCTCCATCAATCAAGAACAAATAACCAGGAGTCGGGTTTTTCCTCTGGGGGCCTGAACCTGGGTAAACCTCGTGTCCCTATCGTTTATCTCTTAGCTGACGAAGTCTCCAGCGTGCCACTCTTTCCTAAAACGCAAGTCCATCAAGTATGGTCATTGTCATGATCTCCCCACGTCAATTGGCGTTGTCTGTGGGAAGCCTGCACGCTGATGTTGCGACTTTGGCGGCCTCATCACTGGCGACCTAAGACTCGATAATCTCTAGGGAGCAGATCCACTTCGGCTCTCTCGTCATGAAACGGCGATCGGATCACATCCGGTTGATTCATGTGTGGACGGAGCGCTTAGCTTTGCTATCAACAAATCCATCATGATGCGTCTTTGTCTTCACCGCGAGCGCGTGTCCAACCTGCCATCAGGCGTGTTCTTCAGTCACGGCATGTTCGTGTGGTCACTAGTGGAAACGAGGCCTTTGGTTGAGGTCGGAAATGGGATTTAACACCGGTTCTTCAACGAACCGGTGTTAAAGGGGGAGCCCGTACCAACGTGGTCCAGAGAGCAAAAAGGAGCACCCCCTTTAACACCAGTTCGAGCCACGAACCGGTGTTAAATGCCCTGCACCAGTGGCCCATGCAGCCCCCCTTTAACACCGGTTCGTGGCCCATGCAGGGCCTTTAACACCGGTTCGTGGCTCGAACCGGTGTTAAAGGGGGTGCGCCTATATAACAGACCGCGGCCCACACCCCTCTCTCTCATTTTTTTCACTCTCTCATTTTGGAGCTTAGCAAGAGGGTGAGAGGTGTGCTAGTTTGTGTTTTTTCCTATGCACAAGAGGTGTTCGGTGAAATGCTCGAGAGCTCAAATTAAGTTTTCTCGTTGCTATTTCCTTCTCGGTCGAGGTTGGCAACTTTATCATGTAGGGGTTCGTAGCATGGAAAACAAAAAATTCTACCGCATGCACACAAACAAGCCAAGATCTATCTACTAGATTATAGCAACGAGTCGATAGAAGCACTCACCCTCGAAGATTCCAAAGCGGTTAACAAGAGCAGATTCTCGTGGGTGATGTAGTCGTACACTTGCCGATCTCAAGATCGCGTAGACGATCCTTCCGCCACGTTCCGCAGCGCCATGATCGGTCACGCTTGGTACTGATGAAGACCTTCCTCTCCCTTGTTCCAGCAGGCAGCGGAGGTTGTAGTTCTCCCCTCGCGATTCCGGCAGCACGACGACGTGGTGTCGGAAGTAGAGGGAAGATCCCGCAAGGCTTCGCCTAAGACGGATGCAAGTTATGGTGGATTAGGGTTTCCCGGAAATCTAGGGTTTAGAGATCCGGGAGGAGGAGGAGGTGTCGGCGACGGCGACGGACCGGCGGCGGCAAGCGGTGGCGGCGGCGGCGGCGGGCTCGGGTGGAGAGGGCTTGGAAATTGTGTGTTGTGTTGGGGCAGCCCTCCCCCTCTATTTATGAGAGGGGAGGCAGCCTTCGGAGGGGTGGGTTTGAAATCAAACCCAAACCCAAGTTGGATTGAGAGGACTTGTTTCTTCTCTCACTAGGAAACCATTGTTCCAGTTTGACTTTTCAAACTTCCCGTTTGACTTTCAATTTAGAGCTTTATTTCTCTCTTGTATATGCCAACACCAAGTGACCTTGGATATGATCCAATCATTCCACATATCCATGACACATTCATGGACCATTCTCCTTCCGGACTGGTGAACCTTCTAAACCCTTCTAGAACCTCTCCAATGAAATCATCGGAAACTTTCCTGAACTCCGAAATAGGACTTTCCTTATATGAATCTTATTATCCGGACCATTCTGGATCTCCTCGTGATATCCTGGATCCCATCCGAGACTCCGAACAACATTAGGTATCCCTACTAACATTCCATATCTACTAAACAACATCGAATCCTTAAGTGTGTCTCCCTACGGTTCGTGAATTATGCGGACATGATCGAGACACTTCTCCGATCAATAACCAATAGAGGAATATGGAAATTCATATGGATACCACATATTTCAACGATTACTTTGCGATCGAATGAACCACTTACATACGATACCAATTTCCCTTTGTCTCAGGATAGTTTACTTATCCAAGGTTTTGATCGTCGGTATCTCTGCATACCTAGTTCAACCTTGTTACTGATAAGTACTCTTTTCTCGTTCCCGTGGTATGTGATCCCTTGTGAGCCAATCACATGCTTGCAAGATAATTGGATGACATTCCACCGAGAGGGCCCAGAGTATATCTATCCGTCATATGGATGGACAAATCCCACTCTTGATCCATGTGCCTAAACCCATACTTTCCGAACACTCAATGCCACCTTTATAGCCACCTAGTTACGGTGTGGTGTTTGATGTCATCAAAGCATCCTTCCGGTGATGCTGATTAGCATGATCTCATGGTCGAAGGAATTAGGTTACTATGTATCAGAAAGCTTATAGCAAACAAACTATTAAAATGACTTGATCTTTATGATACGCTTATCTATAGGAGTATGTCCATCGTATCATTCTCCTAATGATATGATCTTGTTATTAACAACATCTCAATGTTCATGATCGAGAAACCACGATCATCTAATAATCAACAAGCTAGTATTATAAAGAGTCTTTACTAGGGACTCTAATTTAGTTTACAAATCACACAAGTATTAATGTTTCTGGTTAATACTATTATAGCATGAATGTAAACATTTATCATAAACACAAAGATATAATAATAACTGCTTTTATTATTGCCTCTAGAGCATATCTCCAACAGTCTCCCACTTGCACTAGAGTCAACTAATCTAGATTACATGGTAATATACCGAACACCCATGGCGGTTTGGTGCTGGTCATGTTTTGCCCTCAGGAGAGGTTTAGTCAACGGATCCGCCATATTCAGATCTGTGTGTACTTTGAAAATCTTTATGTCACCATCTTGGACATGGTATCGAATAGCATGAAAACGTAGCTTGATGTGCTTCAGCTTCTTGTGTGACCTTGTTTCTTGCGCATTGGCTATGGCGCCCATGTTATCACAGTAGATAGACGTTGAGTCCAGCGCACTTGGAATCACACCGAGCTCTGTAATGAACTCCTTCATCCATGTCGCCTCTTGTGAAGCGTCCGAAGCAGCTATGTATTCCGATTCAGTTGAAGATCTCGCCACAACGCTTTGCTTTGCACTCCTCTAGCTAACTACTGCACCATTCAAAGTAAATACGTATCCAGATTGAGATTTAGAATCATCTGGATCGGTGTTCCAACTAGCATCGGTGTAACCATTAACAACGAGCTGTTCATCACCTCCATAAGAAAGAACCATATCCTTAGTTCTTCTCAAGTACTTAAGGATGTTTTTGACCGCTGTCCAATGATCCACACCTGGATCACTTTGATATCTGCTAGTCAAACTAACAGCATATGAAATGTTGGGTCTAGTACATAGCATGACATACATTAGAGATCCTATGGCTGAGGCATAGGGAGTCTTACTCATCCTTTCTCTATCTTCTACTGTTGCAGGACTTTGAATTTTACTCAAGGTAGTATTGGGCAACATGGGCAAGAACCCTTTTTTGCTATCTTCCATTCCAAACATCTTTAGAACTTTTTCCAAATATATACTTTGTGACAATTATATTAGGCGTCTCGATCTATAAATATAAATCTTTATGCCTAATATGTAAGCTGCTTCGCCAAGATCTTTCATTAAAAACTATTATTCAAATAATCTTTGACACTATTAAGAAGGTCTACATCATTCCCAATCAACAATATGTCATCTACATATAGTATTAAGAATGCTACAGAGCTCCCACTCACTTTCTTGTAAATACAAGCTTCTCCATAAGTTTGTATAAAGCCAAAACTTTTGATTACCTTATCAAAACGTTGATTCCAACTTCGGGATGCTTGCTTCAATCCATATATGGACCGTTGAAGTTTGCATACCTTGTTAGCATCTTTAGGATCGACAAAACCTTTGGGTTGCATCATATACAACTCTTCATCAATGTCTCCATTAAGGAACGCCGTTTTGACATCCATCTGCCATATCACATAATCATAAATATGCAGCGATTGCTAACATAATCCTCACAGATTTTAGCTTCGCTACTTGTGAGAAAGTCTCATCATAGTCAACACCTTGAATTTGTCGAAACCCTTTTGCGACAAGTCGAGATTTATAGACAGTAACATTACCATCAACATCTGTTTTCTTCTTGAAAATCCATTTGTTCTCGACAGCCTTTCGGCCATCCGGTAAGTCCACCAAAGTCCATACTTGGTTTTCGTACATGGATCCAATCTCGGATTTCATGGCTTCTTGCCATTTATTGGAATCTGGGCTCATCATCGCTTCCTCATATGTCGCAGGGTCATCGGTGTTGTCCACCAACATGACACTCATAACTGGATCATACCAATCAGGAGTGGTACAAGTTCTCGTTGACCTACGAGGTTCCGTAGTAACTTCAACCGAAGTTTCATGATCAACATCATTAGCTTCCTCTCTTATTGGTGTAGGCGCCACAGGGACTACTTCCGGTGCTGCGCTACTCGCAAGTTCGAGAGAAGGTTCAACAACCTCGTCGAGTTCTACCTTCCTTCCAGTCACCTCTTTCGAGAGAAATTCCTTCTCTAGAAAGGATCCAACCTTGGCAACGAAGATTTTGCCCTCGGATCTATGATAGAAGGTATACCCAATAGTTTTCTTCAGGTATCCTATGAAGACGCATTTTTCCGCTTTGGGTTCAAACTTGTCCGGCTGTAACTTCTTTACATAAGCTGCGCAACCCCAAACTTTAAGGAACGACAATTTAGGTTTCTTCCCAAACCATAATTCATACGGTGTCGTTTCAACGGATTTAGATGGTGCCCTATTTAAATTGAATGCGACTGTTTATAATGCATAACCCCAAAACGATAGCGGTAAATCTATAAGTGACATCATAGAACGAACCATATCTAAGAGAGTTCGATTACGACGTTCAGACACACCATTACGCTGTGGTGTTCCCGGCGGTGTCAATTGTGAAAGTATTCCGCATTTCTTTAAATGCTCACCAAACTCGTAACTTAGATATTCACCTCCACGATCAGAACGTAGAAATTTAATCTTCTTGTTACGTTGATTCTCCACCCCACTTTGAAATTCCTTAAACTTCTCGAAAGTTTCGGACTTATGTTTCATGAAATAGATATACCCATATCTACTCAAGTCATCTGTGAAGGTAAGAACATAATGATAACCACCGCGTGATGCTACACTCATTGGACCACACACATCGGTATGTATGATTTCCAATAAGTCTGTAGCCCGCTCCATCATACCCGAAAATGGAGTCTTAGTCATTTTACACATCAGACATGCTTCGCATCTTTCAAGTGATTCGAAATCAAGTGATTCAAGAAGTCCATCGGAATGGAGTTTATTCATACGCTTCACTCCAATATGACCAAGACGACAGTGCCACATATAGGTCGAGTTATCGCTCAATTTCAAACGTTTAGCTTCAACATTATTAATGTGTGTATTACCACAATCGAGATTCAATAAGAATAGACCATCTATCAAAGGTGCATGTGCATAAAACATATTACTCATATAAATCGAACAACCATTATTCTCGGACTTAAACAAGTAACCGTCTCGCAATAAACATGATTCAGATATAATGTTCATGCTCAACGCAGGCACCAAATAACAATTATTTAAGTATAAAACTAATCCCGATGGTAGATGAAGAGGTAGCGTGCCGACCGCGATCACATCAACCTTTGATCCATTTCCAATGCGCATCGTCACCTCGTTCTTCGCTAGCTTCCGTTTATTCTGCAGTACCTGTTTCGAGTTACAAATATGAGCAACCGAACCAGTATCAAATACCCAGGCACTACTACGAGTACTAGTGAGATACACATCAGTAACCTGTATATCGGATATACCTTTCTTCTTGATGTTGCCGTTCTTCAAATCCGCCAAGTACTTTGGGCAATTCCGCTTCCAGTGACCTTCTCCCTTGCAGTAAAAGCACTCAGTATCAGCCTTAGGCCCAACCTTGGTCTTCTTCGCCGGCACGGCAACTTTCTTACCACCCTTCCCAAAGTTTCCCTTTTTCTTAGACTTGCCTTGCTTCTTGAATTTGGTGGTCTTATTGACCAACAACACTTGGTGCTCTTTCTTGATCTCCACTTCTGCAGATTTCAACATGGAGAAGAGTTCTGGCAACGTCTTGTCCATGTTTTGCATATTGTAGTTCATCACAAAGTTCTTGTAACTTGGTGGCAGTGACTGGAGGACACGGTGAATCCCCAAAGAATTAGGAATCACTATACCCAAACTTTGGAGTTTATTTGCGTCCCCAGACATCTTAAGCACGTGCTCACTGATGGAGCTGCCCTCTTCCATCTTGCAGTTAAAGAAATTTTCAGAAGCCTCATAACTCTCAGCTGCCCCATGAGCCCCAAATATCATTTTGAGTTCACGGACAATATCATGTGGGTCATGGTTCTCAAACCTTTTCTGAAGCTCCGATTCCAAACCATACAAGATAGCACACTGAAAAGTGGAATATTGATTCTTCCGAGTGAGGTAAACATTCTTTACTTCATCGGTAGTAGTAGCTGCAGGTGGGTCACCCAGCGGTGCATCCAGCACATAGGTCAAATTACCAGCATTGAGGATAATCCTCAAATTGCGGAACCAATCCGCGAAGTTGCTTCCATTATTTTTCAACTTTTCTTTCTCTAGGAACGCATTAAAATTGATGGTAGGGACCGTCATTGATCTACAACATATTTGCAATAGTTTAGACTAATTTTATGACAAACTGAGTTCTAATTAATAGTTAAATTAATCTAGGTGAACTCCCACTCAAAACAATATCCCTCACATTGTTCATCATATCTACTATATGACTCATGCTTTACCTTTCGGTGATCCGTGTTCCGAGACCATGTCTGTACATGCTAGGCTCGTCAAGATCAAACCTTAGCTTCCGCATGAGCAAATCTCGCTTGGTCACGTTGTATACACTCGAAGAATCTAACACACCTGATCATCACGTGGTGCATTGAAACAACGAGCTTTAGCAACGATACTTACTAAGGATGAACACTTTAAAACTTGAAATTGTGTTCTTGAGGGATCATCTTATAATGCTATCGTCGCAAACTAAGCAATAAAAGATGCATAAAGTATTAACATCACATGCAATTCATAATATGTGATATTATATGGCCTTTCTTCTTATTCTTCCGATCTCCATCTTCAAGCACGAACATGATCTCCATCATCCCCGGTATGGCGTCAAGGTCAATGGCGCTGTTTCATGGTCGTCGTCCACCAGCTTCAACTATTACAACTACTTTGAATAGACATGCATGTCTTAACGGAATTTAAAAGACAACCATATGGCTCCTGCCGGTTGCCAACTTACAATAAGGAACATTGCATACATCATATATAATCACAATCATGGCCATATCACATCACAGCACACCCCTGCAAAATAAAGTTAGACGCCTCTAATTTTCTTTGCATATTTTACGTGGTTTGGGGCTTTCAATAAGTGTCGTTCTAACTTACAAACAAGAACCACGACGTTGATGCTTGAACTATCAAGTGCCCGTTGTAAATTGAATCTATACTATGATGGGAGAGACAGACACCCGCAAAGCCACTTATGCAATACAAGTTGCATGTTGAGCGTGGAGCAAGTCTCATGAACGATGTCATGTAAGGTTAGCCCGGGACGCTTCAACCCATCATACCGCAAGATGCAAAGTACACAAAAAGCAATTGATAATAAAAACACCACTGCCCATAATGACCATTGTGTTCTACTCGTGCAACAGATCTACATATAGACACGACTGATACCCTTTGAGGGTTCATAGCATGGAAAACAAAAAATTCTACCGCATGCACACAAACAAGCCAAGATCTATCTACTAGATTGTAGCAAGTCGATAGAAGCACTCACCTCGAAGATTCCAAAGGCGGTTAACGAGATCGATTCCGTGGGTGATGTAGTCGTACACTTGCCGATCTCAAGATCGTGAGCGATCCTTCCATGCGTTAAAGCGCTTCCCACGATCGGTCACTGCGTTAAATTTTCGATGAAGACCTTCCTCTCCCTTGTTCCAGTAGGCAGCGGAGGTTGTACTTCTCCCCTCGCGATTCCGGCAGCACGACGGTGTGGTGTCGGAAGTAGAGGGAAGATCCCGCAAGGCTCCGCCTAAGCCGGATGCGAGTTATGGTGGATTAGGGTTTCCCGGAAATCTAGGGTTTAGAGATCCGGGAGGAGGAGGAGGAGGTGTTGGCAGCAGATAGGGCGGCGGAGACGGACCGGCGGCGGCACGCGGGCGATGGCGGCGGCAAGCGGCAGCGGTGTGTGGCTGCGGCGCGGGCGGCGGCGCGGCGGCGGTTCGGCGACGGCGGGCTCGGGTGGAGAGGGCTTGGAATTTGTGTGTTGTGTTGGGGCAGCCCTACCCCTCTATTTATGAGAGGGGAGGAAGCCTTGGGAGGGGTGGGTTTGAAACCAAACCCAAACCCAAGTTGGATTGGGAGAAGGACTTGTTTCTTCTCCCACTAGGAAACCATTGTTCCAGTTTGACTTTTCAAACTTCCCGTTTGACTTTCAATTTAGAGCTTTATTTCTCTCTTGCATATGCCAAAACCAAGTGACCTTGGATATGATTCAATCATTCCACATATCCATGACACATTCATGGACCATTCTCCTTCCGGACCGGTGAACCTTCTAGACCCTTCTAGAACATCTCCGATGAAATAATCAGAAAATTTCCCGAACTCCGAAATAGGACTGTCCTTATATGAATCTTATTCTCCGGACCATTCCGGATCTCCTCGTGATATCCCGGATCCCATCCGAGAGTCCGAACAATAGTCGGTATCCCTACTAACATTCCATATCTACTAAACAACATCTAATCCTTAAGTGTGTCTCCCTACGGTTCGTGAATTATGCGGACATGATCGAGACACTTCTCCGATCAATAACCAATAGAGGAATCTAGAAATTCATATGGCTCCCACATATTTCAACGATTACTTTGCGATCGAATGAACCACTTACATACGATACCAATTTCCCTTTGTCTCATGATAGTTTACATATCCAAGGTTTTGATCGTTGGTACCTCTGCATACCTAGTTCAACCTTGTTACTGATAAGTACTCTTTTCTCGTTCCCGTGGTATGTGATCACTTGTGAGCCAGTCACATGCTTGCAAGCTAATTGGATGACATTCCACCGAGAGGGCCCAGAGTATATCTATCCGTCATATGGATGGACAAATACCACTCTTGATCCATGTGCCTCAACCCATACTTTCCGAACACTCATTGCCACCTTTATAGCCACCTAGTTACGGTGTGGTGTTTGATGTCATCAAAGCATCCTTCCGGTGATGGTGATTAGCATGATCTCATGGTCGAAGGAATTAGGTTACTATGTATCAGAAAGCTTATAGCAAACGAACTATTAAAATGACTTGATCTTTATGATACGCTTATCTATAGGAGTATGTCCATCATATCATTCTCCTAATGATATGATCTTGTTATTAACAACGTCTCAATGTTCATGATCGAGAAACCACGATCATCTATTAATCAACAAGCTAGTATTATAAGAGGCTTTACTAGGAATTCTAATTTAGTTTACAAATCACACAAGTATTAATGTTTTTGGTTAATACTATTATAGCATGAATGTAAAAATTTATCATAAACACAAAGATATAATAATAACTGCTTTTATTATTGCCTCTAGGGCATATGTCCAACATATCCTTTCATGTGTCATTGATGTACTGATAAGTGGTCATCTACCTATTAATTTTTGATATAGTACTATATAATGCTGATGAACCGGCAATGGATGTACGGTGACCGACGCACTTTCGAGTACATTACGGGCCTCCAAAATTTCATCTATGTGGCTAATGCAAATCGTGGTCACAATGGTTTTATGTGATGTCCGTGTATTCACTGTCCGAACAAGAAAGACTACTCAAATACCAGAACCATTCACGCCCACCTGCTTCGATCTGGTTTCATGCCCAGCTATAGTTGTTGGACCAAGCACGAAGAAAAAGGGGTTGTGATGGAAGACAACGAAGAAGAAGAGGATGATGACATATATCATAATATGTATCCTGAATACGATGATACTGCAACGGGGGTAGAGAATGAATATCAAGAGGCATCAGATGGTCCCGCTGATGACGATCTTGGTCGGGCCATTACTGATGCAAAGGAAGAATGTGAAACTGAAAAGGAGAAGGAGAAGCTGGAGCGGATGTTAAAGGATCACAAAACATTGTTGTACCCAACTTGCGAAGATGGCCACAAAAAGCTAGGTATCACACTGGATTTGCTGCAATGGAAGGCAGAGAACGGTGTGACTGACAGGCATTTTTAAAGTTGTTGGTAAAAATCAAGAATCTGCTTCCAAGAAATAATAAATTGCCCGACAGTACATACCAAGCAAACAAGGTTGTCTGCCCTCTAGGATTAGACGTACAGAAGATACATGCATGCATTAATTACCGCATCCTCTACCGTGGTGAGAAGTACGAGAATTTGGATGCATGCCCGATATGCACTGCACTGCGGTATAAGATCAGACGAGACGACCCTGACGATGTTGAGGGCGAGGCCCCTAGAAAGAAGGTTCATGCCAAGGTTATGTGGTATGCTCCTATAATACCACGGTTAAAACATGACGCAATCTATATTTTGGGACCTACCCTATTGGAAAGTCCTAGAGGTACGCTCTTCAATCGACGTGATGCACGTGATGAAGAATGTTAGCGTGAACCTGCTAGGCTTCCTAGGAGTGTATGGAAAGACAAAAGATACACCGGAAGCACGGCAGGACCAACAACGTATGTAAGACCCTGAAGAGCCTATGCATCCTGTGAACGAGAAGGGTAAAGGACGTCACTTAACTCCTGTCAGCTACGCTCTTACCAAAGCAGTAGTAATGGGGTGGGCGTTCAGCTAGTTATTATAAAAATACCATATATCAGAGTAAATAATAGCATTAAATTGTTTCGATCGAAACTGATATCCACGTCGCCCTGTCCGCCTAGGGATGTCGACGATCGACGGCTAAAGAACCATCTTTGGCGTCCGTTTTCGATCCTGGATCGCGAACAGAGTCGTGGACGCGTGGGCCTAGCAGGTCCCTTGCTCGCAATATGGTGGACCGCGCCCGCGACCTAGACCTACCGTCAATCGTATGTCGGCAGTACCACGTCCGGTGAGAGGCTTCGTGTAAATTTTGGATACTGGATCACCAATTAAGTTGCAGACAAGTGGGCCTCACAAGACTCTTACTCTCCGTATGGTTGACCGCGCATGCACACTTGGCCCACCGTCAGACCCGCTCGGTAAGAGTCGTCGCGTCCTTTTTCGACACTAAATCGCAAACAGAGTCGTGGACAGGTGGACCTCACGTGCCCCTTACTCACTGTATGGTGGACCGCGGGCGTGCCCTGGGTCTGTCGTCAGCGTACGCGGGTATGACCGCTCTTGATGAGGGGCGTTTTCGGCGCGATACGCCTCCGCGCCCGCAAGCCGACATGGCGCCGTCAGCCCATGCCGTCCGTGGCTTCTTGCGGTCATGGAGCCTGTGATGTGGCGACGTAAGCCATGTTGGCCGCGGATTCTCGCTGGCTTGGGACCCGTCCAGAGCTGGCATGGCGCGGTGGATACTCGCTGGAAGCGGTTCCACATGTCGGAAAGCCCATCTAGAGCGTGCTTGGCATCTAAAGACATGGGCGGATGAGGGTTCTCGCGGCGAAGGGCCATGTTGGAATTGTAGGCTCTAGACGGCCTTGTTGGCATCTAAACGATGGATGGCATGCCACGAGAACCTGTTTTCGACGGGATAGACCCCACATGGCGAATTCTTTTGTGTCCTTCGTTCTGCGTTGCGAGCGGCGCTCCTCTATAAATTGCGTCTCTCGCTTAGACACATCGGATGGGTTGCATCTCTCTCATAGACTTTTTTTTACCGTACGTCGTCTCTCCTCTATTGTGAGGCGGTCGGCTTGGGACGTTAGGGCCGAGCCATCGTTCGTGCTCTTCAGCGTGCGTTCTGCGTCATGGAGAGCACGGGGAGGGCTCGTCCATTGCGTCCGAACCTATTCTCGACGAGGTTCTCTCTCTACTCACGGAGTTGCCAGCCATAGCGGCCGCATGTCATGACACGGCGTGCCGGCCGCCAACCGCTAGAGGGGGTCAACGCGACGGGGCATTGTTACTACGAGCACGAAAACGAGTGCTAATGGTTAGCGTTCACGTCTTTTCTGTTTTAGGTTGAGGAGGTACGGATAGACTCATCTCGCGTGGTAAGTACCTACCTACCTATTCTTTTATTTTCCTGCTTTTATATTTTTGGACGCTTGCATTCGTTCTTTTTTGTAGCCATAGTTCATATATATATGCTAATTAATGTTTTTGTACTCTGCAGTTGTCGGTCGTGTACGCGGATGATAGGTCTCACCACGGTTTCATAGAGCATGTCGGTAGGATACGTGTACTGCCAGTCTTTAACTTTTAGTTTGCGTTCTCTTTCTCACATCTTATTTGATGTTGTTTAGTTCTCTCCTTAAAACTGACAATGAAGGACGGCAAGCCTTGTGGCGTGCGAGATAGTGGTATGTCTTTTGCGACTTACGATTTCTTCTTACCAGCTTTTTTATATTCGTTTATTGATTTGTTTTGGTGCTTCTCAGGGTTATCTTCTCCACAATTTCATGGCCTAGCGAACGGTGTTTTCGGTTTTGTCCTGATTGACGATCAACGTACAACGAAAGTGCGGGCGGGTATTCTCTCTCGAATCAGGTTCGCGCCCCGCTTTATAAATAAAGCAAGGCGGACGGGTAGTGACCGACGAGAAGATTAATTGAACGGGCCACGAGAAGATGAAACACATCAACGACGTCCGCGAGTTGGAATCTTTAGGGCCCTCTACTGTTTTTTTAATAGCCTTCTCTATAAACTTCTGTACACATTTGTTCTATAATAACGAACGAATGTGATGAGTATAGTATGGAAATATGTCATGTGTGTTGTACGGCTTTTCTATGAAAATAATGAATGGATAACTTTCTTCCACGTTCGTGTGCGCTGAGCATTTTCATCTCCGTACACATTTTTTTTTACTTCCATGCATGTCTCTCTATATTTGCGTAGCTCGGGCTCAAATCTCTCAGAAAAACAAACTCATATTCGAGATCGTGAATGTTGAAAACGCCTGTTCTATTTCATCGGTGGTATACATGTATGCATTATTTCTGTTGCACCGACGGACCGTGTGGAAGGTGACTAGATATTTGTTTTAACTCTTTAGAGCATCTTCAGCAGGCGCTGCAAAATAGCGCAACGCTATAATTTGCAGCGCGCGGGCGCTGCAAACGTCTCCAGCAGAGGTTGTAAAATAGGGCGCGCGGCAAATTTTAGCGCACGCGCTATTTTGCGCTATCCAAAGCGGTATATTTACAGCTACATTTAGCGCGCGCTGCATGTCTGGAGCACTCGCGCTGCCTAAAACTTCCGACCGCGCTGCAAAATAGAGCCTCTGGTTTAGGTCACGCTAAAATAGCGCGCGCAAACGCTGTAACGCGCGCTGTATCGAGATGTCTGTCCGCTCTATTTTTGGGCATCTACTGGAGATCTCTATTTTTGGGCATCTACTGGAGATGCTCTTATTTCTTCTTCGTAGGTTTATTCCTTGTGCTTATCTTTAGCATTTTTCAGTTTGTATGCCGTTGTTCAAAACTAAAAGGATAAGACGGGATCTTTAAACGGAACACTGCTAGAGTTTTAAGGGATAAGACAAGATCTTTAAACGGGGTCATGCTCGTGATACTGCGCCTCATGTTGATGACATGAATGTTGGTCCAGCGGTGTAATAGCATGTTTTCGTAAAAGAGGGTAAGACTTAACTACGTGAGAGACGGTTAAGTGTGTTTTTGTGTCATAGGATACGACCGACGCGTGTTACTTTGTATAGACATGCAGAATCATGCACGTAAGACATGCGAAAGATGAGTGTTCTACCTACCGGTTTTATCTCTTAAAAGTGAATATGGTGCGGCCATAGGCGGATCTAGCCGTCCAGGCTTTCGGCCGGACGACAAGCCTAATTCTATAGCAATTTGATCAAAAGATAGTGTTATTAGCCTTAAAATACACTGTTCGCCCAGGCTTTGAGTACTTTCTGGGTCCGCCACTGGGTGCGGCTATATGTCATCCAGCGTTTTGCCTATCGGCCGTGTCCGCTGTGGGGGTCTAGTTAACATAAAAACCATCTATTATATAGTCAAAGCAGTATAAGGGATTGTTTCGAGGCATATAGTAAAAGCAATATATAAGGAGTCGTTTCAAAGTACCATTTTTAATCCACAATTACACTGACCGTCAGACATATTAGCTAAGGCTAGGATTTAATCATCCAACACGTTCAATCATGTTGATCTGCAGTTTAGTTAACAACTAGCATGGTGGCCCTCGCAATGCGAGGGCATCATCTTTATCGTGTTAGAAACTATAAGTATTTTTTTATGATATTTCTCTTGATTATTCCATTCATTCAAAATTACACACAGTTTAGATAAGGATATATTCTTGAAGGTGTTAATTTGGTCTTTTATGTGAATATATATGTTATTTTAGAAAAAAGTATGAAACATTGTTTTACACCAATCTAATGATATGGCCCATTTTGCTCCATAACCTATTGTAGTCTTAGGTGCAAAGTAGCGATAACACCAACCACACTAACCCCACCTGATATATTCATTGCCGTGTGCTCCTCCACGTGAATCTGCATGTCTATTCATATTTGACCTTTTTGTGCATCGAATAAGAAAATTACATTATCATAACGTCATGCCGACGTGGTATCTAGCAGTGCAAGATTTTATTTGCACCAATTTTTTTGATTAAACCATAGGAAAGACAAAGGAATCTCTTCAAGAGGCTAGGTAGGTTCCTAATGAAAAGGAACCTTACAAAAATGCTATAGGATAATCCTAAAAATGATATATCTTGCATTAGAAAATTAGTTGTCGAATTTAAGTATAAAATTCCATTGAATAATGACGGCTGACTTGAGAGTCGAAAAAATATTTGACGGACCGATAATTAGAATTTATATGTTGGAGTTCGCCCTTATCTCCCTGCCACTTTCCTTCGGTTGCTATCTATAACTCCTTCTCAAAATATTGATGGCACTTCCTGCTAAATGATAATTTTTTTAAGGATTCTACACTTACAACTTCTTTAAAAGCTTATCTAATGATACTAATTAATTAAGAAAACATGATATACCATTAATATTAGGAACAAAGAGAGATGGTATACTAGTATCGTGCTTGAAATTGAGTATGTTTTATCCTAATAAATAAGGTATGAATCGTATGAACAGGACATGTGAAAGTATATGGTTTGTTTCTAAACTGTTGAACATGGTGAAACATAAAAAGCATTCACAAAACCGAGAACTGCCTCTGCATTCAAGCCTAGATGATCTTTTAGATGTTGAGACGGTTGTCAAGTTGCAAATTTTGCTAGACATAATAGATACTAACAGTTTGTACAAAACATGTGACGATGTGTCACTTCTTTCAATTGAAACTTTGATGGGTAAATTTTAAATGTTTAGATTAAAAATGCTATAATATTTAGTTTTTATCCAAAATCTAATATAATGTTACAATCTCCATTTAAAATACTAAGTAAATTTTCTATACATAAGTTGTTAAACAAAGAGGAAATTAGCAGGTGATTTATGAATACAAATTCACATTGTAACGGGGGCAATACTTTTTTGTGATAGAGAAAACTGTATTTATTACTTATGATTAAAGATACAATCCCGGAAACTTCAAAAAATATTAAGAAAAAAAAATTAAGAATCCCTGGGGTAAATAACTCTGTTGTCAGATTGTTTTTTATTAGCTTCTTGAAGAATTTCACATCTTTCATTGGTAAATACTTTGCCTGGAAACTTCAAAAAATATTAAGAAAACAATATGGATCTAGTATCACGATCTTGCACAATTGTTTGATCTAATCATGGTCCAGACCTTCCTATACCATCGAGGTTGTTCCCTTTGCTGAAAATTTTCTTAATCTAAACTCAGCTTGTAGCCAAAATGATCAAAATTATAGTCAAAGTGTAAGGGCTATATTAAGCCTGCTGATTTTCTTTTTTTGTGGGTAAAGCCAGTTGGATAATTCCACTATCTTTATAGTTGAAACAAACTAAAATAAATTATGAGATCATACTTTACAAAATGAAAAATATCCTTAAGCTAGAGTAGTGTTTAATTTACACATTCTTATATCTCCAAACGCGACAACGGAAACCTTTTGGTCCCATGATCCATCCCTTTCCTCTCCATAGTCCATAAAAAATGGAAAGTTCTAATGGCTACTATTTTTCATCAACAGTTGGTGCGAGAATATCATACAGAAATGACAATCCTGATGACAGTCCTCTTATTCATCATCCTTGAAACAAACGTGGGTAAAGATCAATATCGGAAAACCTATATCTTTTTTCATCCAAGCTTAATCAAGTTGTAAACTCTTAGCTAGCTGTATGGCAACTGCAATGTTCAATGCATAGGACTTCCCTTTGCTAGTTTAATCAGCCTACGCACCTGGCTGCACATTTTTCAAGAACTAATTAACACACAGAAAACCTGATAGCCTTTTGATGCACGCGTGAATTTGTGTGGAAGATGTGAGCCCTGCACCGATTTATCAGTTCTGCATAGCATCGAACTGTCGACTTTGTCTAGCACAGAATCAACGTAGCACTGAATGAACACCTGCCAATCAAATTCCAGGTCCAGGGGCATAGCATTTGCTTCCCTAACCTAGCGCATGTGAATAGTAAGTATCAGACTTTGTCACTGTCGTGGGAAAGAATGCTAGGGGCTGGTAGATGTGTCCTTTTCTCCCTAGATTTTCACGCCGATGCCTATCCTATTTGACACCAAAGCCGCTAGCTTTGAGAAGATCGCTCCAGTCGCACACCCATCATCATTCCTCCTGCGTTCATTGTTTGGCTGAAAACATATGAGACGGCGGGTTTGTCTCGAGGGATTTCGCTGTTTCTCATTGCTCCGACGGATATGGCATAGAAACCATCCGTCTTGCCGTCAATAGATCGCAACGCATCTAGGATAGGAGTTTTTATGGGTCACGTATATTGATTGTGTTCGGAAAGAGGAAACGTAGGGAAGGTTGAGTTTCCTTTTTTTTCTTGATCAATACGTGTTTCAAACATCAACGTGTCAATGTAAAGAATTGCATAACTTACCTTTTATTGTCCCGTTAAATCACAGCCATGAGTTTTAGATCTGACTATCGAAATAATTAAGATTATATGGATCAACGTGATGTCTCAAAAAAACATTCTTATATTACTTTTAATACTATTATTATATAATAAATAGATTGTACAATGATAAAGGGCCTATATGGATAAGATTCCCGGCTGCAAAAAGAAGAGCCCGTGTGCTGCATTACACGGATATATGAACGTGTCCTCTAGCCGGCCGCAGAAGGAAAAGAATCCTCGTGATACGAGAAATCGTGTGTAGTAGAAAAAAGATGTTCGATTGTGACATCTGGCCACATGCACGAGCAATTACACGTAAGAGACCTTTGGTACATAAACTGGTAAGTACATTATGTACACGCCAGGACCTACAGTACTATTTCAGATACAAAAGAGGAAAATATATATTGATAAAAAAATATTGATACAAAGATTCGAACTACTTCCTCCACATGTATCTACATTGGTTAGGTACATCAAAATCTAAGCAAACCCAAATCACTTATTTGGGACGGACGGGGTATAATTTATTTATTTTTCTCAAATCTCCACTTGCTGCTCTTTGAGAGAGCGAGAGATTGAATTTAATTGGTTATTTAAGGATTTTCTTTTACCATTTCACAAGATAATTATCAATATCCGATGATATTTTCGGCTTACATTCAGCATGGTCATTTATTCAACATGTTGGTTATTCAATGATATGAAAATATTCCATGTGGGAATGCTAATATTGTCAGGCCTCAAGATCAACTTTGACAAAAGCGAGGTTATGATACTGGGTTTCCCCGAGGAAGAGAGGCAACGCATCGCATACGGCTTGAATTGTCGGCTGGCGGAATTCCCCATCACATACTTGGGAATGCCCATGCGCGACTCCCGGATGCTCATCGGGGATCTTGCCCCATGGTCGCGAAGGTTTGGTCGAAAGCTGAACCATGGCGAGCACGTCTCATGTCCAAGGGCAGCAAAACTACCCTGATTAACTCTTGCCTATCCAGCCTCACCATGTATCAGATGGGCATGTATCTACTCCATGAGAGAACCCATGCAGAGCTTGTGAAAGAGCTGTCTAGATTCTTTTGGGTTGCCAAAGATGGGCACCAGAAGTATCATATGGTGAAGTGGGCGGATATTTGTACCCCCAAAATCCTTGGGTTCCTAGGAGTCCTGGACTCTTGCCACTTCAATGTGGCGTTATTACTGAAGTGGATCTGGCAGATCATCCAAGATGATGGAGGCCTTTGGCTTCAACTCATTAAGGCGAAGTACCTTCGGGGACGTCCCCTGCTGGCGTGTGAGCGCCGAGAGGGGTCGCAGTTCTGGTGGGCCATCCAAGACATTAAGCACCTTATCCACTGGGGCTCCCTATTCATGGTGGGAAATGGTCGGGAAGTCCTATTTTGCATTGATACCTGGTTACAGGGGATATCCCTATACCAGGAATTCCCTGTCCTATTTGCCATTTGTGTAGCTCCCATGATGTTGGTCGCTGAGGCTATCCATGAAGTTCTATGGAACATTCTGTTCCGCAGGTCCTTCAGTGATGCTGAGGCGGCTGACTTTTTGAGGTTGCGGGGCTCCCTTCCCTTGTGCCTCTTGTTGGAGATATGCCCAAGAGGCTATAATAAAGTGGTTATTATCATATATTCATGCTTATGATAAATGTTTACATATCATGCTATAATTGAATTAACCTAAAACATTAATACTTGTGTGATTTGTAAACATGTAAGAGTCCATAGTAAATCCTCTTGTTAAACTATCTTGTTGGTTAATATGTGATCATGGTTTCCTGATCATGAACATTGAGATGTTATTAACAACAAGGTCATATCATTAGAAGAATGATGTGATGGACATACTCCTATAGTTAAGCGTAGCATAAGATCAAGTCATCCAAATAGTTAACTTGCTATAAGCTTTCAAACATAGTAACCTAAATCCTTCGACCATGAGATCAAGTTAATCACCATCACCGGATGGATGCTTCGATGACATCAAACACCACTTCATAACTGGGTGGTTATAAAGGTGGCATTAAGTATTCAGAAAGTATGTGTTGATGCACATGGATCAAGAGTGGGATTTGTCCATCCATATGACGAATAGATATACTCTGGGCCCTCTCAGTGGAATGTTATCCAATTGGCTTGCAAGCATGTGAATAGCTCACAAGGATCACATATCATAGGAATGAGAAAAGAGTACTTATCGGTAACGAGGTTGAACTAGGTATGCAGAGATACCAACGATCAAACCTCGGATAAGTAAAGTATCGTGAGACAAAGGGAAATTGGTATCGTATGTAAATAGTTCACTCGATCATGAAGTAATCGTAGAAATATGTGGAAGCCATATGAATTTATAGATTCCTATATTGGTTATTGATCGGATAAGAGTCTCGGTCATGTCTGCATAATTCACAAACCGTAGGGAGACACACTTAAGGATTCGATGTTGTTTAGTAGATATGGAATATGAGTAAGAAGACCGAATGTTGTTTGGAGTCTCGGATGGGATCCAGGATATCATGAGGAGATCCGAAATGGTCCGGAGAATACGATTTATATAAGGAAAGTCCAATTTCGGAGTTCAGGAATGGTTTTGGTGTTTTCACTGGAATGTTCTAGAAGGGTCTAGAAGGTTCACCGATCCGGAAGGGGAAGGGTACATGGATGTGTTAGGACAAAGTGGAATGGTTGCATCATGTCCTAGGTCACTTGGCTGGACACTTGGAAGAGACAAATCAAACTCTAAATTGAAAGTCAAAGATCCAGTTTGAAAAGTCAAATTGGGACAATATTTTCAAGTGGAGAGAGGGAAGCATTCCTACCTAGGGAAGGAATCCTCCCTCCCCTTGTCGCCGGCCACATGAAGTGGTGTTGGGGGAGGATACCCTCACCCCTTGCCGCCCCTCCCTCTCATAAATAAAGGGGAGGGGACACCCCCTGGCCACACAACTCGAAGCCCTAGCCGCCGGCCTCCACCCAAGTCGTCGCCACCCTAGTGCCCTCCTCCCAAGATGCCAACTTAGGGCATCCCCTTGTCCTAGCCGCCGGCCACACCACCCCCTCAGCGCCCTCTAAACTCTATATCGTCGAGGCCCTCTTCTACTCCACCATACTCGCTCTGGCTTAGGCGAAGCACTGCGGGGTCTCCCTTCTAAACTCTGATGCCACATCGTCGTGCTGCCGAAATCGCGATGAGAGAGCTACAACCTCTGCTGCCTGCTGGAACAAGGGAGATGAAGGTCTTTATCGAGTATCATATGTGTGACCTACTACGGGACCATTGTCGGAACGCAGCGCCGAAAGGATCGTCTACGCGATCTTGAGATCGGAAAGTGAACGACTATATCACCCACGAGAATCTGATCTCGTTAGACGCTTTGGATCTTCGAGGGTTAGTACTCTTTTGACTCGTTGCTGCAATCTAGTATATAGATCTTGGCTTGTGTGTGTCCATGCGATAGAATTTTTTGTTTTCATGCTACGAACCCCTATAGTGGTATCAGAGCCATGTCTATATGTAGATCTGTTGCACGAGTAGAACACAATGGTCATTGTGGATGGTGGTGCTTTTATATTGCTTCTTGTGTACTTTGCATCTTGCAGGGTGGTGGGATGAAGCGGCCCGGGCTAACCTTACATGACAACGTTCATGAGACTTTCTCCACGCTTGACAGGCAACTTGTATTGCATAAGTAGCTTTGCGGGTGTCTGTCTCTCACATCATAGTGAAGATTAAATTTACAACGGGCACTTGATAGTTCTTGCATAAACGTTGTGGTTCTTGTTCGTAAGTTAGAACTGTACTTATTGAAATCCCCAAACCAAGCCACGTAAAATATGCAAAAAAATAGAGCCGTCTAAATTTGTTTTGCAGGGGTGTGTTGTGATGTGATATGGCCATGATTGTGATTATATATGATGTATGCAATGATCCTTACTGTAAGTCGGTAACTGGCAGGAGCCTTATGGTTGTCTTTTAATTCTGTTAAGACATGTGTGTCTATTATTCAATGTCGTTGTAATAGTTGATGCTGGTGGACGACAACCATGGAGCGGTGCCATTAACCTTGTGAAGGGTTTCACAGCATAGTAAATCAATAAATTTCCTACAGATGCGAACAAGAAAGCCAAGATCTAATCTAGGAGATGCAATCAACGAGAGAGACATATGAGATCTTCATACCCTTGAAGAAATCGCACAGCAAAAACGTTCAACGGAACGTGGGTGATGTAGTCGTACTAGCCTTCTCCTCCTCGCGATACGATCCGATCCTACGCCGCAAGTGGCGGCGCCTCCGAGAGATGCACATGTACGGTGCCACGATGTCTCCTCCTTCCTTGGTCCAGCAAGTATGGTGGAGAGATAGATTGGATCTGCAGCACGACGGCGTGGTGCTATGGTGGAGTTTCGCGGAGGCTTCGCCCACGGCAATCGGAGAGAGAGAGAGGTGGAGGGCAGCGGGGCGGCGGCTAGGGTTGGAGGATGGGAGGGAGGTGCACCCTGCCCCTTATATAGGGGTGGCTGGCCCCTTGCCCCTCCTCCAAGCCCTAGGCGGCGGCCCCAAGGGTGGGGGCAAGTCTTCCCCTTCCTTCTAGAAGGC
Organism: Avena longiglumis; assembly: GCA_030063025.1. Classification (NCBI taxonomy): domain Eukaryota; kingdom Viridiplantae; phylum Streptophyta; class Magnoliopsida; order Poales; family Poaceae; genus Avena; species Avena longiglumis. The sequence goes on along the minus strand of CP125978.1, from coordinate 494,607,386 downwards.
TCCCTAGGGTTTCCCTAGGCTGGCCGGCTGGACCTTTGAGCCTTGTGCCCTGGCCCAAAGCAGCAGGCACTCCCTTAGGCCACCGCAGGCCTCCGACAAGTGGGCCCATGTTGGTCCCACTTCAGAACCTTCTAGAACCTTCCTAAGACAATACCAATAAACTCAAACGATTCCTAAATCCAAAACTGCTTTCCTTTATATGAATCTTATTCTCCGGACCATTCGGAACCTCTCGTGTCCGGATCTCATCGGACTCGAACAAAACTCATAAACCAATTATCCATTCTATCCTAGCATCGATGCAAGTTAAGTGTGTGACCCTACGGGTTCGAGAATATGCAGACATGATCTTCTATGAATAATCAACAGCGGGATCTGGAAACCCATATTGACACACACATATTCATCGATGATCATATCGGATGAACCACGATGCCAGGATTCAATTAATCCCATATATGTATTCCCTTCGTCACGCGATATTTTACTTGCCCGAGATTCGATCGTTGGTATCGGCATACCTAGTTCAATCACGTTCACAGCAAGTACTTTACTCGTTCCGTAATCTGATATCACTTTGTGATTAACTCCTTAATCACGTGCTTGCAAGCGGTGTTGATATCGATTACCGAGTGGGCCCGAAGTATATCTCTCCGACTCGGGAGGGACAAATTACATCTCGATACATACAACCCAACAAGTACTTTCCGATCACCTGAGAGACACCTTTATGATCACCCTCACATAGGATGACATTTGATGATCTCAAAGCTTTCTTCCGATACCAGGGAGTTGTATTATCTCATGGTCTAAGGAATACAATATTTGACATAGGAAAAAGCTTCGCAAAGATGAACACGATGACACGATCTAATTGCTCTGCTTAATTTGGGTCTGTCCATCATATCATTCTCCTAATGACATGATCTCATTATTAACCGACAACTCATGTCTATGGTTAGGAAACCTTAACCATCATTAATCAATGAGCTAGTCCATAGAGGCGTACTAGGGACACGGTGTTGTTCATAAACCACGCAAGTATCAAAGTTCCCGCTTAATACAATTCTAGCATGGAATATAAACTTTATCATGAACAAGAATTATAATAATAACATCTTTATTATTGCCTCTAGGGCATAATTCCAACAGTATCCCACTTGCACTAGAGTCAATAATCTAGTTTACATCTGGCAACAATCTAACACCCATGGCATTAAGGTGATGATCATGTTTTGCTCGTGGAAGAGGTTTAGTCAACGGATCTGCGACATTCAGATCTGTATGTACTTTGCTAATCTTCAGATCTCCATCTTCTATATAATCTCGAATTATATGAAAACGGCGGTTGATGTGCTTGGTCTTTGGATGATATCTTGGTTCCTTAGCCAATGCTATGGCGCTAGTGTTGTCGCACAATATCTCTAGTGGGTCCAAGGCACTTGGAACCACACCAAGCTCAGTGATGAAGTTCCTGATCCAAACTCCTTCACTTGACGCTTCTGAACCATCCATGTATTCCGCTTCTGTTGTAGATCCCGCGATCACGCTTTGCTTGCAGCTTCTCCAGCTCACAGCTCCACCTTTCAAAATATAAATGTATCCTATCTGAGATTTAGAATCATCCGGGTCGGTGTCGAAACTAGCGATGACGTAACCTTTTACGACGAGCTTCTCATCACCTCCATAGACCAAGAACATTTCTTTAGTCCTATTTAAATACTTTAGGATGTTCTTTACGGCTGTCCAGTGTTCCACTCCTAGATCACTTTGGTATCTGCTCGTCAAACTAAGAGCATTGGACACATCCGGTCTAGTACATAGCATGGCATACATGATAGAACCTATGGCCGAGGCATATGGCACTTTTCTCATAGTATCTCTATCGTTTACCGTAGCTGGACACTGAGCCTTGCTCAATATCTTACCTAACAACATGGGCAATGAACCTTTCTTTGCTTTACTCATTCTGAACCTTTTCAGAACTTTGTCTAGATATGTACTTTGGCTTAAAGCTATTAGGCGTCTTTGTCTATCTCTATAGATTTTGATGCCTAATATATAAGCAGCTTCTCCTAGGTCTTTCATTGAAAAACATTTATTCAAATAACTCTTCACATCGTTAAGCATACCAATGTCATTTCCAATAATCAATATGTCATCCACATATAGTACTAAAAATGTCACCGAGCTCCCACTCACTATCTTGTAGATACAAGCTTCGTAGCAATTTGGAACAAATCCAAAGCTCTTGATCACTTGATCAAAACGAAGGTTCTAACTCCGAGATGCTTGCTTCAGTCCATAAATGGAACGCTGAAGTTTGCACACCTTATTAGAATTCTTAGGATCGACAAAACCTTCGGGCTGCATCATATACAACTCTTCATCAATGTTGCCATTGAGGAACGTAGTCTTGACATCCATCTACCATATTTCATAATCATGAAATGCAGCAATTGCTAATAAAATCCGAATGGACTTAAACATCGCTATGGGAGAGAAAGTCTCATCGTAGTCAACACCTTGAACTTGCTAAAACCCTTTTGCTACAAGCCGAGCTTTATAGACAATAACATTACCATCCACGCCCATTTTCTTCTTGAAAATCCATTTGCACTCAACGGCCTTACGGCCGCTAGGAGGGTCCACCAAAGTCCATACTTGGTTTTCGCTCATGGATCCTAATTCGGATTTCATGGCCTCTAGCCATTTCTCAGAGTCTGGGCTCATCATTGCTTCCTCATAATTCGCAGGTTCACTGTTGTCTAACAACAAGACGTTTAAGACATGGTTGCCGTACCATTCAGGAGTGGTACGTGACCTTGTAGACCTGCGAAGTTCAGTAGTAGCATTGTTCGAAGTTTCATGATCCTCGTCATTAGCTTCCTCTCTTGTTGGTGCAGACGGCACTGGAACAATTTCAGGTGCTGCGCTACTCTCCAACTCGAGAGAAGGTTCAATAACCTCGTCTAGCTCTACCTTCCTCACACTCACTTCTTTCGAGAGAAACTCCTTCTTAAGAAAGGATCCGTTCTTTGCAACAAACATTTTGCCTTCAGATGTGTGGTAGAAGGTATACCCAATCGTTTCCTTAGGGTATCCTATGAAGACGCATTTCTCCGCTTTGGGTTCGAGATTGTCCGGCATCAACTTCTTGACGTAAGCTTCGCATCCCCAAACTTTAAGAAACGACAACTTAGGTTTAGCACCAAACCATAGTTCATACGGTGTCGTCTCAACGGATTTAGATGGTGCCCTATTTAAAGTGAATGCAGCGGTTTCTAATGCATAACCCCAAAATGATAACGGCAAATCTGTAAGAGACATCATTGATCGCACCAAATCTAATAGAGTTCGATTCCGGCGTTCAGACACACCATTGCGCTGTGGTGTTCCGGGTAGCGTGAGTTGCGAAACGATTCCGCTTGCTTTAAGATGCGTGAGAAAATCATAACTCAAATATTCACCTCCACGATCGGATCGTAGAAATTTAATTTTCCTGTTACGTTGGTTTTCCACTTCGTTCTGAAATTCTTTGAACTTTTCAAACGTTTCAGATTTATGTTTCATTAAATAGATATACCCATATCTACTTAAGTCATCAGTAAAAGTGAGAAAATAGCAATATCCACCGCGCGTCGAAACACTCATTGGTCCGCATACATCGGTATGTATGATTTCCAATAAGTTCGTTGCTCGCTCCATTATTCCGGAGAACGGGGTTTTGATCATCTTGCCCATGAGGCACGGCTCGCACGTGTCAAATGATTCAAAATCAAGAGACTCCAAAAGTCCATCAGAATGGAGTTTCTTCATGCGTTTTACACCAATATGACCTAGACGGCAGTGCCACAAATAAGTTGGATTATCACTATCTACTTTGCATCTCTTAGCCTCAATGTTATGGATGTGCGTTTCATTGCTTTCGAGATTCAGAAGAAATAAACCATTCATAATAGGTACATGACCATAAAAGATGTTATTCATATAAATAGAACAACCATTATTCTCCTATTTAAATGAATAGCCGTCTTGCAATAAACACAATCCAGATATGATGTTCATGCTCAACGCAGGCACATAATAACACTTATTAAGGTTTAAAACTAATCCCGAAGGTAAAACTAAGGAGAGCGTGCCGACGGCCATCACATCAACTTTTGATCCATTGCCAACGCGCATCGTCACCTCATCCCTTGCTAGCCGCCGTCTATTCTATAGCTCCTATTTTGAGTTACAAATGTTAGCAACTGCACCAGTATCATATACCCAGGCACTACAACGAGCGCTAGTAAGGTAAACATCAATAACATGTATATCAAATATACCTTTAATGGTGCCAGCCTTCTTGTCCGCTAAGTACTTCGGACAGTTGCACTTCCAGTGACCCTTGTCCTTGCAATAGAAGCACTCAGTGTCCAACTTAGGTTCAGACTTGAGCTTCTTCTCAGCAGGGGCAACGCGCTTGCCGCTGCCTTTCTTGAAGGATTTCTTTGCACCCTTAGCTTTCTTAAAGCTAGGGGTCTTGTTGACCATCAACACATGATTATCTTTCTTGATATCCACCTCCGCAGCTTTCATCTTAGCGAAGAGCTCAGTGATCGTATCAGTGGAATCAATTTGATTGTGAGTAACTACAAAACCTTTGTAGCTAGCAGGGAGTGATTGCAGAACTCCGTCAATCTTGAGCTCTTCTGGAATCTTGCAATCCAGTTGCTCAAGACGTTGAGTGTATCCCGACATCTTAATGGCGTGCTCACTAACGGAACTCCCTTACTCCATCTTGCAGTTAAAGAACTTCTCAGAGATATCATATCTCTCAGAACGGGCCTAAGTCTAAAACATGGTTTTCAGTTCCTCAAGTATCTCAAAGGGCCTGGCGAACTCCTCAAAATGATTTTGAAGGTCCGGTTCCATAGCAAACAACATGGTACTCTTAATCACTCCATAATCATCTTTGCGTGACTGATAAATAGCTTTTTCATCAGTCGGCGCATCAGAAGCAGGGGCGTCACCTAGCGCTTTCTCTAGTATATAGTCCTTTTGTCCGCCAGCGAGAATGATTCTCATATTGCGGAACCAGTTGGTGAAGTTAGACCCATTGTTCTTAAGTTTTTCTTTCTCAGCAAAAACGTTGAAGTTAAAGTTGGACTTAGCCATTTGATCTACAAAATTTGCAAATACAATTTAGACTATGTTCATGATAACTAGTTCAACTTAATCAAATTACTAGATGAACTCCCACTAAATTCAACATCCCTCTAGTTGTTTAGTGAACACGATCCAAATTCACCACACCTAATCCGATCTTCACGAGAAGAGATGTGGTTTCAATGGTGGACAACAAAGTGTCGATCATATCATTCATATGACTCATGTTTAACCTTTCGGTCGTGTGTTCCGAGGCCATGTCTGTACATGCTAGGCTCATCAAGTCAAACCCAAGTATTTCTGCGTGTGCAAAACTGGCTTGCACCCGTTGTATGTGAACGTAGAGTTTATAGCACCCGATCATCACGAGGTGCTTGAAAACGACAAACTTTCGCAACGGTGCATACATGGGGAGAACACAATTTTATCTTGATCTTTAAGTGAGGAATCATCTTATAATGCTACCGTCGCGATCTAAGCATAATAAGATACATAAAAGGATAAACATCACATGCATATAAGTATATGTGACATGGTACAGCCAATCTCCGCGCAATGATCTCCATCTTGTGCGTGCCAGCATGATCTCCATCACTCCACCATGATTGCCTCCACCACGAATAGCAACTACAACTATTGCTAACTACTTAGCGATAAAGTAAAGCTATCACATGGCGTATAAGAAGTTGACACGCAGGTCATACACAATTATAAAGACAACCATACGGCTCCTGCCAGTTGTGAACTCATCGACATGCAAGTCATGAAATATTACAAAACATGATCACTGCATACATCATACACATCATGTCTTGGGCCATACCATATCACAAAACACTCCCTGCAAAAACAAGTTAGACGCATCTACTTTGTTGTTGCATGTTTTACGTGGCTTATGGGAGTAACAAGCTAAGAACGATTCTTACCTACGGAAAGCCACAATGGTGATATTATGGTTGCTAACATCCGGTGTAAATCCCATGACTACTATAGTGAGAGAAACTAGCATCCACCAGCCGCATGTGTGGAACAAGCCACACGTCAAGTGCGGAGCCGGTCTCGCGAACGAGGTCGCGTAAAGTTGGCCTGGACCGCTTCGATCTCACTATGCCGTGCCATAAGAAATACACAACAAGAGGCTTGCAACAGAAAACATCAACACCCGCAACAAGCATGTTGCGTTCTACTCGTGAAACACATCTACGCATAGATCTAGCTCTGATACCACTGAAGGGTTTCGCAGCATGGTAAATCAAAAAATTTCCTACGGATGCGAACGAGAAAGCCAAGATCTAATCTAGGAGATGCAATCAACGAGAGAGATAGATGATATCTTCATACCCTTGAAGAAATCGCACAGCGGAAACGTTCAACACAGAACGTGGGTGATGTAGTCATACTAGCCTTCTCCTCCTCGCGATCCGATCCGATCCTACGCCACAAGTGGCGGCGCCTCCGAGAGATGCACACGTACGGTGCCGCGACGTCTCCTCCTTCCTTGGTCCAGCAAGTATGGTGGAGAGATAGATTGGATCTGCAACACGACGGCGTGGTGCTATGGTGGAGAGTTTCTGCGGCAGGGCTTCGCCTACGCGCAGTCGGGAGAGAGAGAGAGAGAGGTGGAGGGGCAGCAGGACGGCGGCTAGGGTTGGAGGATGGGAGGGGGAGGGTGCGCCCCTGCCCTCCTTATATAGGGGGCTGGCCGGCCCCCTTGGCCCCTCCTCCAAGCCCTAGGGTGGCGGCCCGAAGGGTGGAGTGGGGGGCAAGTCTTCCCCCTTCCTTCTAGAAGGCCCCCCCTAGGGTTTCCCCTAGGGCTGGCCGGTTGGGCCTTTGGGGCCTTGTGCCCCTGGCCCAAAGCGTCCAGGGCACTTCCCCTTAGGACAACGCAGGCCTCCGACAAGTGGGCCCACGTTGGTCCCACTCCGGAACCTTCTAGAACCTTCTGGTACAATACCGATAAACTCCGAAACAATTCCGAAATCCAAAAACTGCTTTCCTTTATATGAATCTTATTCTACGGACCATTCCGGAACCTCTCGTGATGTCCTGGATCTCATCCAGGACTCCGAACAAAAACTCATAAACCAATTATCCATTCTATCCTAGCGTTGATGCACGTTAAGAGTGTGACCCTACGGGTTTGAGAATATGCAGACATGATCTTCTATCAATAATAAACAACGGGATCTGGAAACCCATATTGACTCCCACATATTCATCGATGATCATATCGGATGAACCACGATGCCAGGATTCAATTAATCTCATATATGTATTCCCTTCGTCACGCGATATTTTACTTGCCCGAGATTCGATCGTTGGTATCGGCATACCTAGTTCAATCCCGTTCACAGCAAGTACTTTACTTGTTCCATAATCTGATATCACTTTGTGATTAACTCCTTAATCACGTGCTCGCAAGCGGTGTTGATATCGATTACCGAGTGGGCCCGAAGTATATCTCTCCGACTCGGGAGGGACAAATTCCATCTCGATACATACAACCCAACAAGTACTTTCCGATCACCTGAGAGACACCTTTATGATCACCCTCACATAGGATGACGTTTGATGACCTCAAAGCTTTCTTCCGATACCAGGGAGTTGTATTATCTCATGGTATAAGGAATACAATATTTGACATAGGAAAAATCTTCGCAAAGATGAACACGATGACACAATCTAATTGTTCTGCTTAATTTGGGTATGTCCATCATATCATTCTCCTAATGACATGATCTCATTATTAACCGACAACTCATGTCTATAGTTAGGAAACCTTAACCATAATTAATAAATGAGCTAGTCCATAGAGGCGTACTAGGGACACGGTGTTGTTCATAAACCACACAAGTGTCAAAGTTTCCGCTTAATACAATTCTAGCATGGAATATAAACTTTATCATGAACAAGAATTATAATAATAACATCTTTATTATTGCCTCTAGGGCATAATTCCAACACCCTGGCGCCATGTCGGTGATGATGGAGATCATGTTCGTGCTTAAAGATGGAGATCGGAAGAACAAGAAGAAAGGCCATATCATATCACATATTTTAAATTGCATGTGATGTTAATCCTTTTATGCATCTTGTATTGCTTCGATCGCGACGGTAGCTTTATAAGATGATCCCTGTCACAAAATATCAAGTTATAAAGTGTTCATCCTTAGTAGGCACCTTTTCCAAGACTCGTTGTTTCGAAGCACCATGTGATGATCGGGTGTGTTATATTCTACGAGTGTATACAACGGGTGCAAGCCAAATTTGCTCATGTAGAAACTAAGGTTAAATCTTGACGAGCCTAGCATGTACAGACATGGTCTCGGAAGAAAGAATGCCGAAAGGTAAAGCATGAGTCATGTAGATGATATGATGAACATGATGATTGTTTGCCTTTGAAACTACATCATGTCACGTGATGATTGGACTTGGTGTAGTGGATTTGGTTCATATGATCACTAAAACAATATGAGGGATATTGTTTTGAGTGGGAGTTCAACAGTAATATGATTAAAAGTTGAACTATATTTATCATAAATTAAATCAAAGTGAATTTGCATAGTTGTTATAGTCATTGGCATCCGTTTACCACCTTGCGCTTACTTATAATTGAGATAATAGAACTATAGAATTATGGTTAATTACTTTACAAACTGGTATCGTATTGTTTTGAAGTGTTAATCTAAAGTTTAAAAGTCCTATTGCAAACTTTCAGTAAGTTCTAGTTACTCCGTGAAGTTTAATAATTGGTATTAAATCAAGAGTAACAATTCTAGTGTTAGTATATAAGTATCATGTTTGTCTCCATGATTCTTGATATTTTAAAGATTGTTTTAATATCAAGTTTATCCGGGAGCTGAAAGAATTGTTTCAGAAACCATCATGTGTGGAAGATATTGCGATATCTGAAATGATGTTTTGGTTGAAATATGATAAAGTATAATTAATGTTCTCATGTTTAATGGGAATTTGCAAAATGTTGGAGACACTAGTTGTCCTAATCCTCCAAAAGGTTTTGGAGAGCAACATTATACTCGTGATTCACTGTTATAATCTAAAGTAGCTTGATCATGGTAATAACCATGATAAGGATGAATATAAGATATAGGTAAAATGTTTACTACACTAAAAGATTGCTAAAGAATGGAATTTGAAAGAACACCAAGCATTTGATGATGGTGATCTACTTCAAAGTGCAAGACCAAAGACATTGGTATTTAACTATACATGCTTTGGACTATGTGTCATGAGTATGGCGCCACTGTTGATGTTGATAGATTGTTTTGGAAGGATAAAGAAATGTTGAAGGAGAAATCTAAGAAATATTTGGCAGAAAATAAAATACTAGAATTGTTCATCTTAGGTATATAGATGATATACATGTTATGGATATATTCTTTGCTTGTTAAACAATGTGGTTCTTAAGTATTGGATGCTGAATTTGTTGGTGTGAATCGTCATACGAAACAACACAATTCATGAACTACAATGGCCTAAGTAACTAGCAAGATAATATGTGATGATGTTCATCGAGAACAAATAAAGTGTTAATGTGTTTCTCGTTGATATCAAAGCTTAACTTCAATATTTGTTTTTATCAGGTATTATGAGAACAAAAAGTTGTTCAAATAATTTCCATATTCCATAAAAGATGGATGATATACAAGTCTAGTTAGAGAAATCACATCCATAAAACTAATGCTAAAAATGTCGAAAGACAAATGATTGAAAGATCACTTAGTAAGTGACATCACCGTTTAAATTATATTGGAAAGAAAACATGAAGAAAATCCATGTTGACGGAATTTTGGATTCTTTTTATTTTTTGATCAAATGACGCTTGTGAAACTTTCCTAGAGATAATTAAAACTCTGTTCATAGACCAAAAGGGAATGAATGACTAGCTTATTGGAATTTGTACATAATTGATGTATGAAGTCCATTATGTGTAGTCGAGAGCGATGGATTTTGAACTTCATATGCTTTCTCCAAAAATTTGAGTGAATATATGAATATTTACTTAATAAGGATAAAGTGTGAAACATTTGAAAATGTTCGAAGACTTTCAAGATGAAGTGGAAAATCATTGTAACAAGAATATAAGTAGTTTATGATAAGATCATAAAGGAAGATATTTGAGTTACAAGTTTAGCATAACACCTAAGATTTGAGGAATCATTCCATGGATTTGGATTTCCCGAAACACCATAAGAGTATGGAGTGTTCGAGATTTGTAATAAAACCTTGTTTGACATGGTAAGATCAAAGGTATAAAATATAAATCTGCCACTATATTTTAAAGATTAAAAGCTTTAGAGACTACCGCTTTTTCACTGAAAAGAGCTCCATCATGATCCATTGAAATGATACCATATAAAGTTATGGTTTGGGGTCAAACCCAAATTGTCCTTTCTTAAACATTGGTATTCTATGCATAGGTAAATGTTTACTACCAAAGTCGGATGAACATGTCTTTGTATGTTATTTCGAATAACCGTTGAGTATTCCTCCATAACACCAAAGACAAAAGTGTTTGTCACTTAGAACGTCAAGTTTCTTTAAGAAGGAATTTTTCATGAAAAGTTAAGTGGGAGGACAATAGAACTTTGATAAGGTTAAAAGAACCTTAGCTATAATGTGCTAAGTTGCGCAGCACCAGAAAGTGTTCTGGAGGCAGCAACAATGCTCATGGCTCACGTGCCTCAAAAGTTGTGGTCATGGAGGTCTAAATTCCTATTGAACCAAGTAGGTCGGGTAAACAATCAAATACCAAGATTTGAGAGTTATATCATTATTTGAAAATGATGAACCAACTATATGCAAAGAAGCGATGATGGGTTCTGACTCCGTCAAATGGCTTTAAGCCATATAATCCGTGATAGTTCCATACAGGAGAAATCAAGCTTTGAACTTAAAAGACCCTCTGAAAGGTGTAAAACCTTACAGTTGTGTTTGGATCTATAAAGAAATAGACATAGATATTTCACATCTATGAAATAGTCTACATGTTGGGAAAGAGTTCACAACAATGTCCAAAGGTTGACTATGACAAGATTTGATCTTTCATAGCGATATTTAGTCTAGACGGATTAATATATAAAACACTACATATAAATTTGTTATATGATAGTTGAATAAACAAATTTTTTTTCTAATAGCATGGTCACCTAGGACGTGTACATGACATGGTCCAAAGGGTTTTGTTAATTCAAATGATGCTAAAAGCGTATGAAAACTTCAATGGTTGAAATAAGCATCACGGAGTTGGAATCTTTACCATGATGAAACTGTTAAAAGATTTTAATTTCATCGAAGACAATGAAGATGCTTGCATTTGCAAGAAATTAAGTGGGAGCGCTAAGACATATTTCTAATACATTATGTGGAAGACATATTGTTGATTGGAAATGATGTATCTTTTGTTGACACAGGTTAAGAATTTCATCTCGATGAAAGACTTAGGCAAAACCCGAAAATTTGGTATCAATATCTATATGGATAGATTGAGAAAGTAATATGGTTGTGCCAAATGTATATAGATGAGATATTGAAAGAATTTAATATGGAAATGTCAAGAAATGTTCTTGCCATACAGAAAGAATTAAATCGAAATTCAAGTGTATCGACACTTGATAAGTGAAACAAAAATTCGAGTATTTTTTATACTTGATGAATGAAATAACAAAGAAGATTTTAATCGTACTGTGATATGTACACATCCATATACTCCCTCTGTTTCAAATTACTCCGCACGCACGCTTATCTAGGTGGGCTAGTACTCTCTTATTTTTATCCAAAAAATTCCTGAGATTTTTGAAATACCTAGTACACATTCCATACTATCTAGTTCAAAAATCTTAGAATTTTTTTGGATGAAAAATGAGGGAGTACTAGCCCACCTAGATAAGAGTGCGTGCGGAGTAATTTAAAACAGATGGAGTATGTCATATGCTCTAAATGTTATGAGCGTATACCAGAATGATACATCAGATGATTGTTGGATGATACTAAAGATATTCTTATGATCTTTTGGAATAACTAAGAATATATTATTTTTGAAGATGTGACAAATAGATGGTTAGTTCATTGTAAAAATACTACATTGATACTAGTTTTGTCACAAAGTACAAATTAAGTTTATATCAATCTAAACTAAGGGTGGCACAATATATTGGAAAGTAAGTTCCATAATGGATTTGGATGAGTTCCAAAGTTAAGACATTGTGACAGATACTACAATAAATGGTTAAGTATGTGACTGCTATTATAGCAGCAAAAGAGGGCATTTGTGTCAAGTAGTTTGTAATCAAACTAGGTATGGTTCACAACGGGATAGTACCATGAAAATATATTGTACAACAATATTATCAACTTGTTTTAACCCCAAAGAACTAAAATTCTCACTAAAGGACCAAATTTATACAAAGCCATCTCATTAGAGAATGGGTGATGCGTAGAGACGCAAAGACATGCAATTGCACACGGACCTGAAAGTGTCGGATCCGAAGATCAGTTGACCACTAGCAATCATGTACATACAACACCGGAAAGCCATAGGTGTTAAATACACAAAGGTTTGAAACTAGATTATTGACTCTAGTGCAAGTGGGAGACTGTTGGAGATATGCCCAGGAGGCAATAATAAAGTGGTTATTATCATATCTTCATGCTTATGATAAATGTTTACATACCATGCTATAATTGTATTAACCGGAGACATTAATACTTGTGTGATTTGTAAACATGTAAGAGTCCATAGTAAAGCCTCTTGTTCAACTATCTTGTTGGTTAATATATGATAATGGTTTCCTGGTCATGAACATTGAGATTTTATTAACAACAAGGTCATATCATTAGAAGAATGATGTGATGGACATACTCCTATAGTTAAGCGTAGCATAACATCAAGTCATTCAAATAGTTCACTTGATATAAGCTTGCAAATACATAGTAACATAAATCCTTCGACCATGAGATCATGTTAATCACCATCACCGGATGGATGCTTTGATGACATCAAACACCACTTCGTAACTGGGTGGTTATAAAGGTGGCATTAAGTATTCAGAAAGTATGTGTTGATGCACATGGATCAAGAGTGGGATTTGTCCATCCATATGACGGATAGATATACTCTGGGCCCTCTCGGTGGAATGTCATCCAATTGGCTTGCAAGCATGTGAATAGCTCACAAGGATCACATATCATAGGAATGAGAAAAGTGTACTTATCGGTAACGAGGTTGAACTAGGTATGCAGAGATACCAACGATCAAACCTCGGATAAGTAAAGTATCGCGAGACAAAGGGAAATTGGTATCGTATATAAATGGTTCATTCAATAACGAAGTAATCATAGAAATATGTGGGAGCCATATGAATTTCCAGATTCCTATATTGGTTATTGATCGGAGAAGAGTCTCGGTCATGTTTGCATAATTCACGAACTGTAGGGAGACACACTTAAGAATTCGATGTTGTTTAGTAGATATGTAATGTGAGTAAGAAGACCGAATGTTGTCCGGAGTCTCGGATGGGATCCGGGATATCACGAGGAGATCCGGAATGGTCCGGAGAATAAGATTCATATAAGGAAAGTCCAATTTTGGAGTTCGGGAATGGTTTCAGTGTTTTCACCGGAATGTTCTAGAAGGGTCTAGAAGGTTACATGGATGTGTCATGACAAAGTGGAATGGTTGCATCATGTCCTAGGTCACTTGGATGGACACTTGGAAGAGAGAAATCAAACTCTAAACTGAAAGTCAAAGAGCCAGTTTGAAAAGTCAAACTGGGACAATATTTCCAAGTGGAGGGAGGGAAGAATTCCTACCTAGGGAAGGAATCCTCCCTCCCCTTGCCGCCGGTGTTGGGGGAGAATTCCCTCCCCCTTGACGCCCCTCCCTCTCATAAATAGAGGGTAGGGGCGCCCCCTTTCCACGCAACTCTAAGCCCTAGCCGCCGACGGTTGGCTGTGTTTGGTGCACTTCATTGGAAACCTCAAGAGCAAGGTGTGATGAGCACAACAACAAGTTTTCCCTCGGTAAGAAACCAAGGTTATCGAACCATTAGGAGGAAGGAAACATCCCAAAGGTGTTGCAAGCAACATGGAAACCTGCACAACACAAACTCAAGACCTTGCCCCAACGAATCAGTGAGGTTGTCAAGCTCACCGGTTTGCTGTAACAAAGGATTAAACATATGGTGTGGAAGGTAATTGTGGTTTGCAGCAAGTAAACAGTAACAATGGAAGATGTATCAATGGTAAAGATTGGACCGGGGTCCATAGTTCACTAGAGGTTCTCTCCTTAGATAAACAACATGGCATGAAGGGTAAACAAATTACAGTAGGGCAATTGACAGGAACTGAGCAAGGCATAACAATGCAATACCAGACAAAAAGATCCTATGAGATTCGATTGGGCAATACAACAAGATACATAGACCGCCATCCAACTGCATCTATGACTAGTAGTCCACCTTTGGGTTATCATCCGAACCCCCTCCGGTATTAAGTTGCAAGCAACAGAAAACTGCTTTAAGCAAAGTGTGTAAGGTAAACAATCCACTTGTTCCATGAACAAGAGACCATTGTTTTCTCCCTAGTGGCAACAACACATCTACAACCGAAGAGATTTCTGTCACTTCCCTTGGAAACTAGAGTCATGAACCCACTATCGAGCATAAATACCCCCTCTTGGAGTCACTAGCAACTACTTGGCCAAGATAGCTACTAACAACGGAAAGCATGCAAGATCACAAACAACACAGCCATGATAGAATCATATAGACAAAACCATTAATCAATCTAACATAGTAATCTCAATATCCATCGGATTCCCGCAAACACAACATGCATGATTACAAATAGATTAGATCTTGATCATAAACGGAGCTCACAAGATCTATACATGAAAGCACAAGGAGGAGATACAACCATCTAGCTACTACATGGACCCGTAGTCCAAGGTGGAACTACTCATGCATCATACCGGAGAAGAAGGCCTCCGGGATGATTTCCCCTCCGACAGGGTGCCGGGAAGAACTTCAGATCCCCTCGATCTAGGGAAGATGGTGGCGGCGGCTACAGACGGTTTCGTGGAGTTTTGATCGGGTGCCTAGGGTTTCTGCATCGTGGGCTTCTTATAGGCGAAGAGGCAAGGCAGGGAGTGCTCGGGGGGCCCACACCCTGCCCAGGCGCGGGCCAGGCTTGGCCGCGCCTGGGGGAGTGTGGCCACCACGTGGCGCCCCTCCGTCTCGTCTTATGGATTCGTGTCGCCCACGGTAAAATATTGACTTCGGCTTTTGTCCCGTATAATTCCGAGAATATTGATTTTCTGCTTTTCTGGAACCAAAAACAGAAGAAAACAGGCAACTCGCACTGTGACAACTTGTTAATAGGTTAGTTCCAAAAAAGATATAAAAACACCTCAAAGTGTAGACAAAGAAAAGCAAAGTAGATACTAAACAAGCATGGAACATCAAAAATTATAGATATGTTTCCGACGTATCACCGACCTCCACCTTCGTCGCCGCCCTAGTGCCCTCCTCCCAAGATGCCAACTTGGGGCATCCCCTTGCCCTAGCCGCCGGCCACACCACCCCCTCGTCGCCCTCTAAACTCTAGATTATCGAGGCCCTCTTCTACTCCACCATACTCGCTCCGGCTTAGGCGAAGCCCTGCGGGATATTCCCTCTAAACTCCGACACCACGCCGTCGTGCTGCCGGAATCACGAGGATAGATCTACAACCTCCGCTGCCTGCTGGAACAAGGGAGAGGAAGGTCTTCATCGAGTACCGTACGTGTGACCAACTGCGGGAGCGCTGCCGAAGCGCGACGCTGGAAGGATCGTCTATGCGATCTTGAGATCGGCAAGTGAACGACCACATCACCCATGATAATCTGCTCTCGTTAACCGCTTTGGATCTTCGAGGGTTAGTACTCTTTCGACTCGTTGCTACAATCTAGTAGATATATCTTGGCTTGTGTGTGTTCATGCGATAGAAATTATTTGTTTTCCATGCTACGAACCCCTACACCTCTTTGATGAGAGAGATAAGGTAACATGGGGCCAGTCTCCTTCAGGGGCCTTCTTAGTTAGTTCAGCCTATCGGACCTTCTTCCAAGGTCCCGAGTGTCCGTGGACGACTCACCTTTGGAGGTCGCCCTGCTCCCCTGAGCCTCCGCATCTTCATGTGGCAGTTGCTACGGGATCGTTTTACCTCGAGGGTACAGATATCTAAACGCAATGGTCTTGGCAATGGGCTATGTCTGTTATGTGGGACGCCGAAGACGTGTACCCACATTATGTTCACTTGCCCTGCCGCTTATTTTTTGTAGAGCTTTTTCCGAGAGGCGTTGGGGCCATCTTGGCAGTCACACGACCTCGGTGAGTTCCTAGAAATAGAGGCAAACCGTACAGTTAGAAAGGCGTCACCTCTTCTGGTTGGTGTTTGTGGCCATTACTTGGACTCTTTGGAATATCCGGAATAGAATGGTGATAGAGCGGATCTTTCCTCACCACGCTTCTGACTCTGTGTTTTCCTTGCTTGCTTATCTTCAGCAGTGGTACCCCCTCTCTAGATAGCGGGACCGGGAGAGCGTGGACGGCATCATATAGGCTCTCAGGGCGTCGGCGCAATGCTTCTCGGCTCCTGCTAGTGCTTCCGCGACCTCGTAGAGAGAGCGCCCTTCTAGCTCTTTCTTCTTTTTTTCTTGCTTTTGGGCATCTTGTGTTGTGGCCCTAGCGAACTATCTCCTTTATTTGTTTTGAAGCCTGGGGGTCGGTGACTTGATTGTACCATGGATGGTCGTTGATTTATTTATAAAGCTGGACGTATGCCTGTTTCAAGGAATGCTAATATGTAGCGGTGCATTGTAAATTTACTTCATCCCTATAGTCCGTTCAAATAAGTATAAAAATTAAGGAAGCAGCAATATGTGCAAATTTTCTCCATCTCTATAGTCCCTTCAAAGGATATGTTGTTGTTCCAAACTATCAGGATAAATGCAATCAAATTTTCTAGATAAATTAGCTCAAAATTACCAAGTTGATCTGAATAATATGGATAAAAATAGAAACATGGAGGTGGAAGTTACCCAAAAGATGAAACTTGTGTTGTTTTCATATGTAAGACTTAAAATGTAAGTGTAACTAAAGTTGTAAAAAAGTGGGCATATTTGTCTTAAATCTCGTAGTACCAAAAAAGTTTGTTGACATTGCCATCGGTTAGGAACTACGCTGAACGTTTCTGGAGCAACATTATCCAGAATTTAAATATTACAATGTAGCCTAAATGCATGCAAAGTTCCACTTTCCAAAGTTAAGAATATATTGTAAACCACAAAAACTATGGAGAGCTAAGTTCCACTTTCCAAAGTTAAGAATATGTTGTAAACCACAAAAACTATGGAGAACACATATACAGGCTAGAGAGCCGTCATGGGTGGCATGGTAGCACGTCTGGGTGGATTCATGGCTTTCATGGGAGCTCTCATGCCTTCTATGAATAATGGCTTTGGAGATTCCATGGTTCATGGAGGAAAGTCTCTGACACAAAAGTGCGCGGTATCCCGTCGCGCTCGCCCCCGCGGGTGACGGGACGGGCCCGTGTCGCCGCCGCCCCCAGCACCCTCCCCTCCCCCTTTCCCTCCTGCCGTCGGCAGGACGCCGGCGCTGCCCCGTCGATGCCAGGCGTGGTCTAGTTTCTCCCGGCGGCGGCGGTGGAGGCGCGGGGCTCTGCCTCCGGCGGCGGAGCATCTCGGGGCCGTCGGGGGGCAGAGGGTCAAATCCCGGTGGGTCCGGCGCTTCCGGCAGCGGCAGGTGCCCCTCAAGGTGGACGACGGGAGGAGCCAGCGGCTCCCGGCGACGGCGCCTGCAGGGCCCGATCTGGACCAGGTTTGGGTCCGATCTGGGCCAGGCGGTCACTAGCCAGGCCCCTGCTCACCACGGCTGGGCTCCTCCTCCTGGCTGCGTTAAGGCTAGGGTGCTGGATTTGGGCTGGGCGGGCCTGGATCTCGCACTCGTCTAACACTCTTGCTCGGCTCCGTGGGCGGTACGGAGCTGCTGTGCTCGCCAGGATTGTCCCTCCGCGTCCTTACGGGTCCAGGTGATGTTCCTTAGACCGGTGATGGTCCGGTTCTTCCGGGTGAACGCGGTGGTGGTGGTGCTGTTACTTGCCGGCAGGGATCGACAGTGGCGATTGATCTCTTGGTGGACGGAGAAGTAGGGGCTAGTGTGGGGGCGGCTTGGGACGATGGTTCCCCTGCTGCAGTACGGCGGCGGGGCTTCACGAACCCTTGGGGTTTCGGCCGGGCCAGGAGGGCCTGGTTTGCCTTTGTGGCCGTATCCGGTCGGCTGCCGCCTTCCGGTGGTGGAGGTTGTTCCCTCCCGCGCGCTGTTGTTCCGGAAACCTCCGTCAAAGTCCTTCTTTTCTATCATACCGGCCTTACTTTGTGTGTCACGGTGAGACGGCGGAGGCGGCTGCAAGACCGTGGTGGCGTGCGTTGGTGGGCGTCGAGCATGGTGGAGCACTGCAGAGAGTCCGAGAGTGTGTTTTTTGAGGGGTCGGGAGAAATCCTTGTCATCTTGACACAGACGCGGTGACACCTGCGGGTGCCATCGTCCTTCCTGAAAGGCGTCGGGTGTACCTCTTTCCCACCTCTTGGCGCGTACCGGGGGAAACCCTAGGCCTAGTCCGAGCAGCAGCGTCGTCATCGTCGCCTTCCTTCTTGAAGGTGTTTCTTGGTGCGCGGCGCTTCGGAGTGCTAGGCATGTGGTGGAATGTAGCTGGAGGGCGCAACGGTCGCGGGTCGTCCTCGTTTTCGTCGAGCCTCTGTTGTCGGCTTTGTTTTCTCTTTCTTTTTCTTTTTCTTTTTCTTTTTCTTTGTTTTGTCTTTGGGCGTTGTGCTGCCTGGCCCAGCAGCGGTCTCAATCATGGTTGTTATATTTATATAGCTGGGCGTATGCCTGTTTCGAGGAGATTCCATGGTTCATGCCAACACCGTCCAAGTTTTAAATGATGATGAAGTGGAAGATGGAGAGGGCGGTGAGAAGAATGATGAAGAATGCATATTGATGTTTCATTTGTTTGTTTGAAGTTCATTTGTGATGAATTTGCTTGTGTTGACTTTCATGCATTGCTTTTGAACTTGCCGTGGATTTGCAATATGCTCTATTGGTCTAATGATGGTCTTGAATTTTCTAAGTTGGGTTTAAATTAAATTGTTGATCAATTGTTTGATATTGGCTACTTGAGATGTATTTGGGTGATGCTTGGCATGTGGCAGCCGGTCGCGCGCTATATTTTACCGTGCCTAGAAAAATTGGCGCCAAAAATTTAATTTAGCGTACGGCTCTATAGTCATTGCTAGGTGGTCCAATAAACTATTTGCAGTTTCTATTACTTTTAAGGCTCTTTGATGATTATTGATATATTGTTGGAATTTCACAAAAAAAAAAATGTGTTGAAGATGCTCTTACACGCACCGGAACATGTGGGCTAGCTGGCCACATCTTTTCCCACATCCACATCCAGTGCTCTGATGTTTCTATAAATACCAATAGCTAGCTTGTAAGGAAACCTGACACGAAAGAGTCTGCTTCCTACTTTTTTCTTTCTAGTGCGCGTTTGCCGAGGGAAGCAATGGCGAAGGCAGACGGAGAGAGCCATGCGGACGCGGGAGGCAGATCGATCGCTCAGGGGTACACGGTACTTGACGAGCGACGGCACACGGTGAACTACCGACAAAGCGTCTGGGGGGACTACTTCATCCACAACCCTACGCTGCCCCATACACACCAGGTAGACATGGTCGGGCATGCATATATGTGTTACAACAATCAGATTTTATGCTTTCAGTATATAGATTTTTCTTTTTATAATGAGTATGTACGTAGTATTAATTTTTAAGAAGATATCAATTGTATTACACCAAGCCAGCAACATCGAGATATCAACAATGCACACATAAAAAAAACCTGATCTCTGCCGTAAAGCACCAATCATCAGGCTCACTGTCACCATGCACACCGTTTAGAAGTGGATAACTTTATGCCGAAACCATAAATCTTCTCCCATTCCAATTTCCAAAGATCCTCGCCTCTTCCGTCGCTTAGAGCTCTCATACTTGCCAACATTTGTTTTGAACTGAGGTTTACCGGCTTTATCCCTGATGTTCCCCGAGAAAACCCGTGACAAACATGAAACGCTAGGTATCGGTTAAACCACGACCCCCACCTCACGTTTTTATCGGGCGAGAAGGGCATGCCACAAGAAACGCACTAGACCGTCGCTGCCGTCTGCGTCCGGAGGCATGTCAAAAGGCTATCTTCTTCTTGGCGTCGACTCCCCCACCCCTAGCACTGCGCGCGCTGGCCATGCCACAACTCCGCCATATTTGACGATCCCGATCCGAGCGGAATGCTCGCCCTAGCGTTGAGGTCGCCTTCCCCAGATCCCACCACACAGAGGAGGTTTTCCCTCGACGGCGGCCCGTGTGCTAGCTGCTGCTAGCGTCGCCCTCGTACCTGAGCAAGAACAGCTGGCCAGAACCAACTGACAACAATGATCAGTTTGCTTCAGGTTCGGTTTGCTTGTAAGTCTATGCCAATGTTGTAGTTTTCAATTTCATAGAAGATGTAAGATGCATCTCTTTTGGTGTACCGGAATTTTAATCTTGCACTAAAATTGTCATGCACATCATATTAAACATACACTGTCACATTACAACTAGTTGATGGTTTTGCTTTTTGCAATTGCATTTTCTTGCCCCCTTTGGGTTCAAGGAATCGACACTCTCTCCATTATCCAATCTATGATGGTGTAGCAGTAATCCTAGTATAATATGGATCAGTAATTATTCGAACCGACAATTTGGAAATATCACATTTTTCATTCTTAATTTGTACTTGTAGTAGTAGATTAACATAATCCATGTATGCCAAATAAGAGAGTTGGAGAAGGGGATTGGCAGGGAAGAGGTTTTGGAGGGGAATTGAGGGGATTGGATGAGGTTAGGGGTTTCACCCAATTCCCCAAGGATTATCCCCACTAATCCCCTCAAAACCACTTTTACAAAACAAGGCCTCAAGAAATTACGCATAGGACCAATAATGTATGTGTATACTTACTGTACTATTTAGATAACTAGCATGGTGGCCCTCGCGAATGCGAGGGCACAATCTCTAATTAGTTGAAAGTGTCTTAAAATAAAGTTCTTATTTTAGGGATATCACATTTCAAGATAATAAATAGTACGACTATAGGACTACAAATAAATGTATGATAAATAAAGTAAGACTATGGGACTACAAATAAATATAGGATAAATAAAGTATCACATATGCTAAGTAACACCTTTACCCAACCAAAATTTATGGGCTAATGATGTTGGGTAATTTCATGAAACACATATGTGCATTGTTTGTAAGTAATATTATCTCAATAGTAGAAGTATGTGTGATGATAGGTCGGTATGTCAGGTTAAGTGACATTCATAAATTTAATTGATTAGCTTAAAGGAAATTAATTCATTATCTTTAATAGTTAGGGAAAATTAAACATTTAGAATTGTAATCTCAATATGTGTTTCTTCGTCACAATGAGTTTTCCAATTTCAAAACATTAAACCTTTTAGATTTTTATAGTCTTCATGGTGAAATTTTTACTTTTTAGTATGTAAACATTATCCTAAAATTAAGATTAGTACATTAACACTATTTTAGTGATATTTTGTTTTCAACCCATCCATTAACCATTTTAAATGTCATGAGTAAAAGTTAGAGAATTATGACTTGAAGTTTTCTATAATGTCATCTGTTTTGATATAGTATATTTATCTACGTTTGAAAATCTTTGCATGTTTCCCTATTCGCCAATTCATTTTATATGCACACTCGACATGTATTTGTGGTTCCATTTCACATGAATATACGGCTTGGATGACATGGCTCCACCTTTTTAACTAAATATCAATTTTTTGAGTCACTAAAGGAATGTGCTCTTTATGTTGACTCCACAACATCATAAAAAAGGCACATACAATATTTAAAATATGTCTAATCATGCAAACCAAAAAAATCCATCGACACAATTTCTAATAAAAATTTACACATTTTAGGTCCACTAAATAAATAATTTGTGCCAGGATTTATGATGTGGATACGCGATATTACCTAAAGACTTATCGCATATCTAACATGCATGGTGGCGTCCTATTTGTAATATAGGATGCATACATTGTTTTATCTCATGAATATAAATTTTTATGTATGATTTTGTGAAAAGGAAAAATATACTAAAATAATCATTTTTTCACTTTCAACCCTTTTTTAAAAAACTTGGACCTACCATTTGTCAGTATCAAACCTTTAACATCAAAGTGTGGACACCTCTTGGTGATGCCACAAGGGTGTGTTGGCTAAGGCTAAATGTGTCATTATGTATGTCCATTTAATGCGCAATATATGAGAATTAGGAAGACCTATTGGTTTTTATGGATTTTATGCCGAGAAAGCTTACATTTCTGCAAAAATTTCTAGCATGTGCATAATCATTTTAATTATAATTGTGATGAATATTTCTTGGGATACTTAGGGATATATACCAATTTTGGCAATAGGAAAATCCAACGGATTGGATTCGGGTGCTTTAGTGTTTCATGGAAATATTAATTATATCTCTTGTTTCTTGTAATATATAATAGATCAAGTTGATAATTTAAAGGATACATATGTTTATGTGGTAATATCTAGCTTTTTTAAAATAATCAACATGCTGATATCAACATATATTGACCAGATGCTTAAACTTAAATAATAGATAATAAGTCATTTGTAATTTCTCTATTAATATTCAATGAGTATGATACAACAACATTCCGACGAATGTTTTAATAGACTAATATTCAAAATATTTTATATTTTTTAAATTTTGTAGATAAATTAAATATTTAGATATCGCATGGTGATTTTATACTCAACCATGCGTGCAAAACTGCACATATACTACCTCCATTGCATTGAATAAGGCCTATATTTTTTTTGAAAAGTCAAACCAAGTAAAACTTTGACCAAACGTTTAGAAAAAGACTATCAAAAACTATGACATTATAAAGATATCACATGAAAATTTATTTCACGGTGTATTAAAAAGTGTTTATTTTAGATTGTATATTGTAATAATATTTTCGAAGTCTGACTTTTAGTAATAAATATATGACTTATTTAATGAAACGGGAGTACATATTACCACATGAAAGCTTGCTTCCGGCATTATTCTAGCTACTCTACAAAAAAACATTGTTCTTGCTAGCTAGACTTGTGTACGATTTTTTTTCCTTGAAGGAACGCAGAGCTAGCTAGTATACGTCTTAATTCATAGAAAAAAAAGGTACTCCGGCTGGCCGGCTACATATAGGGTCTACGTTTTATTTGAACGGACTCCTCTAGCTGGCTAAGTCTTTTATTCCAAACGGACTCAGCTATCCTAAGGATATATTCCCTAAAAAAAGTTGTTTTAAAAAAATCTGTTGACACGTACCAAAAGTGTGTTAAATTTCTACCACACAGATTTACGTAATTAATTATATTTCACTAAATCATAGCCATATATTTTAGATCCAACTGTCAAAATAATTCTGATGACGTGGATCAACCTGGTGCCTCGAAAAACACTCTTATATTGCTTTTAGTATATAATAGATTAGTTTTTCTTAAACCCAGTTGTGTGTTGTTCTGTACCCACCGAAGCGCAGGGCCCAACAAAAATAGCCAATCTGTGTGCATGTCAAAAGGCTATCGATTGTGGCAACCTAGTCGTTCTGTCACTCGATCTTGCAATGCCATCTTGCATCTCGCCTCTCAATCAGAGCGGTAGATCAATCTAGCTGCAAGGTATATGACCCATGTAGCCGCTCTCTCGAAAGCACTGTGACTTGATTGACAGCTTGTCTAGGAACGACTATGTTAGCTATCCGCTTACACACTTCCATATATCATACGGTACGTGACAGAGCTTCAAGATTCACTAGTTTATCACAAACGTCTTTGACGGGAACATACCTTCACATTGCAGAACATTTCGCTTAAATAGGGCAACTTTTTTATTAAAAGAAATATATTAATATCGCGAAGATACTATTTGCATATAGCCTCTGCAACTACGCGCAATATGAATTAACACAATTAAAAAAAAAGATTACAAATAAAGAAAAGACCCACTACGTTGATATATTCCGTATAGCAACGGACCAAACATCACCAAGACCACACCAGAAATCCATCTTCTCCAAAAGTAACTCCTCCAAGAAGGTAACAGTGCATAAACGTCGGCGTCGCCCTGATTATAGAACATAGGTTTTCATTCTGAAGAAATTCCACGCTCATAAAATAATATCTTCAACAAGACCATTGACAGACACAATCAATTAAGGCCAAACCTTGTGTTTTCACCCTGAAAGTTCAGACTTTAAACTTCTCATGTGCTATCGTTCCTGACTGCTCCAATCAGGAATCATCAAGCCAACACCTCATCACCACCATGAGTCGAACCACCGTTACTACTCCTCAAATCTCGGCTTCCATGTCATTCTCCGTAACCGACTTCACCATGGAACCAAAGTCATGTCCCACAATGGCAACAGACTACAGAGCTTTGCATCACTCTCTCTGAAACAAAACAGTCAGAAAAACCATGGTTGCATGCGACCAAATCCCATCAATCTGGCATACTCCAGGCATGAGCCGCCCAAGGGAGATCGCCTGAGGAGCCTTCCGAAATAGTCATCAAGCATATCAACGTCTTGACGTGAGAGGAACCCTAGGACCACCTCCCTTTTAGAACCAAGGAGGCAGCCCCCACATTGCCCGATGGCCTCCACCAGGACCGGTCGCCCCAAACCCCACCGGCAGCCCGTAGGTAGGTACGGCAGCAAAGGTGACCCAGGTCGCCCAAAGCCTCTGCCAGATGGCCTCACTAATTCGAGCACGCAAAAGGTGAGCCACCACCATGATGTAGATGCAGGGTGTGTGTCCGTGCCACCACGGTAGACCACACCGCAGCGCTCCTCGCCAAGCTTTGCGTCTCGGTCAGAAAACAGGATCCCGACCTCCTCTGCCATTCGATAGGGAAGACTAACATCGCCTCCTAGGGCTGTCACCACGGTTCCAAACTTTCTTCATCATGAGCGCGTCGTCCGAGGCAATGCACCATCGACCAAAGGCCTTTAACCGCCGGCGTCCTCCGAAGACAGCGGAGGAGACTAGAGAGGAGGCGCTGGGGGCGGAGGCTAGGGTTTCCACCCGAGCCGCACCCTAGATAGCGACGCGTGGGCAGATGTGTGCTTTTAAATGGGACATCTAGATCGTTACACCTAAAATTTGGTCCTAGCTATCTTGGGTACAAATACAACCCTACCTATTCATCCACACTTAATAGATCAACTAGGTTCAATAGATCACTAGAGTCCGTCCTATTAAAAAATAGTTAGTTCTGAAAAAATGCATACATGTGTATAGCACATGTCCGGTTATTTCGAAGAAGTTCCAATAAATGAGTTCAATAACATAGGATTTGAAAAATATGTTTCATGCGTTAAATATACACGCACGAATAAAAACTTGACCACTTCTCATTTGTAATTTCATTCTCACTTCCTTTGATCTTCTTAAAATGCAGAAATCAATAGAATGGATGACTGAAAGACGTGACATGCTAACAATCCAAGCAAGCGCGAAGTTACTCAGCTTCTCTGATCCAGTGGATGAAATGAAGATGATCGACGCACTGCAGCGTCTTGGAATTTCATACCATTTCAAAGAGGAGATTAATTTGAAGCTGAAAAAGTTATCTTCTCAATTTTTTGACAGTGAAAATCTCCATGACATCTCCCTCCAGTTTAGGTTGCTGAGGCAAGACCGGTGCTACGTGTCTTCTGGTAATTAAGCATTCTCTTCTCTCACAAATCTTTTAGTTATGTCATATATGACTTCTTACTTGGGATAGTCAAATTTGCATGTGTACAATAATTTTTTGATAATAAATTTAAAGATGTATCCTATTATAGAAATATTATTCATTACATTTCACAAGAACCTTTACTATTATTTTCCTGTGAGAAGATACATTAAAATAATTAGGGGTTCTTTCAATTTTACAAGATGTATTCCGGAGCTTCATGGACGACAAACAAAATTTGAAGGCCACAATGAAAAGTGATGTACGGGCGTTGCTTGCACTCTATGAGGCAGCTCATCTTGGCACACCCGATGAACAATTCCTCAAAAATGCCCGTAGGCAAACTACAAATATGATAATGTCACTGCTTAGCTATCTTGACAAGCCACTTGCAGGGAAAGTGAAACATGCTCTAGAGACACCATCCTTTCGTAGGATGAAAAGATTGGAGGCTAGACTATATATCCCTCTATACGAAGAGGACAAGGAGGAGTGTTGTGAAATGGTACTTGAAATTGCAAAACTAGATTTTTATTTGCTCCAGCGAATTCACCACAAAGAAGCCAAGGAAATAACAGAGTGAGTACATTGTAATGAAATAACTTTGTTGTTTCAATTGTAAACACATTCAAAATAAGAAAATACAATTATTTCATCTTATTTTGTAGATATAGTAATGCCTCATTTTAATTACTTCTTAGTTAGTTCTATTTTTGCAATATTATAAATTTATGCAATTCTCTTCATTTTCTGCATTTGGATATTACTGAATTTGGTTAAACAAATATGAAGGTGGTATTATGGGTTGGAACCCCCACGCAAATTATTCTATGCAAGGCATAGACCAGTGGAATCGTATTTCTGGGCATTGGGAGTTTATTATGAACCAGAATTTGCCAACGCCAGAATGCTACTTGCTAAATATATATCAACGATAACACCATATGATGATACCGTTGATAACTATGGTGTATGGGAAGAGTTGCAACCATTTGCTCGTGTGATGCAAAGGTCAGTTTTTATATTTTTGAAGAAAAATAAATAATTATGAATTAATATGTTAGGGAGATATGTTACTCAGTTGTATAGTTAGTGAAATGAAATTTAAGTTCTTTATTTATGTAGGTGTATAATAATTGTAGCATCCATAGTTAACGATTATAAACTGAACATTACTATTGTAGCTGGGATATGAAATACGTTGAACAACTTGGAGACTGCTACAAAGACTACGCACAATTTATGTTTGAAACGATGACTGAAATAGAGAATGCACTTCCAAATGGTACATCGGGGAGGAATGTTAACTTCATCAGAGATATGGTAAGTGTTTAGACATTTATATTTATTCCATTTAATTGCAACAATGTGGGCTTTTATTCCATTGCATGTGCATGTGTTTGGAGTAGTCTGCAACCCTAGAATTTTTAACTGGATTGTAAAATTAAATAGCCCATGGTTGAACTCTTTGTTGTTAAGGGATTTATTAATTTAAAGTTGTGGAAAGTATTTTATCTAAAAAAATAATTTTAGTTTCAATAAACAATGTGACTCTTAATATCTTCGAAGAGCGAGGCACATCATTGAGAAAATCACTTACTACCATTTACATCCGCCATATTATAGTGTGCAACCTTACGCTTCTGTATGACAAGTGGATAACAACATTGGAAGTTGTGTTCCCTAGAGTTTAGAAAACTCATGTTTGTCTCAATGGTTATTTTCCTTTTGATCTACATATATATTTTTACATAAAAATTTCTATTATTCTAGACAAATGAAGTCTGCAGAGGATACATGACTGAAATAATTTGGAGAGATAGCAAGTACATTCCTTGTGTGGAGGAGCATTTGAAGGTCACAATCATTACAAGTTTTTACTGGGCGCTAGGGTGCACTGCTTTTGTTGTCACTGGAGAGGATGTTACAGATGACATTCTAGAGTGGATGGCTAAGTTTCCTCAGATTATCAAGGATTCTTGTATTATAGCTCGAGTCATGGCCGACATTGTCGCACATTCGGTAATCTTCTATTTCATTATTTTCTATAAAGAAAAACTTTCTAGCAAACAAAACCATGGCCCTATATTAATTTTGTAATAAAATCCGGTTCATATATATTATGATATATCTAGTACAAAAATGTGATGCACCATGTCAACTATATGTTATAATGAACCAGGATCTTTGTCACCCAATTTAGTTGATGCTGATATGTAGATAAATCATTCATACATTCTCTGGTATCCTTCTATTCACTTACATAAGTTTTAACTTACATCGTATTTATTTAACTAATTGAAATTATGGTCAACATCATAGGTTACACTGATTCCAATATTGTCTTAGATCTGTTTGAACTGAAAAATGAAGACTCGGTGTGTTTATGATGAATTCTGACATAATTATAAGAATGTTATCCATATAAGTTTGTGGGTGCGTGTGACAACATTATTTTATTTTTTGTGTTTCATGATGAGGATTAGTTCAACATTTTTAGATACTATCTCCATCCCAAGGCTTAAGGCATATAACTTTTTTTTAAAGTCAAACTATCTAAAATTTGACCAAGTTTTTAGAGAAAAATATTAATATTTACAATACGTAATCCATACCCTTTCATACATCATGAAACATATTTTCACATGGTATCTATATAATATAATAGTTCTTGATAGTTTTTTCTAAAAAATTAGTCAAACTTTACATGGCTTGACTTTTCAAAAAAGTTATAGGCCTTAAGCCTTGGGATGGAGGGAATAAGTTATAACCAAATAGACATATTAGTACAACATGTGTAGTTATGTTTCGATGATCCTAACATCTGGCATATTGTAGCTTGAAACAGAAAAAAACAATGTTGCAACTGCTGTAACTTGCTACATGAAAGAACATGGAACAACTGAGGAGGTAGCAAGTGAAGCACTATGGAACGTTGTGGAGAATGCTTGGATTGATATCAACAAGGAGTATCTGATTATGAATTCAATACCATCTTCATTGCTTAATTATGTGATCAACCTTGCAAGGATGATGGAGACAATGTACAAAGGAAAGGATGGGTATACCGACTCAGTGATACTGAAAACCCAGATATCTATCTTGCTTGACGAGCCAATCACTTTCTAGGGTTCATCACTGGGATAAATAAATCTCTTCATTGCGAACCATCGATGCTAGTCTAAGCTATATGGGCATGTTGCTAGAACCGATTTGTATTTGTACCCTTTTAGGTTGAAAATTGTTTCTACGGATTCTCCTATTGTGTCAGTTTGGTGACGTCGTCTAAACTATAAAACACTTGCAAATTGAATGCTTTTGTTTTCATTGTTCAACTAAATATTTTTCTCTTGCTCAACCAATATTCAATTGCATCTTCCCTCGGAGTAGTAGTATGACTTAAAAAAAATAAAGGATATTTTTATTATTCTATGCTTAGTGAAGATTTAGACCTTTTCGAGTGTCGTTGTGTTCATGTACTCCATGCCAGGAAATAATTTGTTTTAGGATTAAAGGAATTGATCCTGCCATCTAATTATATAGAATAGATTGATATTTACAGAAGTCTGACTAATGGATAGACAAAGTGAAATCGGAAAACAACAAACAGGGGACTCTAGTCCTGCATCGTTAGAAAGGCAAAACATGGCATGGGTGAGTTACAGTGTCAGAGCCCTGGCAACCAGGGTGTCACGGCCCCGCGTTGAGCGAGCCCCGCGCCAAGGGGATCCCCGCTCTCAAGAGGCAGCACGCCTCGGGAGGAAACCCAATCAAATGGGCATCACGAGGCATCCGTCTCGCGAGGGAGTGAACCTCCGGAGGGAGTCTGCCACGTCCTCACATACTGTCTTTGAGCCTTGGATACCATGGGGCACCTCCGGGATATAGCTAGTGCATGAAAGTCCGTGGACAAAGTCCCACATAGTTGATTCCCGCCACTTCTTTACAAGGACGACATGCCTTGGCGAAAAGATTACCCAAATCATGCTACCATCCTACCTACCCCAGATGGTCACCACCACCTTTCTAACGTAGATAACCCATATGATTATCCTTCCGCCACCTTGGACCAGACAAACTACTATGCCGCCCCACACCACCAGGTCCATTGTGGCATCCCGCAAAACCACTACTAGAAAACCGCGTTGTTTTTGTGCATTGCATCATCATGACCGCATGCTCATGTCATCATGCCGCATTGCATTTGATCATCGTCATCGTCTTGCATTTGTTCGCATAAAACTATTTGCGGAAAAACCTAATTTGATTTCCAAACGCCCCATCTTAATTCAAACGCAAAACCCGGGACACCGGATTATTTTGTTTTGTTTGCTATCGGCTTGCAAAAGTCGGTTTGCAACAAATAAAATTATTGAATTATTTTAGTGGGGGCAGTCGAACGGGCCGACTCGACCCGAACGACCACCCCCAGTTCAAATCGGTCCCCCTAAACCCCTTTTGCACCCAACCTAATCTACCCACCCTTGCCTCCACCTCACCCTGGCCAATCACCATATGCCACCTCACCCCTCTCTTCCCCTCTGACCAATCCCACGCCACACCTCCTTCTCCTCTCTCTCTCCCCTCCCTCAACCCTGCCACACACACACACACGCAGTAGCCAGCCCCCACTTCCTCCACCAGCGCCCGACACCTGGTCCCACCCGCGTCCCCACCCACCTGCCTGCCCAAAGACACCCCACGCCCCCGCTCCTCTCTCTCCTTTCCTCCCTCTAGCCCGCGACCGCCCTCCTCCTTCCCCTGCCCGCCATTACCTCCCCATGCCTGGCCATGTCCGCTCGCTCGCTCATGCCGTCTCCTCCGGGCGCCCGCTCGTGACCCCGCCCCGTTGTAACACCCTCGAATCGGACCTATGCAAGTTTTAGCGAAAACCGCCAAACCCGCAAAGCGATTCAAAGGTGCCACGAGCACTTTCATGCGGGTGGAAAAGCGAAGTAATAACATTACACAACAGTCCTCGATGGGACCCACTGAGCAGATATATATACGGTGACTCCAAGAGTCAAGAATACGAGATATAAGGTACAAAGATCCAAATCACCTTGAAAATGATAGGCGTCCGACTACGGACAAGATGCAAATGGGGCTAAGAGCCACGAAGAATAACCAATGGCGTCCATAACCCTGCCCAGGCCAAGCGGAAGGTAACCACTAACGACGTCGATCTCAAAACCTGCTTAAACAAAAGAGGTGCCGAAAGGGCAAAGGAAAAGAGGCGTCGATCGAGGCCAAGCAGCGAGGCTAGAATTCGGCGGTCCTCGCCTACATAGGTATGGTGGACTGAAGCGGCAGCATGCACTAAACAACCTACAGAGACTCGATACAACTGGCGGCTATCAGAGAGGGGTAAGAAAGACCTATTCGGAACCAACCTGATACTATCATCAAACAAACCCATCCTGGCATTTCCCCCTCGAGACCAAACGAGGAAGTCAACCGAGGAACTCACGCAGTTGGTAGTTTTACTTATTCAGTTATCGTTGCAGCAATTACTAGTCAGGTATAGACAATCGTCCTGATAAAATAAGCAGTGGGCCATTTTAGTTAACCATTCCGTTGTAGTTGCAATACTTACTAGGCAGGTACAATAGCATGAGATAACCCAAAACCCAGCAGTTGTTGGTACTTTTATTCAGCCATTCCGTTGTAGTTGCAATATTTACTAGTCAGGTACAATGGTCGCAAGCGACAATCCAAACAAGCAATTGTGGGCAGTATTATTTATCCATTCCATTATAGTGAAGCTGATTACTAGTCATTATAAAGTCAAATTTATAGCAATAAACTTTAGTTATGCTTGTCTATGGTCGAGATACTGTGCTCCAAGTCGTCCATATCCGCGGACACGGCTTTGAAAGTTTTACCGGGGTGCACCAATAGCAACACACGCTCGATCAACCTCGGAAAAACCAAATCAAAACCCAACGAGGCTTTCATGACTAAGCAATCACAGATTCGAAATATTTCAGGCCACCCATTGAGTAGACCCATAGCAAGTAAGCAAGCTCGAGACGGACTCAAGGTTTGCGACAATGGTCAGAAGCGGCGGGAACCCAAAACTGGGCTTGTCGATACCGCGAAAACACTCCGCTTACCTAAACAGTACAGTGTGCTCCTCGCACAAACGTAAATACAGAAGTAGCATGGCATAAGTACAGGATAGTAAATAAAACCTCGAACTAGTTTGTGGCCCCAAGAAATAAGACTGAATCAAGCTCTGGCTCAGGGGGGTCCCATATACCTCCCGGATGTGGATAGCGCGATAAATCAAGGAACAGGTATCAAGTACTCGGGGTCCTACGGGACACAAGTGGGCGTTGAACCAAATATTTTCTATCACCCACGATGCCTCTGCTTATTTCAATTTTAGTTGTTAAACAGGAATTAAAGTGAGCGATAGGTAAAGCCATAATCATCTCCACAACAAACATGCGGCAAGGCTGCAACAAGCGTAACAATTGACATGCAACACTTGAGCAGCGACTACAACGCGCAAGTCCAACTATCTAACAAACAACAGGTAATAGGATGTGTCCAAGGCAATATAGGGCTGCAAGGGATATCACGGGTACGAAAACTAGAGCATCGCAACACAGATAGCAATAGATCAACATGAAGGAGTAAAACACTATAAAAGTAATATAGGTAGAAAGGGGGAGATGCTCGCCTGAAAACATTGCCGGGGGTTCAACCGAAGATCGGGGCGAAAGCTCACATCAACTCAACGGCCTTATCCGCGAAGAAGCAAACACTAGAAGAAACACCGGATGCAATATTTAATACAACGGCAGAAGATCGGCATGATGCATGTATGATGTATGACATGGCAAAGGCGCGATGCGATTAATCAAGGTTAAGCGGAACCGGGGTCCCGACAATTAATTGAATGGTTCAAGTTATTTAGCTACCCCGCAATTTAAATGTTGTTTTAGCATGGCAAAAGATAGCACCGGGTTCGCTACACAAATTTAAATGAGGCCAATATAAGGCTAGATTTGCCCGCATATGGGCCCCATATTTAATTATTAGGTGAATCGGCATAAGGCCCTCAAACCACACAAATATGCATGCGAGATGAATGATTAAATGCAACAATTTATATAGTTGGCAATTATAAAATAGGGTTCTTGGATAAGGGTCACACATTAGGGTTCGGCAGATCTTGGGGTTCGGGGTTGGGCCGGTCTCGAGGTCGTGGTTTGGAGAGGCGTTCTCGGATAACAGTAGGTCTTGGCGTTCGCGAGGAAGGCTTGGTGGTTCGACTTCACTTGTCGGTCTGCGGACTCGGTTGCGGTAGATCTTGGCCATGTCGAAGTTCTTGCCGGAGGTTCGCCGAGGTCACCGGTTGATGCGGTCTTCATGTGGTAGATCTTGTCGAGTTCACTGTGACCTTGTGGTTCCGATGGCGATCTTGGCGGTTATCTCGTGGCACCATGTACACCCTCGAGCCCATCGGCATTGAGCGGTCTTGTCGTTGAGCATCCTGTCACGAAGGTGCAGGTGTTCCGGTTCCATGGACGATGGAGATCTTGATTCAACATCATCGCGGCCTTCGAGGTTTCGGCTAGCGGAGCCGGGAAGGAGTTCTTGGGGTCCGGGGAGGGAATCCTGTCGCATCCGAGGGGGTACTTGAAGTCCGTGATGGAGATCTTGTGACGAGAGAAACTTGGATGGGCCGGCCTTCGGAAGATCTTGGGTAGAACTCCTGTACCGCAACCTTGACCTCTTCACTACACTTCACCTCGCTGTACCAGACTTGGCCACACGCATCCAACACAACACACGCTGACTGCAGAAGGACGCGTCGGGTCTCGCATGGGAACCAACATCAAACTTGGTGTCCAACAGAAGGAGCAACAGGAGGCCGGCTTGTCGGCACATGCAAGGCGGCTACACACGCGAGGCCGAAGGGATGGTGTAGCCGACGCACGCGAGGCCGGAGACAGCGGGGGCAACGCAGCAGGAGTCGGAAGGAGGTGGCCGCGGCGTGACGAGGACGGAAGGAGGTTGCGGCCCGCACGGCGTCAGAGGCGGCACGGGCAGGAAGAAGGAGGCGGCGCGGCGAGCTTCGCAGGGGAGCGGCAGGAGGCGGTGGCCGGCGTGTCGGGCGCAATGAGGCGAGGCGGCGTCGGGAGCCAGCGAGGCAGCACGAGAGGTGGCAGCGAGCCGGAGGAGGCGGTGGTCAGCGGCCAGGCGGCAAGGCCGGCGTGGCCGGTCGGCGGAAAGCCTAAGGAAGGCGGAGGTCGCGGAGTCGGCCGAAGACGGCGGCGAGGTTCGGCGCCCGTAGAGGCGGAGGGAAGCGGCCGCGGCAGCTGGCGGGGCCGAGGGGCGACGAGGAGCTCAACGGTGCGGAGGCGGCCGGAGCAGGCGGCGGCGCGGCGGTGGTGGTGGGCGGCGCCCGGGCAGCCACGGAAGCCGGAGGCGAGGAGGTGGGAGAACAGGGAGAGGTCGCGTGGGAGGAGGCGAGGTGGGGGCGGGCGCGGGGAAGAAAGGAGGTGGGGCGAGTGGGACTGCTGGGATCCCGGGGATTTGTCGGGAAGGCGGGAGGTGGTCGCGTGGCGTGCGTCGTGTCTTGGGTGGAGTTCGGCAGGCGTCGTGTGGTGTTGGCAAGTGGGGCCAGGGTGGGTCGAGAGAGAGAGGAAAAGAAGAGGGGTGGCTGGGTGAGGTGGAAGCTAGGGAGTGGTGGAGGGAGGGAGAGAGGTGAGGTGTCGCGAGGGGAGTGGTCGGGGTGAGGTGGAGAGGGGTTGGGTAGGATAGGTTGGGTAGGTTTAGGAATTATGGGGGACCGATTTAATTTCTGGGGTGGTCGGGTCTATCCGCCCGTTCACTGCCCACTAAAATAATATAATAATTTTATTTAATTCTAAATGCACCGTTTGCAAACCGATAGCAGACAAACAAAAATATTCCGGAGACCCGGGGTTTGAATTTGAAAGCAAGACGGGGCGTTTAGAAAACAAATTAGATTTTCCCGAAAATAATTTTATGCAAGCACATGCAAGATGATGACGATGCTCAAATGCAATGTGGCATGATGACATGAGCATGCGGTCATGATGATGCAATGCACAAAAACAACGCGATTTTCTAGTAGTGGTTTTGCGGGATGCCACACCCGTCTCACCCTCGCCTCCACCCCGCCTGCCTCCACCTGTCCCTCCTCTGCCTCACGTCCGATCGCCTCTCGCCGCTGGCCCGCCCGTCGCCGGCGCCCTCAGCCTCCTCGCGACCCTCGCACGCTTCCCGCACCCCTCCTCCTCTTCTCCTCCGCCATGACGACCACCTCGCCGCCCTCCGCGCCAAGCGCCCGGCGGCAGTTCTCGCCCGCGCCTCCGGCCTCCTGCCTCTGCGTCGCCTGCTCGCCGCACCTCGCCTCCGCGAGCATGCAGCTCCTCGCCGCCCGGCCACGTCCCCTGCCGGCCGCGTCCCCAAGCCCGCCTTCTGCGGCAAGCGGGCCGCCGCGTCCTCCTTCCGGGACAGCGCCTCGCCGGTCCCCTTCCCAACCCGCTGGCCTTCCGCCTTCGCCCGGCCAGCGTCGCCAACCGCCACTGGCGCTCTCCCCTCGAGCGGCGGTGCCGCTCGAGACCCCCAACCGGCCTCCTCGTCCCCGGTGCCGACCCCGTTTCCGGTCGTTGAGCCCTGCTGCCTAGGTGCCTTCCCGTCGATGCGCTGCACTGCCGCCGTGATGATCCTCTGAGGTGTTGCGGCGATTGTGCCAAGTCGTGTGTACCGCATGGTGTGCATGCGTTTGTCTATTCGGCGCTACCAAGTTGTGCATTCCATATCTCCCGTTACCAACAAGTGATGTTGTGACAATGTGACCTGTGGACCATCGATGCGGAACCCCGAAGACCGAACCTCGTCGAACCCCTCGGAACGCCATGTTCTCCTACCCGGAGACCCCGATGCCTTCGACACGGAGCACCGAGGATGCCTTCATGGGACGCCAAGACACCGTCGAACCTCGAAGGCCGAACCCCGCGGACCGACATGAGCTTCTTCACGGATACGCCAAGTGCTCCTCGAGGATGCCAAGTTCCTCACCCCGAATGCCAAGACCGACTCGATGGCGCGGGCCCGACAAGACCCTCGCAACGGCAAGATCGACCCCGTGGGACCCGACAAGATCTTCACGACGACAAGAACGACAGCGACCAGGAGAGTCCGATGCGCCCCCGGCATCAAACCAAGTCCTGCTACCCGGATGCAACAAGACCTGCCCCGTTGTTCGAGAATGTTCCCATCGAGACCGAGCCCGTCGAACCCGGAACCCCGAGACCAACCCCGAACCCCGGAACCCCAAGTTCGTCGAGACACCCCTAATGTGTGAACCCCTTCCCGAAACCCTATTTTATAATATAATACAACTTGTCGCATCTTAATTGTTCATGCATGCATCCTTGTCTGTGGTTTGGGGGCCTTATGCCGATTCACCTAATAATTAAATATGGGGCCCATATGCGGGCAAACCTAGTCTCATATTGGCCGCATTTAAACTTGTGTAGCGAACCAGTACTATCGGTTGCCATGTTAATACAACATTTAAAATGCAGGGTAGCTAAATAACATGAACCACCTAATTAATTGTCGGGACCCCGGTTCCGCTTAATATGACCTAATTGCATCGCACCTTTGCCATGTCATACATCATTCATGCATCATGCCGATCTTCTGCCGTTGTATTAAATAGTGCATCCGGTGTTCCTTCTAGCGTTTTGCTTCTTCGCGGATTGGGCCGTTGAGTTGATGTGAGCTTCGCCCCGATCTTCGGATGAACCTTCGACAATGTTTTCAGGCAAGCATCCCCCCCTTTCTACCTATCTTAATTTTCTAGTATTTATTCCCTCCTGTTGATCTATTGCTATCTGTGTTGCGATGCTCTAGTTTTCGTACCCGTGATATCCCTTGCAGCCGTATATTGCCTTGGACACACCCTATTACCTGTTGTTTGGTATATAGTTGGACTTGCGTGTCGTAGTCGCTTGCTCAAGTGCTGTTGCGTGTCGTCTAGTACCACAGTTGTTGGAGCCTTGCCGCATGTTTGTTGTTGGAGATGATTATGGCTTTACTTATCATTCACTTTAATTCCTGTTTAACAACTAAAATTGGAATAAGCAGAGGCATCGGTGGGTGATAGATAATATTTGGTTTCCGAACGCCCACTTGTGTCCCGTAGGACCCCGAGTACTTGATACCTGTTCCTTGTTTTATCGCGCTATCCACATCCAGGAGGATTATGGGACCCCCCTGAGCCAGAGCTTGATTCATTCTTATTTCTTGGGGCCACAAACTAGTTTCAGGTTTTATTTACGATCCTGTACTTATGCCATGCTACTTCTGTATTTACGATTGTGCGAGGAGCACACTGTACTGTTTAGGTAAGCGGAGTGTTTTCGCGGTATCGACAAGCCCAGTCACACTTTCGGGTTCCCGGTCGTTTACAGCCATTGTCGCAAACCTTGAGTCCTCGAGTCACTAACTTCGCTATGGTCTACTCAATGGGTGGCCCCGAAATATTTCTGAATCTGTGATTGCTTTGTCGTGAAAGCCTCGTTGGGTTTTGATTTGGTTTTTCGAGGTTGATCGGCGTGTGTTGCTATTAGTGCACCCCGGGTAAAACTTCTGAAGCGTGTCCATGTTATGGACGACTTGGAGCACAGTATCTCGATCATAGACAAGCATAACTAAAGTAGTGCTATAAATTTGACTTTATAATGACTAGTAATCGGCTTCACTATAATGGAATGGCTAAATAATACTGCCCACAATTGCTTGTTTGGAGTGTCGCTTGCGACCATTGTACCTGACTAGTAAGTATTGCAATTACAACGGAATGGCTAAATAAAAGTACCAACAACTGCTGGGTTTTGGGTTATCTCATGCTATCTTTATCTGAATAGTAAGTGTTGTAACTATAACGGAATGGTTAACTAAAAGTGCCCACTGCTTACTTTATCAGGATGATTATCTAAACTTGACTAGTAAGTGTTGTAAGAATAACTGAATAAATAAAACTGCCAACGGTGTGAGTTCCTCGGTTGACTTCCTCGTTTGGTCTCGAGGGGGAAACGCCGGGATGGGTTTGTTTGATGGTATAGTGCATGCTGCCGCTGCCGCTTCAGTCCACCATACCTATGTAGGCGAGGACCGCCGAATTCTAGTCTCGCTGCAATCGGCCTCGATCGACGCTCCTCTTTTCCTTTGCCCTTTGTCGCACCTTTTGTTTAAGCGGTTTTGAGATCGACGTCGTTAGCGGGGTTACCTTCCCGCTTGGCCTGGGCAGGGTTATGGACGCCGTTGGTTATTCTTCGAGCTCTTAGCCCCATTTGCATCTTGTCCGTGTAGCAGACGCTCTATCGCTTTCAAGGTGATTTGGATCTTTGTATATTATATCGTATTCTTGACTCTTTGAGTCATTATATATATCTGTTCTTTGGGTCCCATCGAGGACTGTTGTGTAATGTTATTACTTCGCTTTCCACCCACGCAAGTGCTGGTGGCACCTTTGAATCGTTTCTATGCGGGTTTGGCGGGTTTCGCTAAAACTTGCATAGGTCCGATCGAGGTGTTCTGAGTGGTATCGAGCTCGTGATTCGATACCCCACAAGTCCAGCCTGTAGGATAACCTAGCTAACGGCCGAAGTAGAGTGTCAAAACTATTTTGAAAAATCGGTTGGATAGTTCTGATTAGGTCTGATTTTACTCCTCACCCCTCTGCTGCTCTCCTCTCTCCTCTACGTGTTTTGAATCTACTCGCTTATCTTTCTTCGAGTCCAGGATTTCTCGCGGTTGGGTCTCCGTCGTACCTTCAGGGTTTCGCTTTCTACCTTTTGTAACGGAGGTGCTACGATCATCAATCTGCAACTTGTCTGTTGTACCCTTCATCCAATCTTTTGTTCTTGAGCTCTTTATCTATATGTGTTCCTTGCTGGATATCCGTGTCGTTGAGAAACATATGAGAAGGACGAGCATTGGTGAAGTTGGAGTATACCTTGAGCATGTGTTGTTCATGCCAATGGAACCATCGCGGAACCTAATCATTGTGTCTTTCATACGATTCCTGTTGTATCTTCCGGTGTTTTCCGATGTGATGACCTCATCTACATCAGATCCAACGCAGAGCTGGCATCACCTCTTTGTTCCGAATACCGCTTGTGAAGATCTTCATTCTAAAATCTCGAGAGTTGAGTTGCCTGATTTTCCTATTCATGTATAGAGTTGATAGTTTGGGTACGGGATGGATTGATCACCCTACCCGACTCATACTATTCGCTCTGTACATCGAACTGGTTGATCAATGCAACTTTTCCTCTTCTAATGGAAGTTAGAGGTGGCCTTATTGTTTGATACCTCTACCTCCGTCCTTTGTTTTTCCGGAGTGTTCTCTCAACGAGCACGGACAACGACCTCTTGTTAGTGGTGTCGCGAGGATCTACACGACGCGAGAAGACGCAGATCGCCGACCTTCCTTCCGGTACCATGAGGCGGATCTCGAGGGCGAGATCCATTGTTAGTGGTGTCGAATTGTGGCATCCCGCAAAACCACTACTAGAAAATCGCGTTGTTTTTGTGCATTGCATCATCATGACCGCATGCTCATGTCATCATGCCGCATTGCATTTGATCATCGTCATCGTCTTGCATTTGTTCGCATAAAACTATTTGCGGAAAAACCTAATTTGTTTTCCAAACGCCCCATCTTAATTCAAACGCAAAACCCAGGACACCGGATTATTTTGTTTTGTTTGCTATCGGCTTGCAAAAGTCGGTTTGCAACAAATAAAATTATTGAATTATTTTAGTGGGGGCAGTCGAACGGGCCGACTCGACCCGAACGACCACCCCCAGTTCAAATCGGTCCCCCTAAACCCCTTTTGCACCCAACCTAATCTACCAACCCTTGCCTCCACCTCACCCTGGCCAATCACCATATGCCACCTCACCCCTCTCTTCCCCTCTGACCAATCCCACGCAGCCACCTGTCCTTCTCTCCCTCTCTCTCTCCCCACTCCCTCAACCCTGCCTCACACACACCACACACGCACGCAGCCGGCCAGCAGCCCCCACTTCCTCCACCAGCCGACGCCCCCTGACACCCTGGTCCCACCCGTGCGGCCCCACCCACCTGCCTCAAGGCTACACTGCCCCACGCTCCTCTCTCTCCTTTCCCTCCGCCTCTCTCCTCGCCCGCCTGCCTTCTACCTCCCAAGGCGCCTCTCCCCTCTCCGCTCGCTCATGGCCGTCTCCTCCGGCTGCCCGCTCAGCGACCCGGCCCCGTCACCTCGCCTCCATCCGCCCTGCCTCCACCTCCTCTCCTCGCGTCCGATCGCCTCGCTGGCCCGTCGCCGGCGCCCTCAGAACCCTCGTGACGCTTCCCGCACTCCTCCTCTTCCTCGCTCACGCCGCCGACGACCACCTCGTCGCTCCGCTGCTCGCAGCCAAGGCCGGCCGAAGTTCCCGCCGCCTCCGGCCTCCCTACCTCTGCGTCATACTGCTCACTTCCAGCGCCTTGCCTCCGCCATGAGCCACGCCCTCCGCTGGCCCCCGTCCTGTTGCCGTAGCGTCCCCAAGCCGCCTTCTGCGGCGTCGCCAGCGTCCTCCTTCTCGAACCGCTGTCGGCCCGCCGCTGCGCTGCCGGCCGCGTCGCCAACCGCCCTCCGAGCCGAAGCAGTTACCGAGACCCCAAGCCGGCCTCCTCGTCCCCGGTGCCGACCCCGTTTCCGGTCGTTGAGCCCTGCTGCCTAGGTGCCTTCCCGTCGATGCGCCTGGCACTGTGCCGCCCAGGATGATCCTACAGGGTGTTGCGGCAGTTTCGGTGCCCAAGTCGTGTGTACCGCATGGTGTGCATGCGTTTGTCTATTCGGCGCTACCAAGTTGTGCATTCCATATCTCCCGTTACCAACAAGTGATGTTGTGACAATGTGACCTGTGGACCATCGATGCGGAACCCCGAAGACCGAACCTCGTCGAACCCCTCGGAACGCCATGTTCTCCTACCCGGAGACCCCGATGCCTTCGACATGGAGCACCGAGGATGCCTTCATGGTACGCCAAGACACCGTCGAACCTCGAAGGCCGAACCCCGCGGACCGACATGAGCTTCTTCACGGATACGACAAGTGCTCCTCGAGGATGCCAAGTTCCTCACCCCGAATGCCAAGACCGACTCGATGGCGCGGGCCCGACAAGACCCTCGCAACGGCAAGATCGACCCCGTGGAACCCGACAAGATCTGCACGACGACAAGAACGACAGCGACCAGGAGAGTCCGATGCGCCCCCGGCACCAAACCAAGTCCTGCTACCCGGATGCGACAAGACCTGCCCCGTTGTTCGAGAATGTTCCCATCGAGACCGAGCCCGTCGAACCCGGAACCCCGAGACCAACCCCGAACCCCGGAACCCCAAGTTCGTCGAGACACCCCTAATGTGTGAACCCCTTCCCGAAACCCTATTTTATAATATAATACAACTTGTCGCATCTTAATTGTTCATGCATGCATCCTTGTCTGTGGTTTGGGGGCCTTATGCCGATTCACCTAATAATTAAATATGGGGCCCATATGCGGGCAAACCTAGTCTCATATTGGCCTCATTTAAACTTGTGTAGCGAACCAGTACTATCGGTTGCCATGTTAATACAACATTTAAAATGCAGGGTAGCTAAATAACATGAACCACCTAATTAATTGTCGGGACCCCGGTTCCGCTTAATATGACCTAATTGCATCGCACCTTTGCCATGTCATACATCATTCATGCATCATGCCGATCTTCTGCCGTTGTATTAAATAGTGCATCCGGTGTTCCTTCTAGCGTTTTGCTTCTTCGCGGATTGGGCCGTTGAGTTGATGTGAGCTTCGTCCCGATCTTCGGATGAACCTTCGACAATGTTTTCAGGCGAGCATCCCCCCCTTTCTACCTATCTTAATTTTCTAGTATTTATTCCTCCTGTTGATCTATTGCTATACGTGTTGCGATGCTCTAGTTTTCGTATCGTGATATCCCTTGGTACAGATATTGCCTTGGACACACCCTATTACCGTTGTTTGGTATATAGTTGGACTTATGGTCG
Source organism: Avena longiglumis (assembly GCA_030063025.1). Taxonomy (NCBI): domain Eukaryota; kingdom Viridiplantae; phylum Streptophyta; class Magnoliopsida; order Poales; family Poaceae; genus Avena; species Avena longiglumis. The sequence goes on along the minus strand of CP125978.1, from coordinate 494,565,179 downwards.
TAGTCGCTTGCTCAAGTGTTGTGCGTGTCGTCTAGTACCACAGTTGTTGGAGCCTTGCCGCATGTTTGTTGTTGGAGATGATTATGGCTTTACTTATCATTCACTTTAATTCCTGTTTAACAACTAAAATTGGAATAAGCAGAGGCATCGGTGGGTGATAGATAATATTTGGTTTCCGAACGCCCACTTGTGTCCCGTAGGACCCCGAGTACTTGATACCTGTTCCTTGTTTTATCGCGCTATCCACATCCAGGAGGATTATGGGACCCCCGTAAGCCAGAGCTTGATTCATTCTTATTTCTTGGGGCCACAAACTAGTTTGAGGTTTTATTTACGATCCTGTACTTATGCCATGCTATTTCTGTATTTACGATTGTGCGAGGAGCACACTGTACTGTTTAGGTAAGCGGAGTGTTTTCGCGGTATCGACAAGCCCAGTCACACTTTTGGGTTCCCGGTCGTTTACAGCCATTGTCGCAAACGTTGAGTCCGCCTCGGAGTCAGCTAACTTCGTTGCGGGTCTACTCAATGGGGTGGCCCCCTGAAATATTTCTGAATCCTGTGATTGCTTTGTCGTGAAAGCCTCGTTGGGTTTTGATTTGGTTTTTCCGAGGTTGATCGAGCGTGTGTTGCTATTAGTGCACCCCGGCCGGGTAAAACTTTCTGAAAGCCGTGTCCGCGGTTATGGACGACTTGGAGCACAGTATCTCGACCATAGACAAGCATAACTAAAGTAGTGCTATAAATTTGACTTTATAATGACTAGTAATCGGCTTCACTATAATGGAATGGCTAAATAATACTGCCCACAATTGCTTGTTTGGAGTGTCGCTTGCGACCATTGTACCTGACTAGTAAGTATTGCAATTACAACGGAATGGCTAAATAAAAGTACCAACAACTGCTGGGTTTTGGGTTATCTCATGCTATCTTTATCTGAATAGTAAGTGTTGTAACTATAACGGAATGGTTAACTAAAAGTGCCCACTGCTTACTTTATCAGGATGATTATCTAAACTTGACTAGTAAGTGTTGTAACAATAACTGAATAAATAAAACTGCCAATGGTGTGAGTTCCTCGGTTGACTTCCTCGTTTGGTCTTGAGGGGGAAACGCCAGGATGGGTTTGTTTGATGGTAGCATCAGGTTGGGTCCGGATAGGTCCTTCTTACCCCTCTCTGATAGTCGCCAGTTGTATCGAGTCTCTATAGGTTGTTTAGTGCATCTTGCCGCCGATCCACCATACCTATGTAGGCGAGGACCGCCGAATCTAGCCTCGCTGCATCGCCTCAAGATCGACGCTCCTCTTTTTCCTTTGCCCTTTGTCGGCACCCTTTTGTTTAAGCAGGTTTTGAGATCGACGTTAGCGGGGTTACCTTCCTTCGCTTGTCCCGGCAGGGTTATGGACGCCGTTGGTTATTCTTCGAGCTCTTAGCCCCATTTGCATCTTGTCCGTAGCAGGACGCCTATCGCTTTCAAGGTGATTTGGCTCTTTGTATATTTTATCTGTTTTCTTGTCTCTTTGACGGGCTGTTATATATATATATATATATATATATATATATATATATATATATATATATATATATATATATATATATATATGTTCTGTGGGTCCCATCGAGGACTGTTGTGTAATGTTATTACTTCGTTTTCCACCCGCACGCAAGTGCCTGGTGGGCACCTTTGAATCGTTTCTATGCGGGTTTGGCGGGTTTCGCTAAAACTTGCATAGGTCTGATTCTGAGGGTGTTACATCTATTGCCGCCTCACTAGGCCTTTTGGATATCAAAAAAGGGGAGAGAAACATGTTCCTTATTGGAAGCACAACGTCATCTCTGAGGTATATCTCTCGATTTTGGCCGGTCTTAGTTTACACATGCGCATCTTCTCCATCAGGCTAGCTCTCGCATTAGCAAGCTCATCGTGCTGCGGCTGCTCGGTGGTGCATGGTTACAAGACTTATGGCTGACCTCCTGCCTCTCTTGGGTAGAAGACTTCGTCGCTGCTTCATTGGTCCGACACAACCCCCGGAGCCTCATGACGATGAAGCCGACCTAGGGTTCGTGTCGGACGCTGAAGCAGGCGCCGACCAAGCCGAGCTAGCTCCTCACTTCGCCTTGCTAGACATGTCGGGATGCCGCGAATAGGGAGAAAAAGGGACGCATGCACCACGCGCCACCATTGGTAATAGTATCAGGGCTAGGGTTTGGACGGTACAAAAAGGGAATTTCTGCCCCAACAGTTGTGAGGGACTTAGACACAGTAGCACTAGCATAACGGATAATGTTGACAAGCAGGACCAAACCGGCTTCTCAACGGGGTAAGTCATGGGGAATTTTGGTTTGACTGATATTCACTCAAACAACCCTTCTCAACAATTGGCTCAGCAACTTTCTGAATCTACCTGATTCCATGCAACTTGGTCACCTTGCCCGCCTCGAAATATTCTAAAAAGGCAGGGACTCGAACCCTAGGACGGGCCAAAATCGAGAGATATACCTCAGAGATGAACCTGGTGGTGTGGGGCGGCATAGTAGTTAGAAAACCGGTCGGTAAATTCGGTTACCGTCCGGTAACCGGATTTCCCGAGCCCCCTCGGTAAACCTCGTTACCGAGCAAAATTTCCCGATTTTTTTTGAAAAATTTGAATTTAAACGAACATATCTAGACAAATAGGGTGTGGCCTTCTATTCTAACAGGAAACGTACGTAGTACACTGGTATTACCGCGCGCATGCGTACGTGAGGTTCCCCGTTCGACTTCTATGTATGCAAACCTTTTGTGTTTTTTATTTTTGCAGATTATTCTGAGCCAGAAATATGTGTAAAAATTGCTAAAATAAAATGTGCAAGGGGTCGAACTCCGAACACCAATGAAGCAACAACAGTTGGTTGTATATCTTGAGTTAATACGCTTAGTAACCTTTACAGAAAATTTTGAATTCAAATTTTGTTTGAAAAATTTCGATCGGTAAATGCTCGGGATTACCGGTAACCGCGGTAACCGACGATCCCAAGCACCCTCGGGATTTTTTTCATTCGGGAACCAAAATCTTGATTGTAGTAGACGAATAACAAACTTTAGCAATGATTACTTAAACTTAGATAACCGGAAGAAAAACTAAATTATGGGTCAACCATGTCCACCAAAACTATAAGTCCGATTATGAATCAGATAGAAAAAACTGCAGCTAAACTGTCTGTCCTGAGCAGCGAGACGCCATATGGCTTTCTGGAATAGCTGGCGGTGCAGAAATATAATCATACTACATAATATATGCGTATGCAAGGCAATCATGGGACCATAGACTTTGGTTATTAAACTAGCAAAACCATCTTGGAAGCAACTGAAGTTTTCCTATATTTTTCAACACACACTTGTTAATTTGTTATTCTCACAAGTTGGTTGAGCATGTGATTTCGATACAAACAACTTGCGTATATGTGAGCATGTACATCATTAGAGGCTGAAAACTTACTGTTATTTGAATATAAATATTGTACTTTGCATAACTAATACAACTGCCGTCCGAAAAATGTGTTGCATACAATTTTAGTCAAAGTCAAACTTTGTAGAGTTCGATCATTTATAAAGACAAACATATTAATCTTTGCAATATCTAATACATACATCATCAAAATTTATTCCATAGTGGTTCTCGTAATATAAGTTCGATATTGGATGTTGGTACTTTTTCATATATATCTGATTAAACTTTAAAAAGTTTGATTTTGACTAAAAAAATTGTATGCAACATGATCTGGGACACATGAAGGAGTAACAACTTACCAACTAGTACCAACATGCACTTGTTAAGCATTGCAAGAAACGATTTCACCTTCCACGATGTGCATTTTAGACTGAAGTTAGCTGTTGTAATCATTTACTCATCTTATCTGCAACCCAGTTGATAAAAATTAATGGTCAATAATTGAGCGTCTTAATTTTGAAGTAGTCCTTGGAGTTGTCTGAGTTTTTATGTTTAGTTTTCTGCAGCTTCCTTGTTGACTATTATCTCACTTCCAATGGATCGCCTTCACACGCACAATCATCCACAACACGCACAATCGTTTGTCTTCTTTGCCACCCTGACTTGCGAGGAGCTCTCCTCTTTGAGTTGCTGCATCCAGGTTATTCTTCTGCACCCCACAAAAATTTAGTTCAGAGCTCTGCTCTCATGATTATTTGCTCCTCCAGAGCTGATTTCCCTCCACTGTCCTCCTTCCATTTAATCCTTTGTGTGATAGCCCTTTTCAGAATAAAAAGGTTCTACAATCAAGTTTTATTTCCAAATCTAGAGAAGAAATTCATAAATATCTTTCCTTCCCACCTTCTAGTTTTGTTTGCCCTTTTCTGCTATTCTTGTCAAGGTTTAAAAACAAGAAAAAAGTGAACCGTGTTCCGCGCGCTTTCTTGTTTGTTGCATTCAACTTAATTTTTGATTGATCCTGAATTACTCTGGTGTTATTTGTTCTATTTGAAAACAGGAACAAAACTGGAATTATAATTTCCAATGGTCATGTTTTCATCTGTGTCCACTTCTCTTTCTGTGAGCAAGTCTTCTGGAGAAGGGTTCTTCCGCGATAACAGAGGAGACATGGTAAGCACATCTTTTGCAATCTTATCTGTTATATGTTATCTTTTATTTGTTCAAATCTCTTAACAAGCAGACAAAATTTCCAGAACTCCAACTGGCTATATAGATGAAGTCATATATTACGTCTTCCATATAGGGTGTGGTATATATTCTACTTCATCTCATGCTAGCAGGTAATTCTCCTTTTGATGAATTTCTTAGTCTTTTGAAGCTCGATATGCTTGTTTTTATTCTACCCTAAAACTTTGTGATCCCCTCTTGTTATGGACTCTTCCGAGGAACATACCAACACCAAACCACCTGGCTACGTTGAAATATAAAATTGATTTATTTGTTTCCAAATAATTTAGCGATGCCAAGGATTAAGGTTGTTTCAGTTGGTAGGCTTCAATACTAGTTAACTCTTGTTAGAACAAGATTTGCTACTCTCTCCGACCCATATTAGTTGACTCCAATTTGTCTAGATAGTTTAGTGCTAGATACACACTACAGGACTGGGAAGCTACGACGCCGGTCGCATTACCGACGGCCAAACGCGTCGGGCGTCAGTAGCCATCGCTCAGGCCAGCCCGCCAAGCAGCCGTCGGCGTAAAATTGCCCTCGGCATATTCTATGCTACGCCGACGGCTGCCCTCGGCGTAGCATACGACGACAGCGGCCCTCGGCGTAGCTATTTTTTATTTTATCTCATTAAACTTTAAAAAATCATATCTAAATCATTCTAATTCGGAAAAATACAAATAATATATTAAAATTTGCAGAAAAATAAGACCTATCTATCTACACTTAAATATTACACATTTATAAATAAAAATTAAGTAAAATATAAAACATTATATATAGTTTAAAACGGGCATAAAAATTCAAAACGATCGAAACAATGCGAAACCTTCGCGTGGTGTCATATTATGTGACATAGTTAGAAGGAAAAATATTAAACTTGATATATTAATTATGTCTCAAAGAAACCTTCACAAAATGAACTATCTCATTCGAGGTTTCTTGGCTTTCGGGTCAAATGACCAATGTTATGGCTAGAATCAAGACATAGTTTGTGGTAATGTGTCCATATTGTGCATACACATGCATCATGGGATGGCGAACAATGTTGCAGGAGGAAGTTTTCCTTTTCGTCGCACCAAAAAGCCATTTCCCATTTTCCGAGCATAAAAAACGGACGGTTTTGTGAAGCAACCACCAAATGGCTAATTCAAAATACTACCACCACATTTTACAAAAATACTATACCACATTATATGGACAATGTCCCAACAGGATCCGAAACCTTTCCGTCCACCTTCGGTGAAAAGATAAATTCTGCCGAATCGGCAGGAAGTGGTCGATATGAACTACAGTACATGATCCGATGCTCATGTTTTTTACAAAATCATTTTAGATTCACAATATGCTATTTTATCAAAGATCTAATGAAAGTTTAGCGAGGCTCGTCCCGAGCTAAGAATCTTTATGTCCGTTGCTTGACAAAGTTTAACGATAGTTTAAAAGCAGCATAAAAATTAAAAAACGATCGAAACAATACGAAACCTTCACGTGGTGTCATATTATGTGACATATTTATGAGTAAAAATATCAAACTTGATATATTAATTATGTCTCAAAAAAACCTTCACAAAATGACCTATCTCATTCGAGGTTTCTTGGCTTTCGGGTCAAATGACCAATGTTATGGCTAGAATCAAGGCATAGTTTGTGATAATGTGCCCATATTGTGCATACACATGCATCATGGGATGGCGAACAATGTTGCAGGAGGAAGTTTTCCTTTTCGTCGCACCAAAAAGCCATTTCCCATTTTCCGAGCATAAAAAACGGACGGTTTTGTGAAGCAACCACCAAATGGCTAATTCAAACTACTACCACCACATTTTACAAAAATACTATACCAACTTATATGGACAATGTCCCAACAGGGGGATCCGAAACCTTTCCGTCCACCTTCGGTGAAAAAGACAAATTTCTTAGAATCGGTAGGAAGTGGGTCGATATGAACTACAGTACATGATCCGATGCTCATGTTTTTTACAAAAATCATTTTAGGTTCACAATATGCTATTTTATCAAAGATCTAATGAAAGTTTAGCGAGGCTCGTCCCGAGCTAAGAATCTTATGTCCGCTTGACAAAGTTTAACGATAGTTTAAAACGGGCATAAAAATTGAAAATGATCGAAACAATGCGAAACCTTCGCGTGGTGTCATGTTATGTGACATATTTATAAGGAAAAATAGCAAACTTGATATATTAATTATGTCTCAAAAAAACCTTCACAAAATGACCTATCTCATTCGAGGTTTCTTGGCCTTCGGGTCAAATGACCAATGTTATGGCTAGAATCAAGGCATAGTTTGTGATAATGTGTCCATATTATGCATACACATGCATCATGGGATGGCGAACAATGTTGCAGGAGGAAGTTTTCCTTTTCGTCGCACCAAAAAGCCATTTCCCATTTTCCGAGCATAAAAACGGACGGTTTTGTGAAGCAATCACCAAATGGCTAATTCAAACTACTACCACCACATTTTACAAAAATACTATACCAACTTATATGGACAATGTCCCAACAGGGGGATCCGAAACCTTTCCGTCCACCTTCGGTGAAAAAGACAAATTCCTGCCGAATCGGTAGGAAGTGGCTCAGATATGAACTACAGGTACATGATCCGATGCTCATGTTTTTTTACAAAAATCATTTTTAGGTTCACAATATGCTATTTTATCAAAGATCTAATGAAAGTTTAGCGAGGCTCGGCCCCGAGCTAAGAATCTTTATGTCCGCCGTTTGACAAAGTTTAACGATAGTTTAAAACGGGCATAAAAATTTGAAAAATGATCGAAACAATGCGAAACCTTCGCGTGGTGTCATGTTATGTGACATATTTATAAGGAAAAATAGCAAACTTGATATATTAATTATGTCTCAAAAAACCCTTCACAAAATGACCTATCTCATTCGAGGTTTCTTGGCTTTCGGGTCAAATGACCAATGTTATGGCTAGAATCAAGGTATAGTTTGTGATAATGTGCCCATATTATGCATACACATGCATCATGGGATGAATGAAAGTGTTGCAGAGGAAGTTTTCCTTTTGTCGCACCAAAAGGCCATTTTCTATTTTCCGAGCATAAAAGCGACGGTTTTGTGAAGCAACCACCAAATGGCTAATTCAAAATACTACCATCACATTTTACAGAAATACTATACCAACTTATATGGACAATGTCCCAACAGGGGGATCCGAAACCTTTCCGTCCACCTTCGGTGAAAAAGACAAATTCCTGCCGAATCGGCAGGAAGTGGTCGATATGAACTACAGTACATGATCCGATGCTCATGTTTTTTACAAAAATCATTTTAGGTTCACAATATGCTATTTTATCAAAGATCCAATGCAAGTTTTCCTTTTCATCGCACCAAAAGGCATTTTTATTATCCGAAAGCAAAAAGGAATTTTCTAAAGCAACCACCAAATAGCTAATTCAAAAACAGAGGGTTTGTGATTAGTTGATATGGATATCATATTTGGATTCCTCTCATTTTTTGATCAATTTAAACATATTATTTGTTGAATTTCGATTTACAGATTTAAAGATATTAATTATTCTATATTAAATAGAAAATACAAAAAATAAAATTATTATATTTTTATTTGAATTCAATAATATTTTACTTATTCATTAATATTTACTTAAATAATTGTTTGTAATTTCAAAAATACAAACATGTGACATGATGATATAAGAGTTAATAGGATTGATATCATAGTATTGACACCAATGTATGGATTACTTTGAAAGCGGATTACGAAGGAGCGAAGATGTTAAGCGTCTTTGAAGAAGAGTATTAGGATGGGTGACCATGGGAAGTTTGACTAAGACTAGAATTTAATCAAATAGTAAGTATAATTAGTGTTAAAATGTTCAAAGTAGGAGATTAACAAGTGAAACAATTCAAAGAATAAAAAATTGAGAAAAAAAATAAAAATATTATTTTTCAAAAAAATCAAAAAATATTTTTGCAACCAATGACGAGCTATGCCGACGCCATGACAGCAAAGCCCTCGGCGTAACATACCGACGGCATTTTGATACCGACGGCTTGAGTTTGCTCGTAGGAGATCTTTGAGGAGGCTACGTAGGCTGCCCTCGCATTCTGCCGAGGGCATTTTGGCCTACGCCGACGGCCTTTTGCCCTCGGCGTAGCGCGCGTGTCCCGTAGTGACATCCGTATCTATATAAATTTGAGTAAACTAATATGGGTCGGAGGGAGTGTATTAGCTGCCACAAAAGTCTCGGAGGTCAAGTTTGTCTCGGATTGTAATCAGTTGCAGTAATAGATTGTTCAGTTGCAGTAATAGATTGTTCTGCCTCTTGTAGTCATCAATCTGGTGGATCTCAATTGTTAATGGATCATACTAAATTTTATTTTTACAGCTGACAAACTAATACAAAACTACCCATGCCATAAGTTGTACCTCCATGTTGTGGATAAGAACACCAACTCCACTACATTGATGTAATATCACAAACAATTTAATTACCGGCTGTTTCCTTTCTGTGTACTCTTAGCCGCAACAGCTTTTTTTGCTAGCTAGTGTGTCTCTGTGTGGTTACACATACATTCTTCAACGACATAAGCCGAAGAATAGAGGTTGGAACATAAGTACACAACATTCTTTAACAACATAACATTTTAGTCGAACAATAGAGGATGGAACACAACAAAAGAACCACCTTAGAATCTCATTATTTAAATCTAGCTGTAAAAGCACAGAAGCTGTACAATTTAAAACCATCACCGGCTAGTAATATATATTTTTTCTCCAATGGTCAGGACACGTTAACTTGACAGGTCAAATGAACATGAACACTGTTTGAAGTTACAATTTACACTAGATTGATTTTTTCTCACACTATGATAACAAAAGATCAGTAGAGAGGGACCAAGAAAGGCACACCCCTATTTCAGTTGCATCAGTGCATTCAACAACCACAGAGCATGTTTTACTATCAATTGTTCACCACCCAATATGTTAGATAGAAAACAATGCTGCATCTTCCCTTATCAGCATGCATAGTAAGTGCAGTATATATTCTCATTGGCATAGAAACAGTAGAAAATAGCATGAATAATTTGTGTATTTTAAAGATGCATCATTATGTATCACAGGATTGCTGAACACTTACCTCTATTAAATCATAATTGGCTATGTACATCAACTAAAGCAACAAAGAGAAAGTGTAGTTCCAGTATAAGAGGCATCCGATCTGATCTGTCACATGCAAAATTATCAAGGAAGAGAGGGAAGAAAGGGATATTACCGTTGCAGGGATCATTGGCTGCATAGCAAAATCCAACCTTGCACTTCGTTCGCAATTACGTGCAGTCTGTACTTTTCTGAAGTTAATTGATTGGTAGTTTTTCTCACTATATTCATATCTAAGACACATCAATTGCCTTGAAGTACATATTCTTCAAACCAGTGTCGATAATGCCGGCAAATCTTGGTCCTTGGTTTGGAAATGCTATCGGCATGCTCACAAGTCCATTCTCTACACTCATTTCCATACATGCCACATACTGCTTCACTGCTCACACAAACGTGACAAATCACCAGACTGAAACTGAGACTTTGGAAGGCAACCTACTTCGTATAGAACAGGCAATCATAGATGGCCGCCGGAATGGCTTGATACCGACAGATGAAGCTGATAAGTGGGTGCAAAGGGCGAAGCAAGCCATATCTGAAGAAGCGGCAAACCGCAAGTCTTTTGTTAACAGGTGCAGAATTTTTGGGTGCTCCCCGAATTTCTGGGGAAACTATAAAACCAGCAAGCAAGCAGCTGAGAAGGTGGGAATTGTGAAGATATATAGAGAAACCACACCTCTAGTGAATGATGTCGCGCGTGAACCACCTCCACCTCCTATCGTATATTTGCCCACCCACTATGTTCAACTTCTGCCAAGCAGAGAAGATACTCTTCAGCATGCTCTCAGGTGCATTAAGGATGATCTCACGGTGGGATTGATTGCAATATGGGTTCCAGATAGAGATGAAAACACATCTTCTCAAGAAGATCAACAATTCATTTCTTGGAGGATGTCCCTTTGATTTTGTTATCTTCGTTACAGCAACCAGTGAATGCTTGGTACAAAATATTCAAGATCAAATCAAAAAAAGGCTGTGTATAAAACAACACGATGATGTGGCAACTCAAGCTACTAGGATATTTGAACTGCTTAGGAAAAAAAGTTTTCTCCTGCTGGTGGATGACCTCTGTGTGCAGCTAGACCTTCAAGCAGTTGGCATTCCATATCCTCTTGGAAATGTAGAAGTTGTGGAAGGTGTGCAAGATTCTGAAGTTGTGAAAGCTACGGAAGTTGTCACAGTTGTGCAAAATCCAGAAATTGTGGAAGTTGTGGAAGCTGTGCAATATTCTCGCCAGGTGCAGAGGAAAGTGGTAGTCACGTCAATATCACAATCCATATGTCATATGATGGATGTAGAAATACATATACAAATGCCTGATTTGGGAGAGGATGAAGCACACCAGCTATTTGCAAAAGATGCGCAGGATCCTTATTCTGATCCCAGCATGAGGGTTCTTGCAGAGGCTCTCGTAAGAGAACTAAAATGTCTGCCATCAGATTTGATACGTTATGGGAAATTAATGCAAGGAAAAAAAGATCCAAGGCAGTGGGAAGATGCAATTGATGCCATAAGGAAAGCAAAACTTCAAAGTGACGAACCATTAAATTTGGTTAGTATTTACATCAGCACTCAATTTTCCTAACGTCGTTTTGAATATTTAATTTATGTGTGTTTTTATCCTTAAAGGCAGAAAAGGTTGTAAGAAATGTCGAGAATGCGATCGAAGACCTACGTGCCAAGGGGGACGATATCCGTCTGGAGATTGCGAATGCTGACCGACAACACAGAATAGCAACGAATGAGGTGAATAGATGGCTGAAAAAAGTGGATACCATCATTCATGATGCAGAGGTTATCTCTTGGGACTGTAGGAAATTGAAGAAGGATGTTACCATGGAGGCATCCAAGAAACTTCGTGAGGTTTATGAATGTCTTAGTAGTTGTCCCAGTAATGTTGCTGTTGAATCAATGCCACCACCTGTACAAGAGATGTCTGGTCCACCTATGTCAGCTCAAAACCGCAACCTTCAAAACGCTCTCCACTACATTAAGGATGATCCCACTGTAGGGATGATTGGAATATGGGGTCCAGGTGGAGTCGGGAAAACACATCTTCTAAAGAATATAAATAACTCATTTGGAGAGGGCATGACCTTTAATTTTGTTCTCTTTGTAACTGCTTCGAGAGGGTGCTCAGTGGAAAAGTTCCAATCACAAATCATGAAAATGTTGGGACTGCAAAGTACTGGTTATAATAGTCATATCATACATGAGTACATGAAGACAAAAAGCTTTCTAGTACTATTGGATGACCTATGGGACCCAATAAATCTGGAAGATGTTGGCATACCATATCCCCTTGGAAATACAAACAACCTCAAGAGAAAAGTGGTGCTAACAACAAGATTAAGAAAAGTTTGTGGCCAAATGAAGGTGAAGGAAGAGTTAAAAGTCCCATATCTTCTGGAGCATGAGGCATGGCAGCTATTTGAAGAAAATGTTGGTGCCGAAACTCTTTCTAGTCCCTATATTGAAACTCTTGCTAGAGAACTTATGACGGAACTGAAGGGCTTGCCATTAGCTTTGACAACTATTGCAAAGGCAATGTATCGGAAAGATACAGCTCAATGGGAAACTGCCATTCAATATATGCAACAATCATGCTGCACTGACGACGAAGACCCAGTAGAACTAGGTATGGAAACTAGTGTTTTCATGCAGCTAAAGTTTAGTTATGACAATTTAAGAAGTGAAACCTTGAGAGAGTGTTTTAAAACTTGTGCACTGTGGCCAGAGGATGCGAGCATTTCCAAAGGTGATCTTGCTAATTGCTGGATGGGCTTAGGTCTAGTGAATGAGCATGATATAGAATCTTCCTTCAGGAAATCATATAATTTGATAGCTGACCTGACAGCTGTCTGTTTGCTGGAGGACATAGAGGATTTGTATGGTTTTGTTAAAGTGCATGATGTGATTCGTGATATGGCTGTATGGATCTCTTGTGGTTGCGGTGAGAACAATAACAAATGGATTGTCCGTGCACCAGCTGGCAAAGACAAAAGAGTTATCATCCCTTGGAACAAAGCTGAGTACATATCGTTGATGTCTAACAGACTGACTCAACTTGTTCCTATCAGGTTTCATCCTGATCCCATCAAACTGAGGATATTGTGCCTTCAAGGCAACAATTTGAATGAAAGAGTAATTGCTGAAGCAATTAAGAATTGCACTTCACTTACATATCTGGATCTGAGCAGTAACCATCTCATGAGCATACCGGAAGAATTATGTTCCTTTGGAAAACTGGAGTACCTTAATTTATCAGAAAATGAACTTCAAGTAACAGAGTTGCCTCGCTCCATTGGAAAACTTATCAACCTGAAGTTCTTGTACCTAAGGAATACTAGCATACGTACAATTCCAAGTGAGGTCATGTCTAGCCTTAAAGCATTGCAAGTAATAGACTTGAGGACTATCTCGGAACTTTATGGGAGCACTGTGCGGGAGCCTTATGTGAAAGGCCGTGCGTACTTTAACCTTGCAGTACTGTTCCAAGAGTTTGGCACCCTACCTGAGTTGAAAGCGGTTGGTACTATTGCCATAGGTTCTGATGAGTTTGATTCACTGGGGGTAGCGGCTAACCTCCCCCTTAGATATTTGACTCTGATAAAACTCAAGAAACTCTGTCTCTCTGATATTCTATTAAACGACTTTGCACGAAGGACCTTGTATGATCTGATAATCACATCCTGCGACAATTTGGAAGAAATAATAGTAAGACATGACACACGAGAATCAAACAACCATTTTGGTTCTCTCAACCAGCTCTCTGTGATTCTTATGCCAAAACTGAAAGAGGTAGCGTGGATGGGAGCAACTCCAGCATCTACACTACCAAGGCTCACTTATTTGGAATTTTGTTCTTGCGACAGCCTATTGCACCTCTCTTGGGTGATGTATTTGCCTCGCCTTGAACAGCTCCATATATATCAGTGCGACAGCATGGTGCAGGCATTTATGAGGTGCCATGGTGACAAATTGTGCAATGGGCAAGAGAAGGAAAAAACATTTCCTTGCCTCAAGTTTCTCTATCTTCAGGGAAACCATTCTTTGGATACTATTGGGGATGACGGTATGGAATTTCCATCCCTAGAGCGACTTGTGATTATGCAATGTCCAGCTTTGAAGAGGCTTCCTTTCCAATTGAACAGTATGCCACTGAAGCTGAAGGAACTAGGGTTCTATGATGTTCAAGAGTGGGAGGGATTGGAATGCGAAGAAGGTGTCAAAACTTTGCTGCAACCCGCTGTTAAATTCGGTACCTACCGTTTTTAGCTAGTTCATTACATGCTACAGTAGATCCTGCTTTCACATGGACACATGCTATACTCATGTTGGACGACACAACTAGCAAATCTTGTACCCAGGACGTGCAGCTGTAACAGTAGTTTGCTCTAGAAAAACTGTAATACTGTCGCTTGTTAGAGTGTACATTGGAAAATGCTTCATATGGCTTGTGAGTTGTTTTTGGTGTTGGGAGAAACATAAAAGGAGCCGTGCTAGCCTACGACATGTCACAAGCTTTGAGACGCGTGTTGTTACTAATAATATAACAGTATAAGCTTGCACATTTGGAATGGAACAAGAGGTGTAGCTAGCCTATGACATGTCGCAGATTTTATCTGAGTCCTCACTGCAGCCAGGATAAGTACTGTACCAAACGCAATCTAATTAGAATTGAATGTTTATTGACCTGTTGCAGTTGTATACTTACATTGAGGATTTCAGAGTAATTATGCATTTATGCTTGACCAAAAAGTTCAGATTCAAAACCATATTCAGTAGGCATTATTACTCGGTACCAGATTCGAATTCCAGAGCATCCAACAGCGACAGTATAATCGCTAACTAAGAGATACAGATGCCATAGCTTCTCTCTCTCTATCTATCTAGTATATGTGAAACTCGGGGGGAAAGGAAATCACCTGTGCGCTCTTGTCGTTGCAGAAGGAAGCAGGGGAGGCCTAACCAATACCAATACTGGACGCCTTCCTCCCAGCGTCAGGACTCGGGAGAAGCACAGTGGATTTTAGGGCTGTATAATCCCTCCTCACCAATCACCGACGATAGATCGCCGCGCGCCTGCCGCATGGAAACCCGTACGGATCACAACCGCCGGCCGCCGCATATCCTCACTGAATTTTGCTCGACTACTTCGGGGGCGAAGCTAATCTTCGGATCTTCGGATCCTCAGGCCAGAGAAAATTGGTACTGTACAGAGCCACCATCAAAATCCACACAAAAAAAAGTTGTGCGCTATTAGTAATTCTCACGGACTCCAGTACGCCGTCCGAAGGACACTTTATATGGGCCGGCCCATTCTGCGAGATATTTCCCTTTTCCTCTCGTTTCTTTTTTTTATTTATATAACGTCACGCGTTCCCACTCATTGCTATTCTCGGCAAGGAACAACAACCCGACTAAATATACGAGGACAATCGGAAGAAAAAAGATCTAGCTAACTTGCCTGTACCATTCGGGATCTATAGGTAGCATGGTTTATATAGCGCTTTGAATCATTGATCATATTAGTTGTTAAGTCCTAACTTTTTCAGAACAATGGAATCTCCATCACATGGCTTTCCAACCATGTATTCCAATCCATGATTCCAATTTCCACCATTTCATATTTCAGTTTATTTATAAAACGGTATTTTTCTTTTAATGCAAGTGGTAGAGTTTTTGAAAATGTTTTTTATAAAATAATTCAAAAAACATGTAAGATTGCAACTGCAAATAGTATGCAAGCTTGGTCTTATAAGATTTATGCAATAATGAACTTGCCTTCTGATTGCAGGTCATGCACTACCATCATAAGATCCAAGTTGAAGAGTAGCATCATCGGCCCTTCAAGGACTAGTGTTTTTAGAGTCAATATGTTAAGGATGCACAATATATGAACTGCAGGCATTCTAATCCCCCTAAAACTAATTTCCTGTTGATTTCATTTATAGGTTGTCTTAGTGTTTGGTTTGTGATTTCTTAGTGATTTGAGTTAGGTTTAATTTGACTTCACCCAGTAATTAGAGTTTAAGCATTTCATTACTCTTGTTCAGAGCACAGAACCACGATCATCTCACAAGTCATGGCATGATTATTTGTAAGTGGTAACTGGTTATCTATTTAGACATTTTTAGGCGGTTTAAGGTTTTTTGGATATAATTCAATTTTACTTTCTTTCTTTATAGTAAAAAGAATAACTTTTGAAGCAAAATCTCTTATGATATCTTTTCAATATTCATTTTGTTTTACTTTTGACAATTATATATGGGTTCAAGGTAAAACATCTTGGTTGATTTTAATTTTACTATCACATTTTATCTTGTTACCATGAATATCAAAGAAAAAGGTTATTTCATTTTATGTAATGAGAGTATAGCATTTATAATTCCTTTTATTTTAATTCATAATTCATTCAAGCACTTTAGAGTTGAAGAAGAATTATTTATTAAATGATTTCTAGGTGAGAAATATTATCCTTTTTAAGTGTTTGAAGGTTTTATAGAAGTAATTCATTTTTACTTTCTTTATTTTTATTTCTTAAAACACAATGGAATTTTAAATAGAATTTATGAATATCAAGAATTGAATTAGGAATTTATTTTCACTCAAGTATGTAAATTTCTTTTTATATCCCATTTAAAATATTACTAGGTTATTTTATATTTTCCTTTAATTTTAAATTTAGTAAAGAGTGTAAAAAGGTTTTATTATTTATTATTTAATAAACTATGAAACCGATGCGTCAAAGCGTAATAAGATATTGAATTAATTGTTTGATAAAATTTTAAAAATTATAAGAAAATAGCACATACTAATATAATTAAGTGAAATGAGCTTTAGTTTTCCAAAACTTAGGGCCCCTTTTGAGTTTCACATAGAATTTCTTGAGATGGGACACAAGTCTTCTCCAACTGTATCAACATCGTATCGGCTCTCTCCTCTAGTGTGACCATAGAGGAGGAGGCGGCGACAAAAAAAACCCGAATCTCCATCAGCCATAGCATGTGTCCCCTCTCCCTCCTGGAGCGAGGAGGAAAATTGAATTTCTTCCAGTTTAAGGGTTCCTCTGCTCTCACTGGGAAAATGTTGCATGTGTGAGTTCTACTCACTCATTCCAAATTATAAGATGGTTTAGCTTTTTTTCTTTTGAAATACATGTATTTGGACGATTTTAGTGTGTAGGTTTGAAAAAAAACAAGTAAAACTACATAATAAAATATGTCTAGATACAAGTGCTTTAAAAGAGGCTAAAACATCATCTTATATTTTGCAACGAAGGGAGTAAAATTAAAGGTTACACGCGGTGGTGGTGCTTCAGTACAACCACTTCTCTCACAAACATAAGGATCGTCGAGATGGCTCGATACTCATTCATAAATTAAGTGTACGATTGTCTTTTAAAAATAATTAAGTTTACGCGATCGTTGAGATCGCTTGATACTCACGAACCGGTCTGGCCTCGAAATAGGCTTTCGCCCCACTTTATAAATAAAGCAACCATCCACATCAAGTTACAAGGTACCAACCACAAATTCAACACATGCTGGGGCCACAAAGACAAGACAATAACAAAGACGCAGCGACCATCTCGGCCAAGACACACATGAAATGAGAGGCTGCGCTGACTAAAGGGAGCTGCCGCCGCCAAGAGACGTTGGAGAGTCGTGTCAAGCCTCGCCTTGTCCCGCTGTCTACACAACGGGTACCAGAGCTGCAGGGAGGCCAGAAAGTGAAAAATTGAGTCAGAGGCACGCCGGGGAAGAATCTTCTCAATAACCATCTTATTCCGGATGTTGCATAGTGATCAAGACAGCGCAGCAAACACCAGCCAGAAAAGGCGGCGGCCCTTTCCTGCTTGGTTTGCTTGGGTTTCGAGGAATTCACCGAGATCATGGGCCTGCCAGTCTGGGCCCAATGCATCTCTGATGAAGCTCCAGAGAAATCTAGCCGCAGGGCAGGTGAACATTATTGTGGGCGCCCGTTTCCGGGACCCCACATAGTGGACAAAGCCCGTCCCCTGGCCCATGTCGCTTGGACACCTCCACTCCCGAGGGGATCCTATCGCGAAGCAGTTGCCACACAAAGATTTTCGTCTTCAGCGGAAGGGGAGCCTTCCAGACACACTGTCGGGCTCATCCGCCAAAGAGGCCGGGAGTTCTGCTCTAAGTTCCCTCCAGGCTTCAGTTTCCTCCGGGCCGAAGGTATGGCGGAATGAGATGTTCCATGTACCCTCATGAGCCGCGGTGGATACACGAACCGTAGGATCGGAACAGAGATAAGAGGTTCGTATACCTCCCGGAAGGCGTCACGAGCCAAGCATCCATCCAGAACATGGTCCCTTCCCCGTTCCCAATATATATCCTGGCCCCTAGCCGGATCTCGTGCTTGATCTCCTGGACGGAGTGCCAAAACTGGGAGCCATCCCGCCGGTCGCAATCTAGGAGGGGTCGGTCCCGCAGGTACTTGGCCTTAATCAGCTTGAGCCAGAGTCCCCCATCATCGCGAAGGATCCGCCACACCCATCTAAGCATCAGGGCCTTATTGAACTGTCGGGAAGCGATGATACCTATGCCCCTAAAATCCTTGGGGGCGCAAATGTCAGCCCACTTAACCATGTGGTACTTCTGGCGCCCAACGGAGTCCTGCCAAAAGAACCGCGATAGCTCCTTGTCAAAAGCCCCATGTATCCCCTCAGGCAGGAGGTACATGCCCATCTTGTATATGGGTAGGCTAGACAGACAGGAGTCAATCAAGACGGTCCTGCTACCCTTCGACATGAACACACCAAGGTTCGGACCGAGAGCGTACCCGTTTCACGAGCGGATCCAGGTCCCTGATGAGGATCCTAGTGTCGCGAACCAGCATTCCCAGATAGGTAATGGGGAACAAGGCAAGCCGACAATTAAAGTTGTCAGCTATCCTCTGTTGCTCGTCCGGGGGGAACCCTAGTGCGATGATCTCACTCTTATCGAAGTTGATTCGGAGCCCCGACATTTCCTGGAAGCAGAGAAGGAGGAACTTGAGGTTCGCAATATCTAGGATTGAGCCTTCAATCATGATCATGGTATCGTCTGCGTATTGGAGTTGGGTGATTCCCCCTCCCGGGATGAGGTGACCAACCACTCCGGAGATGTGGCCCGCACCCTTGGCTTTTTCAAGCATTTCCACGAGGGCTGCGGATCTGTAAGGAGAGAAATCCTTATTTGACACTAGTTTCAAATATGATCCTTATTTGACACTAAAAACTTTTCTCTTCCCTATATGATACCAAGTGTAAATATTTTGCCTTAAATGACACTGCCGTTGGGCCTGTTATATTGTTCCGTCAAATTTTATCCCAACTGGACTAGAATACCCCTGTGGCGCTAGTTTTGCCTTCGATGACACTGCCTTAGATTAATTAGGCGAATTAATTAGGCAGCATGAGCTCTTGTCCTCCTCAATTTGATACCCCACGCAATGTAAATCGGAAAAGAAATTAATCGTGGGCAAGCAATTATTCTGGCGATTAATGTGGACTAATGCATGCGTGATTTACTTGGTCTGGCAGCTAGTGTATCTCGTGAGCATGCAGGTAGAAAGGAATATCTTACGTGGGCCTCCTCGCTCCGAATTTGGCATGGCCTAATTAAACGACACGAAACGAGAGGAAAGGAGAGTGCGCGAATACCTTGGTCTCCCTGCTCCTTATTAGAAGCCCAATAAATCGGATGGCAGGGGTAGCAAATTAGATCCTGATTTTGAATTTAAAAAAGTTGGTCACGTTATGTCCAGGGACAAAAATGTCTTTGTAAATCCCCAACTAACACCCTTAGGTCTCAAAATGTACTAAAGTGCCATATAAGGCAAAAAAAATTACACTTGATGTCATATAGGGAAGAGAAATTTTTGGAGTGTCAAATAAGGAATTATATTTAGAAGTAGTGTTAAATAAGAAATTCTCTCATCTATAAGTGTATGCATGTATACGTAGTTCAGCTTGTTTCTATAAAAAAAATGTATACGTAGTTCAGCCATGTCGGCGGCGGGAGATGGCTGTGACGGTACGCCAGCACACGAACCAACCGGTATATGTCCGGCGCTGATTAGCTCGCCGAACATGTACGGAATATGTCCGGCACACGGCAAGCAAACCTTGTCGCTAGTGATGGCAGTTTGAAAAGGGTATCCTCAATTTTAGTTTAGTTCAAAAAAATTAGCTAGTTTTATAAAAATGCTGATTTGTCAAAATTTAATTCATTTTTTGTATTAAAGAGTGTAGAGGGTGTACCCTTTAGGATACCCACTACCATCCTTACTCCTTACTTGTCGCTCGATCCAATGGTCCACGGAGTCCGCCATGTTTTACAATTTTTAGCTGACCATAGATTTCCCCTGTTATAAAATAAAGTTCAATAGTTTGGCATCCTCGGTTATCGGAATATCGATCTCCTATATGGTGTGGTTTGAGCTGCTATACACACGGCAATTTCTGTTCGATGTGTACATTCGATTCTGACCATCCATATCTGTGACAAAAGCAATATAGACCACATATTGCTGACCATACAGAGATTGGACACATAATAAGTGTATTGTGCTTAGCTATTTTCTTGTGATGGTACACGGTCGTGGATTCGTATTTGATTGTTTGTGTTGTAACAAACCAAATTTATTTTTCTTCTCACGAGGGACCCTAGCCAGAATTGAAGACAATCCAGGTCTCCTGCCAGCTTCCTATAGCTACAGAAAACTCGGGTTGAGTACATTATATTGGAACAAAAGAGGAAATAAACAACATAAACTGCTACCTAATGCTACAATCTTGCTGGTCTTTGTTGCTTAGTACTACTTCTCAACTCAATGCCCCACACAATTAGGCCACAACTGACATGCCCCGGCTGGATTACGCTTATGGAGATCTCACCGTCATCACCTTCCTCGTTGTGGAACTCGCCCAGCTCCACCTCCTTCCAGCCGTCTGTTTTGGTACGTGGAAAAACAACGTGCTCTCCGGGAGGGGTCGCATGGCGATTAGGATAGCAACTTGGCAAGATGTATTTCCGAGGCGGCTCATCGGCGTCATCGTCAACGACGTAGCCTTGGAGGCAGATTTCCCGTGTCGACTCGCTCCCGGCAGCGCCAAAGGAGGCCTTCTGGAACGGGAAATCGTAGCCGTAGAATGAAGGGGCTAGCTTGAACACGAGGCGTGCCACGTAGGTCGTGTTTCGGGAGAGCATGTTGCGTTGCACCTTTGCACGGATCTCCAGCCCGTTCATGTATCCCAGTCGAGCGGCTTGCAAGAACCTGTTTCATAGGACACAGGGATATACATATCAAATACTATTACATCGTCTAAGTTTAGACAGATTTGCGACACCTATTTTGAGACGGACGGAGGGAGTATGAAAAATAGAGTTGGGAGGCGTTTGCATTGAACCTTTTGCCTCTTTTGCTGCAGTGAAAATCTGAACCCACAGGGACCAGCTCCCCTGCAAAATGCGAAATCTGCAGAGAGCTGGCGGAAAGGGTGAAGCACTTGGCGCCGGTAGCCTTGTCCACCTGCATACGCTGCAAGCATGTACAGCAGTACAAGCATAAGTAACAGAAAACGATCGATGTACATACCGGCATCGATCAAAATTCAACTGCGGCCGTACGCTACGTACACGTACCACGAATTTGCGCGGCAGAAGGACGGGTTCGTCGGAGAGGCGCCGGAAGAGCCCCTTTTTGGTCGACGGCGGCTTGCGGGGGAGCTCTCTCTTGGCGAACCGCGGCAGGTCGCGCGGCAGGAAGCGGGACCAGACTGTGTCGGAGTCGGCGGCGGCGTGGAAGGCCCGGGAGACGGCGGTGGCGCGGAAGGCGTCCGCCGGCGACGTGAGCGAGATCACGTGCACCAGGAGATCCTCCGGCAGGCGGTCGATCTCGCAGGCGGCTGGCGGCTGGTCCATGTTGGACGACTCCAGCTTCCTCCGCGCGCGGCTCTGATCGATCTCTGGATCGCGTGGTATGCGGCTGGGTGGACGACTCGACGTTGTGAACTTTGTTCACCCAATTAAATGGGGAGACGTACTTATATGTAGGAGGCAGCTAGGTGGAGGCGGTGGGATCCAATTATGCTACGAACCGTGCGCGCTACGTGAGCTATCTAAGAACCGTGCGCGTACGTGCATGCTGCTACGTAAGCCAAAATTATTGGTTCGGGGATTGGGTATTTTGTAAAAGAAAAAAATGGAGACCGGAAACGATGGGCCCCATCTGGGTTGGGATGGGCCTGCCCCGGAAGCTCCTGTGAGGCTCCCTGGAGGTGGAGGAGGGGCGACGGAGGGTCTGGTTGGTGGTTGCGCCCGCGGCTGCTCTTGCTGCAACGTGGCGACGAGGGTTTTGCGGGCCTATTTGGGCCCGACCATGTCCAAGATCTGGTGTGCCCATGTTGCCGCGTTCGGTCGGCTACTGCCACGGCGGTGGAGGTAGTTCCCTCCCGCGCGGCTGAGATGCTACTACCACCGGCACCACTATCCCCTTGCTCAGGACTCGAGGACTCGAGTCAATGCTCACAGTGACATGATGAAGATGGCGCCTTTTCCATGGTGGCGTGTGCTGGTGGACGGTGGGTTGGGTGGAGCACTTCGGACCGTCTGGGTGGTGGCTCTTTGGGGGTGGGCGAATCTCATCATCTGTTCGTTTCAGCGCCCGTCACCTACGGGTGTCGCCTCTCCTTCCTAAAGGCGTTGGTACCCTCCCACCTCAGTGTACCAGGGGAACCCTAGGACCAGTCCGGGCGGCAGTGACGTCGTCGTTGCATCCCTTGCTTGCTGAAGGTGCTGCTTGGTACACGACGGGTTGGAATGCTAGTAGCGTGGTGGGACCTTTCCGGAGGGCGCAGCGGTAGAGGGCCATTTTCGTTTCATCGATCGACCTTTGTTGGCATTTATTTCTCTTTTGTTCTCTTTCGTTTCTTTTGGGTTTGGTTGTGTTGTGCCCTAGCAAGTTTTTGTACCGTGTGTTTGCTATATTAATATAGTGGGGTGAAAGGCTGATTCGAGAGAGTCTCTTGTTAGCTTCCTAGCTACAGAAAACTAGGGTTGAGTGCCTAAATTTGCCAGAACATATTGAAAGAAAAGAGGAAATAAACCACATCATGAAGCTTGCCCACCTTGTTGAGAAAGATATAAACTCCAGAGTCTAGTGTGCCACACTTCAGTTATTTTGGCATCCATATGATGATCTCTCGTCCGGCCCTGTCACAATGCCCTTTGCACGCTGTGTAATACTAGTAAACTGGCATCATTTTCCTCCCTGTTTTAGGAGGTCGAAAAGGTCGAGCTCATGCCTGATTTTTAAACAAGAATTACAAGTAGTAACTACTTACAGAACAAAATACTAAACCTATATGTAGAGGGAATGAAAATCATGGACTAAAACCACTGGCCTCTTCAGATGTACTTAAACAAGAAACTAAATACACAAATATTTTATAGACCTGAGGTGTTACTTAATGCTAGTACAATCTTGCTGGTAAATAATGTTGCTTACTTCTAAGCTCAATGCCCAACAGGAAAAAGCTGTTTTTTCTTCCTTCCGAGGTTTCGACGAAGCTGATGGACACCACACCTTCACTGTCGTCACCTTCTTCCCCGTTGTAGAACTCGCCCAGCTCCACCTCCATCCAACCATCATCGGTCTTCCTACGAGGGAAATGAGCGTTCTCCCCGGGAGTAGGAATTGCGTAACCTGGTATGATATGTTTCCGAGGTGGGTCACCATCCTCGACGTAGCCTTGTAGGCAAACCTGCTGGGTCGACTTGTTCACTACTAGGAAAACGGCTATAGGTAATCAGCACATCCGTGGCTCACATGGTTGAAGTGCCCCACGGCTAAAACAGGCGTGGCTCACCTGTGGGCAGTGCCCTACTAATAACTAGAACATCCGTGGCGCACATGACCCTAGTGCGCCACGTATATGTGGGCCAGGCCTGTTACACGCCAAACTTCAGAGCGCACCATGCACACGCGCCACGGTTGTTAGGGTCATCTGTGGCGCGCGGTGCATGGTGCGCTATCGAGCGCATGCGCACCTGCCTCTCGAGACGCCACTAACCATGGCGCACTCGCCTAGTGCGCCACGAGGACTAAAACATCGTGGCGCACCTGCCTAGTGCGCCACGTTTTACTCCACAGCGCGCATTGCCGTGTGCGCCACGGATGTGTCGATTTTTAAGACAGCACTTTATGTGCACATGTGTGACCACATCCACCACCCCACACTTCACTTTGCCCTTCTTCTTCCTCCTTAGATCTAGTCGGGATCTTCTCCTTCCCACCTCAATTTCTCCACATTCACCATTTTTAGCATGTAAAACTTGCTTTGGATGTTACATAAGTAATAGAGGAGGTCTCCGGTCTCTCATCTATCCGTCTCCGGTCGACGCGCACCTCTCCTTTCCATCTTTCTCGCGATCGGTCTCTCATCTCGTAAGTTGTCCATGTAAGGATGTGTTCATGTGTATATGGATGATGCATGTGCTCATATGTATGTAGATGATCGATGCTCATGTCATGATGTGTGTATGTGTGGAGAGCTAGGATCGATGGTCATATGTGTGTGTATATGGAGAGTATCGATGATGCTCATGCATGTGTGTATGGAGAGGATAATGATATGTTCATGTGTGTATGGATCGGTCTCTCTCTCTCTTGTGTTTGTATGTGAACAAGTTGCCATTGTTTTGCCAAAATGTTGATTCATTTCCATTTTGGCAAGACTTTGCATTTTCAAAGGTCCTAATTTTAGGATAGGTCATGCGAAATTTTCTATCGACCATTGCATGCATGCATTCATTATGTGGTTCTAATAGACTTCAAAATTGTACTGTACATCGTGCGAGCAAAAATGGTCCATAATGAGCGAAGGCATTGTGGCTAGATTTTTGAAATGTGCGACGGCCGACATGATACGAAATAACAAGACAGATATAAGATGTCCGTGCGAAGATGCAAACTCAATCGGGTGATCGACCCAGTTCCGGAATCTGCAG
This sequence comes from Avena longiglumis, assembly GCA_030063025.1. Lineage (NCBI taxonomy): Eukaryota > Viridiplantae > Streptophyta > Magnoliopsida > Poales > Poaceae > Avena > Avena longiglumis. The sequence continues at coordinate 494,540,323 of CP125978.1, read as the reverse complement.
CGCACTGCTCGCCATGGTTTCATGGATGGATACACTCGTTGGATAAGCGATGGCGTAGATGATGGAGCGGTGATCATCATCACGGCGAGCGGGCGAGATGATGAAGAGGCTCACGGAGATGGTGAAGGTGCAGCGGGCGGGATGATGATGATCTAGATGGCGGAGGAGCGTACGACGATGGAACAACGTCGGTGGGTGCGGGACCCTTATGTGCAAGAGCTGCTTCTCAAGCGATTTAGTAACGCCAGTGGCTGCTAGAGAGAAAGCCAAGCTTGCGCAACTTGAGAAAGACGCGGTTACTCCATTGTATGAAGGATGCAGGCCCGATGATACCGGTTGAATGTAACGCTCAAGGCTATGGAGATGAAGGCAAAGCACAAATTGAGCGACGCAAGCCGACGATATGATGGCATTCAGCACGATCGTCTCCGGAGAACACATGTCCAACTAGTATCGAGGATGCCAAGAAAATCGTCCTCTCGATCTACCGCACGTTAGATATCACGTATGCATCAACGATTGCATCATTTATCGGGCGAGGGGCGGAGAAAACCACATGTCCGGTGTGCGGCGTGAGTCGATACAAGAAAGGGAAGAAAGCACCTCGAAAAGTGGTATGGTACTTTCCTATCACCCCTCGTCTGAGCGCTATTTCGGACCCTAAGGAAGCTCATGCGATGGCATGCGGAAAGGAAGAAGCCGAGATGATGATGACCCGAAAAGGATGAGCTGACGCACCCTTCCGGATGCTAGCAGCTGGAAAGCATTGGACCTCGAATTCCGAATCGGTGGAGATTCGAGGAACATCGGGCTTGGTGCGAGCACCGATGGACTCAATCCGTTCGGTAGCCAGAGCAGCACGCCTGACTTGGCCTGTGTTTGTATGGATGTACAACCTCCTCCATGGTTGTGCATGAAGAAGAAGTACATACAAATGAGTATGCTAATTCAAGGGCGAAACAACCTGCACCGACATCAATCAGATCTCGGGCTGTTGAAAGAGGAGCTAGCCACGTTATGGGAATCTGGAGCCAATACTTACGACGCCGTCGCACAAGATTATTTCACTATGAGAGCGCGTTGGTCACTACGGTGCAAGACTATCCAGTTGGGTATATCTCGGGCAGGTTATCCAAGGATTCCGCATGCGTTAGGTGCATGGATAACACAAGCTATCTCCAACTAGAGAAAGATCCGTGGTCATCGAAAACCGTGTTCATGGCGCACGGAGGTGGCTCGGCAAGAATGATCCATGGAGAAAAGCGTGGAGACCTGTTCGATGGCAAATCGAGACCGAGGAATCCCGGGCGTAGGAGCAGCGAAGAAGTGGAAGAGTTGCTGAAAAACTGGAAAGATTGTCCTAAGCACGGAAAGAAGCGAAGAGGCAGCAACAAGACAAGCCGATGAAGGTATGGAAAACAAGGTCTTTTACGGGAGTTGCCATCTTGGAAGTTTCTCCATACGCCTCATAGCCTCGACATCATGCATATCACGAAAAAGCGTGTGCGAGTCGTCGCCACCATAATCAACATGCCGGATAGGACGAAGATGGTCCAAAGCAAGGCACGACCTGATATGCTTGGGTATCCGGAAGGAGCTTCACGGAGGACGCACTACTCGATGATCGTGAAGATGACGATGATCATGAGTCGGAGACGACACAAGGTCGTCGGAAGGGTAAAAGTTCAAGAAGAACGAATATTACTGCCCTCCTTCTTGCTTCACTCTAAGCCGTGATGAGATCAAACAGTTTTTCAAGTGCCTTCTAGGAGTCAAATTTCCTTACGCTGGGCAAGATAAGCAGATACCTAGACGAGGCGGCGAGGTTCGATGGCATGAAGTCTCACGTGCCGTGCTAATGACGCAGTACTTCGGTCGCACTAAGAGGGATAATGGACGAGCACGTCCGTGAAACGTTATTTGGCCTATGCAAGATTTTCGACGTCATCTCTAGGAAGTCGATTGGCTTGAATCAGCTCGGAAGGCTACAGGAGGAGATCGTGGTGATACTATGTGAGCTTGAGGTCTACTTCCCACCCGCATTCCTCGACATTATGGTGCATCTGCTGGTCCATGTCGTGGAGGACATCGTACAACTCGGGCCGATGTTTCTCCAGCATGATGGCGTTCGAAAGGATGAACGGACACATCAAAGGATACGTTAGCAGGTCCGTCCAGATGGAAGCATAGCCAAGGGCTTTCGGCAAGAGTGCATCTCTTTCGCGAATTATCTGAACATCGAGAACCTCGGTCTTCCCGTCCAGACACCTTGGCAAGCTCGACGGATCTGGTCACCGAGAGGGTCGCAGACATCGCATGCCGATTTCGATTTTCGACGCAGACTTTGATCGAGCAAACCTCGTCGCTACAGCATTTAGAACTGGTCGATCCTTGGTGCGAAGCACAAAAGGTTAATCGAGAAGATGCATGACGGGCATACAGAGGACGCGGGAGAAATAATCAAAGAGCACAACTCAGATTTCACGCGTTGGTTTAGGCGACGCTCCTTGATAATCCCCAGCGCTCGCATTCTTCGACACGGAAAAGATCATATTCACCTTGTCGCAGGACCGATGCAAAACCTGGTGACCTATCGGTATGATATCAACGGCTACACATTCTACACGGAGGAAAAGGACAACAAGTGTGATTATCGAACTCAGCGTAACGTCGAATTCTACACCGATGACAACGTGAAGGAAAGATTCTGGAAGAATCGAGGAGATCGGGAGCTCGACTCATGGAGAAAAGGTGCGATGTTCCGTGTCGGATGGGCAAAGAACGTCGAAAGAAGACGGTATTTCACAACCATGGTTATACCGAAGCAGCCAAATCCAAGGTCACGGTAAACGTGGCTGAAAAATGAACCGTGGTCTTGGCTACCAAAGTGGACCAATGTTTTTCATTACCGACCCGACAAAGCCTAGCCGTGTTGTCGTGAGGAGAGGAAAAAGGAACATCATCGGAATGGATGGAGTCGCCAATGAGCAAGACTTCGACCAGTACGGCGATCCAAAGATTGAAGATGACGACGACTACGATGCATCAACATACATCACAAGAAGAAAAAGGACAACCCTACCCAAAAAAGGTAGCCTGTTCGAAAGAAGAAACATTAAAGTGCCGGGGCTAAATTATTCAACCGCGACAAAGAAGGGAAAAAAGATTGTAAAACGCTAGCTCAAAAAATATTGTAAACGCGTGGTCGAAAAAGATTGTAAAATATTCATGGACAAATTATTATGAAATTTAGTTATACTTTAAATCATATTTTTGGGCATTTTTGGAATATTATTACTTTTGGGCATTTTTGGAATATTTAAAAGTATTTTAAAATCAAAATAAAACTTCTATGGCATATATCACCACTTTTGGCTTTTGGGCATTTTGGAATATTTAAAAGTATTTTAAAAACAAAACAAAATTTGTATGGCATGTATCACCACTTTTGGAACATTTTAAAGTATTTTTGGAACATTTTAAAGTATTTTAAAGTAAAAATAAAAAGTGGAGCACAGGATTCAACACAGGTGCTCATCGCTTAGAATAGAGCTAAGGGCGAGACCAAGTGGGGGTAAGTGAGTATAGTGTTAACTAGTGGGACGACTCCAAGTACTTAGCGTATTGTGGGACTGGACGCTAGCATCCCATCCCCATCAGCGCATCGAGGCCGCCCGAGCATCCATCCAGAGCATCCACGCCAGAGCATCGAGGCCGCCGCCAGAGCATCGAGGCGCCATTTCGAGGCCGCCAGGAGCATCCACGCCAGGAGCATCGAGGCCGCATCGAGGCCGCCGCTCGAGGAGGAGGCCGTGGAGCAGGAGGAGGCCGTGGAGCAGGAGCAGGAGGAGGCCCGCCGCCTCTCGAGGAGGAGGCCCGTGCGCCAACCATCGTCGTCCGCCCGCCCGCCATCGTCGTACTCATCTCAGAGGTGAGTGTCGCCCCTCCCCTCTCTCCCTCTCTCCCCTCTCTCTGCTCAGATTAGAGGTTAGGGTTCATATTAGAGGTTAGGGTTCAGAGAAGGCCATTAGAGGTTAGGGTTCAGATTAGAGATTAGAGGTTAGGGTTCAGTGAAGTTCAGAACTTGCTGTTTTGCACAAACCATTACTCTGCACTGCACTTGGTTAGGGTTCAGAACTTGGTTAGGGTTCAGAACTTGATTAGAGATTAGAGGTTAGGGTTCAGAACTTGGTTGATAGCAAATTTAGTGTAGCTTGGTTGATAGCAAATTTAGTGCATATATCAGAAGTTCACAACCATTACTCAACCGCACTTCAACTAAGACCATTTCTCCGCAACTGAAAGCAAGAAATCAATAGCCATAGAAATCAATAGTTGTCTTCCTAAAGTAAATAAATCAAGTCCATTTCTTTTGCACCGCAATCGACGTGTTGTTGGTCAAGTTAGTCAGTTTAGTCAAGTTAGTCAGGTTAGTCAGGTTAGTTAGTGGTTTTAGTGTTGTTTTAATGTTGTTCTAGATAGTCGTGTTAGTGCTGTTTTAGTGCTGTTTAGTCGTTTTAGTGATGTTTTAGTCGTTAGTCAAGTTAGTCAGGTTTTAGTGTTGTTTTAGTGTTAGTCGCTGGTTTTAGTGTTTTAGTGGTTTTAGTGTTGTTTTAGTGGTTTTAGTGCTGTTTTAGTCAAGTTAGCCACTCTATACAAGATGGTTTTAGTGTTGTTCAGTTTAGTGTTGTTCTAGTTTAGGCTCTAGCTAGCTTCGCTCTAGGTGGCAGTGGGTCAAGTTAGTTTGAGTGCCACGAGTGCCATGTTCTAGGTTCTTTGTAGGTAAGTTCTGTCGATTTAGATGTTGTAGGTGAGTGTAGGTTAGCAGTTAGTACCTAGCAAGAGGCAATTTAATGTATACTGTTGTACAAAAACTTGTGTCTGCTATATATGTATTTGCTTGTTGTATTTGCTTGTCATCATATAATCTGCATGTTGTATTTGCTTGCTTGCTATAATGACAGTACTTGTGCTTGCAATTGTATTTGCTATAATGACAAAAGCTTGTGCTTGCTAAAATGATAGGTGCTTGTGCTTGATATAATTGTAGCACTTGAAATTGTGCTTGTGCTTGTATATGAAGCACTTTATTATGTGTATGCAGGTTCTTGTATGAACGAGTCCCGATTTTTGCGGAATGTTGATTAACTTCCGTTTGGCGTAAATCGGGCACTCTAGTTTAAGAAAATTAGCAAAGGTCATGCGGATTTTTCCGCATTTAACCAATTATTTGTTTTTATTAGTGCAAAGATGTGATAACGACGAGGTGGATGTTCTAAGCGCATCGCTGAAGGAGAACTCGGACCTCGAATAAACAATTGACATTCGGGAGGCGGCCTAGAAGACGATGAAGAATACCATCCTTCGGAGAGCGAGGATGATGGGATGGAAGACGCGGAGGAAGAAGCCGAAGGAACGGCGATGAAACCACCGATGGCGGCGAGGGCAGGAGTGGTAGCAACCTCCTAAGAAGAAGCGAGGACCGGCGCCCGAACACGGTCGGCACGGCCGGGGAGAATTACAAGTGAGCCCATCGGGTTCCTTTGGAGCCCGCCCTTGTCGAAAGTGCGGTGGGCAAGTGGCGGCGATCACCGGACAACCATCTCGATCAACACCGAGAATCTCGGCATAAAGATAATGGCCACTTGCGCACACTCCTCTTGAGAAGTCGCACGCGGATACAAGTTCCCGCTAAGTATCGTAACACAAATTATCATGGGAACGGTAAACAAATCAGCCCTCACAAAGATGAGCACCGCCACAGCGGTGGAGGCGGATAAAGAAGAAGATCTATAAAGAAGGCAAAAGTCTCGAGGAGATCCAAGATTGACCCGCAGATCACGAAGATCAGTTCCGGAGTTCAAGGAGGTGTGAATCCGAAAGAGCCGCCAATAGTAATCGGGAAAGGTGCCGCAGCGATGAATATAGGTCATCACCATCTCGGATCTGGTGGATACTGAACCATGAGGCCAAATGGAATAAGGAGGACGAAGAGTATAGATCAAGGGATAGAAAACCCCTTTGCTAAATTCGAACCGGGCAGGTTGAAACTTCATCGAGCCCGCTACCATGTGGACCCAAAACCAAACAACTCACCGTGGATCCTGCGGTGAAGGAATTCGAGGAAATTGTGGTAAGTATAATCTAATTACGGTGATCAACACGATTGCAATCTAATCGATGATCTAAATGATTCATTACTTCTTCTGCGGAGGAGGAAATTGTTGCTAGTCATGGATCCGTGGTTCCTCATCCCGTGGTCGGCGGCCACCGGTGGGATAACCCTTTTAACAGGCGATGAACCGGGCCAAGAAAATAGAGCGATTCTGAAGAAGCCGTGGCCGTCTGCCGTCTGACCTCGGGTAAGAATGGATGGATCATTTTGGTCCCGCCGAGGACGCATGTGGCGCCGTCGGGAAGGAGCGAGGAGGAAACAGAGGTTCAAGAACTTAAGGCACAAGTGGCGTGGATCCAGATCGTCCAAGACAACAAGGCAATCACCCTTACGCCCTTCCCCTACCTTGGTGGAGTCAATAGCGAGGAGTGCGGGTGGTCGAGTAGGGCCGTGCCGATTCAAGCATGGTCGTGACCACTCGAACAACGCGGCGCCGACGAATCAGCGAACTACGTGTTCGTGACTCCGCCAGCTTCCGCGGCGCCGCAAGTGTTGGTGACTCCCCGCCATCACCGCGCGCCGGAGTACATGTTGGTGCCCCCTCGCCATCGTCGCGGCACCGGAGCTCCAAGCACCCGTCGGTAGGAGAATACACCGGCGGCACCGCGCCATCAAGCAGCCCTTCCGTCTCTTGCACGCCGTCGCCAGTATGCGGTGCGTCGACATTAGCCGATCTCGGCGCCATCACGGTAAACAAATTGCTTTAATTACCGCCTTTCATGCCATCTATATATTACTCTTGTGGCATCTCGCTCGACGACGCCGTACATGTTTTCCGCAGACGGATGTTCCTTGCACTCTCTTATGCTACGTGAACAACGGCGAGGATGTTGCCAAGGGTACCATCGTTCAACCCTTGCAGCGCACGTTCCACTCAAAGCCGATGCGGATAGCGTGCATGTGGTTAAAAATAGTCGGTGCTAAGGCTGCGCGACACTGAACCTCCCATTCAACCCCTGTGAGCGGATGAAGAAGAGTCGTGTCCTCGGTTGCTTCGCTTGTTCATGCTATGGCCAAAGAGCATGATCCGTTTGGGGCGGCAGGGCCATCACGCCACAACAAGACCGCTGTCGTGCAGCGACAAGCGGTGGCAAGGCCCCTACCGCCCTCGCCGTCACCTCCACGCGGTGGGTCGGATGATCATGTTGATGATATGCACATGGCGCAGATCCGGCCGAGGACTTCAAGACGGAATGATCACTTCTTGACTCGGTTTGGCAACGAAGAAGACCTAGCTGGTGGCCCCACGAAAGCCACTATCACCAAGCGTTTGTTTGGTTCTCGTGAGACGCCTCCGCTTGCGCCTTCTGAGCCGGTGATACAACCAACCGCCCTTTATTCTAAGCCACACACTACATAGGGCGGCGGTGCTCGAGATTCGGTGCTGCCGCTCTCCAAAAGGAAAAAAGGCAGAAAAGAAAATCTAGCAGCTCGAGCCGGTGGCGTCAACAACCGCGAATCCGATCAGGTTTCGGGACGGGCCACCAAGACCGAGGGTATTATGTGGAGGATTCATGTGGCGGGTGAGCCCATGCTACCTAAATTTGCGAAGCTTCGCCGATTGAACTGCGAGTGTGCATGACGTCTTGGCGATAGAGAGACGCCTTCTATCGGAGAAAGATCCCTCGCACGGTATTCGTGGTTAAGGTGCCACCGAGCTTGGGCTTCGACACTTCCCCATGGATCTGTTCTTCCTGGTTCGAGGACATCTTCAATATGTTCCACCTATACGCTGCACTATACCATGGTCCGTCTCTTTCTCTCACCGCCACGCAGATCATTAGAGAGAACACACCGCATCTCTATAGTGGACCCCTACTACATGCGTGACGGCTGCTTGGGTTCCCCAGCTGAACGACGTATCCTGGCCTCGTACCTAAAAAGAATCCTCATGGAGAACAAGACAAAGGAATACATGCTCTTGCCTTACTTTCCGAGTAAGTCGTTATTCATGCCACCGCCGATTGGCTTTATTAGATCATCATCATTCTTTTTCAACACATTCCATTTGAATTTTTTGCAGAGATGAACACCGCACGCTCATCTCCTTATCGCCAAGCATTCCCATACGTGTTCGACTCGGGAGTCTAGAAAAGAAGAAAAACTACGACAAGATCAAGGAAGTTCGATGATGCTCTCACCGACTTTGCCTCGACGAAGGCACCACCGTGCGTAAGAAGGTCAAGTTCGGCAGCACGTCTTCAACCACGTAATGAGTTCCCTGCGTGAAGCAGCGGAAAACGATGAAGAAGGAAGCCTACTACGACTCCATCACATGAGGCGTTACTTGACCAAAGCGAATTCTCTGCGCCGGATCATCTCAAACAGTGGGCGAAGCAAAGGCCAAGATCAATGATTCGGATATTAGACAAGAGATGTATCGCATCCAAAGCAGCGATTTGGGGCAATCATCTTCGTGATGTCATGACTTCGGGGATCTTCTACGGAGGAAATATCCGAATAACCGTGACATAGAAGATCGCCTAGAGATGCGTGGTGACTATAGGAAGTTCATGACGAGGCGTATGCCCTCCGTTCCCTAAGCCGAGCGTAAGGCTTGATGTTGGCCTAGTTGTAGTTGCAAACTATAGATGACCTTTGTGTGTGTGTACATGGACGACAAGTGTACTTATCTTATTAGGTTTATGTATCACCGCTTACTTATTTTGCTTATTATTATATATCAATCAATGCTTGGTTTTTTTGCTTACTCTTTGGTTTTTTTGCTTACTCTTTGGTTTTTTTGCTTACTCTTTGGTTCTCCGACAAGTGTGAGTTATTTTTGTCTTTTTAGAATATGCCGATGATTGAAATGTCGTGGCACAATATATATGTGAATGTGCTATGACGGATTGTCGACCTTGTGATATGCACAAGTCCGTGAATTGTGCATCCTACTTGGTGACAGTCCGTCATAAGCAATTCCTGTGTCCAACGACCTAGCTAGTTATATATGAGGCATGCTTTTGAGTTATTTTTGTCTTTTTAGAATATGCCGATGATTGAAATGTCGTGGCACAATATATATGAATGTGCTATGACGGGATTGTGAGCCTTGTGATATGCACAAGTTCAGAATTGTGCATCCTACTTGGCTCACGGTCCGTCATAAGCAATTCTGTGTCCAACGACCTAGCTAGCTAGTTATATATGAGGCATGCTTTTCGAGTTATTTTTGTTTTTCGAGAATATGCCGATGATTGAAATGTCGTGGCACAATATATATGTGAATGTGCTATGACGGGATTGTGAGCCTTGTGATATGCACAAGTCCGTGAATTGTGCATCCTACTTGGCTCACGGTCCGCCATAAGCAATTCCTGTCCAACGACCTAGCTAGTTATATATGAGGCATGCTTTTCGAGTTATTTTGTCTTTTCGAGAATATGCCGATGATTGAAATGTCGTGGCACAATATATATGTGAATGTGCTATGACGGGATTGTTAGCCTTGTGATATGCACAAGTCCGTGAATTGTGCATCCTACTTGGCTAACATTCCGTCATAAGCAATCCGTGTCCAACGACCTAGCTAGTTATATATGAGGCATGCTTTTCGAGTTATTTTTGTCTTTTCGAGAATATGCCGATGATTGAAATGTCGTGGCACAATATATATGTGAATGTGCTATGACGGGATTGTTAGCCTTGTGATATGCACAAGTCCGTGAATTGTGCATCCTACTTGGCTAGCAGTCCCGTCATAAGCAATTCCTGTCCAACGACCTAGCTAGCTAGTTATATATGAGGCATGCTTTTGAGTTATTTTTGTCTTTTCGAGAATATGCCGATGATTGAAATGTCGTGGCACAATATATATGTGAATGTGCTATGACGGATTGTTAGCCTTGTGATATGCACAAGTCCAGAATTGTGCATCCTACTTGGCTAGCAGTCCCGTCATAAGCAATTCCTGTCCAACGACCTAGCTAGCTAGTTATATATGAGGCATGCTTTTCGAGTTATTTTGTCTTTTCGAGAATATGCCGATGATTGAAATGTCGTGGCACAATATATATGTGAATGTGCTATGACGGGATTGTTAGCCTTGTGATATGCACAAGTCCGTGAATTGTGCATCCTACTTGGCTAACGGTCCCGTCATAAGCAATCGTGTCCAACGACCTAGCTAGTTATATATGAGGCATGCTTTTGAGTTTGCTCTTTTGATTTAAGAGTACTTTCTATAAGTGTATCTTCATATGCGACTTTAATTATACATGTTTTTCAATCACCGGTTAGTTATTATTGTCAACTTGTAGATGACGTACGTGCCGTACAAGGGACGGTTCGAGTCTACGATGATTGGGAAGATCGCCGAGACAGTGCACCGTTTCAGCGGCAATAGCTACAAAGGGTACAACACTATGGCGGAGGCGGAAGATAGATACACGCGCTATCTAGCGGGAGTTAGGACAAGGAACCGGATGAAGACCTACACCTTCGTCGCGGCGGTGATCATGCTTATCTTCTTTGGGTATTTATCCCGCGTTTGTGTCTAGCTAGCTAGTTTAGATGTCTATGCGAGCTTCCGAGCTCTAACTTGTTCGATCGACACATGTATTCGCATGTCACCAACTACTACTTTGTAACATGATCAAAACAATGTAACTTGGACTATGTATTCATGTATGAGACTTATCTATATGTATTTGTTTCAATCTTGTTTTTCATATCGAGTATTTATATATATAATTGTATATCTTGTATCTGTGTGTGTATATCTGTGTAATATTGTATATAATCTGTATTGCATATAATCCGCATGGAAATTAAAAAAAAACAAAAATACATCTGGCGCACATGTTTTACCTTCTGGCGACTACCCTAAAGCGCACCATGGATGTTTAGTGGCGCCTTTGGGTAGTGCGCACGAAGATAAAAGGTAGCGCACCATGCCAAACTTCGTGGCGCACTGGCTGGCGCTACGCCTATCTCTACACAACCGTGGCGCACTAGGCAGTGCGCCACGGCTGAGAGATAGCCGTAGCGCAAGGCCCGTGGCGCACTACTGGTGCGCCACGGATGGGCCTTTCAGGTGCGCCACAAACGACCATTTTCCTAGTAGTGGTTGGCCCCTGCAACGCCAACCGATGTCATTGCCTCCTGAATGGCGGACTGGCCCCAGAACACCAGCTTGAACACCATGAACGCCGCGTAGGTTGTGTTGGGCAAAAGCATCTTCCTCTGCACCGTGGCATGGATCTCCAGCTTCTCGACGTAACGGAACAGAGAGAGAGAGCGGATTTACCACACCTAGGAGGGGCCCCCGGCACCATCTATGTTGTTCATTTGTTGGAGATCCGTGCAAGTTCAACGCAGTCATCGTCTGTCACACATTTACATTTAAGCCCTCTTGCTTTTTGGTATTTCACCCGCGGTCCAGGGGAGAGGATGACCAACCCACCGGCCCATCCCAACCCGTAGCTCACGCGGCCACGCCCTGCCCACCTAATCCTAACAGCTCTCCCTGTCGCGCGACCATGGATCTGGGGGCCCTACTTTTCCTTTTGGGTTTTCTTCATGTTTGGATCCAGTTTGTGGTTGAATATTTTGTTTGGATTAAATTCATGGTTGAATCTTGATTGAATCTTTAATAAATCTTGTATGGATTTTGTTTAAATTCGTGGACCTGGGTCCCCTACTTTTCCTTTATTGAATGTTGATTAAATCCGTGGTATGTATTGTCAAGTTTTTGTTTAAATTCGTGGATCTGGGGCCCCTACTTTTCCTTTATTGAATCTCGATCAAACATTAGTTTCGTGGTATGTATTGAATCTTGTATATATTATCAAGTTTTTGACAGGGATCTTGTATGGATTTGTTCATGTTTGGATCCTTTCTTTTCATTCATGCTTGGATCTTGATTTCAGTTTCTTGTTTGGATGAATCTTTTAAAAAATGATGTTGGAAACGTGTATGGAAAATAACTATCTAGTTCATGGATGAAAAGTGTATTTCCTATTTCCAGATTCTGTTTATGGATGAAACTTGTATGATTCTTTGAATGATTCTTAAATCAGATTAAGGTCGTGAGACTACTTGTTTTATCTTGACATGTGACACATGTATGAAATGGATGTTTGATCTTGCTTGTAGCTAGACTAAATCATGTATGTAATAATCTACTAAAACTTGTATGAATCTTTGATGTTTTTTGGATTTTGTATGTATGATCTGCACTGTATAAATATCCTGTGAAATTTACATATTTTGCATATACCTTTACACATTGAATTAGAAACATGTTCTTTGGTACTAATCCTCTATGAAATCGTGTTGTTTCTTGAACGGGTTTCAATCGTATGTGAATTTGACAGTTACAGAATGCGTCAGGGAGAAAATCGTATTGTCCAGGGAGAAAATCAGATTAGATAGTACGTGAAATCTCGTGAATCTTGTGTGAATTTTGTATAAATCGTTCTTGGTATTAATCTTGGTTGATGCAGATTACAGAAAATCAATTTCTAAATTTTTGAAAAATATTGTATGGAACCATGTTGAATCCTATAGATTTTGGTGAATTTTGCATGAATTTATTATGTTTCTTGCATGGATTGAAACGTCCATGAATTTTATAGTTGCAAAATACTTCATAAAATTTATCTTGAAAAAATAATATGAATGTTCATATGGCTATTTGAAAAATCTGTGAAAATATTTTGTAAAGATTCATACATGTTAACAGATAAATTTTGAATAAATATCTGTGAATTTCTTTTTATGAAACTATATTGTAACTAAAAACGTATAATTAATAAATTAAAAATATATTGTAGCCAAAAATCTTTCGAAAATCCCACCGTTGTCAAGAACAACGTATTTCTATAGTTTTACGGTTTATCCTGTACCTGTAGTTGTAGTTATGTACACTGTGAGCAACCATTAAGCCGCACACCCTGAATAGTGGTAAATTAAAAAATAATATTTTCTCTATGTAACAAGTGGGGAGACAAACAACGATGAAAAAATATTTTCTCTATGTACATAAAAAATTGTTGATTATCCCTGAAATTTTGCGAGAAAAAATAAGATGAAAAAGAAACAGACATTATGCATGTATTCTGTGAAAAAATTATATGAATATCTCTTGGCAGAAACAAGTTTGTAAAACGTGTGAATCTTGTATGAAACTTCTGAATCTAAGATGAAACAAAGTAAGAGTGTCTAAATATTGTTAAATAAAAAATATAAAAATAAAAATCATCAAAAGAGATTGTTGAAAAAATAAATTATGCACGTTTCATTTTCAGAATAAAAAATGTACATAAAAATGTTAAATATTCCTGAAATTGTACGAGAAAAAAATGAGGTGAAAAAGAAACAGGAACGTGCAGAAGATTATCGATCGTGAGGAGACAAACAAGCGACAAAAAATTTAGAATATCCAAAAATGTTAGGGGTTAGATAGAAAAAAAACTACACTAGACCTAAAAGATAAGGTGGGAGGGTTATTTTGTAAAAGGCATAGCACAAATCTCCAATAAATGGAGAGCAGAGATGGTGCCGGGGGCCGCTCTACGGGGGGGAATTGCATTGTCCCGAAACAGAGCGGTTTCTGAGAAGATGAACCTTTTGTGTCTGTCGCTATAGTATGGAACTGGTCCTGCACCGATACGGACCCAGCGAAAGTGCCTGCCGTGCGGGAGGGGGACTGTGATATCTGCAGCGCCCTCGCCGAAAAGGTGAGGCGCTCGCCGCCTGTAGCCATGTCTATCTACATGCCCTGCAGAAGTAATTAAGAGGAACCAAGATTAAATTAATTAATGTGGTTAAACTATGAACAAAAATTAAGTTACATTAGAGATCATGTGGTACATTACGTACCATCATCTTGCGTGGGAGGAGGGCGGGCTGGCCGGAGAGGCGTCGGAACAGCTCCTTGTTGGACACTGGCGTTCGGGAGAGCTCGCCTTTGGCGAACTGCGGGAGGTTGCGGGGCAGGAAGCGGGACCAGACCATAACATCCTAGGATTAGCACCGAGAGAACACAGGTGTGTGCATTGCATTCATGCATAAGAAAATCCGGCGAATTTTCGCGCAAAAATAAAAGAGCTATAAAGGGATCGGGATCTCTCTTGTACTGAAGGAAACTTCGAAGCAAGTGCGATAGATTTGGACATAACCTTTGTAGAATTCTTTGTTTCGGGGAAAATTTGTTGAAACATATATTTGAATTTCAAATATGAAATTCATATGAATTTATAAAATTCACAAGTGTAAATTGGAAATATTTAATAATTTGAAATGAAATGATTACAAAAATGATATAAAAAGTATTCTTTATTAATATATATATATACATATAGTATTATATTGAACTTTTACAATAGATAAATAAAAGTAAAGTATTAGGAAACAAATAAGTGGAAAAAGGAATTACATTACTGAAATAACTAAAAGAATTCTTTATTACAACAAAATATATATGATATTGTCTTTACAAAAGAATTGTAAAAGAAAAATGAAATAAGTAAACTTTATTGAATAAAATACAACAGTACAATGTTTTTACAATTTTCAAACAAAATATAAATTACAATGTCTCAACATTATTCAATCAGAAAAGAAATTACATATATATATATATAAGAGAAAACCTAAAACTATTTCCTAACTACATTTCTTCACCTCCAACATCTTCATCTCTTCTTAGTGATCCCTGCAACATAAAACAATAAACAGGAAGAGACAAACAAAATAAAAGGGATTAGAGGGGGTTAGTGATACTCTCAGTTTTTGCAGTGAGGTGCACTGCTTAATCACATCACTGAGTATTAGTTAGGGGCCATATATGATATATGTATCTGTTCTCATCAAGAGTTTTGACCTCAGACTAAGGCATCATGGGTCTAAAATGGGCAAGTTTCACCTCAGTAGAATAGTAAAGGATTCCATTCCTTTTTGGTAACACAAAAATAAGCCAAACTTGAGATAATAGCAAACCATCCGAGAGGATCCATTCCAATAAATATCTCTCTATTTAAACTTGAACCACAGGAGGGTCCCACTTGACAGCAACACTGTCACAGCATGCAAGTAATGTGATGTTAAGCACCAGAGACATCATAAGGAGTACAAAGGTAAGCACACAGTCGTAGCTAATAATCTAGAAGCAGATCAAATTTTCCCCACACACCACACAACCCAGGACTACTCAGTTCCAATCTATCTCAAATCACTCCCAAGCCCACACATGAACAACCATAATATAGAATCAGATGATCACTGATCTATCCAGCTTTATCAACTAGAAACCAGATCATTCCACCAAACCATCTCTAGCCCTGGTTGCTCCTAGGAGCCATCTAAGAGCTAGAATCAGGGGAAGACAGATCCAGGAGCTAGGGGAGAGGGATTCACAGGAAAGGCAACACACCAGGAGGAACAGGTTAGCAGCTCACTATAGAGCACAAGCAAGGTTATCAAGATTCCCATCAGGAGGAGCAGGCAACAATTACATCACAAGGACAAAGTAGGCTAACTGATAAAGTTCTAGTATCAGCATTAGAAGTCAGCTCCAACAATAGGTTATCCATCTAAGATCATGCTTAAGTATATGTTCTTACCATTGCATCTTAGAAAATGGACGGGGGCAATAGAAATCCTCAGATATGTACTCAAGTGGAGTACTAGATCATCACTAGATAGTTTTTATAAGCAAGCAGTAATTGTTTTATCCAAACATCATCACAGCCTCAGCTTTTGCATCCTAGGCAGGATTAAGTAATAAAAGGAAACATTTATTTTAAATATGAACTATGCTTCAGATCAGCATCACAATCATTTAGGATTAAATGTTTTTTCTTAGCTATATAAGCAGCAGATCATCCTACCTGGCATTATTTTGTGCACACTCCTGTATGGAGGCACCACAAAAATAATCAAGTCAAGAGAAGCCACTAAAACAGTGTAACCAACAACTAATCATCTTCCTGATTATAAATTTAGGAATCATAAAATTTATCGTCATATGGGCAATCCACATATGGCACATCATACCATCTGCAAGCCAAGCAGTTTACTAAATCATCTTGTTATCCAGTCCGTGCAACTTTTCTAGTCTAGAAACTAGAAATAATTAAATAGATTATCAAGTCTAAGCAGATAATATGATCTCTGTGACAACTAAGCCAAAAGAGGTACCAGGACTGGAGTGACCAAGCCCAGGATACTGCTTAGCAACCACCAACAATTGAAGACAAAGGATTCTAATCAAATCATTTTCCTAAGTATAGACATTAGGAATCATTCTAAAAAGAAGCACTGCTAGATGGACCAGCCATAAATGATATACCATTTCATCAATAAATAATAAATAGTATAGAACCAATCATTTTCCTGGTATGAATACCTAGGAATCATTTAGTTTTTTCTCTATATACTAACTGTCAAGCAGATATGTCATCACTGATTTCTCTTGCAATATCCACATATGTGTTATCTATAACTAGAAGGGAAGCACATCAAGCTTCAGTTCTCAGAATCTTAATCAAATACCACTAGGTGCTATCATCAGCCCATCATCCGAAAGCTGGTTACAAAAAAGATATAACTCACCGAGGGTGCCGAGCACCTGTAGCGTAGGCGTGACGAAGCCGAGGATTGTTCCAACCATCACTCCAACACCACCACTAGGGAGTGACGGGGTTGCGCTGCAGCACCGTCCCACTGGCCTCAAGACAGTGGTGGATGAATCGCATCATCATCACAGCAGAAACGCCACCACCAAAACATCACCACCGTGATACCACAACCACTCCCTGGCGGTAGCAGCGTATGGGGGTTGAGTGAAGGGGGGCGCAGCAAGAGTTTATAAAAATAAACCATTTTTGTGTATAAAAATAACTCTACTATTTTATAAAACTACTAACTTAGAGTTTTACAAATAAAATATAAAGCAAATATTTAAAGACACTTAATTCTTTAAAGAGTTTATAAAAATAAAAGTAATACTTAAAAAAATTCATTTTTAAGATTTTTAATAAGTATATTTTACTAGAAAAATATTATATTATTCAAAAACATTTTAATAACCTAAAATAATAAAATTCATTTACTTATTTTACTAAAATAAAATAACCACTTTGTTAATTCTCTAAAATTATTTACTAAGAAAGAAATAATCACATTTCTTAGTAAAAACACTAAATCCTTTAAATTTAATTATTAAGTCTAATTCCATAATCATAATTCATAATAAAACTTAAGTATAACAATTAAATTTTAAATACTCTTATTAAATCTTAAATTCAAATAAAACTCCTTTTAAATAAATATTATATATCACTCATGTATAAGATGGTGAATAATCTTCATCTCTTAATCACTCTTAAAATGATTCTAAACTCTAACAAATTTCTAAGATCATCCAATTATGCTCCCATTAATAAGCTACATGTTATTAAATTCATCTTTCACTTAAATTAAAAGGGATCATTCATAAGCATATTTATGAAAACCCTAAAACTAGGTGATGTTCTAAAACTCACTACATCTTAAGATTCACCTCTATTTTTATAGCTAACTTTGGTCTAAACAATCATAAACATCTCATTTGAAGTTTATTCATGTTTTAAAGTTAACTTTGGTCACCTGTACCATCAATTTAAATATGATAACTTAACATTATTCATAACCCTCACCAACCCTAATGTAAAACCTAATAACCCTCAAGATTGATTAGATTTAGCTAAACACTAGTTTCTTCAAATGTTATCTTTTTGCCACTTCACACGAACAAGTCTATAATAGTTCCTTCAGCTCTTAACAACTCAATCCAAGGACTTTTTATCCTAGTCACCAGATAATAATTAATCATAATCACATTACTATATCTGTACTTGTATATTTTGGATTGTTAACACTTAGGATCCTTATCAATGACATTGCTTATGAAATAAATTTAAAGATAAACCCAATCTTAAAGAAGATACCTAAGATCAACTTATTTAAAATGCTAAGGGTTTCACTTTGGGAATACTAAAATTGCATAGCATTATTTATGCATAATGGCGTCTTGCTTCTTTAAACATTAGTCCTTACCGGACCAATGATGCTGATTTCAGATATTGGATCTTCTATTATATCGAAGATCGTGAGTGCATAATCTTGCAATCACAAAAGGCAAGTTCACACTTGCTCATGTCCTTTGATTATTTTTTGTAAAGTATTTTGCAAATCCAGTGTTGTCATCACCTGCATTTCAAAAAGGTTAGAAAACACTATTTTTGATAATAATATGAACTATTGGTTACTAATCCAGGGTGATCAGCTAATCTATTAAACCTGGTAGTTGGAATAGCACTACTCAGAAGTATATCATCTAGGACTTAACAACCAATGTCGTCAGTGATTCTTGCGTCGTATATTACGCGTTAACCATGAGATTTGGAATGGGACGGAGAAGTCAGCTGGATCGGCTCCCTTTCGCATGCATTGGACACTGTTCTAGGCATTTGTGAGTTGCAGATCGTGAGTATAGCCGTTTTATACGAGGAAAGGTCTATCGTGGATCTGGGCTTACAAAAGACAAATTACTAGTGTTAATGGTTGTTGTGTGTATTCAACTAAGGTATAGCTGTTTTATACGGGGAAAGGTCTACCTTAAGTTTGGGCATACAACAATTGTGGTGTATGCGGGGTCGCGGAGAAGGACAGTGATTGGCTTGGATCTTAGTCTGGGCCTCATACCAAGAAAGTGTGAACGAGCCTATAATTCGGATATGCAACAAAGCTAAGATCTCTCATGGGTAAATTAACGCACATCTGCAGAGTATAAGAACTGTAACTTGTTACTCCCTGTTCCGGGAAAAAGTTACGAACGCGGCAGGAAAGGAACGCCATGAAAGTTCTGGTAAACCTGTGAAGGCTGACGGATATAGCTTTTCAGAATAAAAGCAACCTTTGAAAAAATATTTTTGAAAACTCGCATTGCCTACGTCTTATGGTCTAGGGCTGTAGTTAGTGCATCAAACACTCCTCTCTAGTAAACTTGCTGAGTACGCTCGTACTCAACCGTATCTTCTTAACTCTTGCTAGATCTCGAAGAAACAAATAGCATCTTCAGGAAATAAGTACTTGAAGAGCTGAAGATATCTGATGGAGATCAATAAAGTCGAAGTCCTTACCGAAAGCTAAGGAAGTCAAGCTGAAGTGTAGAGTATAAATAAAACTCCTAGAATCTAGAACCTACTTCTGTAGAACAGTATTATAGTAGCACTTTCAAGCTTTATATATATATATACTTATAAGGAGTACTCTTAAGGTAAACTCCAAGTAGATCTTTCTGGTTCTTTTCTGTATAATACTCCTCACTGTTCGAGGAAGTTCTCTAGATCTTTTGTAACGTGTTATATGTAATCTAAAGTAATGTCTTAGACCCGCTGTGTTTCTATTGTACCACTCTGAGAGATGTAATACTAGTGAACGGTGTTTTATTGGTGTTATGTCAACGACTATAGTGCACTATATTATATAGTGGTATGCTGGGTCACCGCACAGACGGCGTCCGAGTCTACCACGGCGCGGAACGCCCGGAAGACGACGGCCAGTCCGTGACATGAGCAAGAACACGTACACGAGGAGCTCCTCCGGCAGGCGCTCCACCTCGGAGCGGCTGGCCATGGCCGGCGTCACCATGGATTAGTTCCGCGCGAGAATTAATGGCGATTGATCGAGATCTCCCTGGCTCTCTGCTCGATCGCCCAGCGTTCTCTTGGTACGCATGCGCCTGCGCGGCTCGGACGTTCGGCCGTTGTGTGGGTGGCACTGCTGATCATATAGAGCAGAGGCGTAGATAGGATCCGATCCGAGTATGGCACGTACATGAATCCGAGGCCATGGCCGAGTCGGAGAGCTGAATATAAAGGCGCCAAACGTGATCAGAGAGAGACTCGCGTTTTACAGTATTTCCGACAGGCCCGACGTGAAACCCCAAAATCTGTTTTTTTTTTTGGCCCATATCTGAATTTTCTTGTTTATTCAGCGCTTACACAATCAAACGATCTTTTTTCCTATTGTAAAAGAAATGTTATAAGTTTTCTAAAATCAAACGATGTAAAGTTTCACCAAATATGTAAAAAATCTACTAAGAACTATGATAATAACAAAAAGATATAATATGAACATCTAAGTCATGATGTATCTAGTCACATAGATTCAACATTGTAGATGTTGGTAGTTTTTTAAGGGTTTATTACGTTGTGTCCCTAGTTCACCCGGAAATTGAAACTATGTCACTACGAATCGGTCAATTGGAGCAATGCAATCAGCCGACACAGTTTTGTCATGTTCGTGCCCTTGGTTCCGTTTGACGTTGACCGCCATTTTTTCTGTCTAACTTGTCGTCTGGTTGACTCAGTTTCTTACATGTGGGTCCTATCATGCGCAATCGTTGTTTTTGGCAATTATACTGATGAGCGGGCCCCGCCACCTGAGCTGTGTCGAGCATGCGCATCCCAAGTTCGAGGATTCGATCCCACATTATTCTGCAATTTCCCATATTTCCCCGCTCCATCGCTCCGCTCTGCTCCACGGTTATCGTCCCTTCTCCCGGCATACCGTTCTGTCATGCACCACTCCTCGAACCTCCACTGTCCTCCCTCCGGCCTTTGTTCGTTGCCTCGCGCCATCCCCTCCCTTCCCTCTCTCCTTCTTATCGTGACATGTCCTGATGTGGTAAGGATGCCAGAAGCGAGAAACTGAGCTAGCCATTGGTCGCGTGACCACGAAGTGTAGCGGATCCGACACAAAGATGGATCATGCATGACAGGAGAGCATAGAGATGGATCATGCGAGGCTGGAGAGCACGGGCAAGGGAGACACAGAGCAAGAGGACGCGGGGAACAAAGCTATGCAACTCTTGAGCCGGGTGAATGTGCCTTTTGTTCTCCCTTGAGGGTCAGACATGTAATTTCGTCTCTTTCCTTTTCAATTAGTGGCTCTAGTCCAGTGGTAATAGCGAGGATATGTGTTCATAACCTTAGGACGTCTGCTGCATCTAGATTCCTACTGAAGAATTAGCAAGCAAAGAAAGGCCAACTTCAACAATGTGTCGGTGTTTGCGCTCAGCTGAGCCATTTTATTGATGAGCGTGAGAACATGAGACATGATGAGTAATGCCTACTTTTTGAAAGAAACCATGAATTTTTTTAATATTCTCCTCTTCAGTCAGTTTGCATAGTAATAATCTTTCTATCAAATTTATGCTCAACATATTTTTGAAAATTGAGAAACACCTGATACACATCAGGACGCTTTTAAACAAGTATATCCAAGTACACTTGCAGAAATCATCAATAAAGATTACATATGAATGTTTGCCAACAAAAAAAGGAGCTAAACCCCATACATCAGAAAATTTTTGTTCCAAAGGAACTGTAGAAACACTAGTGAAAATATGATAGTGTAATTGATGACTTTTGGCCTGTTGGCATGGATCACAAATATAAGAATTTATTTCTGGGGTGTACGACAGATTGTTTTTCCTAAGAACTTGTTAAACAATGGAAGACGATGGATGACCTAGACGACGATGCCACATGGAGAAAGTAGGCTTGATGGCGACAAGAGCATACTTTGAAGAACTTGTGGAGACTAGAATGAGAGGGTACAAGCCACCATGAAATGAACCTCTAAACATGATTTGCTGCATTGTGTGATCCTTAATCAAGAAAAAGAATGGATAAATTTCAATAAAAACATTGTTGTCTAGGGCAATTTTATGAGCAGAAAGAAGGTTCATGGATGCACTAGGAACATGTAAAATATCATGAAGTTGTATGGAGCTATGTGGGGTGTGCAAAACTGAATGACCAATATGAGCAATGTACATACCTTGTCCACTAGCATTGTGAACTTGATCACGCCCTTGGTAGTTCTCATGAACTTGGAGTTTGTGAAGTTGTCCTGTAACATGAGTTGACACGCCAGAGTCCATGTTCCAGTTTGTGTCTATACATATGCACCTTTGTTGTTATTGGGAGTGTCATCATCATCGTCACCATAACGCCACCAACACTCGTTGGCGGGGTGTCCCTCCTTTTTTGCAGATTTGGCAGAATGCACCTTCTTGCCATGGGGTGGTGACACAGTCGCTTTTCTTGCCGCGCACCCCTTTTGGACGACTACCCTGGTCATGACAAGGCGGAGGACCCCCATGCGACACCGGGGGTTGGGTAGGGCATGCATGCGGTTGTGGTGGCATGTAGCGCGACGGCACATAGGGCGGCAGTGCATAGAGGTAAGGCTGGTATGGTGGAGGCATGTAAGGCGACGGGTGGTAAGGGGAAGGGGGTGGCGTGTAGGGTGGGATGTATGGTGGTGGCGTGGGATTGTATGGGGATGGTGGTGGATTGTACGATTGTTACATGGTGTACGAGGGTGGAGTAGGGTTGTAGGTCATGGCCATCGGCGACAAGAGAGGAGGTAAAGGTGGTCGGGCGTCTCCGTCCCCATAGGAGGAGGGGCGACGCAAAGCATGCAACGTTAATAGAAGAAGAGAACATGCATGGTGCTTGTCATGTGGCCACGAGCATGTACTCGTGGTACTCGTACGATAATAACTGGGAGAACATGTCATGAAGAGATGTGGTCGGATTAGCATTAATACTGGCAACAAGAGGATTGAAGTCACCAGCGAGGCCATTGAGAATATAATCCTTGAGCTCATCATCATCAACTTTCTTCCCTGCCGCAGCAAGCTCGGAGGCAAAACCCTTCATCTTGGTGAGGAATTGGCTTGTAGTCATGTCAAGTTTCTTGGCGTTGGTAAGGGCACCACGAAGACAGGAAACCCTAGCCTTGTATTGCGTGGAGTGCAAGTTGTTGAAGGCACTCCAAACATCTGCAATGTGTTCCAGGCCAAACACCTCGATGAGGACATCCTCGGAAAGATAATTCACGAGAAAGCCAACAACCTGATGATCCTTATGGACCCAAGCATCGTAGGCGGGGTTGGGGACGGTGATTCGCTTCTTGTTTGCATCCTCAGCCTAGAGAAGTGGCGTGGGCGCCACATCTGTGCGTTCCAGGAGACCCATAGCGTGAGCACCGCGAAGGGTGGGCAGCACTTGGCCTTGCCAATGGAGGAAATTGTCTCAGGTGAGCTTCATTGCGGGGGGCACACCAATGGTGGCAGGCATCGGGGTTGTAGACGTAGACATCAGATGAATCCTTGGGAAGGGTGGAAGTGGGAGAAAAGGAAAAACTAGGTAGGGGAATAGGTAGATGAGATCCTTTTTGTGCAGATAAGAGAGGAGATCGTCGAAGGAGAGAGGAGCTTGGTGGAGGAGAAGGCGCGGCGGCGGCTTGAGGAAGCGGCAGCAACTATTGTGGAAGAGGGGCTCGTGATACCATATTTAATTTGGTGGAACGATCGTTTTCCTAGTGGATCGACCGGTAGAGAAAAGCCCTCTACGTTACGTACATGATATACGTATACACTCAGAGTACTACTCCATATTGTATATATAACATAGAAAATACAACTCTAACGCATACTACATAGAATTTATGTTGTGTGCACTAAAACATTTACCTATAAATTTTATCGAACTTAGAGATACTTTTCTTTTGCAAAATTTCACTGATCTATTAATGATCATCAACAACGGTATAGAGAGTCCTAAAAGTAATAAAAATTACAAGTAGGTCATTGGACCACCTAGCGCAGACTATAAACACTAGCACAATCCGAAGGCGCGCCGCCGTACTTTCCCCTCCATCACCGGAGCCGGACAAAGCTTGTCATAGTGTAGCTTGTTGTAGTAGACGGACGGGAAGTCGTCGTGCTAACTCTCCAAAGAACCAACGCACCAAAGCATCAACTGTTGTTGAAGATGACAAACATAGATCGAAAGAGACTGACCTCAAACTACACCGACGAATATGAAAAAGACCGGGTCCCAGGCGATCCCCCAGACACACGACTCCACGCTCCCTCCTCCAGCGCTAGACGCACCACCAGAGCGAGGATAAGACAGGGAGGATCTTATTCTGAGTTCAGGATGTAGCCGCCGTCTCAACATCGTAATAAAGACACTCGAAAAAAGCCTAAACAAAGAACGAGAACCCTCTCATCGGCAAGAGGCCATGGTCCGTCACACCTCCAATACCCTAAGACCAATGAAGAAGGAGCAGACCGTAGGCGTCGCCGGCGAGGGGGTTGGAACCCTAGATGGGTTTAGAGGAGCAGCTCCGTATCGGTTCAGTCCTTCTTTTGAACTTAAAAAATACTTGGCTTAGGAAAAACCTAGAACATCGATTATATACTATTTTGGAACGGAATAATAAGTACTACTCCCTCCGACCCGTATTAGTTGACTTGGATTTATTAAAATTTGGATGAACCTATATGTCTAGATTCATCCAAATCTAGACAAATCCATGTCAAGTAATATGGGTCAGAGGAAGCATCTCATTTGATGGACGAAGAGGTGATTTACTGGAAAAACACCACATGAACAATTAAGAATCACATTAAAATAATACGATGGGCAACACTTAGTTACTACACAAACATTGGACCTACCGAGGGAGACTTTATGTTAATTCCGAGTTCTGATCACCACCAGACCGATGAACATTGGACCTACCAGTTACAGTATAGTACATCTACATGCTTAATTAAAGCACGTTGCTTTTACTAGCTAGAAGAATGAGATGAATCTTCCAATGTGCAGCTGCAGCTACGACAACTCTGTAATTGGCCCCACCCCCCGTAGATCGGTCTGTCCACGTCCATGCATGCCTTAATCATCCGGCCGGAACACGTACACGTAGGACTTGCATCCGTGCGTACGTGCAACCACGTAGACGTCGGCGTTCTGACGATCAGATCCGCACTTGTCCGAACCAACAAGAAAAGGCAGCAAATTGATCCCATCAGCGGCACTAGTCGTCGGTATCCTTGGGCCTGATCTCGATGCCCTGCACGACGAGCCCCCTCTTCCACCGCCGGCACTCCACCTCCTTGAGGCCCACCTCCACCACGCCCTCCTCCTCCTCACCGGCCACGGCGAACTCCCCCAGCTCCACCTCCGTCCACCCGTCCCTCTCCGCCGCGGGCACCAGATGTCCGTGTCGGCCTCCCTGGTCACCTTCCGCCGGTAGTGCTTCCACGGCCGCACGTACTCCTGCCTCCGCCGGTGCACCGCCGTCTCCTCCTCCCCCTGCATGTGCTGCAGGCAGACGGTGTGCTCCGTTGACGTCGACGTCGTCGGCTTGGTGTTGCCGGAGAGGGCTACGGTGACCGTGGCCTTGGGGGGCAGGATGCCGATGTTGCACTCGAGGCCGTAGGAGTCGTCGGCGATGGAGAAGACCAGGTAGGCGGCGTAGGTCGTCCGGGGCGAGAGCAACGAGAGCTGCAGCTTCCCGGTGATCTCCAGCCAGCACACGTCCACCAGCTCGGCCACCTCAGGAAACCTGATTAATCAACAGTCGAAGGAAGGACATGATCAGAGACATGGGGTTAGATCCGTTGATTAATTTGATCCATCTAGCTCGTTAATTTGTCAGCATGCATGCGTGCACATGAGGAAGCTATCACGTACGTGCATGCATGGAAGCTGACGTGTGTACTGAGAAGACACGGTTCCTTGAGAAAATGCCGTACGTGTCGAAAACTTGGAATACAATACTTGCAAGAACGGTTACCGGTCAGAGGCTCAGAGCAGAGCAACGTGCGTGTGCGAAGAATTGTTCACGTTTTTCGGCTTTTATTCGGTCAACAAAAATACACGAATGTTTGGTGGTAGTGGCACGGCGACGATGATCGACTAGGTAGGTACTTAGGAGGCAAGTAATGTACTAATGTGACCTGATCTTCTAAACCTTTATATAGGCTATCTTGAAACTAACACACTGAGACAAACTTATACTATAGTACTTCCTCAGTCCAGCAATAACTGGTTTCGGTTTGTTTAGGTATAAATATACTATATATTTAGGAACTTAGAAGGCAAGTAATTATATACTAATGTGACTTGAAATTCTGAACTTTTATAGTCTATATCTTGAAACTAACACATGAAACACATCTATCTTATACATCATCTGAACAGAGGTAAGTCAACTAATTTGAAACAGATGTAGTACTGGTAGTTAACATTCCTCCGCATGGCGTTGCATGGTGAGTTCATATTATGAGTCAACCTAGTGCTGCCACGTACGTGCACACGTATGCAGCAAGAAGCAATGTACTCCTACCACGTACCTTGATCCGGGGAGGTCGGCAGTCCATGTCCAGCACGACGGGTCGTGTCCCCACGCGATGCTCAGCGCCCTCGCCGACAGCATCCAGCATTTCGCGCCGCTCCGCCGATCCAGCCCGAAGCTCTAATCAAGCGCACGTGCAAAGCAACCGATCAGTTAACCGGTGATTAAAAGACTCGCTTTGCCTACTAATGACGATTAGCGAGCAATGCGAGTAGTGAACTAGCGATCGGGATTAATTAAGTACCATGGTGGCGCCGTCGAGGAGGACGGGGCGGCTGCAGAGGCGCGTGAAGAGGTCCTTCTTGGAGGAGCACTCGCGGACGTCGTCGTCGGCGCGGGCGAGCACGGCGGCGTGGTCGCGCGGCAGGAAGCGGTCCCATACGGCGTCGGAGTCCGCCGCGGCGCGGAACGCCACGGCGGAGGAGCTGCACGCGTCGCCCGGCGTCGTCATGGCGATCGCGTGAGCGACACACTCCTCCGGCAGCCGGTAGATCGCCGCCGCCGCTGCCACGCGCTCCATGGAGTATATATATTATGCACTCGCTCGATGACGCGATCAGGTACGTGGACGGACGGACGGACGGATGGATTGGGAAATGGCGGCGCGCGGCGCGGCACTTATAACGGCGCGCCGCGAGCGAGCGGGAAGGCGGGTGGAGAGAGAAGCTTAAGGGCTAAGGCTCACGGGCACAGTGAGTGGCTCGAGCGAGCTTTGGGCTGAGTTGGGTCGGAGCTTAGCTTAGCTTAGCTAGGTAGCTTATTAGCTTTGCTGACTCGGATCTGGGTTAGTTAAAACGTGAAGTGGGGCCCAGCCGGAGATCCATCGGTGTGCCCCGCAGACGCCATGCTTCGGGGCTTTTCTCGTCGACAGCCTGGTGACACGCGGAGGTGCACTGCCCATTCTTCCTCCGGGAGCATCTGGTGCTGCTGCTGCTTCCTCGGTGTTCGACTGTCGTCATCCCCGTCTTATCCATCACGACGACATACTCTTGACTTGGAGCGATTCGGTTCGAAAGAATCGTGTTTTTTCTTCGAGGCATCGATTCCTAAGCCCATTTACAAAGCGGTTCTGTTTTTATATACCCCTTATTAGATGTAATATTTGTGTATTCCGGTATGGTATAGTATTGATGTAATATTTGTGTATTCCGGTATGGTATAGTATACCAACTGGATACGCTTCCTTTTCTGTAATCGTCACGTGAGAGGCTCTTTTTCACCTATTTACACGTAACCGGTGCCCTCCCACGAGGTTACACCGTTCCACCATCGTATCTAACATGGTATCACGAGCACACCTCTTCCCTTCTAGCT
This sequence comes from Avena longiglumis, assembly GCA_030063025.1. Taxonomy (NCBI): domain Eukaryota; kingdom Viridiplantae; phylum Streptophyta; class Magnoliopsida; order Poales; family Poaceae; genus Avena; species Avena longiglumis. Next base: position 494,512,617 of record CP125978.1, on the reverse strand, counting down.
AGCCGCCGCCGCCGCCGGAGATCCTCTCTGAGCCCCCGTCGCAAGGACCTTCTTCAGGATACAACCCTCCTTGTCGACGGGATCTTCCTCTCTGATTCAATTCCACCAGAAAAATCCCCCAAATTCCTTTTCCTTCTCTCTCTACAGGATCCGATCTAGGTCAAAACCTCAGGACCCGACCTTGATCGCTTTGTTGCTCACGACCACGCCGATCGTTGTTCTCTCAGCATCTCATGATCTCCCGACGACTCTCCTGTTCTTTTTCTCTCCTTCATGGCGACTCCCTCTTCCTCATCAGCAGGCTGCTTCTCTTGATGACGCGGACACGGACACAGAGGGAATTGAGATTCCCTCACCTGGATCTTCTGTGACTTCCTCGCCTGAAGCATCTCCTGCTGCTGCACCTGGAGTACAAACACGATTACAGAAAGGTATAAGACAACCAAAAATATATACCGATGGTACAGTTCGCTATGCTCTGCTTACTTCTACAGGGGAACCAAAAATGTTCTTTGAGGCACTCCACGGATGACAAGTGGAAACATGCAATGCAAGATGAGTATGATGCACTTCTCTCAAATAAAACTTGGCATCTTGTGCCTCCAAGTTCAAAAAAGAATGTCATTGGTTGTAAGTGGGTTTTTCGCGTTAAAGAAAATGCCGATGGCACCGTTGACATGTATAAAGCCAGGCTTGTAGCTAAAGGATTTAAACAGAGATGTGGTATTGACTAAGAAGATACTTTTAGTCCTGTTGTTAAGATCGCCACTATCAGGATTGTTCTGTCCATATCAGTTTCCCGAGGATGGAGTTTAAGGCAGCTAGATGTCAAGTATGCGTTTTTACATGGTGTTCTAGAAGAGGAGGTTTACATAAAACAGCCCCCTAGTTTTGAGTCTTCCGCTAATCCAAATTATATATGCAAACTTGATAAAGCAATCTATGGTCTGAAACAGACACCTCGAGCTTGGTATTCTCGTCTTAGCTACAAGTTACAAACACTTGGTTTTATTCCATCCAAGGCTGATACTTCTTTGTTTCTTTACAACAAGTCAGGTATTACTGTTTTCTTGTTGATTTATGTTGATGATATCATAGTCACGAGCTCTTCAGATTCAGCTATCTCAGCTCTTCTTCACAGCTTGAATGCTGAATTTGCTCTCAAGGATCTTGGTGATCTTCATTTTTTCTTGGGAATTGAAGTTCATAAACATTCCAATGACTTACTGTTGACTCAGGAAAAATATGCTACAGATTTGTTGGCACGTGTTGGGATGAAGGATTGTACATCTTGTCCAACACCTCTCTCGACGACTGATACACTGTCCTTGACAGAAGGCTCTCCTCTTGGTCCTGAGGATATGAGTCGCTACAGGAGTATTGTAGGTGCACTTCAATATTTAACACTGACTAGGCCTGAAATTTGTTTCTCTGTTAATAAGGTTTGTCAGTATCTTCCTGCTCCCACCACTGCACATTGGACTGTTGTTAAGAGGATTTTAAGGTATATACATGGTACCCGCAAGGTTGGTCTTACTTTTCAGAGTACCAATTCCACCTTGCTTAGTGCCTATTCAGATGCAGATTGGGCTGATGATCTTGATAATAGACGCTTCACTGGTGGTTTTGCTATATATTTTTGGTTCTAACCTTGTTTTTTGGAGTGCCAGAAAACAGCCAATTGTGTCTAGATCAAGTACAGAAGCTGAATATAAGGCTCTTGCAAATGCTGCTGCTGAGCTTATTTGGGCTGAAGCACTAGTTCATGAACTTGGAGTCTCTCTCAAGGATAAGCCTTGTTTATGGTGTGGCAATCTTGGTGCCTCATATCTATCTGCAAATCCAGTTTTCCATGCTCGTACTAGACATATAGAAATTGATTTCTTTTTTGTAAGAGAACGGGTTGCTAAAAAGCAACTTGATGTTAGGTTCATTTCTAGTAAGAATCAGATTGCAGATGGTTTCACCAAGGCTATATGCTCCAAGGGGGAGTATTAGATGTAATATTTGTGTATTCCGGTATGGTATAGTATACCAACCGGATACACTTCCTTTTATGTAATCGCCACGTGAGAGGCTCTTTCTCACCTATTTACACGTAACTGGTGCCCTCCCACGAGGTTACACCGTTCCACCATCGTATCTAACACCCCTCCCTTTCTAAAATGTAAGGCGCCTTTTAATTTCGTTAGTCAATGACTACAAACTACAAAATTGAATATATGATCTCCGCTTGTAACATGTCTACAAATTCTATGCAAAAGTAATAGCTGTATGAAATAAAAAAAATTGCAAGACATGTATCCAAATTTATACACACAAACAAAACTTGTGTGTCAAATACATTTTAGGACCGATCGAGGGAGTATATTTCAAAGTTGACTTGGAGGGCGTCGATTCCTTATCTAGCTCAGCATTTTAGAAGATGTATGCAGCTTCGTCGGAGCATAGATTCTCGCTAAAAAAAAAAATATTACATTTTTTTTATTCAATTTCACAAATAATACACAAAATTCAAAAATTGCAAATCTAACGGACTGTCGTCCGTTGAAAAGACGAAGGTGGTGGTTCGTCTTTTGAAAAAACGAAGGTGGTGAAAAGACGAATGGGTGGTTAAATGTCAAAAAGACGAGCGTGGTGTACGTCTTATTCGACGATCTAACACCGTTTTCTTTTCAAAAGACAAACCACCACATTCATCTTTTCAACGGACGACGGTCCGTTAGATTTGCAATTTTTGGATTTGTCCACAGGTGCCACAGGCGTTCATGTCCACTCTTACCGAGGGATGAGTTAAAGTTCATTTGGCATTAATCTTGAACATGGGCCAAAGCATAGTACTATGTTCCGTTAGGTGAGTAAGCAAAGAAAGTCATGTTCGGTGGGTAAAACTAACCTAACAAACAAAGAGGGCATCGCAGGTAGTTTCTGAAGGTCAGAGTAACATCTCAACGGCTTAAATAATAAACAAAATTACACATACAGCTTTGTCAGCCAATCCCTGTAAGTGGAAATCGTAGTACAAAAGGGAACCGTATAATAAAATTAAGACTGCGCATGCAGAATATTAGACGACGACGAGAGCTTGCTTAGCGCAGGCCCTGCTCACTCATTCCTACAAGAACTTTACCCACAAGGACGTTTTTTTAAGTCTTTTCTGTCGACCTATGAGTCCGTTCATCTGGAGAAAAAAGGACCTTTGATTTTGCTGCACCCTGTTCAGTTCGTTCCACAAAGAAAGATAGGGCCTTTAGGGATCCGAGCTAGGAAAACAACGTGCTTTTAACACGAACCGTGGCCCTTTTGAGGTAAGATTAGTGGCGGATCTACGCAACCCACATGATCCGTTGCCGCCTTTTGCGCAAGGGAGACTCACTCCGCTCCGCTCCCCTGCACGCTTTTCCTCCCACCACCAGCAGAAAGAAGACTTAGAAGAAAAAAAGGCGGGGCGCCATATCTTGGTAAAGCTCTCGTTAAAGATTTGCGCCGAGTGCTGGGCGCAAAGGAACACACATGGCCAGACGGTCAGTGACAGTGAAACAAGCTTCCATGGAAGCATCAGCGAAGCAAACATACATCTCTACACTCTGCAGTTGTTCGGCGGCCCATGCCTCGTGGGCAAATGTTGTTTTTTTTCTCCTCCAATTGCTTAGGGACAAAACTGGGATTATGTGGTGTACAAACAGATTCGAGCTTCCAAAACCTCCCGCGGCTGCAAACTCACCAGGAAACCCCCCACACTCAAATTGTACAACGCTGCTGCACTCCTCCAAGCTTGGACAAGGGTGCATGTTTGGTTTACAACACTACTCTTCCTCGTCTTCGTCCTCATCTTCCTCTTCAGCTTCTTTAAGCCACTGCCAAGGAAAGGAATTGGTGAGAATTTTGCATGGTTAAGACGTGTGCCAATCTCATTGGAAGTTGATTTTCGTAAGACATCATAATGTTTCAGTTTTGCTATGTCAACCCGATGCATGGTACACGCTTGGAGGGGAAAAACAGCCGTAGTAGAGCAGATATACCTGAATAAAAGCATCAGACTGTTTAACGAAAACTTTATCAGACTCGTCGGCATTTTCTTTTTCTTCCGCCCATCTCAAAATTGCATCTTCACTAACTAGATCCTTATCATAGAGGTAAGGCAAGATCTGCGTTCAATAGAAAATTATTGAAACCAACAAAAACAGCATCATCAATTCCAAGATAGTGCACACCACCCATCAGTGCAAAGAAAATTACAGACATATATGGTATATACATATATATAAATGCACTGCAATTAAATAGTACTTTACCTTTGAAAACAGTGGAGAAAATTCTTTCGTGATATCTTGACACATTTCCTCAAACTTCAATAGTATTTCCATCTACAACACCATGGTTCAATAGCAAATGATTCATTTAGGCCATGTCAAATATCAAATGACAGAAACACTTAAGTCACATAATAATACAGGAATGACTCGGTGCATGTTTAAAACGTTATGTCGCATAATAATAAAGGAATAACTCAGTGCATGTTTCTTTCAAGAAAATCAATGGGGACTTCCTATTTTCAAGCCGACTCTAAAATCACAACAGAGCCCCTTCCAAGAGTCATCATGCTCCAACACATAAATTCGGAATTTGGATCACCACAACTACCATACTATATGCAGATTGTGCAGCTCAACATCTCATCAGGTCAAACAATTGCATGCACACACGATTACTTCAGTTATGACTTGTCATATGCTTGAAATAGCTAATAAAGCAACACATGCGGACTAAACTATTGAAGAAAACTGTAGACATTATTAGACCTGACACAAGCAGATACATTGGACACAACACTTCAATAAAATCTTTAAAATCATTAAACCTGACAGTATTTTGTGCAGAACTAAGTTCAAAATTTCAGCATACGATACTCATGCAGACTTCAAGGTATTCATCCAGTACATTGTCGACTCATACCTCCTCATCAACTGTCTTGGTGTAATTGCGTAAGAGGTCCCTCCACTTGGTAAGTGCGTCTGCAGTTGCCTTTAGAAGACTCTCTGTATAAAGAGGGGGAAGCAAAGAAACAAGCTTCATTACTGGTCGTCACGATTTAACAGCAATAAGGCAGAAGCATCCCATATTAAAAACTGCAAAACCTATATGTTCCACAGTAAGAATGATTTGGTCATGTTTCGGATAGAGGAAATGTAATGTTTTGTACAAATCCCATAAACTCCCTGCCAAAACCAAATATCCAAGCTAATCTCCTCTCTAAATTGGCTCTTTTCTCTTACAATTGAACAGGCAAATAGCTAATGACCAAATCATAATGCCAGTTTCAAATTCATATAACTATAAAGTACGACCTGTAAATCATACCATCAGTAGATTGTGCAGCCACTAATGCACTCCTCATGATCGAATAAAATATTGCACCAGCACAATCCGCATGTTGAAGGCTGTAAGATAACCTGAAAAATAAACAAAAAATTGCAACCAACGCAATCAGCCATGATGACCATAAGAAGATAGAGAAAACTAATGAATGGGCATAATCTGTCGGTGATGTGAAGGTTGAATAGACAGCATTTATCTATAATAAGATGCGCCTAACAATATAACTTTCACCAAACAACTAGAAAATCCTCTGAAGAGAAATCAAAGGGAACAACTAGCTCATTATGGCCAAGCCATAAATTATAACAAATTAACAAGACACTGCAAACATTCATACTCTACATGAGCAAAGTTAGCCGTTGGGAAAAAGAATGTTTGTCCAAATTCGCGTGCTTAATTAACATTGACGTAAAAACAGTTTGTGGTTGTAGATGGTGTGTGAATGTTCCTGCAGAATAAATTGTACGGTCCCGCTTGGGAGCATGGTATAGTTTCCCGCCAGTTTTGGCCTCACAGCCAGATTCAACTTGTCCCAAGAAAAACTGTTGGAAAGAAAGTGGGACCTCCCGTGGTCCGTGATATTTGCTGGACTTTACGGGCGTAAACCGGTGGATTCGGCAATTTAAAACAGTGAACCCAGAACCATGCTGTTCCTTGGACGGAATTATTAACGGATCCAAGAAAAACAGCAGGTTTGGACCAGAAAACGGCCATCCAAACGGGGCCTAAGTGGAATATGACTTTCCAGCTAGTTATATGTCACATATGAAAAAAAAGACTCATGTTTAGATATGTGTATTTTGATTCTATTGAAATAAAAAAAATCCTTTGCAGTAAAACTGCCCTTCATCTGCTTGCATTGTCATTACTGCACCAAAAAGGAAATGAGTACACAGTGTGCGAACCAGAGTAAAACGTTGTCCTGGACAAACTGACTTATATATATGTTATAGTCGTATATATTTTGAAATCTACACATATTCCACGGGACAGAAAAGAGTTTACACCTGAGCGCATTGATTTCAAGTATCAAATTGTCTTGATGAACCCCATCAAGTGCCCGTTGGAAAGTCTCTTCGACCTAAGTAGGGTAAACCAATCAGCAAAGGGCGAAAATAATAAGAGTATCAAAATCCAAATTTTATGCTATACTAACCTCTTTCTCAAACTTAGTATAATCATCATCCTCAACCACACTAATCTCAGAATCATTGTCATGGTCCGCTTCACGTAGACGACTGTTAAAGTCTTCTTCTGATCCATCGACATCATCAACAGAAATAGCATGCTGCAACTCTTGAAGTTTTTCTTTAGGAACTGGAGCAATTGATTGTCTCCACTCATCCTGAGTTCCAGTATCACCACTTGCCCATATGTAACCAAGGACGCCAGAGGTACCCGTCTAAGCAATATCATAGACAGCACAGATCAAGACATGATAAGTAACCAGGGTGCCTGGAAATCCTGACAACCAACACAGCAATGGCAAGCACGCACTAAACAAATCTCTGCACCAGCTAGGAATAGAGAAATACCTCAGATGCCCCCAAGTCGTCATCTTCGGATTCGACAGTAGGGTGGTCGGTATTACTCCTCATGCTGGAAAAGGCTGCAACATAGAAACCCAGTTCGCTAAGTAAAACATTAGTTTTACAGATTTGCATCATCATGAGAATAAAACAGAAGACTTGTATAAACAAGAAATGGAAACTTTAGGTTCTACAGACTTACGTGGACTATCTGTAACTCCAGAATTGGTGTCAGCATACTCAAGTTCCTCATCACTATCTTCATTTGAAGGCTTTTCATGTAGTGATACTTTTGAATAGGCAGGAACAACAACATTCTTTCCAACTTTAATCTGAAATAGTACAAATAAGAAAGTACTCAATCGAATAAACTATAACTGGTTTAGTCTGTTCCTAAAAGAAAAGTAAATATCATAGAAACGAAATATAAAATATAGCAGCATACCTTAAACGATAATATGCAACCAGGCTCAACAATTGCCCCTGCCCTTAAATGAACATCATCGCAGACTAAGGAGTTACTCACTTTGCATCCATCTTCAACTATGACATTATCCCATATATAGGACCCGTGAATGAGAACATTTTTCCCAATACTGCAACCTTTCCCAATGACCGAATTTGATATCTTGCACTGTTCTCCGATACTTGTAGCATTGCCAATAACAGAATTCGCACCAATTTGTGCAGAATGCGATAATGTTACATCTGCAAAAGATGTAATTTATGTGAATACGGTTCATCTGTACAAAGGTGATATTACATAATATACTGGAATGGAAGATACATATAGAACTACTAGTGATAAGTAAAAAACATCACAACAAAAGGGACAAAAATCACAGTTTAAATCCGCCCATCGAACTTAAAAAGCATTTAAATATCCCTAACAACTAATATCTGCAACCATCTCTTCATCCCATATCAAACGTAATGATTTGATAAATTCATCTAGTGAAGAATGAATCAAGGAACGGTACAAAACAATGTACAGGAATAAATCTTTGTGGAATCCTCCTCTCAGTATGCATACCTGATGCCTTGTAAATTCCTTGCCGATGAAGTTTCATTTCATGGCAGTTACCAAAGGATAACACATCAGGCACCATAGGGTATGTCCATCTTTGTATTATATCTTTGCTCACTGCATCATAACTCCTGAAATTATCTACTCTTGCAGCATAGCTGGAGTGTATTTCATGAGTATAAATTTTGTACCCCATAATCTGAAAAGATTGGCAAGCCATTTGTTTGTTACAAAGGGTACATGACAGCAGACTGATGATACTAGACTAAGAACAATCATCATGTTTTCTTGCCTTACATAGGTCAACTGGTGGTGAATGGACTTACATCGTCAACTAGTAAACCCTTTACAAAATGACGCCGGAGATGTTGATAGTCAAAGTTATCAGTAAAAAGACTAAGGACTTCTGGCGAGCAGATATCGACATAGCAATCCTGTCAGAAAAAAGGGGAGGGGGGAAAAGATCATAAAACATATATGATTTGAAGTATTGAAGAATACGCATGATCTTGCAATAATAGAGACAAACCTGAGCTTAGAGAAAAACATATAAATTATTGATTAACAAGTTTGAAAGCAAACCTCCATATTATTATGCAACTGGAGAGTAGGATTAGTGGCCAGTATATCCTTATCAATTGTCACGTACAGGTGTGAGTCATCAGCTCTATCCTCATAATAAAGTAGCTCCTTGGTCTCAGGAGCTATCGCCATAACAATTTCATCATTGCCCAGACGTGTCTGCAGCGTCAGTACTGATGGTTTTGAATGCTTTATAATCATAGTCATAACAGCAAGTGGATCCTTTTTCCTTCTGTCCTTGTGTTCCTGGACAGCATCTTTCAAGCTCATGTTGCTGATTGTATCACCACTGATGAGAACAAAATCCCCATTTATCTACATAAACGGGAAGAATGCATCAAACAACTGAAAAGTCTGAAAGTGTAAACGAAATGGCAGGCACAATGTCAATGCACGAAATTTTGAGAATGGGACAAGAAATAATTAAGACTGCAATATGTGTGTAATAGTAATGGAGCCACAAGCTATAGCTAGTTGAGCAAAAAGAATCAAGGCACGCAATACTATTACTAAGTAGGCAACGCAATCACAGAGCTAAGTGCTTGAAATATACCAAGATTTTGATGACCTAATACGCGCAGTACGATTATATAGTTAAAACCTTAAACTAATTTGTTGGGTTATAGCCATTTTACAGAAATCCCAATGCTAGGTTTACCTCTCATTAGATAATAACAATATGGTCATTTTTTTCATCAGTCTCTTGCGGATTGTAATTGTTCCCAAATCCACACTATGAAGGCAACTGGTACTGAATGGGAAGCCACACGAATTAACTGCTGTGACACAAGGTAATATAGTTCTAGTCTACTTTCCTTGAATGAACTGGAATGGTACTCCAAAGTTCCCCCAACGCTTCTTCAATTTCACATATGTTAACCACCAGCTCTACTCAATTGTCTACCCCAAGACAAATTGACATTGTTAACCAGTAAGAACACCAAGCATTACAACTGATACTGCAGTCCTTCATAATTCACATGAAGGGTGGAGATCGGAAACTCACAACGCCGCGGCCATACATGACCCGGAGGGCGTCGCCTGCACTGATGGCATCGTGAGACTCCACGGTTTTGACGACCATCTCGCGGGCCGCGGGCTTCCCAGTCCAGCCGGCATCTTCCAGGTGCTCCTTGACCTGCTGAGCGTGCGCACAGCAGAAGACGAAGACCTCCTCCACGCCCGAGGTCTCCAGCCAGGACAGCGTGTAGTCAATCATCGGCACGTTCACCAGCGGTAGCAGCACCTGCGGAGGCAGCCCAATTCAATTCAGTTCCCGTGGATACGCGCGGGAGCGGATTGGAGGCGGCAAGAGCCCGCGGTAGGGTTTGGGGTGAAGTTGGGTGCGGTACCTTGGGGCGCTCGAGGGTGATGGGGCGGAACTTGAGCGTGAAGCTGTCGGCGAGGAGGACGGCCTGGAGGGGCGAGCGCGAGAGCTCATCGGCGTCGTCTACGGCGGAGGCTCCGCCGCGCGACTTCTTCTGGGACATGGCTGCGGCGGCGGTGGCGACGGGGAGGGGTTGGGGGAGGTTTAGGTTTGGTCGCTGGCGCCGTCGTCGCCGCCGTGGTTCCGCGAGTGGTAGCAGAAGGGAGGCGCAGTGGATCGTACCTGGGCTTTGGAGTTTGGGCCTTTTTCTCCTCCTAGACCTCCAGTGGAGTTCATCCCGGAGCCAGAATGTGTCCCGATATGGCGAATCCTATTCTCCGCTCAAGCTGGCGCTCCGCCTGAAAACATACAAGAATGGGCCGGTCCGTTTACACGTACACGTTTTTTTTTCTTTGGAAAATCCTTCGGGGATCAAACTTACCGATTCCCGAGTCGTCCGCGCGTGAAGACCCACCCACGCCTCTAGGTTTCACGCGAACGTTCCTTATCCTTTTCCCTCCGCCTTAACGCCTATGTTTTTTCACGCGCCGCCGCCTTCTCCTATTCTGCGGCATGCCGTCATTGCCACGAGTCCAAAGACTGGCCCTTCCACCGTCCAGGCTGAAGCCCCCGACTCCGCCTCGCTCCTCGCGCCTACGATTCATGGCGCCTCCGCGCGCATCCAACCTCCAGTTTCTGTCGCCATCGAGCTCCGGCTCCTCTCGCATCTCGCCGACGAACTTGCCTCACCATCGCGAGCCCGAGGCCCTCGTCTTCCTCGACACCCATATCTGCATGCCTCTCTCTTGTCTGTGCAGCTCGCCTGCATCCATGGATGCGTGATGTACATGGGCGGACAAGGGTCGTCGTTGTGGAGGCACCGAGAGCCACCGTCATTCTTGGCCACTTGCCGTGGAGCGGCGTCGCCCACAGGACGACACTGCAGTGAGAGCTCGTCGAAAATCGTATGGGCCAGGTCGGGTCATCGTCGACCTCCCCGGGCCGCAGCCATGGCAAAGTCTGTAGGATCGCAGCATAGAAAACAAAAAAAATCCTACGATGGGAATAACTATGTACCAAGATCTATCTACTAGATACAAGCAACGGGCGAGTATACATCCGTAGAGAACATACCCTTGAAGATCGACAAAGCTTAACGAGGTTGAACTCGTGGTTAATGTAGAAGATCTCTTGCCGATCTCAAGATCGAGAGAATGTCCTAGAGCCGCAAATCAGCGGCGCATCCGTGCTCGCACACACGTCCGAGACACTGAGCAACCTCCGCCTCCTCGCTCCAGCGATGGAGCGGAAGCACAACTCTTTCTTGCCGAATAGCCACCGAGAACATGTATTTCGCTAGTCCGAGACCATGAGGAATAAATACTAGAGGGGAGAGAGATCCTTTACAAGAAGGTATGAGTGAGAGAGAGGGAGGGCGAACCCCAAGGGGGTGGCCGGCGCATGAGGGATGCCCCCTTGCCCTCCCTCCATTGATGTGGGTGGACACTCCACTCACAAAAATGCCTTTCAATTTCCTCCACTCAAATTCCCATTAAATTTTCACCAAATTTAATGCAAACTCTCGTTAAATAAAACTCCTTTTATTTATTCAGAATTTTGTCAATTACTTTAATTACAAACATTCACATATAACCCCTTGCTAGTATTTTATTTTACATGCAAAAACACTAGTGAAATAAATTCACCCGAAAACCTGTTTCGGTATCTAGTGAAATAAATTCCTGCGTTTGTTATTCTTTCCGGCATGAAACTTTTGCTCCAAATGGCGTCGGTGTCTCTTAAGTGTGTCACCCTGCGGTTCGCGAATAATGCGGACATGATCGAGACCTCTCTCAGATCAATAATCAGAAGCGGGACCAAGAGATCCATACTGACTCCCACACATTCAACGATGACTTTCTTTTGATCGTGAGAACCTTTTACGCTAGTATCTTAATCCTTTTGTTTCGCGATATATTATATGTCCGAGATTCGATCATCGGTATATCCATACCTAGTTTTATCTCGTTACTGACATGTATTTTTTTCTCGTTCTCGTGATATAACATTCTAGTGATCAAATCACTTGCTTGCAAATTAATCAATGTGATATCACCGAGAGGGCCCAGAGCATATCTATTTGTCATCGGGTTGAACAAATTCCACTCTCGATCCATGGGCCTCAACATAACACTTTAGTAGTATTGAACCCATCTTTATAATCACCCTATTACGGAGTGACGTTTGATGTTATCAAGATACTCTTTCGGTGTTAGTGATTGACATGATCTTATGGTCTAAGGATTAGTATCACTTCGTATGATGTTATAGCAATATAACTTTAATGACTTTGATCGTAATATTATACTTCGGATGAATGTTCATCACACCATTCCAATAATGGTGTGACCTTGTTATTAACAACATCCAATGTCCATGATCAGGAAACCTTGATCATCTTGTTAATCAACGAGCTAGTTTATGAGAGAAGCATAACTAGAAACTTTCTGTTTGTTTATTAAACACATGTATTAACGTTTGCGTATTAATACAATTATAGCATGCAAAATAAACATCTATCATATACTTGGAATATACATAATAACCACTTTATTATTGCCTCTCAGGGCATATTCCCTTCAGTCTCCCACTTGTACTAGAGACAATAATCTAGTTACATAGTGATAAATCTAACACCCATGGAGTTCTGGTGTTGATCATGTTTTTCTCTAGGGAGATTTTTAGTCAACGGATCTGCTACATTGAGATCCGTGTGTATTTTACAAATCTTTATATCTCCATCCTTGACATGCTCGCGGATGGAGTGAAACCGACGCTTAATATGCTTGGAATTCTTGTGAGACCTTGGTTCTTTGGCATTGGCTATGGCACCATTGTTGTCACAATAGATCATCATTGGGTCCAATGCGCCAAGAACCCACCTAGTTGGTAATGAACTCCTTCATCAAAGCGCTTCACAGTGGTAGCTTGAAACATATTCGCCTCCATTGTTGATCCACCACGGGTTGTTTGGAACTCCTCCAACTAACCTTCCACCATTCGTGAGAAATATGTATCCGGATTGAGACTTAGAATCATCGGATAAATTCCAAAGTTAGCGTCGATATAACACTTAGTGACGAGCTCTTCTTCACCTCTGACACAAGAAACATATCCTTAGTTCTTCGCAAGTACTTGTGATATTCTTGACCGCTATCCAAAGGTTTCGATCATGGATCCAATTGGTACCTACTAGTCAAACTAATAGCATGTGCCACATCCGGTCTTGTACATAGCATGGCGTACATTATAGAGCATATGGCTGAAGCATGGGGACCTTTTCCATTATCTCTCTTACTTCCGTCGTAGCCGGACTTTGAGTCTTACTCAATGTATTGCCTTGCAACATAGGTAAGAACCCCTTCTTACTTCCTTCCATTTTAAACTTCTTTAAAATCTTATCAAGGTATGTACTTTGTGATAGCCCTATTAGGCGCCTAGATCTATATCTATAGATCTTTATGCCTAATATGTATGACGCTTCACCTAGGTCCTTCATTGAAAATTTGTTGTTTAGATAACTTTTAACACTGTTTAAAAGATCTATATCATTTCCGATCAATAATATGTCATCCACATATAATATCAGAAATGCCACATTGCTCTAACTCACTTTCTTGTAAATACAAGCCTCTCCATAAGTTTGGACAAATCCAAACTCTTTGATCACCTCATCAAAGCGGAGCTTCCAACTCCGGGATGCTTGCTTCGGTCCATAGATGGATCGTTGAAGCTTGCATACCTTGTTAGCATCCTTAGGATCGACAAAACCCTTTGGTATTATCATATACAACTCTTCTTAAATATTGCCATTGAGGAACACAGTTTTGACATCCTGATGGTGCTCGACGTGGCACTTTGTTGGTAACCCCAAGCGCAGGGTGTGAAGAGCACAGCAGCAAGTTTTCCCTCAGTTGAGACCGAGGTTATCAAACCAGAAGGAGGAAGGAAACGTCACACAGGTGTTGCAAACAACGTGGAGACCTGCACAACACAAACTCAAGACTTTGTCCCAACGAATCAGTGAGGTTGTCAAGATCACTGGTTTGCTGTAACAAAGGATTAAACATATGGTGTGCAAGGTAATGGTGGTTTGCAGCAAGTAAACAAGTAACAGTTGAAGATGTATCAATGAAAGATTGGACCGGGGTCCATAGTTTACTAGAGGTGCTCTCCTTAGATAAACAACATGGCATGAAGGGTAAACATGAAGGGAATATGCCCGAGAGGCAATAATAAAGTGGTTATTATCGTATTCCTTGTTTATGATAAATGTTTATTTTACATGATATACTTGTATTAATACTAAACATTAATACATGTGTTTTATAAACAAAAAGGAAGTTCCTAGTTATGCCTCTCTCATAAACTAGCTCGTTGATTAACAAGATGATCAAAGTTTCTGATCATGGACATTGGATGTTGTTAATAAGGATCACAACATTAGTGTAATGGTGTGATGAACATTCATCCGAAGTATAGCATTACGATCAAAGTCATTGAGTTTATATTGCTATAACAACTTACAGTGATCCTAATCCTTAGACCATGAGATCATGTCAATCACTAACCGGAAGAGTTTCTTGATAACATCAAACGTCGACGTGGGGTGATTATAAAGATGGATTCAGAACTAATAAAGTGTTATGTTGAGGCCCATGGATCGAGTGGAATTTGTTCATCCCGATGACGGATAGATATACTGGCCCTCTCGGTGATATCACATTGGTTAGCTTGCAAGCAAGTGCTTTGATCACTAGAATGTTATATCAGGAACGAGAAAAGAGTGCATGTCGAACGAGATCAAACTAGGTATGGAGATACTTTGGATCGAATCTCGACATGTAATATATCGCTAAACAAAAGGATTAAGATACTAGCATAAAAGGTTCCGGCGATCACAAGAAAGTCATCGTTGAATGTGTGGGAGTCGATGGGTCTCCAGATCCGCTTCGATTATTGATCCGAGAGGGTCTCGATCATGTCCGCATTATTCACGAACCGTAGGGTGACACATAAGAGACACCGACATCCAATTGGAGCAAAAGTTTCATGCGAAAAGAAAAGGAAAGCGCGAATTTATTTCACTGAACAAAAGCTTTTGGTTAAAATTGCCAAACCGGTTGCATGTGAAATGGAATACTAGCAAGGGTTTTATGTGAATGTTTGTTAATTAAAGTAATTAACAAAATTCTGAATAAATAAATAAAAGAGTTTTATTTAAATGAGCTTGCATTAAATTTGGTGGAAATTTAATGCATGTGAGTGGATTTTGAGTGGAGGCTTTTTAATGGGAGTGGAGGCTTTTCATTTTGAGTGGGAGCTCCACCCACATGAATGTGGAAGAGGTGGGGCATCC
Organism: Avena longiglumis; assembly: GCA_030063025.1. NCBI lineage: Eukaryota > Viridiplantae > Streptophyta > Magnoliopsida > Poales > Poaceae > Avena > Avena longiglumis. The sequence goes on along the minus strand of CP125978.1, from coordinate 494,497,315 downwards.
CCATGGCTGGGCTCCATGCCCCTTGGGTGCCCCTCTCCCTATAAAGGCCCCCTCTCCTCCTCTCACACACCTCCTCGTGAAGGATCTCTCTCCCCTAGAATTTATCCCCATGGTCTCTGACTAGCGAGATACATGTTCCAGTGGCTATTCGTTAAGAAAGAGTTGTGCTTCCTGCATCTGGAGCGAGGAGGCGGAGGTTGCTCGGTGCCTCGAGCGTGTGTGCGAAACGCGTGCTTTATTTTGGCTAGGACTTCCTCTCGATCTTGAGATCTAAGAGATCGTATACATCAACCACGAGTTTGGACTCGTTAAGCTTTGTCGGTCTTTAAGGGTATGTTCTCTACGGATATACATCCGTTGTTTGTATCTAGTAGATAGATCTTGGTACATAGTTGTTACCATCGTAGGAAATTTTTGTTTTCTATGTGCGAACCCTCACGTACGGGTATCGAGCCGGATCTATACTTTTATTGGCGTTGTACACATATGAGTATGTGGCGATGATGATCATTTTATTGCTTCTTAGTTGTACTTTGGATATTGGTGGCATAGTGGGATGAAGCGGCGGACAAACTTTACATGTCCTCGCATGAGACCTTCCACGCTTGACATGCAACTAGTTTGCATAAGTGGCTAGCGGTGTTTGTCTCCTACTATAGTCAATATCTAATTTGCAACGAGTTGTCAACAATTTGGTTATCCTCGTTGTGGTTCATGTTCGTAGGTAAGAATGGTTCTATCTTCGAAAGCCCTAAGCCACGTAAAATTTGCAATGGATAAATTAGAGGTGTCTAGTTTAGATTGTTGCTGGACTAGGGTTATGATATGGTAGTGTTGTAAGTAGAAGTATGAGATGATACTCTTACAACACACATAGCGTGTAAACTTCATAGACCTTGGATTTACACATATAGGTATGATAGTGATCATACCACGATGCACATGATAGAGATCATTTGCGGGAACCATATCATTTCACTAATAAACATATGATGTTTGATAGCATCTTATATTGCTTGTTTAGCGCTTTGTTAGCATAATAAGGTGATCCCTCTTTTAGATATCAAGATAAAAATGTGTTCTTCCTTAAGTATGCACCGACAATGTTTAAATGGCTTCAAGACATCACGTGATGATCGTGTACTTGAATCCATGAGCATATCTCGGGTGTAAAGCAGTTACACCGCGAATACTAAGGTTCTTACTTGGCGAGCCTAGCATGTACAAGACATGGCCTCAACACGGACCGAAAGGTTAAGCATGAGTCATATGTTTTGATATGATGACCATATGGATGCTCGCCATTGAAGCTACAGACTCACGTGATGATCGGACTTGGTGTAGTGGATTTGGTTCATGTAATCACCAAAAGACACGAGGGATGTCGTTTTGAGTGGGAGTTCATTTCTAATTTGGATTAGTAGAACTCAATTTATCATAAATTAAATCAAAGTGAATTTGCATAATTTCTTGTAGTTATTGGCATTCGTTCACCACCTTATGCTTAGTTGTAATTGAGATAATAGAACTATAGAATTACGGATATATACTTTACAAACCGGTAACGTATTGTGTTGAGTGTCAATCTAAAGTTTAAGTCCTATTGCAAACTTTCAGAAACTCTATTTACTCCGTGAAATTTAATAATTGGTATTAAATCGAGAGTAACAATTCGATGTTAGTATCTTAAGTATCATGTTTGCCTCCATGATTCTTGATTGTTTTTAAATATCAAGGTTGTCTAGGAGTGAAAGAATTGTTTGAAACCATCATGTGTGAGATATAACGATCTGAAACAATGTTTTGGTTGCAATATGATAGAGTATAATATGTGTTCTCATATAGGATGAGAATTTACGAAGGTTGGAGATGCTAGACATCCTAATCATCCAAAAGGTTTTGGAAAGTAATGTTATACTCACGATTCACCTTTATAAGCTACGTAGCTTGATCATGAAAGTCGTCATGATAAGGATGAATAGAAGATGTATGTAAAGTGTTTACTACACTAAAGATTACTAAAGAATGGATTTTAAAAGAATCGATCATTTGATGATGGTGATCTACTTCAAAGTGCAAGTCCAAAGGTATTATTATTTGAATATACACGCTTTGGACTATGTGTCATGTATATGGCGCCCTTGTTGATGTTGATAGATTCTTTTAAAAGGAAAAGGAAATGCTGAAAGAGAATCTATGAAATATATTTGGCAGAAAAGAAAAGATTGGAAATATCCAATTTAGGTATATGGATGATATACATGTTATGGTTGTATTCTTTGCTTGTTAAACAATGTGGTTCTTGGGTATTGGATACCGAATTGGTTGGTATGAAATTTCATACGGAACAACGCAATTCATGAACCACAATGGCCTAAATAACTAGCAAGAGAATATGTGATGATGTTCATCGAAAACAAACAAACCGTTGTTTATATTTCTCGTTGACATCAAAGCTTGACTTCAAGATTTGTTTTAATAATTGTTATTTAAATCAGGTATTATGAGAACAAAGGTTGTTCAAATAATTACCGTATTCCATATAAGATGGATGATTTACAAATCTAGTTGAAGAAATCACATCCATAAAACCTAATGCTAAAATGTCGCAAGACAAATGATTGAAAGATCAATTATGAAGTGACATCACTGTTTAAATTATATTGGAAAGAAAACATGAAGAATCTCCATATTCATGGATTTTTGGAGTCTTTGATTTGATCAAGTGACACTTGTGAGACTTTCCACGTGATAATTAAAACTTCGCTCAAAGGCCAGAAGAACGAGCGACTAAATTATTAGAATTTATACATATCGATGTATGTAGTCCATTATGTGTAAGTAAATGGCGATGGGTTTCAACTTCATATGCTTTCTCAATTTTGAGTGAATGTTCACTTAATGAGAAAGAAGTATGAAATATTTGAAAATGTTTCAAAGACTTTCAAGATGAAGTGGAAAATCATTGTAACAAGAAAAATAAATGAATTATGATTTGATCATAAAGGATTTATTTGAGTTACAAGTGTAACAAGAAAATAAATGAATTATGATTTTATCATAAAGGATTTATTTGAGTTGCAAGTTTAGCAAAACACCTAGATTTACATCTCCCAAACACCATAGGAGTATGGAGTGTTTGAGATTTGTAATGAAACCTTGTGAGACATGATTGGATCAAAGGTGTTATTTATAAAACTGCCATTATGTTTTAAAAGATTAAAGCTTTAGAGACTACCGCTTTTACCTTTGAAAGAGCTCCATCTAGATCCGTTGAAATGACACCATGGAAGTTATGGTTTGGGGTAATACCCAAGTTGTCATTTCTTAAATTTTGGTATGCTAAACATAAGTAAGATGTTTACAAAATTCGGATGAGCATGTCTTTGTAGGTTATTCGAATAACAATTGGTTATTCCTCCATAACACCGAGGACAAAAGGGTTTGTCGCTTGAAATGTGAAGTTTCTTGAAAAGGAATTTTTAAAAGTTAAGTGGGAGGACAATAGAACTTTGATAAGGTTAACGAACCTTAGCTAAATGTCTTTGATTCTTGTAGTCAGAAATCGTTAAGGGGCTGCCATAATGCTCATAGCTTATGTGCCTCAAAGGTTGTGGTCACGGAGGTCTAAAGTTCCTATTGAACCAAGAAGGTCGGTTAAACAATCAAATGCTAAGATTTGAGAGTAAATCATTATTGTTTGACAATGATGAACCGAATACATACAAAGAAGCGATGATGGGCCCTGACTCCGTCAAATGGCTTGAAGCCATAAAATCCGTGATACTTCCATATACGAGAAATCAAGTTTTGAACTTGGAAAACCCTCCGAAAAGGTGTAAAAACCTATCGGTCGTATTTGGATCTATAAAGAAACAGACATGGATGTTTCACATCTATGAAATAGTCGACATGTTGTAAAGTATGTTATGACAATGTTCAAGGAGTTGACTATGACAAGATTTGATCTTTCATAGCGATATTTAGTCTGTCCGGATTAAAGTACCAACCACTACATATAATTTGGTATATGGTAGATGAATAAACAAAACAAAGTTCTTCTAATAGAATGGTTACCTAGGACGTGTACATGACACGGTCCAAGGGGTTTTGTTAAATTCAAAGGATGCTAAAAGGGCATGCAAACTTCAATGGTTGAAGTAAGCATCGCGGAGTTGGAATCTTCACCATGATGAAAAATGAGTTTTTTATCTGGAGACGATGAAGATGCTTGCATTTTCAAGAAATTAAGTGGGAAATGCATTTCTAATACATTATGTGAAGGACATCTTTTGATTAGAAATGATGTATCTTTTATTGACAAAGGTTAATAATTTCATTTCGATGAAAGACTTAGGCAAAACCAAATATTTAGCATGAATGTCTATAGTGGATGACTGTAACGCTAATATGTTTATAAACGTACATATATGAGATATTGAAGGAGTTCAATATAGAAACGACAAGCAGTTCTTGTTGCATGGAAAGGAATTGAATCAAGATTCAAGTGTATCGACACTTGATAAGTGAAACAAGATTCAAGTGCTTTGACACTTGATGGGTGCAATCACGAGAATGTTTTGATCAATCATACCATGACATGTACACATCCAGATATGTCCTATGCTCTAAGTGTTATGAGCATATACCAGAATGAATCATAAAATGATCATTGGACGATAGTGAAGATATTCTTATGATCTTTTGGAAGAACTAAGAATATATTTGTGTAGAAGTGACAAACAATTACAAATAGTTCATTGTAAAGCGTTACATTGATACTAGTTTTGTCACAAGATACAAATTAAATTTATCTCAATTTAAACTATGGGTGGCACAATGAAATGGAAAGAAAGTTTCCATGATGGATTTGGATGAATTCCAAAGTTAAGACATTGTGACGAATACTACAACAAAAGGCTAAGTATATGACTGCTATAGTAGCGACAAGGAGAATTTGTGTCAAGAAGTTTGTTATAAAACTAAGGTGTGGTTATAGCAGGCTAACACTAAAGATATATTGTATGACAATAGTATCGACATGGTTTAACCCCAAGGAACTAAAGGTCTCACCGAAAGACCAAATTTATACAATGCCATCTCATTGGGGAATGAGTGATGTGTGAAGACGCAAAGACATGCAAATACACACGGACCTGAAGCGTCAGATCCGTAGATTATGTTAACCACTTGCAATTGCGTATATGGAACACCAGAAAGCCATAGATGTTCAATACGCAAAGTTTTCAAACTAGATTATTGTCTCTAGTGCAAGTGGGAGGCAAGGAATATGCCCGAGAGGCAATAATAAAGTGGTTATTATCGTATTCCTTGTTTATGATAAATGTTTATTTTACATGCTATACTTGTATTAATACGGAAACGTTAATACATGTGTGTTTAATAAACAAAAAGGAAGTTCCTAGTTATGCCTCTCTCATAAACTAGCTCGTTGATTAACAAGATGATCAAAGTTTCCTGATCATGGACATTGGATGTTGTTAATAACGGGATCACAACATTAGTGTAATGGTGTGATGAACATTCATCCGAAGTATAGCATTACGATCAAATTCATTGAGTTTATATTTCTATAACAACTTACGAAGTGATCCTAATCCTTAGACCATGAGATCATGTCAATCACTAACACCGGAAGAGTTTCTTGATAACATCAAAGCGTCACACGTAATAGGGGTGATTATAAAGATGGATTCGTAACTAATAAAGTGTTATGTTGAGGCCCATGGATCGAGAGTGGAATTTGTTCATCCCGATGACGGATAGATATACTGGGCCCTCTCGGTGATATCACATTGGTTAGCTTGCAAGCAAGTGATTTGATCACTAGAATGTTATATCACGGGAGCGAAAGAGTGCATGTCGAATGCGAGATCAAACTAGGTATGGAGATACCGATGATCGAATCTCGGACATGTAATATATCACTTAAACAAAAGGATTAAGATACTAGCGTAAAGGTTCCGACGATCACAAGAAAGTCATTGTTGAATGTGGGAGTCGGATGGGTCTCCAGATCCCGCTTTTGATTATTGATCCGAGGGGTCTCGATCATGTCTGCATTATTCACGAACCGTAGGGTGACACACTTAAGAGACACCGACATCCAATTGGAGCAAAGTTTCATGCCGAAAAGAAAAGGAAAGCGCGAATTTATTTTCACTAGAATCAAAGCTTTGGTTAAAATTGTTGGCGGTTACGCATGTGAAATGGAATACTATCAAGGGTTTTATGTGAATGTTTGTTAATTAAAGTAATTAACAAAATTCTGAATAAATAAATAAAAGAGTTTTATTTAAATGAGAGCTTGCATTAAATTTGGTGGAAATTTAATGCATGTGAGTGGATTTTGAGTGGAGGCTTTTAATGGGAGTGGAGGCTTTTCATTTTGAGTGGGAGCTCCACCCACATGAATGTGGAAGAGGTGGGGCAGCCCCATGGCTGGGCGCCATGCCCTTGGGTGCCCCCTCTCCCTATAAAGTCCCCCTCCTCCTCTCACACCACACCTCCTCGTGAAGGATCTCTCTCCCTCTAGAATTTATCCCCATGGTCTCGGACTAGCGAGATACATGTTCCAGTGGCTATTCGTCAAGAAAGAGTTGTGCTTCCATGCATCCCGGGCGAGGCGGAGGTTGCTCGGTGCCTCGAACATGTGTGAGCACGGATGCGCCATGGCGCTAGGACTTCCTCTCGATCTTGAGATCGGCAAGAGATCGTCTACATCAACCACGAGTTTGGACTCGTTAAGCTTTGTCGGTCTTCAAGGGTATGTTTTCTACGGATATACATCCGCCCGTTGTTTGTATCTAGTAGATAGATCTTGGTACATAGTTGTTCCCATCGTAGGAATTTTTTTGTTTTCTATGCTGCGAACCCTACAAAACAAATTACAACAGGGCAATTGACAGGAACCGAGCAAGGCATAACAATGCAATTACTAGTCAGAAAGATCCTATGAGATTCGATTGGTCAATACAACGAGATACATAGACCGCCATCCAACTGCATCTATGACTAGAAGTCCACCTTGAGATTACCATCCGAACCCCCTCCAGTATTAAGTTGCAAGCAACAGACAACTACTTTAAGCAAAGTGTGTAAGGTAAACAATTCGCATGTTCCATGAACAAGAGACCGTTGTTTTCTCCCTAGTAGCAACAACACATCTACAACCGAAGAGATTTCTGTCACTTCCCTTGGAAACTTGAGGCATGAACCCACTATCGAGCATAAATACCCCCTCTTAGAGTCACTAGCAACTACTTGGCCAAGATAGCTACTAACAACGAAGAGCATGCAAGATCACAAACAACACAGACATGATAGAATCATAAAGACAAAATCATGAATCAAACCAACATAATAATCTCAATATCCATCGGATCCCCGCAAACACAACATGCATGATTACAAATAGATTAGATCTTGATCATGAACGGATCTCATAAGATCTATACATGAAAGCACAAAGGAGGAGATACAACCATCTAGCTACTACATGGACCCATAGTCCAAGGTGGAACTAATCACGCATCATACCGGAGAGAAGGCCTCCGGGATGATCTCCCTGACAGTGCTTGGGAAGAACTTTAGATCCCCGATCTAAGGAGCGATGGTGGCGACTCTGAAGGTTTCGTGGAATATTGATCGGTACTTAGGATTTGCATCGGGGCTTCTTATAGGCAAGGGGAGGCCGAGGAGGTGGCAGGCCCACACCTCCTAGGCGGGCGGGCCCACCGCGCCTAGGGGTGTGGCCTGCACGCCTCTCCATCTCTCTGGACTTATTGTTCCCCCAGGAAAGTAATTGACTTTGACGTTTGTCGTCCAATTCGAGAATATTTCCTTACTAGCTTTTCCGAACCAAAACAACAGAAAAGCAGTAACCTGGCAACTTGTTAATAGGTTAGTACCATAAAACATGTAGAAAGCACCTTAAAGTGTAGACAAAGCAAAGCAAAGTAGATACTAAACAAGCATGGAACATAAAAAATTATAGATACGTTTCTGACATATCAAGCATCCCCAAGCTTAACTCCTGCTCTTCCTCGAGTAGGTAAGTGATAAAAAGAATAACTTTTTAGGTGACATGCACCCTTACAATAAAGATCAAACCATTTGCAAGCATTGAAAGCTGGGATCAAAAAACTCTAAACATGATCATGAAAGATGGAGTTCTAACAGTAAGACAAAGCAACTATGCATGCAACATGACAGACTACAAACAAAGATCATGAATAACATGCATTGAAAAATGTTTGTTTGTTTCACATACAGAAAACATGGCATAGTGGCAATCAGCTTGTCCCTTATAGAGTAGCAAATAGATGCATAGGACACCTTCAAAATTCACAAGGGTGACTAGAAACAAGTAGCACAAGAACAAGTAATATCACAATATGCATCAATCAATAAGCTTTGGAACACTACACAGAATGACAACTATGCTCTCTTAATGGTGCCTAAAGGTAGAAGGTGGAGACTCAAATAATGGTGGAAGAAAGGCCTTTCATAAAGGAAGCAGGGATTTCAAGTTTCAAAAAGAGCTTCTAAAAATTATGGTACTTGTTAGCTTTCAGCCCTCATTGCCCCTATCATAAGCATCTTTAAGTGATTAAGGTTAAAGTGAACAAAGATGGAGTATATGCTTGACGAAGTATAAGTTGGCAATCTCAAGTACCTTGAATATGAGGGCCACACCTCATGCTACTCAACTTCAGTCACATGTAAGTTCTTGTCATAGTAAGTGCATGCGTATCATAGAGAACCGCCAACGGGGTACCCCTTGCACATGGTACAGGAGCTATCCCATAACCAAAACGACAAGGCAAGCAGACAATAAGCATCTCAACGATCTTTTTATTTACTATGTGCATAGCTTTTTATTGAGGATGCTTCACAGAATGCTCATTATGGTGATGCTGCAAGTTTCCACCATGATTAGGTATGGCTTAGGCTAGCGGCCCAGGCGTTTCTCTAACACAAAATACATAACTCCATGGACTTACAAGTTCCCTTTTTATTTCACATCGGTGACATCCATAGACAAAAAATCATGATATCAAATGAGTACAAAGTACAAGTGCAATGTTGAAAACGTTCCCCGTGACAGCACGGTTCTGCTAATTCCAACGTATAAGTGTAAGCATATACAGCATAGAAGACACAATGGTTCAAGTTTATTAGGGGCAAAGAATATAAAGTGTGCCATCAAGTTCGTGAGGGATTTAATCACTAAGTTTTCGCATAACAAAATAGTTTTTAATTGGAAGATAGTTGAAAACAAGAATATACTTTGGAATGGTGTAACACACCATGCATAGGAGTTTATAGTGTACACTTTGGAATAACTTGGTTTCTTGGGAGTTGGAAGCATGAGTAGAGCTTACTCATACAAGTGGAGGCTAGCAAAAGACTGGGAGCAACCAACTAAGAGAGCAATAATGGCCATAATCATGCAGTGCAACAAAGCATTACTAATCAAAGCATAGAGTGGTACTACAAGTCAAGGACTAAATGATCATAGAGGCTATGGTGACTTGTTCATAGTCAAACATGGTGTGAGCATGTGCCAAGTCAACCCAAGCAAAGCATCAAAGGAGAATACCACTATACTATGCTTTTGCATGCTAAAACAACGCATAATTTCTTCAAGGCACACTAACAATCCCAATGACTTGGAACAAGATATGCTATAGCAATAATCACTAAGCATAAGGTCAAAACAACACCTAGCATGTCATGCTAAAGTCTAAGTCACAGTCAATGCAAGCTCCTCTTGCACTTACAAGCAAGAACTTACTACTCCTTTTCAACACCAAGCAACTTAATTGCAAACAACACAGCGAGAACGGGGGTCCAAACTACTTTATTCAAGCAAACTAAACAACTTAAGCAAAGCAAACGAAAACTAAGACGCTCCAAAAACAACACAACAGTGCATGAAATAATAAAAACGACGTGTCTAGACAAACCTGGGCTTTTTATTGATGAAGAAGGCATCCCCAAGCTTTGACGCTTGTACCTCTTAGATATTTCTTGGGGTGACACTGGGGTGGCATCCCCAAGCTTGAGCTTTTGTCCATTCTTCATCTTATTGCATCATTCTCTCTCTACACCTGAAATTTTTCTTTCATACAGAACTTCACACAATCTTCATTAGCAACATTAGTTTATTCAAAAGATATTAGATCTCTGGCAAAGCTTTGGAACAGCAAGACTTTTCACTAAAAACACAAGATACTGTAGTAACTCCTTCAAAAAATCTCAATTCATCTAAAGAAAACTCAAAAAGGAATCGATAAGAAGCAAATGCAAATAATTGCAGAAATCTGTCAAAACAGACCAGCAGGTAGAAACCGATTTTTTCAAATATTTTTTGTTGCTCAAATCAAAAAGTGTTGAACTAATGAAAGTTAGCTAACATACTAGGGGATTTCTTCGCAAATTTGCAGCTCAATCCGAGTTACAGAGACTCCTCACGATTTTTTTGGGGTGGAGGACAGAAATCTATTTCGGGACAACAACTCCCCAAATCTTACTTCCCTCTCATTAGAGGTCATTCTTGGCACAAAAAGCAAACAAAAAGGATAAGGAGAGGTCATTACTGGAGTAATAACTTCCAGGACTCAAGGAAACTCTTGGGTTATCTCCCAACAAGTATTTTTCTTTAACGCCTTTAAGTTATGCACAAGAAGCAAGAAGAATCAAGTATTTTCAAATGAAGAAGCATTAACATCAAACCTTGCTTTCAAAGGAGGAGCAAAAAGAAACTTCTCTCTCCTCATAGGGAAGTGTTCAATACCTTTCTTGAATGGAAAATGATATTTAATGGTGCCTTCTTTCATATCAATGATGGCACCAACTGTTTTAAGAAAAGGTCTTCCCAAAGTAATAGGACAAGAAGCATTGTGACCAACATCCAAAACATAGAAATCAACATGGACATAAGCATTGTTAATCATAATGAGAACATCATTAATACTCCCCTTGAGTTTTTCTTAGCATTATCATTAAGTGGGACATCCAAATAACAATCTTCCAATGGTGGTAAATCAAGCATTTTATAAATCTTCCTAGGCATAATAGAGACACTAGAACCAAGATCACGTGAAGCTTTGAGATCAAAGTCATTCACTTGCATATTAATAATGGGTTCCCAACTATCTTCTACTTTCCTAGGAATAGAAGCTTTGTGTTTTAGCTTCTCTTCCTTAATTTTCACAAGAGCATATGTAATATGTTTGGTGAAAGCAACATGCATATCACTAGCATTAGGACTTTTAGCAAGCTTTTGTAGGAACATGATCACTTTAGAAATAGTGCAACCATCAATATCAAAATCAAACTTAGCATCACTAGTAGTAGGATCAATAGGCTTAGGCTTAGTAGGAGGAGGAACAGGGACTACTTGTGGTTTAGTGGTGATGGTGCACACACTATTGTTTCTATCAATTTCAGCTTCCCTTTTCAACTTAGCATGAGTTGAGCTAACGTCCTAACATTTTCATCAATAGTAACTTGTATGGCATGATCAGTAGCAAAGATATTTTCCATAGTTTCAGGTTTAGCAGCCATTTTATTAATCAAGGAGGACTGTGCTTCAGACAAAGAGAAAATATTCTTCTCAACAGCTAAAAGTTTCTCCTCCACGGTTTTGTTTAAAGCATTTTGTTTACTAATAAAGTCTTTGAGCATGACTTCAAGTTCAGAAGGGGCACTTCTAGCATTGTTGTAAGAACTTCCATAGGAATTACCATTATCAGAAGGATAAGGCCTATAATTGTTGTTACCACCAAAATTATTCCTATAGGCATTGTTGTTGAAATTGTTGTTTCTAATGAAGTTCACATCAACTTGCTTTTCTTGAGCAACCAAAGAGGCTAAGGGAACACTATTAGGATCTAAAGGAGCTTTACCATTAACAAGCATAGCCATAATAACATCAATATTATCACTCAAAGAGGAAGTTTCCTCAGCAGAATTTACCTTCTTACCATGTGGAGCTCTCTCAACGTGCCATTAAGAGTAGTTAACCATCATATTATCAAGGAGCCTTGTTGCAGCACCCAAAGTGATGCTCATAAAGGTACCTCCAGCAGCTGAATCCAACAGATTTCTTGAGGAGAAGTTCAAACCTGCATAGAAAGTCTGGATAATCATCCAAGCAGTGAGTCCATGAGTGGGACAATTCTTAACCAAAGACTTCATTCTTTTCCAAGCTAGAGCAACATGTTCATTATCAAGTTTTTAAAATTTCATAATGTCACTTCTCATAGATATAATCTTAGCAGGAGGATAGTATTTTCCAATAAAAGCATCTTTGCACTTAGTCCAAGAATCAATACTATTTTTAGGCAAGGATAACAACCATTCTTTAGCTTTTCCTCTCAAGGAGAAAGGAAAAAAGCTTGATCTCAATAATATCTCCATCTATATCCTTATACTTTTGCATCTCACAAAGTTCAACAAAGTTATTGAGATGGTCAGCAACATCATCAGAACTAGCACCGGAAAATTGCTCTCTCATCACAAGATTCAACAAAGCAGGCTTAATTTCATAAAAGGTAGCATCGGGAATAGGTGGAGCAATAGGAATACTTAGGAAATCATTGTTTGTTAGTGCTAGTGAAGTCACACAACTTGGTGTTCTCAGTAGAGTTCATTTTGGCAAAGGTGGGCAAGCCAAAAACAGCAGCAACAGCTAGAGCAGGAACTAATTTTTGTGTGTTTTTGAATAAAGCAAGCAAACCAAACTAGACTATTTTTTGGGTTTTTTTCAAATAGGCAAACAAAACCAAGCAAAAGAAACAAAGCAAATTAAAAACAAAGTAAAGATAAAGAAAGTGAAGGACTCCCATAGTGAAGATGTCCTTAGCCTCCCCGGCAACGGCGCCAGAAAACTTGTTGATGGCTAGCTGTTGACGAGGGAGCTTCTTCTTATTTAAGTCCTCGGCAACGGCGCCAAAAAGACTTGACGGTGCTTAACGTGGCACTTTGTTGGTAACCCCAAGCGCAGGGTGTGAAGAGCACAACGGCAAGTTTTCCCTTAGTTGAGACCGAGGTTACCGAATCAGAAGGAGGAAGGAAACGTCACACAGGTGTTGCAAACAACATGGAGACCTGCACAACACAAACTCAAGACTTTGTCCCAACGAATCAGTGAGGTTGTCAAGCTCATCGGTTTGTTGTAACAAAGGATTAAACGTATGATGTGGAAGGTAATGGTGGTTTGCAGCAAGTAAACAAGTAACAGTGGAAGATGTATCAATGGTAAAGATTGGACCAGGGTCCATAGTTCACTAGAGGTTCTCTCCTTAGATAAACAACATGGCATGAAGGATAAACAAATTACAGCGGGGCAATTGACAGGAACTGAGCAAGGCATAATAATGCAATTACTAGTCAGAAAGATCCTATAAGATTCGATTGGGTAATACAACAAGATACATAGACCGCCATCCAAGTGCATCTATGACTAGAAGTCCACCTTCAGGTTATCATTTGAACCCCATCCAGTATTAAGTTGCAAGAAACAGACAACTGCTTTAAGCAAAGTGTGTAAGGTAAACAAGCCTCATGTTCCATGAACAAGAGACCATTGTTTTCTCCCTAGTAGCAACAACACATTTACAACCGAAGAGATTTCTGTCACTTCCCTTGGAAACTAGAGGCATGAACACACTATCGAGCATAAATACCCCCTCTTGGAGTCACTAGCAACTACTTGGCCAAGATAGCTACTAACAACGGAGAGCATGCAAGATCACAAACAACACAGACATGATAGAATCATAAAGACAAAATCATTAATCAAACCAACATAATAATCTCAATATCCATCGGATCCCCACAAACACAACATGCATGATTATAAATAGATTAGATATTGATCATGAACGAAGCTCACAAGATCTATACATGAAAGCACAAAGGAGGAGATACAACCATCTAGCTACTACATGGACCCATAGTCCAAGGTGAAACTACTCACGCATCATACAAGAGAGAAGGCCTCTGGGATCATCTCCCCTCCGGCAGGGTGCCAGGAAGAACTTCAGATGCCCCCAATCTAGGGACGATGGTGGCGGCGGCTACAGAAGGTTTCGTGGAATATTGATCGGGTACTGGGTTTCTGCATCAGGGGTTTCTTATAGGCGAAGGGGAAGGCCGAGGAGGTGGCCAGGGGCCCCACACCCTGCCTAGGTGCGAGGTAGGGCCCACCCGCGCCTAGGGGGTGTGGCCGCCTTGGCACGCCTCTCCGTCTCCCCTCTGGACTTCTTGTTCCCCACGGAAAGTAATTGACACTGTGGCAACTTGTTAATAGGCAACTGACACTGTGGCAACTTGTTAATAGGTTAGTACCAGAAAACATGTAGAAAGCACCTCAAAGTGTAGATAAAGCAAAGCTAAGTAGATACGAAATAAGCATGAAACATCAAAAATTATAGATACGTTTCCGACGTATCAATAGTTCATCACGAAGCTCTTATAGCTAGGTGGCAGAGACTGCAGAACATGATGGATGCCTAAGTCAATGGGAATCGTTATTCCCAAGGACACAAGCTTATCGGTGTAACCCGACATCTTGAGTACATGCTCACTTATGGAGCTGTTCTCTTCCATCATGCAGCTAAAGAACTTTTCTGAAGTATTGTAGCTCTCTACAACAACATGTGTATCAAAAATCATTTTCAACTCACCCATTGTATCAAATGCATTGTCATTTTCGAAACGCTTTCAAAGTTTTGGCTTTATCCCATACAATATGCCGCAATGAACTAAGTTGTGATCCTCCTGACAAGTCTGATAGACATTCTTCTCCTCGTCAGGGGCATCATCGAATGGTGGGGGGCCTAGTGGCGCTTCTATCACGTATTTCTTTTGTGCAGCAGAGAGGAGAATCCTCAAATTCATGGCCCATTCGGTAAAGTTGCTACCGTTTGTTGCAAGTTTCTCTTTCTCCATGAACACATTGATATTAAAAGCGGGTGGTGCCATCTACAACAGAATTTGTAAAGTTTATACTAAGTTTATGATAGATTGAGTTCAACTAATCCAAATTAATAATGAACTCCCACTCAAAAATGACATCCCTCGTGCCTTTTGGTGATTACATGAACCAAATCCACTACACCAAGTCCGATCATCACGTGAGTCGGTGTAGCTTCAAAGGCGAGGATCAAACGGGCATCATATCTTCCATATGACTCATGCTTAACCTTTCGGTCCGTGTTCTGAGGCCATGTCTATACATGCTAGGATCGCCAAGTAAGAACGTTAATATTCGCGTGTGTAACTGTCTTACACCCGAAATATGATCGTGGATCAAAGAACACCCGATCATCACGTCATGTCTTCGAGCGACGAAACATAATCGGTGCATACTTAAGGAAGAACATATTTTTATCTTGATATCTAAATGAGGGATCATCTTATTATGCTAATAAAATGCCAAACAAGCAATATAAGATGCAACAAACATCATATGTTTATAAGTGGTATGGTATGGTTCTTGCACCCGATCTCCAGCATGTGCATCGTGGTATGATCACTAGCATACCTCTATGTGTAAGGCCAAGGTCTATGGAACTTACACGTTATGTGTGTTGTAAGAGTATCAACTTATACTTCCTACTTACAACATCACCATATCATGACACTAACCCAACAACAATCTAAACTAGACACCTCTAATTTATCCATTGCAAGTTTTAAGTGGCTTAGGGCTTTTGAAGATAGAACTGTTCTTACCTACGAACATGAACCACAACGAGGATAACCAAATTGTTGACAACTCCTTGCAAATTAGATATTGACTATAGTAGGAGAGACAGACACCCGCTAGCCACTTATGCAAAACTAGTTGTATGTCAAGCGTGGAACAGGTCTCATGTGCGAGAACATGTAAAGTTTGTCCAGGCCTCTTCATCCCACTATGCCACCAATATCCAAAGTACAACTAAGAAACAATAACATGATCATCATCTCCCACATACTTATATGTGTACTACCCGTGCAAAGCATCTACACATAAACCTGGCTCTGATACCACTGTAGGGTTCGCAACATAGAAAACAAAAAAAAAATCCTACGATAGGAATGACTATGTACCAAGATCTATCTACTAGATACAAGCAACGGGCGGATATACATCCGTAGAGAACATACCCTTGAATATCGACAAAGCTTAACGAGGTTGAACTCGTGGTTGATGTAGACGATCTCTTGCCGATCTCAAGATCGAGAGGAAGTCCTAGCACCGAAATCAGCGGCGCATCCGTGCTCGTACACACGTCCGAGGCACCGAGCAACCTCCGCCTCCAAATGATGCAATGAAGCACAACTCTTTCTTGCCGAATAGCCACCAAGAACATGTATCTCGCTAGTCCGAGACCATGAGGGATAAATACTAGAGGGGAGAGAGATCCTTCACGAGGAGGTGTGAGTGAGAGAGAGAGGGAGGGGGCTCCTTTTATAGGAGGAGAGGGGAACCCCAAGGGGTGGCCGGCGCATGGGGGCTTGCCCCTTGCCTTCCCTCCACTGATGTGGGTGGACACTCCACTCACAAAAATGCCTTTCAATTTCCTCCATTCAAATTCCCATTAAATTTCCACCAAATTTAATGCAAACTCTCATTAAATAAAACTCCTTTTATTTATTCAGAATTTTTTCAATTACTTTAATGACAAACATTCACATATAACCCTTTGCTAGTATTTTATTTTACATTCAAAAACACTTTCTGCAATTTCACCCGAAAACTTGTTTCGGTATCTAGTGAAATAAATTTTTGCGTTTGTTATTCTTTCCGGCATGTAATTTTTGCTCCAAATGGTGTTGGTGTCTCTTAAGTGTGTCACCCTACGGTTCACAAATAATACGGACATGATCGAGACCCCTCTCAGATTAATTATCAGAAGCGGGACCTGGAGATCCATACTGACTCCCACACATTCAACGATGACTTTCTTGTGATCGTGAGAACCTTTTACGCTAGTATCTTAATCATTTTGTTTCGCGATATATTATATGTCCGAGATTCGATTATCGGTATCTCCATACCTAGTTTTATCTCGTTACTGACATGTACTCTTTTCTCGTTCCCGTGATATAACATTCTAGTGATCAAATCACTTGTTTGTAAGCTAATCAATGTGATATCACCGAGAGGGCCCAGAGCATATATACCCGTAATCGGGATGAACAAATTCCACTCTTGATCCATGGGTCTCAACATAACACTTTAGTAGTACTGAACCCATCTTTATAATCACCCTGTTATAGTGTGACGTTTGATGTTATCAAGATACTCTTCTGGTGTTAGTGATTGACATGATCTCATGGTCTAAGGATTAGGATCACTTCGTATGATATTATAGCAATATAAACTCAATGACTTTGATCGTAATGCTATACTTCGGATGAATGTTCATCACACCATTCCAATAATGTTGTGACCTCGTTATTAACAACATCCAATATCCATGACCAGGAAACCTTGATCATCTTGTTAATCAACGAGCTAGTTTTTGAGAGAGGCATAACTAGAAACTTTCTATTTGTTTATTAAACACACATGTATTAACATTTCCGTATTAATACAATTATAGCATGCAAAATAAATATCTATCATATACTTGGAATATACATAATAACCATTTTATTATTGCCTCTCAGGGCATATTCCCTTCAAAGTCGGGGTGATTTTGCTGCCCGCACACCTTCGAGAGAACGGCGGCCTTGCTCACAACGACACCGGCGTTGCTCCCCACGGAAGCCAACTATTCTACCCATGGCAGACGGAGTTTCTCCCGGCGGCGACCGCTGTTGCTACCCGCGGAGGCTCGCGTTGCTCGCCGAGACGTCTTTCTATAGGTTTTGCTATCTACTATGTCCAGAGTTGCTACATATGGTGACCGATAATGCTACATTAGGCCGACGATGTTGCTACCGATGACAACGACTTTTGCTATCTTTTTTGTGACGAAGGGGGGAAGTTGATTTTCCTACATACTCATTTATAATTTGCTATGTACTCAATTCATTTTTGCTACATTGATCTTCTCCAAATGCTATCATGTTTCTTTTATAAATTCTCGCTACAAATTCCGGTTGGTGCCCCGACGATGCTCTGGCGAACTCGACTTTTTGTTACACTAACATAAATTATTTGCTACAATTATTCTTCGGTTTTGCTACATTAGCACAATACTTTTGCTATATAGTTTTCGGCGAAACTCCGGTGAGAGTCTCCGGCGAGATCTACCAGCGAAAGCCTCTGGCGAGGTCGGATATGCTACATTACCACAACTTTTTTGCTACGCGGTCGCCGACGAGGTCTCCGGCGAGGTCTAGTCTATTTTTTTATTTTCTGGGCCGAACCGTTTTCTGCTACATGTAGCAAAAACAAGACTATTTGTAGCAAAAGCGGGTACGTTTGTAGCAAAAGAGGAATTTTAGGGGTTTTGGGGACACGTGTCAGCAGGAGGAACCAAGGGATTTCGACCCTTTTTTTCTATTTTTTTCGTTTCCGTCTCTCTTTTTGTTTTACGTTTTCTTTTCTTTTTGTTTTTGTTTATATTTTCCTCTTTATTTTTCAATTTCAAAGAATCTATACTTTTTTAAATTTAGAACATTTTCAAATTTTGGAATTCAAATTTGAAAAAATTATTATTTAAATAAATTTAAAATTTAAAATCACAAGTTTTTAAAAATGCAAACTGTTTTTCAAATATGAACTTTTAAAAATTTAAACATTTTAAAAATCTGAATTTTTTCTAAATTTGAATATTTTTATATGTGAACTTTTTTTAAATTTCGGTTTTTTCAAAATTCAATTATTTTCTATTTTCACCAAATATTTAAAAATTTATTGAAAAAATGAATTGAAAAAAATGAATTGAAAAAATGAATTGAAAAAAATGAATTAAAAAGGTGAATTGAAACATACCGCTTCTTGGTGCAGTAATGTTGACAGGGTCCACGGTTTCATCTAATGGCTGCTAAACGGATATTAGGTATATCTGATAGATATAATTCTATTTTATCCTATAATTAACGTGGAGGCTTCTAGTATAATTTTTTTAATTACACTAAATACTCCCTCCGTTCTACTATAACGTAAGCCTTCTTATAAGAAACTAAAACAGCTTATATTGTAAGCCTTCTTAAGAAACTAAAACAGCTTATATTGTGAAAGAGAGGTATATGCTCTCTCCGATCTATATTAGTTGACTTAGATTTATGTAGATTTAGAAATATTTAGATATATTTTAGTGCTAGATATATCTGAATTTAGATAATTAGAGAATTAGAGAGAGTGTTCGTTCGGTCTCTCCGGTCGCTGATTGATGCATTTCTGTTGTGAGATAATGGAACCGTTGCACTGGCACATTAGTCTGGCCATGTCTGCTGTTGCCCCATCTCTGATGTGGCCCTCTTTCTCTACGCAGCCGCGCGCTTTCGAAGTCAGAAGTAGAGAAAAGAAAACAAGACAAAAGGAACTTTAGAGCTGGTGCAGCATGACGCAGGTCGAGATGGTACGGTGGTCTTGGTCTGCCGTGCCTGTGTTGCTCTGACCACTTTCGAAGTAGCTCACACGTCTCCCCACCTTGCTCAAAAGAGGGTAAGCATAATATGGGATACTGCGCATTCTCCTTATCTAGTTCTACGCGACTGCGGACGATTTAGCACCGACGACCATGCCATGTAGCTCCAAGGCCGGCGTTAATGGCAACGAGAAGAGGCACTTGGTCTGCGTGACAGGGGCAGGGGGCTTCATCGGGTCTGGTCGTGGGTGGTGAAGGAGCTCCTCCACCGTGGCTACCTAGTCAGGGGAACCGCCAGGGATCCCGGTAAGTGTTCCATCCACGAACTCGCCGGAGATTTAGTATCATTACGGCTGTTTGATTCTTCGATCAAATGTCGTGTGATTCGTTGATTTCGTGTAGCGGACAGCAAGAACGCGCACCTGCTGGCGTTAGATGGAGCGGAGGAGCGGCTCACCCTGTGTCGCGCCGACGTCCTGGACTACGGCGGCCTCCGCGCCGCGTTCCAGGGATGCCACGGCGTCTTCCACGTCGCCTCCCCTGTGTCCAACGACCCTGTCGGTTCACGGCCTCTGTTCGCTCACTCGCGGCTTCCCGGCGAACTATAGCTTCCCTGACTATATGCTGCTTGCTTGGCAGGAGCTCGTGCCGGCGGCCGTGGACGAGGGGACCAGGAACGTGATCAACGCGGCGGCGGACACCGGGGTGCGGCACGTCGTGTTCACGTCCTCCTACGGCGCCGTGCACATGGACCCCAACCGTAGCCCCGACGCCGTGGTCGACGAGACCTGCTGGAGCGACTACGACTACTACAAACGGACCGGCGTAAGAAACACCATTTCCTTTCGTCCCCAACTCTGCTGGCATCGCGCCCCGATCCATACGTAATCCTCGCAATATGTTGCGCTTCGAACATGTTACGCTTACGCCAGAACATGTACTGCTGCGCGAAGATGATGGCGGAGATGGCGGCGACTGAGGAGGCGGCCAAGAGGGGCGTGGAGCTGGCGGTGGTGGTGCCGGCGATGACGGTGGGCCCCGTCCTGCAGCAGCAGACGCTCAACTTCAGCAGCGGCCACGTCCCCAGCTACCTCACCGGCGCCAGGCCGTCCTACGCCAACGTCGTCACCGCCTACACCGACGTCCGCGACGTCGCCCGCGCGCACGCCCTCGTCTACGAGTGCAGCAGCCCCGACGCGCGCGGACACCGCCGCTACCTCTGTTTCGGGGCCGTGCTGCACCGCTCCCAGTTCATCTGGCTGCTCCGGGACCTCTTCCCGGACTACCCCGTCACCGCCAAGTACCAAGACGACGGCAAGCCGGTAGCGCGGCCGTACAGGTTCTCGAACCGGAGGCTCAAGGACCTGGGCTTGGAGTTCACTCCTGTGAGAAAAAGTTTGTACGAGACGGTGATATCCCTGCAGCAAAAAGGACACCTGCTGTGTAAACTGTGACATC
The DNA here is from genome assembly GCA_030063025.1 of Avena longiglumis. Lineage (NCBI taxonomy): Eukaryota > Viridiplantae > Streptophyta > Magnoliopsida > Poales > Poaceae > Avena > Avena longiglumis. The sequence continues at coordinate 494,476,289 of CP125978.1, read as the reverse complement.
GACCAATTTGATGACGATTGGCTGCTCCGACTTATTTCAAAGTACTGCTGCCTTTTGCTACTCCAAAATTGAACCAAATAATAGGGGCAGTTGCATTTGTCCTACATCAGCGCAGCTACAATAAGGGGACCTACAATAATGGTCTAATGATCACGCATTTGATACGAAGAGCATTATCATACAAGTACTGAGAGCTCTTTTTTTTTTTTGGAAATGAGTTTTTATTACTTTAAGTAATATTTATATCTGGTCTCTGCATAACTAAGATACACATAGCAGCATAAACCACACAACTAGAGAATAAAGAAAATAGACTAATATTACAAATATTGCTACCAAAATAAACGGCCTCGAGATATGGCAGATCAATCCTCAAATCACGCGGCCATCTACGCTAGAAAAAAATATCCCAGTTGTCGTTCAATCGCGAGGGGGGTCCCGCCGACCGAAACCGACCGAAACCAAAAACCGAACCAAAAAAACCTATCTGCAACCAAAATTTCAATTTTTCTAGTTTGTGGTTAAGGTTTCAGTTAGCAAATTTCCTAACCGTTTGACCTTCGGTTAATCCAATTTTAAACCGAAAAACCGCGCTTATTACCAAAAATGACCGAATAGTCATATTGCCAAAATAAATCACATAATAGGCCAGCCCAACCTCGCCCAAACAGGATATAGTGTGGAAATTACATATTCCTAGTAAGGTTAAAATCTTCCTATGGAAAGCTTTACACGGCACGATTCCAGGGATGGCTATTTTGGCTTCTAGACATATTAGTGTGCCTCCTCAATGTCCAGTCTGCCAAAACGGTGCAGAAGATATGAGACATATCCTGTTTACTTGTGATCGGGCAAGGAAAGTATGGAAGGAACTTGGAATTTGGAAGTCCATTAAAACTTCTGTAATGAATGAACAATCTGGCTCAGTTGGATTAGAGATCTTGTTGTGTAGCAAGGAAAGAAAGGCTCCAGTTTTGAGCAATTTGTGGTTCAAAGAGCAGATTGCTATTGGAGGTTGGTATATTTGGTGGCGGAGGAGAGAGATTATCAAAGGCGAATCTGTGGCTACTTCTGCAAGGTCAGCATTCGCTATAAATGTTCTGACTTCAAATTTTTTATCGGCAAAACCATCAGTGAAAATGAGTGTCACGGCCTGGTTTAAACCCACATGCTGGAAATTATATAAACTTAACATTGATACCTCATTCAATTCCAATGGGACGGGTGCTCGGGGTGCAGTCTTTAGAAATAGTAGGGGAGAAGTTTTAGCGGGAGATCCTAAACAAGTAGTTGGGCATCCAACATCTGACTCTGCCCCTCCCGTGGCGGTTGAGTTTCTGTTTCACGGTCTTTTTAGACCCACCCCTCGACCCGCTCCTCCCGCGTCGCCCCTGCGGCGACTGGAAACCCTAGCTCGCGCCGACCCCGCAGCTCCTCCCTCGCCGCCATGGGGCCCGACCGGGCGAAGCCGGGCGGGCGCGGGCGCCTTTCTCCCTCCGCTGCGGGGGGTCGGGCCTCTCTCCGGGCGAGCTGCCTTCGCCGGGCAGGGTGGCGGCGCGCCGCTTGGCGTCTGCTGACAGGCGGGCGCGCGTCGGGCGTCTTTGGGCGCGTGATCCATGGCAAAGAAGATGGCGGCGGTTCACCGGCTGGCGGCGGCTGGTCGGCGGCTCCGGGCGTCTGGGCGTGGCGGCGGCCATGGGGCTGTTGGCCCGTGGTGGTTGCCAAGGCTGGGCTTTGCTTTGCCCGGCCTGGGCGGCTCGAACCGCACAACGGGCCTCGGTAGGCGGCGTGGTTGGTCGGCCGGGCGTCCTCGAGGTGGCTGGGCGACATGGTGGCGGGGCCCCTTGGCGGCGGGCTGCCGTGATGGCCGGAGTTCGGCCGGTCATCTTCCGCCGGATCTGGGTTTGAGCGGCTCGGACCGGTGTGTCTTGGAGGGATTTCGGGCGTCTTGGGCTGGGGCTCGCGGGCTGATGTCACGTCTTCTGCAGCGCGGTGAAAGCTTCACGGGCCCATCCGGCCCGGTCGGACTTTGGCTTCTTCGGGGTAGCGTGGCGATGTTCTCCGTGGCGGCGTGGCGGTGAGAACTTTACGAGCCCTTCGAGCTCGACCGGGCCTTCGTGGTGTTCTTGACGCGTCCGCCGGCACCCGCCATTGGCGGCGGAGGAAGTCCTCCGGGGATAAGCATCTGCCGTCCAAAGAGCTTGTGGCTAGGTGTGCTTGGACCGCGGCGTCCGGTCGGTTACCGTCCCTGGCGGTGGAGGTTACGCCCTCCCACGTGGTGATAGTTCCGCTTCCCCGTGCCTTAGGTTGCCTCCTTTCGGTCCGTCCGACCCCGTAGGAAGTGTCGTGGTGTGGCGGCGATGGTGTTGTCAAGATCGTGGTGGCGCATGTTGGTGGGCGGCGTGGTTGGTGGTGTGCTTCGGCTTGCCCGGGGGTGTGGTTGTTGGGATTGGGCGAAATCCCTGCCGGCCTTGCCGGACCTGACGCGGTGACGCCTGCGGGTGCCACTATCCTTCTTGAAGGGCGTTGGGTGTTCCCTCACGCTTCCATTGCGCATCGGGAAACCTTAGGATTCCTCCGGGCAGCAGCGTCGACATCGTCGCTCCCCTTCTTGGAGGTGTTGCTTGGTACGGGGCGAGTCGGAGTATGAGGAGTGTGGTAGTCATCCTCCGGTGCATGCTGCCGACATCATCGTTTCGTCCGCTACCGGCATTGTCGGCATTGTTTTCTTTTCTTCTTTCTCTTAGGTTTTCTTTCTTTTTGGGCTTTGTTGTGTTGTTTGCCCCAGCGTTGGTCTCGTGGTTGTCCTTTGGGCGTTGTGCTGTCTGGCCCAGCAGCGGTCTCACCGGTGTGCTTTATTTATAAGGCGGGGCGAAAGCCTATTTCGAGAGTTTTAGCGGGATCGTATGTCCCACTTCAACAATTGCTTGATGCAGCAACGGCGGAGGCGATTGCTTTGCTAAGAGGCATGTAAATTTTGGAGAGGATCGGCTGCAGTCGGGCAGTGATAGAATCAGATTCTCTTGACCTGATCAATGCCTGCAATGGTACTATTGAAATGTGGATCCCCTACTCTGCAAATTTAGTTGAATGTTTTTTGAAAGCAAGTTCAATGGAGATCGTTTTCCAGCACTGTCAAAGGGATGCAAATAAAGTGGCTCATAATCTTGCGAAACATTCATACCACACTATTAGAGAAAAGTCTATAGGAGACATGCTTATAGGAGGTACATTTAGACCATATGTGCCTCCTATAAAATAGGCGAGACACACTTTCTTGATATGCGCCTTTAGTATAAAAATAGGCGAGGCACATATGACTAGAATGCGCCTCCTAATAGGCGAGGCACATATGACTAGAATGCGCCTCCTATATTCTCTGTACGAACGATCTGGCAGCCCCAGATTATGCGAGGCACATTCTAATCATATGCGCCTCCTATATATCAAATAGACGAGACGCACATGTGAAGAATGCGCCTCGCATAGGGCCCGGGTGGGGGTCGGTGGTCGAATATGCGAGACACATATGGTCATATGCGTCTCCTATACTTGATAATATGCGAGGCGCATATAGTCATATGTGCCTCAAGCAACACCTACGGGCCCGGATAAAGTTCGGTGGTCAAATATACGAGACATATATGTTCATATGCGCCTCCTAGAGTGCGCCTCCTATATATTTAATTTCTCGTCGCCTGTTTCTTTCGATTTAATTCAGCTAGACACCACCCAGCACACACTTTCTTACGCAACACACACAGAGCATCGCCACCAACTCCCGATGTCCCCCTGCAGAGCCGCCCACCAGGGGCGGTCCTCGCCCCTCTGCCTCCCTGAGCAAGATCGCGCCGCCACCGGACGTGCCCCTCTGCTCCGCTGCCGTACCACGCACCCCTGCCGCCTCGAGCCCCCACATCGCCTGGCCGCTCCCTCTCCATCCTGCAGCGCCGCCATGGCTAGGATCGTAGAAGGTCTGCTGCCCGCTTGATCTACACTACCTCTACCGTCGCCGCCACGCTAGGAGCTTCGCCTCGGTCGCTACCTCCTACTCCTCCTTCTTCTTCTTCTTCTTCTTCTTCTTCTTCTTCTTCTTCTTCTTCTTCTTCTTCTTCTTCTTCTTCTTCAAGGAGCGAGGAGGAGACGACTCGTGTACATCTCCATCTCCTTGCTACTTGCCGTCTACGTGCTTGCCATAGTTGCCACACGCATCCTTGTCGCCGTCGTCTCCGACCACCTCAAGCATAGCCGCTTCATCGTCACCTTTGGGGTGAGCTCCGCTTCCTCCTCCACTTGTTCCCTCTATGTTCTCAAGAACCACGGCTACCAAACGTTCTGGCGAGCACCTAGAGGGCGACGCCATGGTACACCAGCTCGAGTCGCTGGCCTCACAGGCACGCATGCACACGTCTACAATTGGAGGCCCCTAGCCCCTGCAGTCCTAAGAGCACGCTGCAGCTCCTCATGGATGTCCTGTCGCCTCCTGTTGATGGTCAGCGTCGTCTGCCCCCACACGCACACGTGCAGATGCCATGCCAGCCGCGCTCGGACGCTGTCACGCGCGCGCTGTACACACAACCTTGTTCTTTTCAGCTGGCTTGTTTTGCTTGTGCATTCTGATTCAGCAGTGTGCCTACTTGGTTGGACTATATTCAAGTTTGTCTCCCTCTGATCCAATTCAACAACCAAGTGTCACACATTTTATAGATCCCTTGCGGCTCCACTCCCATAGCTGGAGATCGACTGTGATAAAACTCTAATTTTTTCCTGAATTTTTGGTGTACACTGAAACCAGTTCAGTTAAGCTCTTAGCTAATTTGCCCTGAACGTACCTGCTCGTGTGTCAAAATACATTGTATTTCATAATCTACTAGAACAAGTAACACACTGGCTAGCACAGTATGGTTTCACCCAGAACACCCAAGGTCAAATCCCTGCAGCCACAATAACCCCCCTGGTTTTTCTTTTCTTGTTCTAATTTTGTGTGGTTGTATCTTTTGTTCTGTAGTTTAAAAGAGAATATGTTATATATGAAATTTTATCAGAAAATGCACTTATATTGATTCTGCCATCCATCCTCTTATTTGCATAATGCATCATATGGTTTTTGGGTAATTCTATATATAACTAATAGAGAACATATTGAGTGAATTGGGAATTACTAATTATAATTGCCCTGCTCCATTTAAAGTATGTAGCTCACCGATGACATGTTTTTCCTTGTAAATTCAACATTTAAATGGTGGGGTATCTAAATAACTTGAACATTCTATTTAAATGCCGGGATCCCGATTCCGCTTATTATTGCTAAGATAGATCGCATATTGCCATGTCATTAATCATAGTATAAACATGCCGGATCGCATATCGCCTCAAGTCATTCTTGGTTTGCTTTTTTTTGGTCTTTCTTCGAAATGTCGATGATTAGATTGTGTTGTGGCGTCATGTGTATGAGATAACTAATAGCATCTTTCTTGTGAGTAGGAGATGGCAAAGAAGTGCTATGTCGTGTACATCGGTCGGGTTCCAAGTGTGTACGAGGAGTAGAAAGACTGCCAGAAGCAAGTGAACAACTTCTCGGGCAACAACTACCAAGGCTACGAGAGTAGAGAGGTGGCGGTAGGTTATGTGCTCTACTTCATCTAGCTAGAGCTCCATCGTCAGAGTTGTAATGTGATTGTGAGCTTGTACTCGGAGGTGTGAACTTGTGGAACAAATACTTGGTGTTGTGTGAAAACTTGGCTATTGGTAATTCTACTTGATGTATGAACCCGTATGTCTCGATTGATGTGTAATGTACTTGTATTCATGTTGGTTATATTATGCTTTGGCCAATTGCAAGTTTCTGGAATTTTGTGTTGTTTATATTGTATTGTAAATATATGTATACTGTTATTTATAGTGATCTATAAAAGTTGAATTTCAAAAATATTATAGGAGGCGCATATAGGAGACTATAGGAGGCGCATATAGGAGAATATAGGAGGCACATATACTATAAATGAAGGGTTTCGCACCATACTAAATCAAAAAATTTCCTACAGATGCGAACAAGAAAGCCAAGATCTAATCTAGGAGATGCAATCAACGAGAGAGATTGTATTCATACCCTTAAAGAAATCGCACAGCGGAAACATTCAACAGAACGTGGTTGATGTAGTCGTACTCGATGTCCCCTCCTCGCGATCCGATCCGATCCTACGCCGCAAGTGGCGGCGCCTCCGAGAGATGCACACGTACGGTGCAGCGACGTCTCCTCCTTCCTTGGTCCAACAAGTATGGTGGAGAGATAGATTGGATATGCAGCACGACGGCGTGGTGCTTATGGTGGAGAGTTTCTGCGGCAGGGCTTCGCCTACGCGCAGTCGGGAGAGAGAGATGTGGAGGGGAAGCAGTTGGCGTCTAGGTTTGGAGGAATAGTAGGGGGAGGGTGCGCCACCTGCCCAACTTATATAGGGGGATGGACGGCCCCCTTGGCCCCTCCTCCAAGCCCTAGGGCGGCGGCCCCAAGGGTGGAGTGGGGGACAAGTTTTCCCCCTTCCTTCTAGAAGGGTTCCCTAGGGTTTCCCCTAGGATTTGTCCGGATGGGCCTATGGGGCCTTGTGCCCCTGGCCCAAAGCTGCCAAGGCATTCCCCTTTAGGCCCACACAGACATCCGACAAGTGGGCCCACGTTGGTCCCACTCCGGAACCTTCTAGAACCTTCTGGTACAATACCGAATACTCCGAAACGATTCCGAAATCCAAAAACTGCTTTCCTTTATATGAATCTTATTCTCCGGACCATTCTGGAACCTCTCGTGATGTCCTGGATCTCATCCAAGACTCCGAACAAAAACTCATAAACCAATTATCCATTATATCCTAGCGTCGAGGCACGTTAAGTGTGTGACCCTATGGATTCGAGAATATGCAGACATGATCTTCTATCAATAATCAACAGCGGGATCTGGAAACCCATATTGACTCCCACATATTCATCGATGATCATATCGGATGAACCACGATGCTAGGATTCAATTAATCCCATATATGTATTCCCTTCGTCACGCGATATTTTACTCGCCCGAGATTCGATCATTGGTATCGACATACCTAGTTCAATCTCGTTCACAGCAAGTACTTTACTCGTTTCGTAATCCAATATCACTTTGTGATTAACTCCTTAACCATGTGCTTGCAAGCGGAGTTGATATAAATTACCGAGTGGGCCCGAAGTATATCTCTCCGACTCGGGAGGGACAAATTCCATCTTGATACATACAACCCAACAAGTACTTTCCAATCACCTGAGAGACACCTTTATGATCACCCTCACATAGGATGACGTTTGATGATCTCAAAACTTTCTTCCGATACCAGGGAGTTGTATTATCTCATGGTCTAAGGAATACAATACTTGACATAGGAAAAAGCTTCGCAAAGATGAACACGATGACGCGATCTAATTGCTCTGCTTAATTTGGGTCTGTCCATCATATCATTCTCCCAATGACATGATATCATTATTAATCGACAACTCATGTCTATGGTTAGGAAACCATAACCATCATTAATCAATGAGCTAGTCCATAGAGGCGTACTAGGGACACGGTGTTGTTCATAAACCACACAAGTATCAAAGTTTTCGCTTAATACAATTCTAGCATGGAATATAAACTTTATCATGAACAAGAATTATAATAATAACATCTTTATAATTGCCTCTAGGGCATAATTCCAACACTCTCCCACTTGCACTAGAGTCAATAATCTAGTTTACATTTGGCAACAATCTAACACCCATGGCATTAAGGTGCTAATCATGTTTTGCTCATGGAAGAGGTTTAGTCAATGGATCTGCGACATTCAGATCCGTATGTACTTTGCTAATCTTCAGATCTCCATCTGCTATATAATCTCGAATTATATGAAAACGGCGGTTGATGTGCTTGGTCTTTGGATGATATCTTGGTTCCTTAGCCAGTGCTATGGCACCAGTGTTGTCGCACAATATCTCCAGTGAGTCCAAGGCACTTGGAACCATGCCAAGCTCAATGATGAAGTTCCTGATCCAAACTCCTTCACTTGACGCTTCTGAAGCAGCCATGTATTCCGCTTATATTGTAGATCCCGCGATCACGCTTTGCTTCCAGCTTCTCCAGCTCACAGCTCCACCATTCAAAATATAAACGTATCCTGTCTGAGATTTAGAATCATCTGGGTCGGTGTCGAAACTAGCGTCGACGTAACCTTTTACGATGAGATGCTCATCACCTCCATAGACCAAGAACATTTCTTTAGTCATATTTAAATATTTTAGGATGTTCTTTACGACTGTCCAGTGTTCCACTCCTGGATCACTTTGGTATCTGCTCGTCAAACTAAGAGCATTGGACACATCCGATCTAGTACACAGCATGGCATACATGATAGAACCTATGGCCGAGGCATATGGCACTTTGCTCATAGTATCTCTATCATTTGCCATAGCTGGACACTGAGCCTTGCTCAATATCTTACCTGACAACATGCGCAATGAACCTTTCTTTGCTTTATCCATTCTGAACCTTTTCAGAACTTTGTCTAGGTATGTACTTTGGCTTAAAGCTATTAGGCGTATTTTTCTATCTCTATAGATTTTGATGCCCAATATATAGGCAGCTTCTCCTAGGTCTTTCATTGAAAAACATTTATTCAAATAACTCTTCACATCGTTAAGCTTACAATGTCATTTCCTATAATCAATATGTCATCCATATATAGTACTAAAAATGTCACCGAGCTCCCACTCACTTTCTTGTAGATACAAGCTTCATAGCAATTTGGAACAAATCCAAAGCTCTTGATCACTTGATCAAAACGAAGGTTCCAACTCCGAGATGCTTGCTTTAGTCCATAAATGGAACGCTGAAGTCTGCACACATTATTAGCATCCTTAGGATTGACAAAACCTTCGGGCTGCATCATATACAACTCTTCATCAATGTTTCCATTGAGGAACACAGTCTTGACATCCATCTGCCATATTTCATAATCATGAAATGCAGCAATTGCTAATAAATTCCGAATGGACTTAAACATCGCTACAGGAGAGAAAGTCTCATCGTAGTCAACACCTTGAACTTGCCGAAACCCTTTTGCGACAAGCCGAGCTTTATAGACAGTAACATTACCATCCGCGTCCGTTTTCTTCTTGAAAATCCATTTGCACTCAACGGCCTTACGGTCGCTAGGAGGGTCCACCAAAGTCCATACTTGGTTTTCGCTCATGGATCCTAATTCGGATTTCATGGCCTCTAGCCATTTCTCAGAGTCTGGGCTCATCATTGCTTCCTCATAATTCGCAGGTTCACTATTGTCTAACAACAAGACGGTTAAGACAGGGTTGCCGTACCATTCAGGAGTGGCACGTGACCTTGTCGGCCTGCGAAGTTCAGTAGTAGCATCGTTCGAAGTTTCATGATCCTCGTCATTATCTTCTTCTCTTGTTGGTGCAGACGGCACTGGAACAATTTTAGGTGCTGCGCTATTCTCCAACTCGAGAGAAGGTTCAGTAACCTCGTCTAGCTCTACCTTCCTCCCACTCACTTCTTTCGAGAGAAACTCCTTCTCAAGAAAGGATCCGTTCTTTGCAACAAACACTTTGCCTTCGGGTCTGTGGTAGAAGGTATACCCAATCGTTTCCTTAGGGTATCCTATGAAGACACATTTCTCCGCTTTGGGTTCGAGCTTGTCCGGCATCAACTTCTTGACGTAATCTTCGCATCCCCAAACTTTAAGAAACGACAACTTAGGTTTAGCACCAAACCATAGTTCATACGGTGTTGTCTCAACGGATTTAGATGGTGCCCTATTTAAAATGAATGCAGCGGTTTCTAATGCATAACCCCAAAATGATAACGGAAAATCTGTAAGAGACATCATTGATCGCACCATATCTAATAGAGTTCGATTCCGGCGTTCAGACACACCATTGCGTTGTGGTGTTCCGGGTGGCGTGAGTTGCGAAACGATTCCGCTTGCTTTAAGATGCGTGAGAAAATCATAACTCAAATATTCACCTCCATGATCGGATCGTAGAAATTTAATTTTCCTGTTACGATGGTTTTCCACTTCGTTCTGAAATTCTGTGAACTTTTCAAAAGTTTCAGATTTATGTTTCATTAAATAGATATACCCATATCTACTTAAGTCATTAGTAAAAGTGACAAAATAGCGATATCCACCGTGCGTCGAAACACTCATTGGTCCGCATACATCGTTATGTATGATTTCCAATAAGTCCGTTGCTCGCTCCATTATTCCGGAGAACGGGATTTTGATCATCTTGCCCATGAGGCATGGCTCGCACGTGTCAAATGATTCAAAATCAATAGACTCCAAAAGTCCATCAGAATGGAGTTTCTTCATGCGTTTTACACCAATATGACCTAGACGGCAGTGCCACAAATAAGTTGGATTATCACTATCTACTTTGCATCTCTTAGCCTCAATGTTATGGATGTGCGTTTCATTGCTTTCGAGATTCATAAGAAATAAACCATTCACAACAGGTGCATGACCATAAAAGATGATATTCATATAAATAGAACAACCATTATTCTCCGATTTAAATGAATAACCGTCTTGCAATAAACACGATCCACATATAATGTTCATGCTCAACGCAGGCACATAATAACATTTATTAAGGTTTAAAACTAATCCTGAAGGTAAAACTAAGAAGAGCGTGCCGACGACCATCACATCAACTTTTTGATCCATTACCAACGCGCATCGTCACCTCATCCCTTGCTAGCCGCCGTCTATTCCGTAGCTCCTGTTTCGAGTTACAAATATTAGCAACTGAATAAGTATCATATACCCAGGCACTACAACGAGCTCTAGTAAGGTAAACATCAATAACATGTATATCAAATATACCTTTAATGGTGCTAGACTTCTTGTCCGCTAAGTACTTCGGACAATTGCGCTTCCAGTGACCCTTGTCCTTGCAATATAAGCACTCAGTGTCCGGCTTAGGTCCAGACTTGAGCTTCTTCTCAGCAGGGGCAACGCGCTTGCCGCTGCCTTTCTTGAAGGATTTCTTTGCACCCTTAGCTTTCTTAAAGCTAGCGGTCTTGTTGACCATCAAGACATGATTATCTTTATTGATATCCACCTCCGCATCTTTCAGCTTAGTGAAGAGCTCAGTGATCATATCAGTGGAACCAATTTGATTGTGAGTAACTACAAAACCTTTGTAGCTAGGAGGGAGTGATTGCAGAACTCTGTCAATCTTGAGCTCTTCTGGAATCTTGCAGTCCAGTTGCTCAAGACGTTGAGTATAGCCTGACATCTTAATGGCGTGCTCACTAGCGGAACTCCCTTCCTCCATCTTGAAGTTAAAGAACTTCTCAGAGATCTCATATCTCTCAGAACGGGCCTGAATCTGAAACATGGTTTTCAGTTCCTCAAGTATCTCAAAGGGCCCGTCGAACTCCTCAAAACGATTTTGAAGTTCCGGTTCCATAGCAAACAACATGGTACTATTAATCGCTTCATAATCATCTTTGCGTGACTGATAAACAACTTTTTCATCAGCCGGCGCATCAGTAGCAGGGGCGTCACCTAGCGCTTTCTCAAGTACATAGGCCTTTTGTCCGCCAGAGAGAATGATTCTCAGATTGCGGAACTAGTTGGTGAAGTTAGACCCATTGTTGTTAAGATTTTCTTTCTCAGCAAAAACGTTGAAGTTGAAGTTGGACTTAACCATTTGTTCTACAAAATTTGCAAATACAATTTAGACTATGTTCATGATAACTAGTTCAACTTAATAAAATTACTAGATGAACTCCCACTAAATTCAACATCCCTCAAGTTGTTTAGTGAATACGATCCAAATTCACCACACCTAATCCGATCTTCACGAGAAGAGATGTGGTTTCAATGGTGGACAATAAAGTGTCGATCATATCATTCATATGACTCATGTCTAACCTTTCGGTCCGTGTGTTCCGAGGCCATGTCTGTACATGCAAGGCTCGTTAAGTCAAACCCAAGTATTTCCGCGTGTGCAAAACTGGCTTGCACCCGTTGTATGTGAACGTAGAGTTTATAGCACCCGATTATCACGAGGTGCTTGAACACGACGAACTTTCACAACGGTGCATACATGGGGAGAACACAATTTTATCTTGATCTTTAAGTGAGGAATCATCTTATAATGCCACCGTCGCAATCTAAGCATAATAAGATACATAAAAGGATAAACATCACATGCATATAATTTTATGTGACATGGTATAGCTAATCTTCGCGCAATGATCTCCATCTTGTGCACGCCAGCATGATCTCCATCACTCCACCATGATTGCCTCCACCATGAATAGCAACTACAACTATTGCTAACTACTTAGCGATAAAGTAAAGCTATTACATGGCGTATAAGAAGTTGGCACGCAGGTCATACACAATTATAAATACAACCATATGGCTCTTGCCGGTTATGAACTCATCGACATGCAAGTTGTGAAATATTACAAAACATGATCATTGCATACATCACACACATCATGTCTTGGGCTATACCATATCACAAAACACTCCCTGCAAAAACAATTTAGACGCCTCTACTTTGTTGTTGCATGTTTTACGTGGCTTATGGGAGTAACAAGCTAAGAACGATTCTTACCTATGGAAAGCCACAACGGTGATATTATAGTTGCTAACATCCGGTGTAAATTCCATGACTACTATAGTGAGAGAAACTGGCATCCACCAGCCGCATGTGTGGAACCAGCCACACGTCAAGTGCGGAGCCGGTCTCGTGAACAAGGTCGCGTAAAGTTGGCCTGGACCGCTTCGATCTCACTATGCCGCGCCATAAGAAATACACAACAAGAGGTTTGCAACAGAAAACATCAACGCCCGCAACAAGCATGTTGCGTTCTACTCGTGAAACACATCTACGCATAGATCTATCTCTGATACCACTGAAGGGTTTCGCAGCATAGTAAATCAAAAAAATTCCTACAGATGCGAACAAGAAAGCCAAGATCTAATCTAGGAGATGCAATCAACGAGAGAGATTGATGAGATCTTCGTACCCTTGAATAAATCGCACAGCGGAAACGTTGAACAGAACGTGGTTGATGTAGTCGTACTCGCTGTCTCCTCCTCGACATCCGATCCGATCCTATGCCGCAAGTGGCGGCGCCTCCGACAGATGCACACGTACGGTGCAACAACGTCTCCTCCTTCCTTGGTCCAACAAGTATGGTGGAGAGATAGATTGGATCTGCAGCACGACGACGTGGTGCTTATGGTGGAGAGTTTCTGCGGCAGGGCTTCGCCTACGCGCAGTCGGGAGAGAGAGAGAGAGAGAGAGAGAGAGAGAGAGAGAGAGAGAGAGAGAGATGTGGAGGGGCAGCAGTAGGCGGCTAGGGTTGGAGGAGTAGTAGGGGGAGGGTGCGCCCCCTGCCCACCTTATATAGGGGGCTGGCCGGCCCCCTTGGCCCCTCCTCCAAGCCCTAGGGCGGCGGCCCCAAGGGTGGAGTGGGGGGCAAGTTTTCCCCCTTCCTTCTAGAAGGGTTCCCTAGGGTTTCCGCTAGGGTTTGGCCGGTTGGGCCTATGGGGCCTTGTGCCCCTGGCACAAAGCGTCCAGGGCACTCCCCTTTAGGCCCACGCGGCCCTCCGACAAGTGGTCCCACGTTGGTCCCACTCCGGAACCTTCTAGAACCTTTCGTTACAATACCGAATACTCCGAAATGATTTCGAAATCCAAAAACTGCTTTCCTTTATATGAATCTTATTATCCGGACCATTCCGTAACCTCTCGTGATGTCCTGGATCTCATCCGAGACTCCGAACAAAAACTCATAAACCAATTATCCATTCTATCCTAGCGTCGATGCATGTTAAGTGTGTGACCCTACGGGTTCGAGAATATGCAGACATGATCTTCTATCAATAATCAACAGCGGGATCTGGAAACTCATATTGACTCCCACATATTCATCGATGATCATATCGGATGAACCACGATGCCAGGATTCAATTAATCCCATATATGTATTCCCTTCGTCACGCGATATTTTACTCGCCCGAGCACTACTAGGAAAACGGCCTTTAGTGGCGCACCTGAAACCATCATCTGTGGCGCACCGCAGTGCTGCCGCGACCCTTGCCACGCTTATCTCTTCTTCACCGTGGGCGCATCGCGCCATGGTTGTGTAGATATAGGCGTAGCGTACCTCCTAGTGTGCCACAGAAGTTTGGCATGGTGCGCTACCCCTTGGATCTTCTGTGACGCACTATCTAGTGCGCCACTAAACATCCATGGTGCGCTTTAGGTGTAGTGCGCCATAGAAGGTAGACCATGTGCACCACAGATGTATTTTTTGTTTTTTTTTAATTTCCAAGCCAGATTATATGCAATACAGATTATATACAATATTACAGCAGATATACACACACAGATACAAGATATACAATTATATATATAAATACTCAATATGAAAAACAAGATTGAAACAAATACATATAGATAAGTCTCATACATGAATACATAGTCTAAGTTACATTGTTTTGATCATGTTACAAAGTAGTAGTTGGTGACATGCGAATACATGTGTCGATCGAACAAGTTAGAGCTCGGAAGACATCTAAACTAGCTAGCTAGACACAAACGCGATAAATAACCAAAGAAGATAAGCATGATCACCGCCGCTGCGAAGGTGTAGGTCTTCATCCGGTTCCTTGTCCTAACTACCGCTAGATAGCGTGTATCTAGCTTCATAGTGTTGTACCCTTTGTAGCTATTGCGGCTTGACTGCACATGTCTCCGGTCTTCCCAATCATCGAGACTCGAACCCGCCCTTGTACCTACGTACCACGTCATCTACAAGTTGACAATAATAACTAACCGGTGATTGAAAAAACATGTATAATTAAAGTCGCATATGAAGATACACTTATAGAAAGTACTCTTAAATCAAAAGAGCAAACTCAAAAGCATGCCTCATATATAACTAGGTTGTTGGACAGAATATGCTATGATTTGTTAGCCAAGTAGGATGCACAACGGACTTGTGCATATCACAAGCATAATAATCCCATAACAACCACATATATATTGTGCCACGACATTTCAATCATCGACATATTCTCGAAAAGACAAAATAACTCAAAAGAATGCCTCATATATAACTAGCTAGGTCGTTTTGGACACGAATATGCTATGGCGGACAATTTTGTAAGTAGGATGCACAATTCACGGACTTGTGCATATCTATATATTGTGCCACGACATTTCAATCATCGGCATATTCTCGAAAAAGACAAAAATAACTCGAAAGAATGCCTCATATATAACTAGCTAGGTCGTTGGACACATGAATATGCTATGACGGGATAGCCAAGTCGGATGCACAATTCGACTTGTGCATATCACAAGGCTATGATCCGTCCATAGCACATTATATATATTGTGCCACGACATTTCAATCATCGGCATATTCTCGAAAAGACAAAAATAACTCACACTTGTCGTCCGAGAACCAAAGAGTAAGCAAAAAAACCAAAGAGTAAGCAAAAAAACCAAGCATTGATTGATATATAATAATAATAAGCAAAATAAGTAAGCGGTGATTCATAAACCTAATAAGATAAGTACACTTGTCATCCACACACACACACAAAGGTCATCTATAGTTTGCAACTACAACTAGGCCAACATCAAGCCTTGGAGGGCATACACACGCCTCGTCTGCATGAACTTCCTATAGTCACATCTCTAGGCGATCTTCTATGTCACGGTTATTCGGATATTTCCTCCGTAGAAGATCCCCAAGTCATGACATCACGAAGATGATTGCCCCAAGCCTTGGATGCGATACATCTCTTGTCTAATATCCGAATCATTGATCTTGGCCTTTGCTTATTTGAGATGATCCGGCGGTAGAATTCTGCTCCGGCGGTCACCTCATGTGATGGAGTGCGTAGTAGGCTTCCTTCTTCTTGTTTTCCGTTGCTTCAGCGGGGGAACTCTGTTATGGTTGAAGAACTTGACCTTCTTACACACTTGGTGCCTTCCGAGGCAAAGCCGAGAGCATCATCTAGAACTTCCTTGATCTTGTCGTAGTTTTTCTTCTTTTCTAGACTGAAATCGTGGGAATGCTTGATAAGTAGATGTAGTGTTCATCTCTGCGCAAAAATTCAAATGGAATGTGTTGAAAAAGAATGATGATGATCTAATAAAGCCAATCGGCGGTGGCAATAACGACTTACTCGGGAAAGTAAGGCACGAGAATGTATTCCTTTGTCTTGTTAGGATTCTTTTTAGAGGCCACGATAACGGGAACCCAAGCCACGCATGTAGTAGGGGTCCACTATAGCGATGCGGTGTGTTCTCTCTAATGATCTGCGTGGCGGTGAGAGAAAAGAGAGACCATGGTATAGTCACATGGTATAGGTGAAACATATTGAAGATGTCCTCGAAGGTGGCACCTTAACCACGGTCTACCGAGAATCACAAGGAGGATCTTTCTCCGATGGCGTCTCTATCGTCGTACGCGTCATGCACACTGCGATTTCCGATCGGCGAGCTTTCCAAATTCTTAGGTAACATGGGCTCACGCCACATGAATCCTCCACATAATACCCTCGGGTCTTGGTGGCCCGGATCGGATTCGCGATTGTTGACGCCACCGTGGGGCTAGATTTTCTTTTCTTTTTCCTTTTGGAGAGCGGGCGCACCTATGTAGTGTGTCGGCTTAGAATAAAGGTCGGTTGGTTGTATCGGTAAAGGCGCAAGCTGGGGCGTCTCGAGAACCAAGGTGATAGTGGCTTTCGGTCTTCTTCGTTTACTGCCGTGAAGAAGAAGTGATCATTCCGGTCTTAAATCCTCGGCGGATCTGCGCCATGTGCATATCATCAACATGATCATCCGACCCACCGCGTGGAGGTGACGGCGAGGGCCTTGCCACCGCTTGTCACACGACGGTGATGCTTGTGTATGGCGTGATGGGCGGATCATGCTCTTTGGCCATAGCAAGAACAAGGGCTCTTCTTCATCCGCTCGGGGTTGAATGGGAGGTTCGTCGTCGCAGCCCTTAGCACCCGACTAATTTTAACCACATGCAGCATGCCGCCGGCTTTGAGTGGAACGTGGCGCCTGTCTTGGTTGAACGATGGTACCTTGGCAACATCCCTCGGCTCGTTGTTCACGTAGCATAAAGAGTGCAAGGAACATCCGAAACATGGCGAGATGCCACAAGAGTAATATATAGATGGCATGAAAGGCGGTAATTAAAGCAATTTGTTTACCGTGATGGCGTCGAGATCGGCTAATGTCGGCGCACCTTGCATACGCGGCGGGCGTGCAAGAGAGAGAAGGGCTTGATGGCGCGGTGCTGGCGCGTGTATTCTGGTGCTTGAGCTGTGATGGCGAAGTCACCAACACTTGCGGCGCCCAGGTTTTAGCGGAAGGAGTCACGAACACGTAGTTCGCGTTGTTCGCGACCACCCGCTATTGACTCCACCAAGGTAGCGGGCGTGAGGGTGATTGCCAGTTGTCTTGGACGATCTGCGGGATCCGCGCCACTTGTACCTTAAGTTCTTGAACCTCTCGATTTTCCTCCTCGCTCCTTCCCGCGCCACATCGTCCTCGGCGCGTGGACCAAAATGATCCACCCAATTCTATTTTCTTGGCAGTTCGCCAAAGGGTTATCCCCGGGTGGCCGTCAATCCCACACACAGGATGAGGAACCGATCCATGACTAGCAACAATTTCCTCCTCCTGCGAAGAAGTAAAGTGAATCATTTAGATCATCGATTAGATTGCAATCGTGTTGATCCATTAGATTATACTTACCACAATTTCCTCGAATTCCTTCACCGGTGAGTTGTTTGGTTTTTGGGTCCACATGGTAGCAGACCCGATGAAGTTTCGAACCTGCCGGGTTGTTTTCTATCCCTTGGATCTATACTCTTCGTCCTCCTTATTCCATTTGGCCTCCGCGGGTTCGTATCCAGATGGTGATGACCTATATTCATAGCACCTTTCCCGATTACTATTGGACGGGCTCTTCGGATTCACACCTCTCCTTGAACTCCGGAATCTTCGTGATCTCGGGTCAATCTTCCGGATCTCCTCGAGACTTTTGCCTTCTTTATAGATCTTCTTCTTTATCCGGTTCTCCGGTGGCTAGGGCGGTGCTCATCTTTGTGAGGCGGTTGTTTACCCATGATAATTTGTGTTGGGAACTTGTATCCGCGTGGCTTCTTCAAGAGGAGTGTGCGCGCTATTATCTTTATGAGATTCTGATAGAGATGGTTGTCCGGTGATCGCCGCCACTTGCCCACTGTGGCCCACTTGCATTTTGCACGGGCTCCAAAGGAACCCTGATGGGCTCACTTTCCTCCCTGGCCGCGTGCGCCCGTGTGTTGGCTTGGTCGCTTCTTCTTCTTAGGAGGGTTGCTACCACTCCTATGCCCTCGCCGCCATCGGTGGTTTCATCGTCTGCTCGCGACTTCTTCCTCCGCCTTCCATCTCATCATCCTCGCCTCCGGATGGTATTCTTCATCGTCTTCTAGGTGACGGCCGCCTAATGTCAATTGTTTATTCAGAGCAGGTTCTCCTTCGGTGATGCGCTTAGAACATCCAAATGGTTGTCACACATCTTTGCACTAATAAAAACAAATAATTGGTTAAATGCGGCGGAAAAATCCGCATGACCTTTGCTAATTTTCTTAAACTAGGAGTGCCCGATTTCTGCAAACGGAAGTTAATCAACATTAGGCCGCAAAAATCAGGACTCATTTCATACAAGAACTGCATATATATGGCCAAAGTAGCTAGCACACAATAAATGGCCATCATAGCCAGCACAACCAGAAAACAATAAATGGCCAACACAGCCAAAACATAATCTGGTCACATAGGATAGTCCGCCAACAAAGCCAGACATAAACATCTAGGTAGAAAACACATTGGTTAAGAATGCATCAACATGCCCACCACATCAAGCAATGGGCATTTACATTTATCATCTGGATTCACGGGCACCAAGCATATGATGGAAAGAAAATAACTAAAGAGGTCTCTTGAAAAAGAAAATAACACATATGAGCATACAACTAAAACCCAAGCATACATGTTCTACAACCCAAGCGATGTTCTACGAGGCATGCCTCCCATAGTTGTTATTTGCAAGATCGGACTTCGAGCCTATGCAATGGTTTGATTAATTCAGTTCAAGGCCCTAGCTACTAACTCGTTATAATTGCATATGATCTATTCTTAAAATTTGGGAGAAGTTATAATCATGGGTTTTCTTGCTAGGATAGTGGAATCACTAAGTTGATAATTCTAATATCATAGCACCTAGTCATAAGCATGCGTATCTATCACTCAAAACAGTAAATCAATAAGCTTAGCCTGATGGTTAAACTAAGTTACCTGTACAAACTGAATATATGCTATGGTAGTGTTGTTACTTTTCATATAGTAATAAGATCTTTTCTCTTTTTTTTTGATTTCAAAGCACAATGGATCCGAGGTCAGGGGCAAGCTCACCCAATGCCCTCAAGATTTCAAGCAATGGAGCTAGGGCTGCTGCCCCACTCTATCTCCGATACTTCTCCTTTGATACAGTCTTTCTCTGCGTGGTTAAGTAGAATTCTGCGATAGGTTCCTATATCACTTTTGGGTAGAGATATGTTCTTGCTCTTTACATTATTTGTAGACCAACTCTTTCCACTCAATACATTGTTGTGGCTTTCTATTTGTATTTTATTTCCTTGATAGGATAGGAAAGGTATAGACAAAAAATCTTCACCGCGAATAGAAAGAGGAATACATTTATAGATAATGCCTGTTTAAAAGTGTAAATCAAGCTACAATCATGTTTTTCTAAATTTTGTCAACAAGCTTTTGTCAACAAGTCATGTTTGTCTTTGTAAATCAAGCTACCATGTTTGACCATGCCCGGTGAACCAACAACAAGCTTTTGTCAACAATATGCCAATTCAAATAATGTTCTTTTGACTTGTATATAAGAGCAAGCTTCACGATTGCTAGACTAATATAATACTAGAGCTGAGTATCGCATAGAGTTCTTTTCCTCCTCCTCCTCGGGGCGGCCTCCTCCTCCTCCCCCCAGCGGTGGCCGGATCACTCTCTCTGGGAGAGATGGAGAGATGGGGATGAGAGAGGGGGTCACGTGTGGATAAAGCCGCACTATGGGCTGGTGCGCTGCGCCTATTCTAACTATTGCATAAGAGAACTACAGCCCACTAGCTAACAACTATACTAGCCTATCCCTTTAACTCTATTCTAAACGAGAGCACCCAGGTTCGAATCCAGTGCCCCAATTTTTGTTTTGATTTTAAAATACTTTTAAATATTCCAAAATGCCCAAAAGTGGTGATATATGCCATAGAAGTTTTATTTTGTTTTAAAATACTTTTAAATATTCCAAAATGCCCAAAAGTAATAATATTCCAAAATGCCCAAAAATATGATTCAAAGTATAACTAAATTTCATAATACTTTGTCCATGAATATTACAATCTTTTTTAGACCACGGTTTACAATATTTTTGAGCTAGCGTTTTACAATCTTTTTCCCTTCTTTGTCGCGGTTGAATAATTTAGCACTTTAATGTTTCTTCTTCGAGCGGCTACCTTTTTGGGTAGGGTTGTCCTTTTCTTCTTGTGATGTATGTTTTGCATCGTAGTCGTCATCTTCAATCTTTGGATCGTCAAAGTCTTGCTCGGCGACTCCATCCATTCCGATGATGTTTCTTTTTCCTCTCTTTGTCAAAACATTGGTCCACTTTGGTACCCATGGTTCATTTTTCGCGCCACCGGCCTTGGATTTGGCTGCCGGGGCTTATAACCATGGTTGTGAAATAGTCTTCTCTTCGACGCTCTTTGCCCATCGACACGGAACATGCTTTTCTCCACAGTAGTCGAGCTCCCGATCTCCTCGATTCTTCCAGAATCTTTCCTTCACGTTGTCATCGGTGTAGAATTGA
Organism: Avena longiglumis; assembly: GCA_030063025.1. Lineage (NCBI taxonomy): Eukaryota > Viridiplantae > Streptophyta > Magnoliopsida > Poales > Poaceae > Avena > Avena longiglumis. The sequence goes on along the minus strand of CP125978.1, from coordinate 494,455,288 downwards.
TAATCACACTTGTTGTCCTTTTCCTCCGTGTAGAATGTGTAGCCGTTGATATCATATAGGTCACCAGGTTTTGCATCGGTCCTGCGACAAGGTGAATATGATCTTTCCGTGTCGGAAGAATGCGGCGGAGGATTATCAAGGCGTCTGCCTAAACCAACGCGTGAAATCTGAGTTGTGCTCTTTGATTATTTCTCCTGCGTCCTCTGTATGCCCCGTCTTCTCGATTAACCTTTTGTGCTTCGTACCAAGGATCTCTAAATCTTTGTGCGCCGGAGGTTTGCTCGATCAAAGTCTGTAGCGTCAAATCAACGACCCTCTCGGTGACGCTTGCCAAGGTGTCTCATGGGGAAGTCGATGTCTAGATAATTAAGAGATGCACTCTTCGCCGTAAAGCCCTTGGCTATGCTTCCATCTGGCGGGGACTGACTTACGACGATCCTTTGATGTGTCCGTTCATCGCCATCATGCTGGAGGAACATCGGCCCGAGTTATCGATGTCCTCGACGACATGGACCAGCAGATGCACCATAATGTCGAAGAATGCGGGTGGGAAGTAGACCTCAAGCTCACATAGTATCACCACGATCTCCTCCTTAGCCTTTCGAGCTGATTCAAGCCAATCGACTTCCTAGAGATGAAAACTTGCATAGGCCAAATAACGTTTCACGGACGTGCTCGTCCATTATCCCTCTTAGTGCGACCGAAGTACGAGACTTCATGCCACTTATCTTGCCCGGTGTAGCCGGGGGAAATTTGACTCCTAGAAGGCACTTGAAAATTGATCCCATCCCGGCTTAGAGTGAAGCAAGAAGGAGGCGTAATATTCGTTCTTCTTGAACTTTTACCCTTCCGACGACCTTGTGTCGTCTCGCTCATGATCATCGTCATCTTCACGATCATGAAGCTCCTTCCGGATACCCAAGCATATCGACCATCTTCGTCCCTATCGGCATGTTGATTATGGTGGCGACGAGAGATTGATATGCATGATGTCGAGGCTATGAGGCGGAGAAACTTCCAAGATGGCAACCGACTTAAGACCTTGTTTTCCATACCTTCATCAACGGCTTGTCTTGCTGCCTCTTTCTCTTCTTTCCGTGCTTAGGACAATCTTTCCGGTTTAACTCTTCCACTTCTTCGCTGCTCCTCGCGCACAGGATTCCTCGGTCTCGATTTGCCATCGTCTCCACGTTTTCTCCATGGATCATTCTTGCCGAGCCACCTCCCGCCATGAACACGTTTTCGATGACCCCGGATCTTTCTCTAGTTGGAGATAGCTTGTGTTATCCATGCACCTAACGCAGAATCCTTGGATAACCTGCCCGAGATATACCCGCAACTGGATAGTCTTGCACGTAGTGACCACTCTCATAGTGAAATAATCTTGTGCGCGGCGTGCGACGGCGTCGCAGTATTGGCTCATTCCCATAACGTGGCTAGCTCCTCTTTCAACAGCCCGAGATACGTTGATGTCGGTACCAGTTGTTTCGCCCTTGAATTAGCATACTCATTTGTATGTACTTCTTCTTCATGCACAACCATGGAGGAGGTTGTACATCCATACAAACACGGGCCAAGTGCGCTGTTGTCTCCTGCACAACGGATTGAGTCCATCGGTGCTGCGATGTTCCTCGAATCTCCACCGACTTCGAATTCGAGGTCCAATGCTTTCCAGCGCTAGCATCCCGCGGGGGTGTCGTCGCTCATCCTTTTAAGCTCATCATCATCTCCGCTTCTTCCTTTCCGCATGCCATCGCATGAGCTTCCTTAGGGTCCGCGAAATAGCGCTGCGAGAGAGGGTGATAGGAAAGTACCATACCAATTTTCGAGGTGCTTTCTTCCCTTTCTTGTATCGACTCACGCCGCGGACATGTGGTTTTCTCCGCGCCGATAAATGATGCAATCGTTGATGCACGTGATATCTAACGTAGATCGAGAGGATGCATTTTCTTGGCATCCTCGATACTAGTTGGACATGTGTTCCCCTCCGGAGACGATCGTGCGAGAATGCCATCATATCGGCTCAATTTGTGCTTTGCCTTCATCTCCATAGCCTTGGCGTTACATTCAACCGGGTATCATCCATCCTTCATACAATGGAGTAACCGCGTCTTTCTCAAGTTGCGCAAGCTTGTCTTTCTCTAGCGGCAGCCCCCCCGCTTGAGAAGTAGCTCTTGCACATAAGGGTCCCGACGTTGTTCCATCGTCGCTCCTCCGCATCTATATCATCATCATCGATGCCTTCACCATCTCCAGAGACTCTTCATCATCTCGCCGTTCGCCATGATGATGATCATCGTCATGTTGGCCACCTTCTTCACCGTCTCCATCATCTACGCCATCGCTTATCCAACGAGTGTATCCATCCATGAAACCATGGCGAGCTGGTCGATCACCCAGTTGAGTTTGCATATTCGGACATCTTATATCTTGTTATTTCGTATCATTTTCAAAAATCTAGCCATAATGCCTTCGCTCATTATGCGGACCATTTTTGCTCGCACGATGTACACGGTACAATTTTGAAGTCTATTAGAACCACATAATGAATGCATGCATGCAATGGTCGATAGAAAATTTCGCATGACCTATCCTAAAATTAGGACCTTTGAAATGAAAGTCTTGCCAAAATGGAAATGAATCAACATTTTGGCAAAACAAATGGCAACTTGTTCACATACAAACACAAGAGAGAGAGAGAGAGAGACCGATCCATACACACATGAACATATCATTATCCTCTCCATACACACATGCATGAGCATCATCGATACTCTCCATATACACACACATATGACCATCGATCCTCTCCACACATACACACATCATGAGCATCGATCATCTACATACATATGAGCACATGCATCATCCATATACATGAACACATCCTTACATGGACAACTTACGAGATGAGAGACCGATCAGAAATATGGAAAGGAGAGGTCTTGTGCGTCGGGAGACGGATAGATGAGAGACCGGAGACCTCCTCTATTACTTATGTAACATCCAAAGAAAGTTTTACATGCTAAAAATGGTGAATGTGTGGAGAAATTGAGGTGGGAAGGAGAAGATCCCGACTAGATCTAAGGAGGAAGAAGAAGGGAAAGTGAAGTGTGGGTGGTGGATGTGTGGGCACATGTGCACATAAAGTGCTGTCCTAAAGAATCGACACATCCGTGGCGCACACCTATGGCGCACTAGGCGAGTCGCCACATATGCTCTAGTCACATGGGGCGCACTAGTAGTGCGCAGTTTCAATGGTTTTTTACGGGTTTACGGGGCATGCGCTTGTAGTCGCTGAGTGGCGTGTGGCGTAGCAGGCATGGCCCTATTACACATCTGTGGTGCACTATAGTCATGTGCGCCACGGTTGTTCTAGTTATTAGTAGGGCACTGCCCACAGGTGAGCCACGCCTGTTTTAGCCGTGGGGCACTTCAACCATGTGAGCCACGGATGTGCTGATTACCTATAGCCGTTTTCCTAGTAGTGGAGATTCGACCGTTGGTATCGGCATACCTAGTTCAATCTCATTCACAGCAAGTACTTTACTCGTTCTGTAATCCGATATCACTTTGTGATTAACTCCTTAACCACGTGCTTGCAAGCGGTGTTGATATCGATTACCGAGTGGGCCCAAAGTATATCTCTCTGACTCGGGAGGGACAAATTCCATCTTGATACATACAACCCAATAAGTACTTTCCAATCACCTAAGAGACACCTTTATGATCACCCTCACATAGGATGACGTTTGATGACCTCAAAGCTTTCTTCCGATACTAGGGAGTTATATTATCTCATGGTCTAAGGAATACAATATTTGACATAGGAAAAAGCTTCGCAAAGATGAACACGATGACACGATCTAATTGCTCTGCTTAATTTGGGTCTGTCCATCATATCATTCTCCCAATGACATGATATCATTATTAATCAACAACTCATGTCTATGGTTAGGAAACCTTAACCATCATTAATCAATGAGCTAGTCCATAGAGGCGTACTAGGGACACGGTGTTGTTCATAAACCACACAAGTATCAAAGTTTCCGCTTAATACAATTCTATCATGGAATATAAACTTTATCATGAACAAGAATTATAATAATAACATCTTTATTATTGCCTCTAGGGCATAATTCCAACAATAAATATACAAGGCGCATTGTAAAATATATGCGAGGCGCATATCTATATAGTTATCAATGGTAAGGAAATCAGTAATTGTTAACTGCTCGGTTGTCTTGGGAGTAGCGACTAATTAGAATTCGGATGATTAACTGATTTAGTCGGTCGGCTATTAATCGATGCAACCTACAAAAATTAGCACCTAAAACACATATGACTCCTCTTGCACCTCAACCACCTACCCTATTAAAGGCAGCCTCGAGCTCCCGAATGAGATCCTCATGGCGCTTGAGCTCTTGTATCTGAGGTCTGATCGGCAACTATGAGGAACTGGTCAAAACGACAAGGAACTAGCTGGTGATGTCATAAATCGAGCTCCTGGAGGCAGGGATCGAGCGAGAGCTTCGAAAAACCTACTTCACTAGGGCAGGTTAGCGGATGGATGGGCGCTATTTTTTTGACCAAGTGTAGTAGTTAATCGGAAACATACCTAGTAATCGGAGTGTCAGAGCTATTAATCGGGCTGAACGATCAACACAAACGATTAGTGGTAATCGACACGGTCAGATCCCTAGTAGCGATTAATCGGCCATTAATCACTGATTCTGCCTATTTTTTGAACAATGATATTTATAGGAGGCGCATAACGTTATGCGCCTCGCATATGTGAAGTATAGGAGGCACATATCATATGCGTCTCACATAAAAAAATAGGCAAGGCACGACGCTGGAGGCACATATGATATGCACCTCACATAACCTTTTCTCTAGTAGTGCGAGACACATGAGTCATACAGTTGGAACGGTGACCCTCCTGATTTTATTCTACCTTTTGTATTTCATGATGTAACTCTTCTATCAGCTGAATAAAGGCCTTAGGGCACCCCTTCAAAAAAAAGGAGGCCATCAACGTGAAACTGGGTCTGCTCCTCTACAAGTTTGATCCTGCATGCTGATGTAGAGGCGCAACAGTTTTGGCACATTAAAAACTACTCCAAAAAATAAATGTACAGGTGATGTTGTTGCAATATGATCACCCACACAGAAATATGCTTTGAAGTCATCTATTGGGACAATGATCACCCACTCATATAATTATCATTGTAGTTAGTATTATAAAAGTTTCCATTCACACATAGAATCTATGTTTCCCTTGGACTCTTGGTTTGGCTTGTCAATGTTTAGGCGTGGAACGGTACTTGGTAACGTACTGGTAGCATGTTAATATATAGGCATATGGAATACATGTGGAGGGGTGTACACAAACACAGGCGTATGTGTACACAAGAGAGAAGGGAAAACCCAATACAATATCTAACATGGCTTTCCATGTCTATTGCATCCACAAATTACTTGCAACAAAAAATACCTGATGCCCACCAAGCTTGTGATATGCTATACACCAAGACAAGTAGATCATATGCAGTCGGATCTACTAAACATAAGTCTGAGTTAATGCATGCCATCTTCATCATTTTATTTTCCTTCTTGGAGCAACTTGTGCCTCATTACCGAACAGCCAATTTCGTGTTCAAGAGCCCTCTCCGTCCGTCTACTCTGTCAAGTGCAACATGCAACGCTCCTTTGTAGTTATCTTAGATGTCTCCCGCCACTAAGATTAGCCTCTATTGACTTTGAGGATGAAACAGGTCAAGTATTTTAAGGATCCCTTTTCATGGTAGTTTTCCCTCCTTAGCATCCCGCAAAACTGAAATCCTAAATACACAAAAACCCATTGATTCTTAATATTTGCGGGTTCATGTAGTACCTGATCATGTTAAGTACTTCCAAGTATGACAACCACGGTTACAATGTACATTTTTCATACTATAAAGACCTAGAAACTTACTTTTATTTTAAATAACTAACAGAAGATATCATACATGTCTTACGTAGAAATTATACCATTACGTTTGTCACCTTAGGGAAGTACTTTGAGTCAAATAGGTAATATGCTTGGTCCACTAAGCGCTAAGAAAACATCATATGAGTTAGCGCAGATATTCATGGGTGGTGAGCCATTGCATTAGCTTTGTTGAAGAATAAAAAAAGAAAATATAAATTAATAATTTAAATATAAGATGATAACTGAAATGGATGGATGAACTTGGGTAGATTAAGTCTTAAGAAAAACATAATTGACTGGGAAATAGGAAGTTAGTTTTTATATACAACCATACGGTGATACGGGTTGACCATCTAGCTACTCTCAAGATAAATTACATGATCCCATAATGCCACAATAGTGTAGCGATTACTAGCTTCCTTACGATGATTTTATACAAAAATTAGTAGCTCATGGACCAGTTTAACTGTTAGAGAGAGCGCGATGCACATGGTATGTTATGGTTAAATTTGGATTAGTCTTTATGCGATTTAGGTCAATTCCTATTGTTAGCAAGATTCCCGGCCCTCTGGTATATATATAAAGTAATGTCAGTTTATATGTTGTGGACCAAATAACGATGATGGTCTGCACGAAAAATAACGAGATGATGCTTAGATTCATGTATGAAAGTTAGAAAATAATAAAAACACATGAGAAATTATGTTTACCGTAGTATTCATGATGGTCATAGAAACATATTGTTATGTATAGATCGTAATGTGAATAGTCATGAGAAGACACTCTAAAATCTATAAAAATGAAGCCCTCGCAACACCGTACTAGTTTATTCCTAAAGCCATTATCAAGTTTTTGCAATAGACCACCTTCCCGAACCTAGAAAAATATAGGAAAACATGGTAATCAGATCTAAATAACTTGATAGATGTTAACGGGTTGGCAATTATCTGTAAACAAATTGTTATTTTTTTCATAAAAAACTGAAAATCATTTCTAAACAATATGCAGATAGCTGTGTTGAAAAATCTAGTGATTGTTTTTTATGTTCTTGTAGCTGCTTTAGAAAATCCATTTCTTTGTACAATCTCTTAATTGGTTCTAATAAAGCCTGGTAATTGCTTTTCTAAGAAATATCATAATTATGTTGAAAAATCTAATACTCTCTCCGATCCATATTACTGTCGCAGAAATGGATATATCTAGACATGACAATGAAGTATAGTTAATCTGACAGCTAATATTAACTAATATGGCAGCTATCATAGTTAAAACATGGCAATCAAGTATAATTAATATGGCAGCCAAGTTTAATTAATATGGCAGCTATCACCTTAGTTAAACAGGGCAATCAAGTATAATTAACCTGGCAGCCAAGTTTAATTAATATGGCAGCCTACTTTAATTAATATGACAGCTATCACCTTAGTTAAACATGGCAATCAAGTATAATTAATGACGCAGCCAAGTTTGAGTAATATGGCCACCAAGTTTAATTAATACGACAACCATACTTAAATGAGCTGGTAAGTGTATCATACGGTTTTTCTAATGACTTTCACCTTGTTTGAAGGTGGCAACCAAATGTAATTTATTCTAGCGATGACGATTGATTTATTTTGACAAACAAGCTAACAAGTATTTATTTCATGCTATCCTAGGCAGCTAGCTAGCAAGGAGCAACTTGAGCATCTTTTATCTAGGGAAATCTTTTTCTTTGCTCTTGCTGCAACGATTCTCTTTCGTGGGCTCCTGCAATTCCCATATTCCTGACGCAACAAAAGTGTCTAGTGAAAAGAAAATTGTTAGTACTTTATGTGCGTTTTGTAGGTCCCTAGTCAGGGCTTGTTTGATTCAAAGGAATTGTGTAGAAATTTTGTAGGATTTGGATCCTTAGGAATTTTTCCTACAATTGCTGTTTGATTCAAAGGATTACAATCCTTAGGAAATCCTTGAAAGGATTCCTTTGCACTCTATTTTGAAGGAAAATTTCCATCCACTCCAACCTCTTTGTACAAGTCCTTTGATTTTCCTGTGTAATCAAACACTACTTGATCCAAAATCCTATAGGTACATAATCCTATAGGATTCAAGTGGTCATGCCACTCAAATCCTGTGATTTTCCTATTCCTATGTTTTGTGAATCCTACGAATCAAACAAGTGAAGTCTCAGCCTTGCACGCGCATGTACGTACAGTCAGAGGTGGAAACGGAGTAAGGGAGTTGTTAGCATAAAACTACCACTTCAAATTTCTCAAATAATATCGGTCGATCTTCAAATCATAAAAAGCTATATCGAAAATGGGTTGTCGCAAAATGCACTGATTCGTGTTTAATCACAAAATTGACACCGTTTCTGACACGTAGGTCCATTTGTTAGGGGTAATTGATGATGTGGTGTGGGACCCACTTGTCAGCCGAATTAAAAATCAAAATATATGTTTTACCCTTCATTTTTCAAAGACACGCACGCCACAGGTCATGCAGATATTCATCGGCTCCGAGTCTTATTGACTTGCGCGCTCGCCGGCCTCCCTGCTGCGCACGCGCCTCCCGCAGGCCGCCGCCCTCCACCAGCTGTGCGCGCGGCTGCCGGCCGGCCTCCCGTTGATGCGCATGTGCACGCGCCTTCCGCTGCTGTGCACACGCCGGCCGCCCTCCCGCACCTGCTGCGCACACGATCTGCCGGCCGGCCTCCCGTTGATGCGCACGGGCACGGGCACGGGCACGCGCCTGCTGGCCTCCCGCTGATGCATGCCCGCTCGCCGGCGCTTGCCACCCTGTTATGCACGCGCCCGCTCGCCGGCCATCGGCCATCTCCTATTGCGCACGTGACGGCGTGGCCGCGCCGCCCTCCACCAGTTGTGTGCGCGCAGCTGCGGCCTCCCGCACTTGTAGTAAGCGCCAAGAACAGGGTGGGAGAGAGAGAAAAAAAAAGATATTTTGATTTTTTAATTCATCTGACATATGGGTCCGAGGCCAAATACCCTGAAAAGTGGACCCATCTGTCAGAAAAGGTGTCAATTCATGATTAAACATGAATCCGTGCATTGTGCGACAACTCTTTTTCCGATCTGGTAGGATTTTGCGATTGGTATTATTGAGAAATTTGACATATAGAATGGTAGTTTTATGATAACAACTCCAAAATAGGCCAATAGTGGTCAGCGGGCCGCGGCACGCAAGGCAAAATATGTGACGCCGCCTGTTAGCATAACCATTCATTTAATTACTAGACAATATAAAGTAATTTTATAAAATGCCAATAATTTACACTAACAATTTCATGTACTCTGTTTATCTGATAAATAAGGAGTAGTATACAACATGACTTACATAATCTTATTTATCTGATAACCTTTATTTATCAAACAAGTGGTGGTTTGGTCTTCAAATGTAAACTGTGCGGCAGTCAATGGGGCAGCAGGGCATGCAGTAGTAACATTTTATTATTATATATATAGGAATGATAGGCACGATCAGCTGTTGATACGGCCTATATGTGTCCTGGTTTAGAAACGTGCAAGCTTTGGTCCCGGAACAGCAGGCAGACGCAGATGACCGTCTTGCTGCAGAGATACCACTGTGTCGTACAGACTTTGCTTGATGGGAGTGAATTCCAAGCCCAAGTCCTTAAGCCTGCGGTTCGAGAACCTGTACGCCCTCGCCATCGGCTTGCCGTCATCTACAAGCCTGCGACGCCACCAAATAATTACACGGAACCCTAATCTGAGTTGAAGCTAGCGTGAGGTGAAGTAAGTACTTGTCGGTGACGGGGTACTGCGGGAAGAGGTCCTTGAGGAGCTGCACTAATTGCGCGCGGTGCAGCACGTCGCCGATGCAGAGGTACCGGCCGCCGGCCTGGGGGCACTCGTAGACGAGGACGTGCGCGCGTGCGACGTCGCGGACGTCGGTGTAGGCGGCGACGGCGTTCGGGTAGGCCTTCTTGGTGCCCATCATGTAGGTGGTGATGTGAGAGTTGCTCAGGTTGAGTGGCTGCTGCAGCGAGGGTCCAATCGTGAAGGACGGCAGCACCACCGCCAGCTCCAGACCCCTCTTGGCCGCCTCCTCGGTCGCCGTCATCTCCGCTGTCATCTTCGCGCAACAGTATATGTTCTTCATCACACATATGCACGTGAAGTAGGTAGACAAAGATTAGTCGTCGTCCACTTGCGATCGATATTGGGTCTCAATATATTGATCATCTTAGATCTTACGCCAGTTCGATTGCAGAACTCATAGTCGCTCCAGCAGGTCTCGTCGAGCACTACGTCGGGGCTCCGGTTAGGGTCCATGTGGACGGCGCCGTAGGACGAAGTGAACACCACGCGCCGCACGCCCGCCTCCGCCGCCGCGCGGATCACGTTCCTGGTTCCCTCAACGGCGACCGGAACCAGTTCCTGCAAGCCGGCAGCACCAGCCTAGGTAATCAATTAAGCAAGTGAGACTCGATCGAAGCAGGGAGTGAGTCAGTTTGTGTAACTAACGGGGTCGTTGGACACCGGGGAGGCGACGTGGAAGACGCCGTGGCACCCGGTGAAGGCGGCACGGAGGCTGCCGCAGTCCAGGACATCGGCGCGGCACAGTGAAAGCCTTTTCTCCGCTCCATCCAGGGCAAGCAGGTGGGCGTTCTTGACATCAGCTTGACAAACGCAAACCAATCCTCGAGAAAATGAAGATCCAGGCACAGCAAGCAGGTGGGCGGTTTAAATTGCACTACTTACCGGGATCACTGGCAGTCGCTCTGACATGGTAGCCACGGAGGAGGAGCTCCTTCACCACCCATGACCCAATGAAGCCTCCTGCCCCCGTCACAGAAACCAGCTGCTGCTTCTCGCCATTGTTGTCACTGGACGCCATGGTAATTAATTAATGCTCCACGTCGATCAAGCTCCATCTCACTTTTGCATTCGGTTCACAGAATAAATAGATGGAATGGAACCATGTCAAGGCGAGACGTCACTGCATGCTTGAGTAATTAATGGAGCTTTTTCAGCGGTACTCCAGGGAGGTACCATCCGGTACGTACGGCGGCGGTGTACCTAGCTACTCCCTGAAAACAAACTACATCAGTACGATGGATGGATGAATCGATCGACCTAAGAAATATCAAGCTAGACAGCAATATTAACCGTCATAGGCAAATTAGATATGGTGGGTATATATATACCATGCATTCTCCAGACAAGAGTATCTCTCATAAACTTCATAAGGAAATCCAACTCAACATGGAACTAAATCCCACATCTCCACATGCATGAATGGTCATATGAGATTTTACGTGAATTATTTGGACTTTATATTCAAACACTTCTTTACAAGTAAATTCTAACACTTTGACGCAGTGTCTGCCCACGGCAGAGGGAGCAATATCCCTCACTACGGGCGAGACGTACATGAGCTTTTTTCAAGGGTACTCTCAAGGTACCGGTATGTATGACCTGGATTAGATTTCATCTAGTTCAAAATCCTCCCCAATCCACTCCAATCCACCTATGAGTGGATTAACCGAACATGGCCTAAGTATTTTCTCGAGGATGTATCGATATTAATTTTTTGTGCCGCGATATTTGACGGAGAGCCGTAGGGGCGACAGGGAGGGCAATCTAGGAAATCACCCTCACTCCGACAATGATCGTGGAATCTACCTCGCTAGAGGAAACCTGTAGATATCTGCAGAGCTATCTCTGTAGGACTCCGATCTTAGAGGAGTGTGATCTGGGGTTGATGTCTTTGAATTAACATTGAAGAAGAGGGACGAGAAGAAGCTAAGGCAGAGAAGATGGCTGAGGTTCTATCTGTGACAGATAGGGTAGTAGTAAGTGATTGCCGACCTTCTCTATGTGTAAGTCCAAGGCTAAGACAACGATGGCGCCGATGCGCTAGCCATAAACTTTTGTGCTACATTCTTTTGATGCAAAGGAATGCATCGTGGTGCAACGATTGAAGAAACAAGGCTCCAGATCACCATGTTGTTCGTCGGAAAGGGGGAAGATCACCATCTTCATCTTCGACGTCGATGAGACTTACTCAAGTTCAATGAACGATGGTCCCAAGTTCAATTCTTTATCTAATACAATCGGCCATGTGGGCCCAAAATCAGATTATGTTGAGCCTGTGGAAAATTTGGTTGGCCATAAGGCTCTTCGTCAACTGCTAGGGTTTACCAGGAAAAAACTTTCACAATCGGTGCTGATAAACTGGCAAGGCGAGCGGAGGAGCGGCTCACCTTGTGCCACGCCGACGTCCTAGAGTACGGCGGCCTCCGCGCCGCCTTCTAGGGATGCCACAGCGTCTTCCAGGTCACCTCCCCGGTGTCCAACGACCCTATCGGTTAATGGCCTCTGCTCACTTGTCGCTTCCCGACGAACGCGAACAAGACGTGGCGCGCTTACTATAGCCCGGCTTACTATGCTGCTTGTAGGAGCTCGTGCTGGCGGCCGTGGAGGGGACCAGGAACGTGATCAACGCGGCGCCGAACGCCGGTGTGCGACGCGTGGTGTTCACATCCTCCTACGGCGCCGTGCACATGGACCCCAACCGAAGCCCCAACAACATGGTCGATGAGACGTGCTGGAGCGACTACAAGTACTGCAAACAAAGGCATAAGAAACACAATTACCTTTCTTCCCCAATTCTGCGTCGTCAACATCTATATTCTCACAATATGTTGGGCTTCAAACATGTTACAAATATGTTGCGCAAAGACGATGGAGGAGATCGCGACGACGGAGGAGGCTGCCAAGATGGGCGTGGTTAAAAATCAAGTACTCCCTTCGTCTTAAAATAGATGTCACAAACTTTTTTAAATCTGGATGCATCTAGACACTATTTAGTATCTAGATTTATCTGAACTTAGATAAATTTTCGACATCTATTTTGAGACGGAGGGGAGTAGCTAGGTTAAAAATTAAGAAAAAGTGACAATAATGGGTGTACCGACCTCCCTCTCATAGATCCTTCGCCGAAAAGTTTGCCAAGTGCTAGCTCTTAAATATAAATATGTTGCCTATCGACTGATGGAAAGATGGTAGGCAACATATTTAATATGGTATAAGAGCCAGAGGTCTTGAGTTCAAATTCTGGCTAACGCAATATTAAAAATAAATATATACGGACACCCGAATCCACGTCCTAGGTCCGTGGAGAAGAAAAAAAGGCCACCACCCTGAACGTGAGGGAGAGTTTGAGAATATAAATATGTTGCCTATCCCCTTATCACTAGTTCGAACTTTTAGAATAATTGGTTAGGGCAACAATCACGTACATGAGATAGAATCAATCAACCCGCTTCCAACTGCTAGCTTTGCAACGATAAAGTCAACTGGGATTTTGTGCAACAAACGACTTCACATGAAAGGCTTTGATCCAAAATGGTGTGGCTGGATAAATGACATTGTTAATAGAGGTAGTATAGGTATTAGAGTAAACAATGCCATAGGACATTACTTCCAAATAAAAAAAGGTTTACGACAAAGTGACCCACTGTCACCTATTCTTTCTAACCTGGTGGTTGATATGCTTGCTATTTTAATAGCGAGAGCTAAGGAGGATGGTCAGGTAGATGGCCTTAGTCCTCACTTAGTGGAGGGGGAATATCTCTACTTCAGTATGTGGATGTCATAATTTTTTTTTGGAACATAACTTGAAAAAATCTTTTAATATGAAATTGATCTTATGTATATTTAAGCAATTCTCGGGTCTTAAGATTAACATTCATGAAAGCAAAATATTCTGTTTCGGTAAAGAAAAAGATGTGCGGGACAAATATAGAGAAATGTTTGGTTGTGAAGTGGGAGGTTTCCCCTTTAGATATATGGGAATCCCGATTCATTTTAGAAAGTTAAAGAATGGGAAATGGAAGCTAGTAGAAGACCGTTACAAAGTTAAACTTAGTAGCGGGATTGGTAATGAAGGGAATATGCCCTGAGAGGCAATAATAAAGTGTTTATTATGTGTATTTCAAGTATATGATAGATGTTTATTTTGCATGCTATAATTGTATTAATACGGAAACGTTAATACATGTGTGTTTAATAAACAAACAGAAAGTTCCTAGTTATGCCTCTCTCATAAACTAGATCGTTGATTAACAAGATGATCAAAGTTTCCTGATCATAGACATTGGATGTTGTTAATAACGAGGTCACACCATTAGTGTAATGATGTAATGAACATTTATCCGAAGTATAGCATTACGATCAAAGTCATTGAGTTTATATTGCTATAACAACTTACGATCCTTAGACCATGAGATCATGTCAATCACTAACACTGAAAGAGTTTCTTGATGACATCAAACGTCACACCGTAACTGGGTGATTATAAATATAGCTTCAGAACTACTAAAGTGTTATATTGAGGCTCATGGATTGGGAGTGGAATTTGTTCATCCTGATGACGGGTAGATATACTCTGGGCCCTCTCGGTGATATCACATTGGTTAGCTTGCAAGCAAGTGATTTGATCACTAGAATATTATATCACGGGAACGAGAAAATAGTGCATGTCGGTAACAAAATCAAACTAGGTATGGAGATACCGATGATCGAATCTCGGACATGTAATATATCGTGAAACAAAGGGATTAAGATACTAGCGTAAAAGGTTCCGACGATCACAGAAAAGTCATCGTTAAATGTGTGGGAGTCAGTATGGATCTCCAAGTCCCGCTTCTGATTATTGATCGAAGAAGGGTCTCGATCATGTCCGCATTATTCGAGAAATGTAGGGTGGCACACTTAAGGGACACTGACATCCAATTGGAGCAAAAGTTTCATTCCGGAAAGAATAACAAGCGCAAAAATTTATTTCACTAGATACCAAAACATGTTTTTAGGTGAAATTGCAGAAAGTGTTTTTGCATGTGAAATGGAATACTAGCAAGGGGTTTTATGTGAATATTTGTCATTAAAGTAATTGACAAAATTCTGAATAAATAAAAATTATTTTATTTAATGAGAGTTTACATTAAATTTGGTGGAAATTTAATAACAATTTTGAGTGGGATTTTGAGTGGAGGGAATTGAAGAGATTTTTGTGAGTGGAGTGTCCACCCACATGAATGAAGGAGGGGAGGGGGCAGCCCCCATGGCCGGAGGCCACCCCCTTGGGTGCCCCTCTCCTCCTATAAAAGGCACCCCCTCTCCTCTCTCTCTCTCTCACTCACACCTCCTCGTGAACGATCTTTCTCCCCCTCTAGAATTTATCCCCCATGGTCTCGGACTAGAGAGATACATGTTCCCGGTGGCTATTCGGAAAGAAAGGGTTGTGCTTCCGCTGCATCGCTGGAGCGAGGAGGCGGAGGTTGCTCGGTGTCTTATACGTGTGTGCAAGCACGGATGCGCTGCTGTTTTGCGGCGCTAGGACTTCCTCTCGATCTTGAGATCGGCAAGAGATCGTCTATATCAACCACGAGTTTAACTCGTTAAGCTTTGTCGGTCTTTAAGGGTATGTTCTCTACGGATATACATCCGTCCGTTGTTTGTATCTAGTAGATAGATCTTGGTACATAGTTCCCATCATAGGATTTTTTTTGTTTTATATGCTACGAACCCTACAGTGGTATCAGAGCCAGATCTATGCGTAGATGCTTTACACGGGTAGTACACCTATGAGTATGTGGGCGATGGTGATCATGTATGGGTTCATAGCATGGAAAACAAAAAATTTCTACCGCATACAAACAAACAAGCCAAGATCTATCTACTAGATTGTAGAAACGTGTCGATAGAATAACTCACCCTCGAAGATTCCAAAGTGTTTAACAAGAGCGGATTCTCGTGGGTGATGTAGTCGTACTCTTGCCGATCTCAAGATCGTGTAGACGATCCTTCTGGCGCTGCGTTCGAGCGCTTCATGATCGATCACACGTTCAAGATCGATGAAGACCTTCCTCTCCCTTGTTCCAGCAGGCAGCAGAGGTTGTAGCACTCTCCTCGCAATTCCGGCAGCACGACGGCGTGGTACCAGAAGTAGAGGGGAGATCTCGCAGGGCTTCGCCTTAAGCCGGAGCGAGTATGGTGGACTATGAGAGAGGCCTTGGCGATCTAGGGTTTAGAGGCACCAAGGAGAGAGGGCTAGGCCGGTGGATAGGGAAAGGGTAGAGCCCCAAGTCGGCGGCTAGGGCAAACCCTAGGGCGGCGGCGGATGCAGGAGGGCCGGCGGCTAGGGCTAGGGTCTAGAGGAGAGAGGTGTAGGATAGAGGGGCACCCCTGCCCCTCCTTATATAGGTGGGAGGGCGCCGGTTGGGAGGAGGGAGTCCTCAACTCGCCTCCTTGGCGGCTGTAGGGAGGACTTCCTCCCCAAGTAGGTTTCCTACTCTCCCTCCACCAAGCAAACTTGCCGTTTGACTTTTCAAATTGGCGTTTGACTTTTCAAACTAGGATTTGATTTATCCCTTTATTTTGCTCAACGATGACACCTAGTACATGGTGCAACCATTCCAACTTGTTATGACACATACATGTACCCTTCCCCTCTGGAGTGTCGTACCTTCCGGACCCTTCTAGAACATTCCCGATGAAAACACCGGAATCATTCTCCAACTCTGAAACAGGACTTTCCTTATATGAATATTATTCTCTGGACCATTCCGTATCTCCTCGTGATATCCCGGATCCCATCCGAGACTCCGAACAACATTCGGTCTCTTACTCATCATTCCATAACTACTCAACAACATTGAATCCTTAAGTGTGTCTCCCTACGGTTCGTGAATTATGTGGACATGATCGAGACACTTCTCCGAACAATAACCAATAGAGGAATCTGGAAATTCATATGGCTCCCACATATTTCTACGATTACTTTGCGATCGAATGAACCACTTACATACGATACCAATTTCCCTTTGTCTCACGATAGTTTACTTATTCGAGGTTTTGATCGTCGGTATCTCTGCATACCTAGTTCAACCTCGTTACTGATAAGTACTCTTTTCTCGTTCCCGTGATATGTGATCCCTTGTGATCCAGTCACATGCTTGCAAGACAATTGGATGACATTCCGCCGAGAGGGCCCAGAGTATATCTATCCGTCATATGGATGGACAAATCCCACTCTTGATCCATGTGTCTCAACCCATACTTTCCGAACACTCAATGCCACCTTTATAACCACCCAGTTACTGTGTGGTGTTTGATGTCATCAAAGCATCCTTCTGGTGATGGTGATAAGCATGACCTCATGGTCGAAGGAATTCGGTTACTATGTATCAGAAAGCATATAGCAATTGAACTATTAAAATGACTTGATCTTTATGTGTAACACCCTCAGAATCGGCCCTATGCAAGTTTTAGCGAAACTCGCCAAACCCGCATAGAAACGATTCGAAGGTGCCCACCAGGCACTTTCGTGCGGGTGGAAAGCAAAGTAATAACATTACACAACAGTCCTCGATGGGACCCACAGAACAGATATATATACAACAGCGACTCAAAGAGTCAAGAATACATATATAATACACAAAGATCCCAAATCACCTTGAAAATGACAGAGCGTCCGACTACGGGCAAGATGCAAATGGGGCTAAGAGCCCTGAAGAATAACCAATGCCCATAACCCCGCCAAGCGGGAAGGGTAACCGCTAACGACGCCGATCTCAAAACCTGCTTAAACAAAAGGGTGCCGACAAAGGGCAAAGGAAAAAGAAGGAGCGTCGATCGAGGCCAAGACACTACGAGGCTAGAATTCGGCGGTCCTCGCCTACATAGGTATGGTGGACTGAAGCGGCAGCGGCAACATGCGCTAAACAACCTATAGAGACTCGATACAACTAGCGACTATCAGAGAGGGGTAAGAAAGACCTATTCGGATCCAACTTGATACTATCATCAAACAAACCCATCCTGGCGTTTCCCCCTCGAGACCAAACGAGGAAGTCAACCGAGGAACTCACACAGTTGGCAGTTTTACTTATTCAGTTATAGTTGCGACATTTTACTAGTCAGGTTTAGATAATCATCCGGATAAAGTAAGCAGTGGGCACTTTTAGTTAACCATTCCGTTATAGTGGCAACACTTACTAGTCAGATACAATTGTCATGAGATAACCCCAAAACCCAGCAGTTGTTGGTACTTTTACTTAGCCATTCCGTTGTAGTGAAGCTGATTACTAGTCATATCGGATACAAGTCAATTTATAACAGTAAACTTTAGTTATAGTTGTCTATGATCCAAGACCTTGTGCTCCAAGTCGTCCATAACCGCGACACGGCTTCTAAAAGATTTAACCTGCAGGGTGCACCAAAGTATCCACAGCACTTGACCCTTTTGCGAATCCGTTAACATACACCCATCGGTATGTCGGCGGGCCTAAGTCACGACGTTCACCCAAAGCAAGTACATGGGGCCACCCACCAAGTCGACACCCACAACGAAGTCGGCGGTCTCCGAGACGACTGGGGTTTGGGCAAACGGTGAACGACAGAAATCCCAAACGGGACCGACACCGAAACGTGGTGGCCCGATCCTAAAGATAAGTGTGCTCCTCGCACAAACGTAATAAAGCAGTAAACATGGCATAAGTACAGGATAGTAAATAAAACCTCAAACTAGTTTGTGGCCCCCAGTACAATACTTTGAAATCAGGTAATAATCAATGGGCGGCCCATATCTCCCCACCTGTGGTTAGCGCGCTCGATCTCGGAACAGGTGTCAAGAACTCGGGTCCTACGGGACACAAGTGGGCGGTCGGAAACCAATCTTACCTATCACCCACCGATGCCTCTGCTTAATTCAGTTTTAGTTGTTAAACAGTAATTAAAGTGAGCGACAAGTAAAGCCATGATCATCTCCAACGTCAACATGCGGCAATCTCCAACAATTGTGGTACTTGACGACAAGCAAAGCACTTGAGCAAGCGACTACGACACGCGGGTCCAACTATCTACCAAACAACAGGTAATAGGATGTTTCCAAGGCTATATAAGGCTGCAAGGGATATCACGGGTACGAAAAACTAGAGCATCGCAACACAGATAGCAATAGATCAACATGAGGGAATAAATACTATGAAAGTAAGATAGGTAGAAAGGGGGAGATGCTCGCCTGAAAACATTGCCGAAGGTTCAACCGAAGATCGGGACGAAGCTCACATCAACTCAACGGCCTTATCCGCGAAGAACCAAAACACTAGAATAAACACCGGATGCAATATTTAAGATCGGCAGAAGATCGGGCATGATGCATGTATGATGCATGGCATGGCAAGGTGCGATGCAATTAGGTCAATATTAAGTGGAACCGGGGTCCCGACAATTAGTTAGATGGTTCAAGTTGTTCAGCTACCCCGCAATTTAAATGTTGTTTGAACATGGCAAAAGATAGTACCGGTTCGCTACATCAATTTTAAATGAGGCCAATATGAGACTAGATTTGCCCGCATATGGGCCCCATATTTAATTATTAGGTGAATCGGCATAAGGCCCCAAACCACATGATATGCATGCGAGATGAATGATTTGATATGCAACAATTGTATTATAAAATTAGGGTTTCGGGGAGGGGTTCACACATTAGGGGTCTCGACGGTCTTGGGGTTCCGGGGTTCGGGGTCCGGGGTCGGTCTCAGGGTTCAGGGTTCGACGAGTTCGTCCTTGGCGGAAGCGTTCTCGGATAACTGAGGTCGATCTTGTCGTTCCGGAAGCAGGACTTGGGTCGGTGTCGGGGCATCGGACTCGCCCTGGTCGGTGTCGTTCTTGTCGTCGCGACGATCTTGTCGGGCCTGCGAAGTGAGCTTTGAGTATGGCGACGCATGTCGAAGATCTTGTCGGTGGCCTTGTCAACGGGAAGATCTCATCGCATCGGACTTTTGTTGAATCATCTTCGGAATATCTTGACAAAACAAGGAATATATATCTCGCGCGGTTTTGGTATTGTTTGGGTGGCACCACCATCTTCATAGCTCATATGACCTTCACCGTTGTAACCCCAATCCATCACCTCCATTGCTTCCCGTCCATAGCAGCACGTGTAACACCATCTGGGAACACCACTAGCACCATCTTGACAGGAGACACGGGCACCGGGGCAAATGCGGGGTGGAGGCTTTGGGCTCTGCTCAGGGGGATCCCTTCGCAGCAGGGAAGAGGGGCGCGCTGGCACCGCTGCGGACAGAAGGACGAGGGGATGGGCGCCCGAGGCTACGCGACTTGCAGGTGCGGCAGAGAAAGGCGACCGAGGATGCCTTGGAAGAGGGCGACAATGGTAGGGCGAGCCAGGAATCGTGGCCGACGGAAGAGGCAGCAGCGGCGGAGAAGCTGCCAAGGCGCCGGTGGAGAGGCTTGGGGTCGACGGGGGCAAGCCGGAGGGCGAGATGGGGCGGCCTTGCTGCGGACGAGTAGCCTGGGAGGAGGTGGCCACTGACGGGCAGTGGCAGCGGCGGCGAGGCTCAAGGCGGAGATGGAGCGAGCCGCGGGGCCGGGCGGATGACTGGCCGGGAGGAGGTTGGTGGAGGCGAGGAGGCGGCGGGAGGCGGAGGCGGCAGGCTGGGCGAAGAGGCTCGGGTCGGCTCCTGGGCACGGGGAAGCGGAGGGAGCACCGGCGGGGAAGGGGGACTCGGGGGAGAGGAGAGGGCGAGGTGGGCCAAGGCGTGGGCAGCGGGGTGCTCGCTGGCGTCGGTGGAGGAAAAGCGAGGGAGGGGAGGAGGAAGGAGACGGGGCAGGCGGGTTGGGGAGAGGGAGGTGAGCGCGTCGGTGGGGGTGGGTCCCAGGGCAGGGAGGTGGGATCCGGGGGGCAGGCGCGCTGGCGTGTGGGTGCGTGTGTGTGCTGCCTGTGAGGGAGTGGGGTGAGAGAGAGAGGAGAAGGAGGGCTGGGCCAAGTGGCGGTTTGGGATTGGTAGAGGGAGGAAAGAGGGTGAGGTGGCAGCGGTCTATTGGGTGGGGTGAGGTGGAGGCTGGGGTGGGTAGGATAGGACTAGGTAGAAACGGATTTAGAAGGGCGGGTTAGGTGGACCGAATGTATTTTTCTGGGGTGGTCGTTCGGGTCATTCGGCCCGTTCGACTGCCCCACCAAAATAATAAATATTTTTATTTGTTTTACAAACACCGTTTGCAAACCGATATCAGTCACACAAAAATAATCCGGGGACCCGGGGTTTGATATTTGATTAAAGATGGGGCGTTTTAGAAAACCAAACGGGCTTTGCGAAAATAGTTTTAGACAAACATCACATGATGATGACGATGCAATGCACAAATTCAACGCGATTTTCTAGTAGTGGTTTTGCGGGATGCCACATTATGCTACGCTTATCTATAGGAGTATGTCCATCATACCATTCTCCTAACGATATGATCTTGTTGTTAATAACATCTCAATGTTCATGATAGGGAAACCACAATCATTTATTAACCAACAAGCTAGTATTATGAAGAGGCTTTACTAGGGACTCTAATTTAGTTTACAAATCAGACAAGTATTAATGTTTCCTTGTTAATACTGTTATAGCATGAATGTAAACATTTATCATAGACACAAAGATATAATAATAACTACATTTATTATTGCCTCTAGGGCATATCTCTCCAACCGATCATGTTGTTGCTTCTTAGTTGTAATTTTGGATATTGGTGGCATAGTGGGATGAAGCGGCCCGGACAAATTTTACATGTCCTCGCACATGAGACCTGTTCCAGGCTTGACATGCAACTAGTTTGCATAAGTGGCTAGCGGGTGTGTGTCTCTCCTACTATAGTCAATATCTATTTTGCAACGAGTTGTTAACAATTTGGTTATCCTCGTTGTGGTTCATGTTCATAGGTAAGAACGGTTCTATTTTCGAAATCCCTAAGCCACGTAAAACTTGCAATGGATAAATTAGAGGTGTCTAGTTTAGATTGTTACTGGGCTAGTGTTATGATATGGTAATGTTGTAAGTAGAAGTATGAGATGATACTCTTACAACATACATAACGTGTAAGTTCCATAGACCTTGGCCTTACACATAAAGGTATGATAGTGATCATACCACGGTGCACATGATAGAGATCATATGCGGAAACCATATCATTTCACTAATAAACATGTGATGTTTGATAACATCTTATATTGCTTGTTTGGTGTTTTATTAGCATAATAATATGATCCCTCATTTAAATATCAAGATAAGAATATGTTCTTCCTTTAGTATGCACCGATTATGTTTTTGTCGCTCCAAGACATCACGTGGTGATCGGGTGTTCTTGGATCCATGACCATATTTCGGGTGTAAGATAGTTACACACGCGAATACTAAGGTTCTAACTTGGCGAGCCTAGCATGTACAGACATGGCCTCGGAACATGGACCGAAAGGTTAAGCATGAGTCATATAGTAGATATGATGCCCATTTGGTGCTCGCCTTTGAAGCTACACCGACTCACGTGATGATCGGACTTCGTGTAGTGGATTTGGTTCATGTAATCACCAAAAAGGCACGAGGGATGTCGTTTTTGAGTGGGAGTTCATTCGTAATGTGGATTAGTTGAACTCAATCTATCATAAACTTAGTCTAAACTTTACAAATTATATTGTAGATGGCACCACCTGCTTTTACTTTCGATGTGTTCATGGAGAAAGAGAAACTTGCAGCGAACGGTAGCAACTTTACTGAATGGGCCATGAATTTGAGGATTCTCCTCTCTGATGCACAAAAGCAATATGTGCTAGAAGCGCCTCTAGGACCCTCACCTTTCGATGATGCCCCTGACGAGAAGAATGTCTATCATACTCGTCAGGAGGACCACAACTTAGTTCATTACGGCATATTGTATGGGCTAGAGCCGGAACTTTGAAAGCGTTTCAAAAACGGCAATGCATTTGATACAATGGGTGAATTGAAAATGATTTTCGACATACATGTTGCTGTAGAGAGCTACAATGCTTCAGAAAAGTTCTTTAGCTGCATGATGGAAGAGCACAACTCCATAAGTGAGCATGTACTCAAGATGTCAGGTTACGCCGATAAGCTTGTGTCCTTGGGAATAACGATTCCCATTGACTTAGGCATCCATCGTGTTCTACAGTCTCTGCCACCTAGCTATAAGAGCTTCGTGATGAACTATAATATGCAAGGCATGAAGAAGTCTCTCCCCGAGCTTCTGTCAATGCTTAAAACTGCAGAAGTGGAGATCAAGAAGGAACATAAAATGTTGATGATCAATAAGAATACTGGTTTCAAGAAAGACAAGAAGGGAAAACAGAAGGGAAGTAAGGGCGGCAGGTCAGTTGCCGTGCCTGACAAGAAACCCCGAGTTGGACCTAATTCTGATACCGAGTGCTATTATTGTAAGGGGACTGTCCACTAGAAGCGCAACTGCCCCAAGTATTTGGCAGACAAGAAGGCCGGCAAGGCAAACAAAGGTATATATGATATACATGTTATTGATGTGTATTTGACTAGTGCTCGCAGTAGTACCTGGGTATTTGATACCGGTTCAGTTGCTAATATTTTTAACTCGAATCAGGGGCTGTGGAACAAGCGACCGCTAGCAAGGGGTGAGGTCAAGATGTGTGTCAGCAATGGATCAAGCGTTGATGTGATCGCCGTCGAAACGCTTTCTCTCCACTTACCGCCGGGATTAGTAATAAACTTAAATAATTGTTATCTGGTGCCAGCACTGAGCATAAACATTGTATCTGGATCGTGTTTGATGCGAAGTGGTTATTCATTTAAATCCGAGAACAATGGTTGTTCTATTTATATGAATGAAATCTTTTATGGTCATGCACCGATGATGTATGATTTATTTCTATTGAATCTCGATAATAGTATTACACATATTCATAATGTTGATGCTAAAAGGATTAAACTTAATGATGATATATCCGCATATATGTGGCACTGCTGTCTAGGTCATATTAGCGTTAAACGCATGAAGAAGCTCCATTCAGATGGACTTTTGGAATCACTTGATTTTGAATCATTTGATATATGTGAGTCATGCCTTATGGGCAAGATGACTAGAATGCCTTATTGTAAATCATACATTCTGATGTATGTGGTCCAATGAGTGTGTCGGCGCGAGGTGGATATCGTTATTTTGTTACTTTCACGGATGATTTGAGTAGATACGGTTATATATACTTGATGAAACACAAGTCTAAAACCTTTGAAAAGTTCAAGGAATTTCAGAATGAAGTGGAAAATCATCGTAATATAAAGATCAAATTTCTACGGTCCGACCGTGGAGGTGAGTATCTAAGTTACGAGTTTAGCACTCACATGAAACAGTGTGGAATTGTTTCACAACTCACACCTGCCGGAACACCACAGCGAAATGGTGTGTCGGAATGTCGTAATCATACTTTATTGGATATGGTTCGATCTATGATGTCTCTGACGGACTTGCCATTGCCATTTTGGGGTTATGCACTAGAAACTGCTGCATTTACTTTAAATCAGGCATCATCTAAATCCGTTGAAAAAACACCATATGATTTGTGGTTTGGAAACAAACCTAAGCTGTCATTTCTTAAAGTTTGGGGATGCGATGTTTATGTGAAGAAACTTCAACCGGATAAACTCGAACCCAAAGCGAAAAAATGCGTTTTCATAGGATACCCTAAGGAAACAATTGGGTATTCCTTCTATCACAAATCCGAAGGCAAGGTTTTTGTTGCCAAGATTAGATCATTTCTAGAGAAAGAGTTTCTCGCGAAAGGTGTGAGTAGTCGGAAGGTAGAACTCGAAGAGGTTACTGAACCTTCTCTTCAAAGTATGACGAGTAGCGCAGCGCCGGAAGTCGTTCCGGAGTTGGCTTCACCAGTTGAAGAAGGAACTAATAATAATGATCATGAAACTCTGAAAGAGAGTACTACCGAACCTCGCAGGTCTAGCAGGACGCGTGCAGCTCCCGAGATGTACGGAAATCCTGTCATGAATTTCATGGTAGATGAAAATGATGACCCTGCGACATATGAAGAAGCGATGATGAGCCCAGATTCCAACAAATGGTTAGAAGCCATGAAATCCGAGATGGAATCCATGTATGAAAATCAAGTTTGGAACTTGGTGGAATTACCTCACGGCCAAAAGGCCGTAGATAATAAATTGATTTTCAAAAGAAAAACTGATGTTGATGGTAATGTGACCGTCTATAAAGCTCGACTTGTTGCAAAGGGGTTTCGACAAATTCAAGGAGTTGACTACGATGAGACATTATATCCCGTAGCGATGCTAAAATCAGTTAGGATTATGTTAGCAATGACTGCATATTTCGATTATGAGATCTGGCAGATGGATGTCAAAACCGCGTTCCTCGATGGCAATATTGAAGAAGAGTTGTATATGATACAACCAAAGGGTTTTGTCGATCCTAAGGATGATAACAAGGTGTGCAAGCTTCAGCGATCCATCTATGGATTGAAGCAAGCATCACGAAGGAATCTCCGCTTTGATGAGGTGATCAAAGAGTTTGGATTTGTCCAAACTTATGGAGAAGCTTGTATTTACAAGAAAGTGAGTGGAGCAATGTGGCATTTATGATATTATATGTGGATGACATATTATTGATCAGAAATGATATAGATCTTTTAAACAGTGTTAAAAGTTATCTAAACAAGAAATTTTCAATGAAGGACCTAGGTGAAGCGTCATACATATTAGGGATACAGATCTATAGATATAGATCTAGGCGCCTAATAGGGCTATCACAAAGTACATACCTTGATAAGATTTTAAAGAAGTTTAAAATGGACGAAAGTAAGAAGGGGTTCTTACCTATGTTGCAAGGCACGACATCTGGTAAGACTCAAAGTTTGGCTACGGCAGAAGAAAGAGAGATAATGGACAAAGTCCCCTATGCTTCAGCCATAGTCTCTATAATGTACGCCATGCTATGTACAAGACCGGATGTGACACATGCTATTAGTTTGACTAGTAGGTACCAATCGGATCCAGGTTCGGAACACTAGAAAGCGGTCAAGGATATCCTTAAGTACTTGCGAAGAACTAAGGATATGTTTCTTGTATACAGAGGTGAAGAAGAGCTCATCGCTAAGTGTTATGTCGACGCTAGCTTTGATATCAATCCGGATGACTCTAAGTCTCAATCCGGATACGTATTTCTCATGAATGGTGGAGCGGTTAGTTGGAGGAGCTCCAAACAACCTGTGGTGGCGGGATCAACAATGGAGGTCGAATATGTTGCTGCTTCGGAAGCGGCTCGGGAAGCAGTTTGGATGAAGTAGTTCATATTCGAACTAGGTGTGATTGCAAGCGCGTTGGACCCAATGGTGATCTATTGTGACAACAATGGTGCCATTGCCAATGCCAAAGAACCAAGGTCTCACAACTATTCCAAGCATATTAGGCGCCGGTTTCACTCCATCTGAGAACATGTCAAGGATGGAGATATAAAGATTTGTAAAGTACATACGGATCTCAATGTAGCAGATACGTTGACTAAAACTCTTCCTAGAGCAAAACATGATCAACACCAGAACTCCATGGGTGTTAGATACATCACTATGTAACTAGATTATTGTCTCTACTGCAAGTGGGAGACTGAAGGGAATATGCCCTGAGAGGCAATAATAAAGTGTTTATTATGTGTATTTCAAGTATATGATAGATGTTTATTTTGCATGCTATAATTGTATTAATACGGAAACGTTAATACATGTGTGTTTAATAAACAAACATAAAGTTCCTAGTTATGCCTCTCTCATAAACTAGCTCTTTGATTAACAAGATGATCAAAGTTTCCTGATCATAGACATTGGATGTTGTTAATAACGAGGTCACAACATTATTGTAATGATGTGATGAACAATCATCCGAAGTATAGCATTACGATCAAATTCATTGAGTTTATATTGCTATAACAACTTACGAAGTGATCCTAATCCTTAGACCATGATATCATGTCAATCACTAACACCAGAAGAGTTTCTTGATGACATCAAACGTCACACCGTAACTGGGTGATTATAAAGATGGCTTCAGACCTACTAAAGTGTTATGTTGAGGCTCATGGATCGAGAGTGGAATTTTTTTATTCCGATGACGGATAGATATACTCTGGGCCCTCTCGGTGATATCACATTGGTTAGCTTGCAAGCAAGTGATTTGATCACTATAATGTTATATCACGGGAACAAGAAAAGAGTGGATGTTAGTAACGAAATCAAACTAGGTATAGAGATACCGATGATCAAATATCCGACATGTAATATATCGTGAAACAAAGGGATTAAGATACTAGCGTAAAAGGTTCCGACGATCACAGAAAAGTCACGTTGAATGTGTGGGAGTCAGTATGGATCTCTAGGTCCCGCTTCTGATTATTGATCAGAGAATGGTGTCGATCATGTCCGCATTATTCGTGAACCGTAGGGTGGCACACTTAAGGGACACTGGCATCCAATTGGAGCAAAAGTTTCATGCCGGAAAGAATAACAAGCGCAGGAATTTATTTCACTAGATACCGAAACAGGTTTTTAGGTGAATTTGCAGAAAGTGTTTTTGCATGTGAAATGGAATACTAGCAAGGGGTTTTATGTGAATGTTTGTCATTAAAGTAATTGATAAAATTCTGAATAAATAAAAGGAGTTTTATTTAATGAGAGTTTGCATTAAATTTGGTGAAAATTTAATAGCAATTTTGAGTGGGATTTTGAGTGGAGGGAATTGAAGAGATTTTTGTGAGTGGAGTTTCCATCCACATGAGTGAAGGAGGGGAGGGGGCAAACCCCATGGCCGGCGTCCACCCCCTTGGGTGCCCTCCTCCTCCTATAAAAGGCACCCTCTCTTCCCTCTCTCACTCACACCTCCTCGTGAAGGATCTCTCTCCCCCTCTAGAATTTATCCCCCATGGTCTCGGACTAGCGAGATACATGTTCCCGGTGGCTATTCGGCAAGAAAGGGTTGTGCTTCCGCTGCATCGCTGGAGCGAGGAGGCCGAGGTTGCTCGGTGTCTTGTACGTGTGTGCGAGCACGGATGCGCTGCTGTTTTGCGGCGCTAGGACTTCCTCTCGATCTTGAGATCGGCAAGAGATCGTCTACATCAACCACGAGTTTAACTCTTTAAGCTTTGTCGGTCTTCAAGGATATGTTCACTACGGATATACATCCGCCGTTGTTTGTATCTAGTAGATAGATCTTGGTACATAGTTCCTATCGTAGGATTTTTTTTGTTTTCTATGCTGCGAACCCTACATGTAAGTTGCTTTCCTATGGAGATGGTGTAATACTCATCAATTATGTGCTTACTAGCTTGCCCATGTTTATGCTTTCCTTTCTCGAAATACCCATAGGGGTGTGTAAGAGATTGGATTTCTTTCGATCGAGATTTTTCTGGCAGAGCGATGGCCATAAAAGAAAGTATAGACTTTCTAAGTGGAATATTATGTGCCGCCCCAAAGATCAAGGGGGAATTGGGATAGAGATTTTACAAATTAAAAATAAGTGTTACTTAGAAAGTGGATGTTTAAACTCTTAAATGAGGAAGGGGTTTGGTAAGAGCTACTCCAAAATAAATATCTTCACTCACATACCCTATATCAAGTTAGTGCTAAACCGATTCACCATTTTGGAAAGGATTGATGAAGGTAAAAGGAGAGTTTTTTATAGGGGCTCTTTTAAAGTTGGGAATAGCCTAGATACAAGATTTTGGGAGGATTCCTGGATGGGGGAGATGCCCCTTGCCGAGAAGTACCCCTCGCTATATAATATCTCCCTATACAAGAACGTTACCATGGCAACGGTTCTTTAGGGGTTTCCAATAAATATAGCGTTTAGAAGAAACCTAACCAGAAACAAATGGACGAGATGGCTACATCTTCTTAGACGATTAATAGACATTAATTTGACTACTAAAAATGATAAGTTTGTTTGGAATCTTACCTCATTTGGTG
Organism: Avena longiglumis; assembly: GCA_030063025.1. Lineage (NCBI taxonomy): Eukaryota > Viridiplantae > Streptophyta > Magnoliopsida > Poales > Poaceae > Avena > Avena longiglumis. The sequence goes on along the minus strand of CP125978.1, from coordinate 494,426,478 downwards.
CCTTTTCGGTAAAGTCAATGTATCTTGATTTTACGAAAATATTTGTGAAAAATGAAGGAACCACATGAAAATCTTTATTTTCATGTAGTTCCTGCATAAAAAAGTCATTCTAACTAAAGACAATCTGCTAAAAGGAAATTAGCAAGGGGATAAGTCTTGTTGTTTCTGTGATAAGGAGGATACTATCAATCATTTGTTTGTGCATTGCCCACTTGCGCAGGTGGTGTGGCGCATTGTACATATAGCTTTCGGTTTGGCAGCCCCAACAAATATCTCTAATCTTTTTGGAAATTGGTTGCATGGAATAGAAAAGAATATTAAAGGCCAGATTAGAGTTGGCATATGTGCTCTTTTATGGGATATTTGGCATGTTCGGAATGATCTTACTTTTAACAAGTCAAATCGTTCTTCTTTTATGCAGATTATTCCTCTAGCTATTCACTGGATCCGTTCGCGGTTATGTCTACAGTCGAGGGCACACCGACAAGCCATAAAATTTGGGTGCAGCCGCCTGAGAGTTATTCAGCCGATGTAGCTGGCAGCTTATTAATAGGATCACGTGTTGGGACCTTGGCGCTCCCCCTTTCTTGTTGTTTTTAGGTGGCTAGTCCATATGGAAACTCTTTTTGATCGGTGATTGGTTTGTTATAATAATCTTGAGACAGCTATGGCTGGGGTACTTTGGTTCTCAATCTATACTCTATACCTCTATACCTCTATATCTATATCTATATCTATATTTATATCTATATCTATACCTTAATAATAAAGCACGAAGTGTTTCTCCCGGTCCAACACTTTTTTGGACGGGTTTTCCCTCCCACCAAACCATATCTCTACTATATAATTTGTCTAGAGGTGGTTTTCGTCTGGTTTTCGTCCGTCGGCCTGTTTTGCAAAATAGCCCCTCAAGTTGTTTCAAATCAACCCGCGGTCCAGTTAAAATCGGCATTTTTGCACTTTAGTCATTGTGTGGCTGTGAATATGAATTGAAGCCTCGCTACTGCCGGTCAGACCGGCCGAGACTGGAGCACCGCCGCCGATTCAGCCCAAGGTAGACCTTCAGGAACAGAGGGAGGTCGACATCTCGGCGGCGCCGGAGCTTGCAGATGGAGGCGATGGAAGGCGGCAGCGCGCGAGGAAGGAGGGACTATGCCTCCCATTGTGGGCGAGCTCGGGGACAAGGGGTCCGACGGCGGCGCGCACTCACAGGCGGCAACGAGCGGGGTTTGACGAGGAGGGGCGTCCGGAGTGAACGGGGAGCACAGGAGGCAGGTGAGCAGCAATGATTCCTCTCTCCCATGGCTACTTCCTAATTTTTCCTCTCTTGAGATCGACACAGCCTTGGGACAAACCAGCCGTAAGTAATAATGAACGGCTGGTCCAGCATCCTTGACCAAGTGGTTGGCGCTGGTTCATTCTAATCTTTGAGTCGCTGAAATTCCTTCAGGATCAGCAGCAGTTGTTCATCTCTCCGTTAATTTTCTCTTCAGATCTGGCTATTCTTATTTGTATAGTAGAATATCGGATGGGCAAGCCGCAAGAACATGAAGCTAGAATAGTACTAGAATACTATGATTTTGTATGTCTCGGATTTTGTGCTTCATTTTCTTCGTTGGTGGATACGAGATGTTAATTGTAAGCCTGAGTTTATTATTAAGGGTTGACATTTCTTTTTCTGAGAATTATAACTCACGGTATTAGCTGGAAGAAATAAATTGGTAATTTGAAATAAAATTGACGAGAATTTTATTTTAAGAATAAAAGTATAAAGTGGATTTGAAGAGAAATGTTGTAATCTTGAACAAAACAAGTCCGAGATCACCCATCTCTCAAACCTTTCTCGATTGGTACGTCAATCCAACAAAACTAAAAAATTCGTAAAATCTATCTTCTTTATTTCAATGATGTAGTTCTATAAATGTGCAATTATTAAATAGTTATCTTCGCAATGCATATTTTATGTCTCATTGCAACAAAAACAACGCGCCTCACACACGTCACTTTCCCCTTTCCCTCCGCACGATTCTAGAGGCACCCAGGAGAGTTGAGAGTCGCCTCGTGTCTTCGAGATCTCCTCTGTACCTGCTCTGGCGGCGCCGCCGCTTGGGGTTGGGGAAGAGGAGATACTCGTTGTGTAGAGAGTAGCGGTAGGGGTAGGGTTGTTGGCCTCATGCCTATAGTTTGGAGCAGTGTTAAAGATCCATGCGACTAGATCAGGATCCAGCTAGGGTTCGTCCTCCTCGTCTTGTTGTGTTCTCCGTCCGGCCATGGTGGCAAGGGGAGAGCAGAGCTGACGGCGGCGGAGTGGACCAGCATCTCTGATAATAAACAAGTTGCGCTTATCCACTCCTTCTGGTGGTGTGGTGATGCTCTGCAGGGTGCTCCGTCCGGCCGTGGTGGCGAGGTGAGCGGTTTCTACATGACACCATCAGTTCCTCCTCGAGGGTGGGGAGAGTCACTGCTGCTGATTCGAGTGAATCACATGGCGACTATCATCGTCACCATGATCTGTGGCCGAAAGGGCGGCCCGTTTCGATGCCATGGAAGCATCTCTTCAACCTGTAGAGTGGAGCCTCCCTCCCAGAACCTTGGGCCAGAGTTCACCGCCTTCTCCTCGTCAAGTGGTGCGTTCCCGGCGGCATTTTCTATCTTAGGTTTAGGGTCCTCCTTGCATATGTGCAGGACTGCAATGTAATTTTTCTTTTTTGCTTTGTGTCCTGTTGTAATTTTCTGTACCTATCGAGATTAATGAATGGAAGCAACGGGGTCCTTTGTGACCCCTAACCTATGCAAAAAAATTGTCTCATTGCAACGTATGAGCATGTTTTTTTATATAAAACGTAGAATCTACAGCCGTTGCAACGCACGGGCATTCAGCTAGTATTACCAGCACGAAGTGTTTCTCCCGGTCCAACACTTTTTTGGACGGGTTTGCCCTCCCACCAAACCATATATTACCAGCGAGGCCACAACATATACCGATTCGTTTTAGGGAGGAGATTCCCTCTATCCTCGTTGTTCTTTGTCCAACTCCAGCGTTCCGCTCGGCCAGATTCTCGTGTATTTTAGATTTGACTCGATGTACGCCGCTCTGGCTCCCAAATGTGGCTGTTGGGTACATCGTACAGCGACCTCACGTTCCAGATCTATGCCTTTCCGGCCGGCCAGAATCCCTAATCCCTAATTAAGTGATGACGCTTGCGGCCGCTAGCGACTGAGAGAGGGTTTCTCTCCTTTACAAGCTAAAGGATTTAGGGATAGAATGAGTCGCTATTTTCTCTTTCTCATGGAGCATCGATTGGTTATTTTTAGGAGAGCAGGATCGATTTATATTGGTTATGTACTACACAATGCCCAGTTCTATCAACGGCCAACTGATGCATTCATGGTCGAGGTAGTGAGGACACTATATTGTGGAAATTAACAATGAAACTGTTGCATTGTTAGAGGAGTTGCTGCCAAATCAATATGAGAATAGGACCAGAAGTTGACAATTGGAGGTATGTTTCGTTTTTCCTGGTTTCTCATATAGGGCTATATCCGTATACATTTGTTTTCTATTAAATATCTGTGTATTCAAACCAGTACCCAATTATTGATAAATATATTATTATGGGTTAGCACAAAAGAAAGATGCAAAAGAGTAGCTAATCGACTTTTATCATGCACAATTCCTTAAAGTCTTTCCTTTTCCATTGAAATACTCTGAATCGAGTGTAAAGTGTATTATATTATTAATCAATTAGATAGAACTATATAGGAAGTGGGCAATTGGATGACGAATTTTCCATGGCAGACTGCTTGCGTTTCTACGGGAGATCAGAGAGGACTGCATAGGACTAGCCCCAATGCCCGTTTTTGGAATTGTGGCGACTTCCATGGCTGAGGCCTCCCAGTCTACTGAACAGATGCCAAATATCTTGGAGGTGCTTCTGCTTTACGCGGTACCTGTAAATACAACTACATGCTGTGATTTCTATCAGGTAAACTATGTGCTAATGGCTGCCTTGGGCCAACGGGAGAGAGTTCCACAACTCCCTAATTTAATCTCTAGAGTCTGGATGTTGGTGTTAGACGGGACAGGAGGTCGGTGACAGCGGCGGCACTGACACCGATTTTTGGTTGGGCAGTGAGGGAGCCGAAGAAAAGACCTCCGCCACCGCAGGTTAGGAGGACCGTGGGCTCAGCCCACGTCCGAGTCAGTAACTTAACGCGTCCATGTAGTAGCTAGATGGTTATATCTCCTCCTTTGTGCTTTCATGTATAGATCTTGTGAGCTCCGTTCATGATCAAGATCTAATATATCTGTAATCATGCATATTGTGTTTGCGGGGATCCGATGGATATTGAGATTACTATGTCAGATTTATTAATGGTTTTGTCTTATGATTCTATACATGATCTCCGTTGTTAGTAGCTATCTTGGCCAAGTAGTTGCCAGTGATTCCAAGAGGGGGTATTTATGCTCGATAGTGGATTCATGCCTCTAGTTTCCAAGGGAAGTGACAATAATCTCTTCGGTTGTAGATGTGTTGTTGTCACTAGGAAAATAATGTCTCTTGTTCGTAGAACAAGTGGATTGTTTACCTTACACACTTTGCTTAAAGAAGTTGTCTGTTGCTTGCAACTTAATACTGGAGGGGGGTTCAGATGATAACCTGAAGGTGGACTTCTTGTCATAGATGCAGTTGGATGGCGGTCTATGTATATTGTTGTATTGCTGATGACCCACAAGTATAGGGGATCGCAACAGTCTTTGCGGGTAGTATTACCCAATTTATTGATTCGACACAAGGGGAGCCAAAGAATACTTGCAAGCCTTAACGACTGAGTTGTCAGTTCAGCTGCACCTGGAAATAGTTCTTGGTCATAGAAGTTTATCAGTAGCAACAGTTTGGTAGTAGCAACAGCAAAGCAACAGCAACAACAACAGTGAAACAAGAGCAATAGTAACAGCAACGGTAATAGTAGGATTCAAGTGCGGTAGGCATAGAGATGGATGGACGGGCTTTGCATGGACGAGTCTAAACATGTAACTTCAAGATCTGGGGCATTGCAGATAAATAATAACAAGCATCCAAGTACCAAACAATCCTAGGCATGTGCTCCATATATAGTCATACGTGCTCGCAATGAGAACTTGCACAACATCTTCTGTCCAACCAGCCGTGGCAGCGGGGCCTCTAGGCAACTACTGACAATTAAGGTGCATCAGTAATCACCTAAATACTCCCTCCATTTCCTCTGATCCATATTAGTTTGACTCAAATTTGTCTAGATATGCACTAAAATTTGACTAGATATGTTCATATCTAGGTAAATCTAAGTCAACTGATATGGGCAGAGGGAGTAGCTGATTCTCTAAAAGATCAACATTCATATGTATATAGCATATTAAGATTAAATAGTTCAGTATAAATAAATCGTGAGTATCTATTTTATGATTTTTCTTGTTCTTTCTGCAAAGAACAGAATGCAATCAGACTTGTTAATGGGGCAAAGAACAAAATGCAACAATTGAGATCTAATGGTTGGGTTCAATTTCTTGATAAGGTCACTTTGTTTTGTGAGAAACATGGTCTTGAAGTTTCTTCTATAGATGATAATTATGCGCCTTACGAAAAATCAGCAAGGTATGCTCGTGCTCGAAATCAAACAAATGATGACCACTTCAAAAGAGAAGTATATATTGGTGTCATCGATCAAATTAGTTAAGAGCTTGATAATCGGTTTGACGAGGTTAATATGGACTTATTGTCTTGTATGTCAACCTTCAATCCTTCAAACTCATTTGCTTCTTTTGATGCAAAGAAGGTATGCAAACTAGCTGAGTTTTACCCAAACGATATCCGAGGCAATTATTTGCTAAAGCTTGAATTGCAACTTGATAATTACGTTGATGACGTGAGACGAGATGAGAACTTTCAAGGCCTAGATAATCTTGTTGACCTCTCAGTTAAACTTGTTAAAACAAAGAGGCATAAAGTGTATGATATACTCCCTCCATTCCAAGGCTTAAGGCATATAACTTTTTTGAAAAGTCAAACCATGGAAAGTTTGACCAAAATTTTAGAAAATACTACAAAGAACTATTAAATTTTATAGATACCATGTGAAAATATATTTTATAATGTATGAAAGGGTATGGATAATGTATTGTAAATATTAATATTTTTCTTGAAAAACTTGGTCAAACTTCAGTTGGTTTGACTTTAATAAAATTGAAGTTAAGAAATAAGATGGGTGATAGTTTTTTGGATGATTCTCTAGTCACATACATTGAGGGAGATATTTTTTTCTGAATTTGATGAAGATGATATAGTGGAGACGTTCATGTCATTAAAGAAATGCATGCCACGCAAGTCAAACAAGTACTCCCTCCGCTCCGGTATAAAGGGCCTCTAGCGTTTTTTTGCCTGTTTCAAATTGTGGAGAAAATAAGGCCGGAAAGAATTAATTACTGTTTAATGCCCTCCTAAAAACGCTCCGGGCCTTTTCTTTTGTCATGCATGCAGTTGTGGGAAACGATCTTGCCTGCAGCATTATTTTGGAAACTGAATCGCATGCACTTCCTCTCCTAAAACTAGCCCGCTGGTTGGCTCACATCAATCTCCTTCCTTCCTCTAAACCCAATCGGTATGCATTGGTTCGCTGCAATTTGCTAGAGGCCCTTTATACCGGAAAAGGGAGTAGTATTGTAAGTTTCTTTTATTAATATTTTAGATTGTTAGTATGGTGAGTAGACTTTTAGTATGGTTACTTATGCGTTTTCCATCTTTAATCATCAATTACATATTGTTTACTTATTCTACATCATATTACAATGCAAATTTACAATTTTGTATAGAATTGTCAAATAGATTTTATCTAGATGGTCGCCAAATTTTGGTGCGGCATACCGCCGTCGAAACGTATCGTAATTTTGATGCTCCATGCTTGTTTAGTATCTACTTTGTTTTGCTTTGTCTACACTTTGAGGTGTTCTTATATCTTTTCTAGAACTAACCTATTAACAAGTTGCCACGAGGCTAGTTGTCTGTTTTCTTCTTTTTTGGTTCGAAGGCGTAAAATCAATATTCTCGAATTGGGCGACGGACAAAAGCCAAAGTCAATATTTTACCGTGGGCAACACGAAGCTGTAAGACGGAGGCGGGCGCCAGATGGCTGAGACCCTAGGCGGCTAGGCTGGCCGCTACAGGAAGGTGTGCCCTGGATCGCTCCTTCGCCTATAAGAACCTCCGATGCAGAAACCCTGGACACCTGATCAAAACACCATGAAACCGTCTATAGCCGCCGCCACCATCGTCCCTAGATCGGGGGGATCTGAAGTTCTTCCTGGCACCCTGCCGGAGGGGAGATCATCACGGAGGCCTTCTTCTTCATCATGCCAGCCTCCGGTATGAAGCGTGAGTAGTTCCACCTTGGACTACGGGTCCATGTAGTAGCTAGATGGTTATATCTCCTCCTTTGTGCTTTCATGTATAGATCTTGTGAGCTCCGTTCATGATCAAGATCTAATATATCTGTAATCATGCATATTGTGTTTGCGGGGATCCGATGGATATTGAGATTACTATGTCAGATTTATTAATGGTTTTGTCTTATGATTCTATACATGATCTCCGTTGTTAGTAGCTATCTTGGCCAAGTAGTTGCCAGTGATTCCAAGAGGGGGTATTTATGCTCGATAGTGGATTCATGCCTCTAGTTTCCAAGGGAAGTGACAATAATCTCTTCGGTTGTAGATGTGTTGTTGTCACTAGGGAGAAAACAGCGGTCTCTTGTTCGTAGAACAAGTGGATTGTTTACCTTACACACTTTGCTTAAAGAAGTTGTCTGCTTGCAACTTAATCTTTGGAGGGGGTTCGATGATAACCAAGGTGGACTTCTTGTCATAGATGCAGTTGGATGGCGGTCTATGTATATTGTTGTATTGCCGATGACCCACAAGTATAGGGATCGTAGCAGTCTTTATGTAGTATTACCCAATTTATTGATTCGACACAAGGGAGCCAAAGAATACTTGCAAGCCTTAACGATCGAGTTGTCGGTTCAGGCACACGGAAATAGTTCTTGGTCATAGAAGTTTATCAAGAGTAACAGTTTGGTAGTAACAGAAAGCAAGCAAGAACAACAACAAGGAAACAAGAGCAATAGTAACAGCAACGGTAATAGTAGGATTCAAGTGCGGTAGGCATAGAGATGGATGGACGGGCTTTGCATGGACGAGTCTAAACATGTAACTTCAAGATCTGGGGCATTGCAGATAAATAATAACAAGCATCCAAGTACCAAACAATCCTAGGCATGTGCTCCATATATAGTCATACGTGCTCGCAATGAGAACTTGCACAACATCTTCTGTCCAACCAGCCGTGGCAGCGGGGCCTCTAGGCAACTACTGACAATTAAGGTGCATCAGTAATCACCTAAATACTCCCTCCATTTCCTCTGATCCATATTAGTTTGACTCAAATTTGTCTAGATATGCACTAAAATTTGACTAGATATGTTCATATCTAGGTAAATCTAAGTCAACTGATATGGGCAGAGGGAGTAGCTGATTCTCTAAAAGATCAACATTCATATGTATATAGCATATTAAGATTAAATAGTTCAGTATAAATAAATCGTGAGTATCTATTTTATGATTTTTCTTGTTCTTTTTAAAGAAACGTAATGCAATCAGACTTGTTAATGGGGCAAAGAACAAAATGCAACAATTGAGATCTAATGGTTGGGTTCAATTTCTTGATAAGGTCACTTTGTTTTGTGAGAAACATGGTCTTGAAGTTTCTTCTATAGATGATAATTATGCGCCTTACGAAAAATCAGCAAGGTATGCTCGTGCTCGAAATCAAACAAATGATGACCACTTCAGAAGAGAAGTATATATTGGTGTCATCGATCAAATTAGTTAAGAGCTTGATAATCGGTTTGACGAGGTTAATATGGACTTATTGTCTTGTATGTCAACCTTCAATCCTTCAAACTCATTTGCTTCTTTTGATGCAAAGAAGGTATGCAAACTAGCTGAGTTTTACCCAAACGATATCCGAGGCAATTATTTGCTAAAGCTTGAATTGCAACTTGATAATTACGTTGATGACGTGAGACGAGATGAGAACTTTCAAGGCCTAGATAATCTTGTTGACCTCTCAGTTAAACTTGTTAAAACAAAGAGGCATAAAGTGTATGATATACTCCCTCCATTCCAAGGCTTAAGGCATATAACTTTTTTGAAAAGTCAAACCATGGAAAGTTTGACCAAAATTTTAGAAAATACTACCAAGAACTATTAAATTTTATAGATACCATGTGAAAATATATTTTATGATGTATGAAAGGGTATGGATAATGTATTGTAAATATTAATATTTTTCTTTAAAAACTTGGTCAAACTTCAGTTGGTTTGACTTTAATAAAATTGAAGTTAAGAAATAAGATGGGTGACAGTTTTTTGGATGATTCTCTAGTCACATACATTGAGCGAGATATTTTTTTCTAAATTTGATGAAGATGATATAGTGGAGACGTTCATGTCATTAAAGAAATGCATGCCACGCAAGTCAAACAAGTACTCCCTCCGCTCCGGTATAAAGGGCCTCTAGCGTTTTTTTTCCTGTTTCAAATTGTGGAGAAAATAAGGGCCCGAAAGAATTAATTACTGTTTAATGTCCTCCTAAAAACGCTCCGGGCCTTTCCTTTTGTCATGCATGCAGTTGTGGGAAACGATCTTGCCTGCAGCATTATTTTGGAAACTGAATCGCATGCACTTCCTCTCCTAAAACTAGCCCGCTGGTTGGCTCTGTCATCAATCTCCTTCCTTCCTCTAAACCCAATCGGTATACGCATTGGTTCCGCTGCAATTTGCTAGAGGCCCTTTATACCGGAGCGAAGGGAGTAGTATTGTAAGTTTCTTTTATTAATATTTTAGATTGTTAGTATGGTGAGTAGACTTTTAGTATGGTTACTTATGCGTTTTCCATCTTTAATCATCAATTACATATTGTTTACTTATTCTACATCATATTACAATGCAAATTTACAATTTTGTATAGAATTGTCAAATAGATTTTATCTAGATGGTCGCCGAAATTTTGGTGCGGCATACTGATACGTCAGAAACGTATCTGTAATTTTTGATGCTCCATGCTTGTTTAGTATCTACTTTGTTTTGCTTTGTCTACACTTTGAGGTGTTCTTATATCTTTTCTAGAACTAACCTATTAACAAGTTGCCACAGTGCTAGTTGTCTGTTTTCTTCTGTTTTTTGGTTCCAGAAAGGCAGAAAATCAATATTCTCGGAATTGGACGGGACAAAAGCCAAAGTCAATATTTTACCGTGGGCAACACGAAGCCAGAAGACGAGACGGAGGGCGCCACAGGATGGCCAGACCCCCCTAGGCGCGGCTAGGGCTGGCCCGCGCCTGGGAAGGGTGTGCCCCCTGGATCGCTCCTTCGCCTATAAGAACCTCCGATGCAGAAACCCTGGACACCTGATCAAAACACCATGAAACCGTCTATAGCCGCCGCCACCATCGTCCCTAGATCGGGGATCCAAGTTCTTCCGCACCGCCGAGGGAGATCATCACGAGGCCTTCTTCTTCATCATGCCAGCCTCCAGATGAAGCGTGAGTAGTTCCACCTTGACTACGGGTCCATGTAGTAGCTAGATGGTTATATCTCCTCCTTTGTGCTTTCATGTATAGATCTTGTGAGCTCTGCTCATGATCAAGATCTAATATATCTGTAATCATGCATATTGTGTTTGCGGGGATCCGATGGATATTGAGATTACTATGTCAGATTTATTAATGGTTTTGTCTTATGATTCTATACATGATCTCCGTTGTTAGTAGCTATCTTGGCCAAGTAGTTGCCAGTGATTCCAAGAGGGGGTATTTATGCTCGATAGTGGATTCATGCCTCTAGTTTCCAAGGGAAGTGACAATAATCTCTTCGGTTGTAGATGTGTTGTTGTCACTAGGGAGAAAACAGCGGTCTCTTGTTCGTAGAACAAGTGGATTGTTTACCTTACACACTTTGCTTAAAGAAGTTGTCTGTTGCTTGCAACTTAATACTGGAGGGGGGTTCAGATGATAACCTGAAGGTGGACTTCTTGTCATAGATGCAGTTGGATGGCGGTCTATGTATATTGTTGTATTGCTGATGACCCACAAGTATAGGGGATCGCAACAGTCTTTGCGGGTAGTATTACCCAATTTATTGATTCGACACAAGGGGAGCCAAAGAATACTTGCAAGCCTTAACGACTGAGTTGTCAGTTCAGCTGCACTGAAATAGTTCTTGGTCATAGAAGTTTATCAAGAACAACAGCTTTAGTAGCAACAAGAAAGCAACAAACAACAACAAAGGAAACAAGAGCAATAGTAACAGCAACGGTAATAGTAGGATTCAAGTGCGGTAGGCATAGAGATGGATGGACGGGCTTTGCATGGACGAGTCTAAACATGTAACTTCAAGATCTGGGGCATTGCAGATAAATAATAACAAGCATCCAAGTACCAAACAATCCTAGGCATGTGCTCCATATATAGTCATACGTGCTCGCAATGAGAACTTGCACAACATCTTCTGTCCAACCAGCCGTGGCAGCGGGCCTCTAGGCAACTACGACAATTAAGGTGCATCAAGAATCACCTAAATACTCCTCCATTTCCTCGATCCATATTAGTTTGACTCAAATTTGTCTAGATATGCACTAAAATTTGACTAGATATGTTCATATCTAGGTAAATCTAAGTCAACCGATATGCAGAGGGAGAAATGATTCTCTAAAAGATCAACATTCATATGTATATAGCATATTAAGATTAAATAGTTCAAGATAAATAAATCGTGAGTATCTATTTTATGATTTTTCTTGTTCTTTCTGCAAAGAACAGAATGCAATCAGACTTGTTAATGGGGCAAAGAACAAAATGCAACAATTGAGATCTAATGGTTGGGTTCAATTTCTTGATAAGGTCACTTTGTTTTGTGAGAAACATGGTCTTGAAGTTTCTTCTATAGATGATAATTATGCGCCTACTAAAAAATCAGCAAGGTATGCTCGTGCTCGAAATCAAACAAATGATGACCACTTCAGAAGAGAAGTATATATTGGTGTCATCGATCAAATTAGTTAAGAGCTTGATAATCGGTTTGACGAGGTTAATATGGACTTATTGTCTTGTATGTCAACCTTCAATCCTTCAAACTCATTTGCTTCTTTTGATGCAAAGAAGGTATGCAAACTAGCTGAGTTTTACCCAAACGATATCCGAGGCAATTATTTGCTAAAGCTTGAATTGCAACTTGATAATTACGTTGATGACGTGAGACGAGATGAGAACTTTCAAGGCCTAGATAATCTTGTTGACCTCTCAGTTAAACTTGTTAAAACAAAGAGGCATAAAGTGTATGATATACTCCCTCCATTCCAAGGCTTAAGGCATATAACTTTTTTGAAAAGTCAAACCATGGAAAGTTTGACCAAAATTTTAGAAAATACTACCAAGAACTATTAAATTTTATAGATACCATGTGAAAATATATTTTATGATGTATGAAAGGGTATGGATAATGTATTGTAAATATTAATATTTTCTTTAAAAACTTGGTCAAACTTCAGTTGGTTTGACTTTAATAAAATTGAAGTTAAGAAATAAGATGGGTGACAGTTTTTTGGATGATTCTCTAGTCACATACATTGAGCGAGATATTTTTTTCTAAATTTGATGAAGATGATATAGTGGAGACGTTCATGTCATTAAAGAAATGCATGCCACGCAAGTCAAACAAGTACTCCCTCCGCTCCGGTATAAAGGGCCTCTAGCGTTTTTTTGCCTGTTTCAAATTATGGAGAAAATAAGGGCCCGAAAGAATTAATTACTGTTTAATTTCCTCCTAAAAACGCTCCGGGCCTTTCCTTTTGTCATGCATGCAGTTGTGGGAAACGATCTTGCCTGCAGCATTATTTTGGAAACTGAATCGCATGCACTTCCTCTCCTAAAACTAGCCCGCTGGTTGGCTCTGTCATCAATCTCCTTCCTCTAAACCCAATCGGTATACATTGGTTCCGCTGCAATTTGCTAGAGGCCCTTTATACCGAGCGAAGGGAGTAGTATTGTAAGTTTCTTTTATTAATATTTTAGATTGTTAGTATGGTGAGTAGACTTTTAGTATGGTTACTTATGCGTTTTCCATCTTTAATCATCAATTACATATTGTTTACTTATTCTACATCATATTACAATGCAAAATTACAATTTTGTATAGAATTGTCAAATAGATTTTATCTAGATGGTCGCCCAAATTTTGTGCGGCATCTTGATACGTCGTAAACGTATCTGTAATTTTGATGCTCCATGCTTGTTTAGTATCTACTTTGTTTTGCTTTGTCTACACTTTGAGGTGTTTTATATCTTTTCTAGAACTAACCTATTAACAAGTTGCCACAAAGTGCTAGTTGTCATTCTCTTCTCGCTTTTTGGTTCCGTAAAGCGTAAAATCAATATTCTCGGAATTGACGACAAAAGCCAAAGTCAATATTTTACCGTAGGCAACACGGCCAAGACGAGACGGAGGCGCCACAGATGGCTGCACCCCCTAGGCGGCTAGGGGCGCTACCGGGAAGGTGTGCCTGGATCGCTCCTTCGCCTATAAGAACCTCCGATGCAGAAACCCTGGACACCTGATCAAAACACCATGAAACCGTCTATAGCCGCCGCCACCATCGTCCCTAGATCGGGATCTGTTCTTCTGGCACTGCCGCCGAGGGAGATCATCACGGAGGCCTTCTTCTTCATCATGCCAGCCTCCGGTATGAAGCGTGAGTAGTTCCACCTTGGACTACGGGTCCATGTAGTAGCTAGATGGTTATATCTCCTCCTTTGTGCTTTCATGTATAGATCTTGTGAGCTCCGTTCATGATCAAGATCTAATATATCTGTAATCATGCATATTGTGTTTATGGGATCCGATGGATATTGAGATTACTATGTCGATTTATTAATGGTTTTGTCTTATGATTCTATACATGATCTCCGTTGTTAGTAGCTATCTTGGCCAAGTAGTTGCCAGATTCCAAGAGGGGTATTTATGCTCGATAGTGGATTCATGCCTCTAGTTTCAAGGGAAGTGACAATAATCTCTTCGGTTGTAGATGTGTTGTTGTCACTAGGGAGAAAACAGCGGTCTCTTGTTCGTAGAACAAGAGGATTGTTTACCTTACACACTTTGCTTAAAGAAGTTGTCTGTTGCTTGCAACTTAATCTTTGGAGGGGTTCGATGATAACTCAAGGTGGACTTCTTGTCATAGATGCAGTTGGATGGCGGTCTATGTATATTGTTGTATTGCTGATGACCCACAAGTATAGGGGATCGCAACAGTCTTTGCGGGTAGTATTACCCAATTTATTGATTCGACACAAGGGGAGCCAAAGAATACTTGCAAGCCTTAACGATCGAGTTGTCAGTTCAAATGCACTGAAATAGTTCTTGGTCATAGAAGTTTATCAAGAGCAACAGTTTGGTAGTAGCAAAGAAGCAACAAAGAACAACAACAAAGAAACAAGAGCAATAGTAACAAGAATAATAGTAGGATTCAAGTGCGGTAGGCATAGAGATGGATGGACGGGCTTTGCATGGACGAGTCTAAACATGTAACTTCAAGATCTGGGGCATTGCAGATAAATAATAACAAGCATCCAAGTACCAAACAATCCTAGGCATGTGCTCCATATATAGTCATACGTGCTCGCAATGAGAACTTGCACAACATCTTCTGTCCAACCAGCCCGTGGCAGCGGGGCCTCTAGGCAACTACTGACAATTAAGGTGCTCCTTTTAATAGAGCACCAGAGCAAAACATTAACACTCCTTGAACACATGTGATCCTCACACCACAACCATCCCCTCCGGTTGTCCCAATTATTGTCACTTTGAGGCCTTTGGATCTGGATAATGATATGTGTACACAACTTGCAGATAAGATCACAAACAATACTATCATAATGATTCAATAATAATTTCAGATCTGAGATCATGGCACTCGGGCCCTAGTGACAAGCATTAAGCACAACAAGTTGCAACAAAGTCAAATAGCACTGATATAGATACTAGGCACTATGCCCTAACAGATCTTATTCGATTACACGATAGAACTCATCCAATCCCTACCATCCCCAAGCCTACAGCGGGTGATTACTCACTCATGGATTAGGGAAACATCGATGGTTGATGGAGATGCGTTGGTGATGATGATGGCGATGATCCTCTCCAAATTCTCCGTCCCGGTAGGGTGTCAGAACGGAGTTTCTGGATCCAAATCTTGGTTTCTGGTGGCGGCGGCGGAGCGGAACTCTTTCTGGAAAACTATCGAACGCCCTCGATTTTTAGGTCGAAAGGCAACTTATAGGCGCAGAGGGAGGCTGAGGGGGTGCCTGGGGTGGCTGCACCCCCTCCAGGCGCGACCAGTGGTGGGCCCGCTCCTAGGGTGGGTGTGGGCCCCCTAGGCCTCCTCTCCATCTTGTCCTCTGGCTCCATGGATCTTCTGGTGAAATATAATTTTTGGCATATTTTCCAGGATTTTTCCGGATAGTTGATTTTCTGCACAAAAACAAGACACCAAGGTAATTCTGCTGAAAACAGCGTCAGTCCATGTTAGTTGTATCCAAATCACACAAGTTTAGAGAAGAAACAATAGCAAAGTGTTCGAGAAAGTAGATACGTTTTGGACGTATCAACTCCCCCAAGCTTAGCTTATTGCTTGTCCTCAAGCAATTCAATTGAAAACTGAGTGCGATAAAAGAACTTTCACGAACACTTTGCTTCATATGATGTAAATATTCTCAGCACAGGAGTAGATGCTTAGACAATTCATAATAAAGAGTATGCAACTAAGTCTACTCAATAGTCATTGCAAGTTATGAAGAGAAACCAACTCAATAATAATAAGTAGCATGAAACATAAACATAAGCAACATTGCAATGCTCATAATAAGGTATGATAGAGTGGTATCTCGTTTGCCTTTGTTTGTAGAGCACAATATGAATGTCAAGGCACATATGAAGTTCAAGTGAAGACTGGAGGTAAAGATATCAGAGATACAAGCATCAAAGTCATGACATAACTAACCAAGTTTGGGAACAAACACAAGAATGACAACTATGCTCTCAAGAAGGTGCTCATAGAATAGTGGTGACTCAACAAAGTTGTGAAAATGGTTTTGTGAACGTTTGAAAGGCTTCCAAATGCTGAAAGGAAGGTACTCATTAGCTTTGAGCTCTCATTGCCCCTATCATAGGCATATTCATGTGGTTAAGGTGAAAGTGAGGTCCACTATGAATCATATGCTTGACAGACCATAGACTGGAAATCCCAAGTCCCTTGAGTACGAGGGTCGCTCCGCATGCTACTCAACTTTGGTCACCTGAAAAGTTCTTGTCATTGTAAATACATGCATATCATCGAGAACCGCCAACGGGGTACCCCTTGCACATGGTACAGGAGCTTTCCCATAACCAAAATGACAAGGCAAACAGACAATGAGCATCTCAGCAATCTTTTTATTTACCATATGCATAGATTTTTATTGAGGATGCTTCATGGATGCTCATTATGGTGATGCTGCAAGTTTCCACCATGATTAGGCATGGCTTAGTCTAGCGGTCAGGCGTTTATCTAACACAATGTATAAACTCCATGAACTCACAAACTCCCCTTTTATTTCACATCATCGACATCCGTAAACAAAAGAGCAAAGTATCAACTGGATGAGATATCCAAAAAGTGTTAAAAGCGTTTCCCATGACAGCACGGTTCTGCTGACTCTCAACATATAATTAGCAAGCATATAACTTTCACGGACAAGTCACAATGGTTCAGGATTATTGAGTGCAAGGAATAAAGTGTGCCATAAAGTTCGTGAGAGCTTTACTAACTAACTTTCTCAAAGTAGGCACACATTTTATTTTGGAAGAAAACACGACATATATAAAATATGCATTGAAGTAGCAAATGATGCTAATAGGTAGATATGGTGGACACAACTAGAAATATTGGTTTGGGGGAGTTGGAAGCACGGGTAGAGCACATACTCAGTGCAAGTGAAAGATAGCAATAGAGAGGGAGCGACAAACGAGACAACAATAACTAACATAATCATGCTTACAACAAAACAGGACTAATTATGGCATGAAAGTGATACAAGAACTCCGAGGCAAAATAAATCATCGAGGCTTACTGACTATTGATTAGTCATATGCATGAGTGAGCATGTGCCAAGTCGATTCACATGAACAGTCAGAGGAGGATACAACAATATCATACCAAAATATGAATAAAACAATGCAAGCAAACATTCATATGACATGCTACAAACTATTAGCAAGATGGAGCTAATCATAGACGAGCAAGAACTACTAAGCATCCATAATGACATACACCTTACACAAACAGGCTAAGCATGCTCACAATGATGAGTATATGTACAAAAATGAAACAAATAGAGTTCGTTACCAGCCTCTTACCACACCTCAAGTTGTATTAATCTTCATTATTGCTCTTCACTTGTGTGACTTGAATATTAACATGAAACAAAAATCCACAGAGGACGGCTGAACCCTGCAAAGAACTCACAAAACCAAATAAGAACAACACATATTTTTGGTGTTTTCAATTTTTTAGAAACAAGCAAACAAAGAAAAACCAAACAAAAACAAAGCAAACCAAACAAATCAAAATCTTTTGGATTTTTCTTTTAAGGCAAACCAAAGCAAAGAAACAAAGAAATAAAGCAAGAGAAACAACTAAAATATTTTTGGTATTTTTGGTTTTTAGAAAGAAGCAACAAAAACCAAAAAGAAAGCAAAAACAATGGATGTACAAAGAACCGACCGAACATGATATATATATATGAGTGTGTGATGTCGGTATACCCCCCCCCCCCCAAGCTTACGCTTTTGGCCTAAGTGGGGCTCAATCCCATGGTTCCCAAGTAGATGCACCTCCTTAATATGACGAGGAGGCTCCCTCGTCCTGGTACGAGCTCGAGGACTCCCCCGTGTAGTGTACAACGGGGTCATATGAGGGCACTTCCTCCTGATAGTGCCCGTGGAAGTTAAGAGAGCGCAGCTTGTCATCCATCTCCGCCTTCGAGCGTGACCAAGGTCCCTGAGAAATACTGAACAAAGTGGTTTGGGGTAGAGGGATCTCTCTCTTCCCCGTCAATAAACAACATTCTATAAATCAAGTTCTCAAGAGTAGAGATGGTGGTGACAAAGTGGTGTGCCTTCATGGAAGCAAGATCAAGCCTCTGAGGAGCCAAAAATGTATCATGAGGATCAACAACAATGTTCAAGGCAGCAACAATACAAGTAGCAATAATTCCCCCATAAATGGGTCCCTTAGCATCTAAACGACGAGCAATGAGAGAACCAAGATTATACTTATCCTCATTGTTGAGCGCAGCAGCTAAGAATGCCAATTGATAGTTGGAAATATTACTAGTGTTCTCCCTACCAAGAACACTGGTGGCAAGATAGTAGGAAAAGTACCGGATGGCTGGGAGTTGAATATTCTTTATCTTTCCTTGTTGAGCTTTGCGGTCATCATCATTGGTTATTCCTCGGTAAAGCTCCAACAAATCAGTGGGAAGAGCTGGAATCTTCTTTGATGACCCAGCTGTACCAAGTCCCAGGGCCTTTCAAAATTTCTTCAAATTCATAGAATGAGCCCTGCCATAAATTTTGAAAGACACAGAAGGCTTGAACATGCTGTTAGTAAAGGAGAAACTCTCCACAAATGTTTTAGTAAGAAAAACATATTGTGTGCTCTCATCCTGCATGTAACTTGTTAGACCAGCCCTCTAAACCAAAGTCATAAAATCATTAAGAATCCCAGCAGCTCGCAAGAAAGTTTGGCAAGGAAAGGTGGAGGGGTGCGCATCCCCTTCATCTCCCTCGTAACCAAATCGTGAAGTGATGAGATCCTTATTGTATGAGGGTCTAGTACTGGTAGATGACCTTGGAAGCCTTGCCCTTCTAGGTGCATCACTCTCATATATATCACTAAATGTGTGGTGGTCCATGACTTCACTTTTCTGAAATTTTAAACAACCATCAAACCAAGTGATTTCTAAGTTGATAAATGATGAGCAACTACTATAGGAACTTGCTAGAGGACTACACATGCATCAAAATAAAGTTTCTAAGCATAGAACAAGCATGCAATCTCAAACAACCTGTCACCTATAGCAGCAAAATACTCAAGATACAATCTACCAATCACAAATCTAATTGGACAAGTGGAGGAGGCACATACCAAGGAACAATACCTCCAAAAATTAGCACTTGATATGGGATGAACAAGGAGATCGAAAATCGCGAGTAAGAACAACAAGAACTCAAGCTTGAGCAAGTTTTCCGGTGTTTTTTGGGAGAGAGAAAGAAGATGGCTTTGAGGAGGCAGCCTGGAGGGGCACAGGTGGGCCAGACCCCCTCAGGCGCCGCCACCTGGTAGGTCGCGCCCACCATGGGTGTGGTGGACTGGGGTGGCCCCCTGGGTCACTTCAGGTTCCTCTCTGCCCCTTTTTTTGAGGAAAAATTTATTTTGAATTTTCTGGGATTTTTCGGGAAACTTTATTTTTGGCCAATTTTTAGGGTATGAAAATTGATTTTCTCGCAGAAACAAATTTTTTTCAGAAGAAGCAAAAGCAAACCAAAAGACAAACTACGGGATCTCTAAGAAACTCAAACAAGCAAACAACTAGCAAAACTAAAGATAAAGTAAAGACTAGGAAGGAGAAAAGTAAAAGAAAGCAAGTATAACCATAGTGGAAACATTATTTTGTTCATTAAAATCCTTTTGTTAACAAGGTTGATCAAGTCTTGTTACCAAAACAATCTTATATGAAACAAAACTTTGCATCCCACAAGGTGATTATGTTGCCTCATACTTGATAGCAATGGTCCCAATCATAATAGTTTCAAAATTTTCTTGTATAATGGGACAATATATTTCTCCAACCTTGATGCTCTCAATATTTTCAATGGAATTCAGGCAATAGCTCTTAACAACCTTCTTGGGGAAATATACAGTGTGCTCTTTGTCATTAATATTGAATGTTACTTTTCCTTGATTACAATTGATGGCAGCACTTGTAGTATTAAGAAAAGGTCTCCCAAGAATAATAGACATATTATCATCTTCACGCATTTCAAGCACAACAAAATCAGTTAAAACCATGCAATTATGAGCAACTTGAACAGGAACATCCTCACATATACCAACAAGAATAGTAGTTGACTTATCGGCCATTTGCAAAGATATATCAGTTGGTATCAACTTTTCTAGCTGGAGTCTCTTATATAGAGAAAAAGGTATAACACTAACTCTAGCTCCTAAATCACATAAAGCAGTTCTAACGTAATTATTCTTAATGGAGCAAGGAATAGTTGGTATACTTGTATCACCAAGTTTCTTTGGAACCTTACCATTGAAGGAGTAATTAGCAAGCAAAGTTGAAATCTCCTCATTAGGAATCTTCCTTTTATTAGAGACAATATCCTTCATATACTTTGAATAAGGAGGCAATTTAATAGCATCAGTCAAAGGAATTTGCAAGAATAAAGATTTCATCCACTCACAAAACTTGTTGTAGTGTTCCTCCTCCTTTGACTTGTGTTTCTTACCTGGAAAAGGCATAGGTTTCTGCACCCAAGGTTCTCTCTCTTTACCATGTTTATTAGCAACAAAATCTTCCTTTGTGTACCTAGTGTTCTTAGTGTTTTTCTTAGGTTCTTCCTCACCTTCCTCCTTATCAGCAGACTCATTTTTATCATTACCACTCTCAGTTTCAGCATCAGAGACAAATATACTATTAGGATCTACAGCAGGTTCAAGTGATTCCTCGACTATCTTATGTTTCTTTTTCTTCCTCTTATGAGGACTACCACTATCTTCACCTTGTTGGAAATCCTGCTCTATTCTTTTAGGGTGTCCTTCAGGATATAAAGGATCTTCAGTAGCTATACCGCTCCTAGTTCTAATTCCATAACCATGTTTACCTCCTAAAGCATTAACTAGCATATCCTTTTGTACCTTAGCAAGTTGATCAAGTTGGGTTTAAACCATTTGAAAGTGTGTACAAAGCATTTTAATATCATTAGAAGTTCTTTCCACAATATCTTTCAACTCATGGATAGCTTTAGAGTTTTCCAACAAATGATTCTGAACTTGTTTATTAAAATACCCTTGCTTAACAATACATGTGTCAAGTTCCTCTAAACATTGATCAGGAGGCTTACCATAAGGAATATCACCTTCATCAAAGTGTTGGAGAGAGTGTACCTCAATAGTAGATGAGTGGGGAATTGGCTTACATAACTCTTCTATAGGAGGTAGATTCTTCACATCTTTAGCTCTAATACCTTTCTCCTTTAGACACTTCTTAGCTTCCTTCATCACTTCATCATTTAATGCAATAACTCCCCTCTTCTTTGGTGTTGGTGCTGGAATTGGTTCAGGAACAACTGGTTCAGGAGTAATAGGCTCAAGTTCATTCAGCTCAGTTGAAGTCCAATCATCATAATTCTTGCTTATCTTGGTCATTAATTCTTCAGCATTTATAGGAGTTCTTTTCCTAAAAACACAACCAGCAAAGCTATCTAGGTAGGTCCTAGAATCATCCGTTAGTCCATTATAATAAATATCAAGAAGCTCATTCTTAGATAATGGACATCCAGGATGTGCATGAATCAAGGCACAGAACCTTGTCCATGACTCAGACAATTTCTCTTCTTCGCCCTGTTTAAAATCAAAAAGTCTCTACAAAGCAGCATGTCTAGCACTGGGAGGAAAATATTTCTGGAAGAAAGAAGCAATCAAGCAATCAGGGCTATCAATGGAACCAAGAGGTAATCTATTAAACCAAGCCCTAGCTTCTCCTTTTAGTGAAAAAGGGAAGATCTTAGTAACAAAGTACTTGCGCGTCTTAAAATCATCAGAGAATAAAGCACTCATAGTAGAAAGCTCATTCATATGAGCCACAACACTCTCATTTTCAGTCCCACGAAAAGGTTTCTTCTCAACAATATCTAAATAAGATAAATCAAGAGAGAAATCATAGTCTTCATCTTTAATATCTATGGGAGAAGTGGCAAACTTAGGATCACAGGACAACTTAGGCATGATAGTACGTCTAGCAAGGATACTCTTAATAGCACTAGTACCATGTGTGTTTCGGCACTCTTCAACAAAATTATCAGTGAACTCAATGTAACCATCATTAATATCATAACTCTCACTAGCCGCAGGTGAGCTAACAGGTGTAACAGTGTCTTCACTAGGAGTTTTGGTATTTCCTAGACTAGCCATAGTAGCATCTAGAAAGGACCTAATGAACCACTCGCATCAAGCACAGTAGAAGTAACATCATGAGCATCAAAAGCAGTTCTAGACTCAGCAGTAGTAGCAGTGTGTGTAGCATGAGTATGTGGTGGTGGTGTGACAAGCTTACTTATAACAGACGGTGAATCAAGAACAACAGAGGTGTTTAGGACTGTACCTCTTATTGTAGTGGATGGTAAAATAGGAAACTTTCCATCACGAGACTTCCCCATGATGAAAGGAGTAGCAGTAAACAATAATAAATCCAAGTGAACTTACAAATAAAGCAATGCTCCCGGCAACTGCGCCAGTAAATAGTCTTGATGACCCACAAGTATAGGGGATCGCAACAGTCTTCTGATGTCTACGCACTTCTATTCTTGTAGGCAGTTGTTGGGCCTCCAAGTGCAGAGGTTTGTAGAACAGCAGCAAGTTTCCCTTAAGTGGATTACCCAAGGTTTATCGAACTCAGGGAGGAAGTGGTCAAAGGTATTCCCTCTCAAGCAACCCTGCAATCAAGATACAAGAAGTATCTTGTGTCCCCAACACACCCAATACACTTGTCAGGTGTATAGGTGCACTGGTTCGGCGAAGAGATAGTGAAATACAAGTGGTAATGATGCCAGAAAAGAGCTTGATGGTGAGGTAAGGTAAAGAACCAAAACCTCCCCGGCAAACGGAACAAAGATGGAAGCAAGCAAACATGCAACAGATCTAGTAGCAAACGGTGCTTCAATGCTTAGAAACAAGGCCTAGGGATCATACTTTCACTAGTGAACACTCTCATATAAATATCCTCTCTTCATGATACTACTCTTAACTACTCTCCGGTTGGACACTCTAATCATCGGTAGGGCTATAACAACACTCCTCAAAGTCTGCCTTCCCCAATCTAGATAACCCCACACTGTCACCTTGAGCACTAGATGGTTCCAACAAACACCACAAGTTCATAGAGACATCCAACTCCAAATATAACCCATAACAAATATTCAATCTAGCCAAAGTGCCGCACATGGTATGCACGCTGTCACTTTCACATACATGGGGAAAAGCATAGATCTATTAAAGCACAAAGAGTATTTATGTAGACTCAAACCTAAGTGCCACCATGGCGTGCACGCTGTCACTTTCACACACATGGGGAGAGCAGAGATCTAATGAAGCACTTGAGTAGCAAGGTAGATCTACTTGATTACAAAGCTGATGACCACAACATGATCATGCATAGAGAGAGAGAGAGATGAACACATAGCTACCGGTAGAGCCCTTAGCCTCAAGGAAGAACTACTCCCTCCTCATCATGGGAATCAACAACGGTGATGAAGATGGCGATGGAGATCGATGGAGATGGCTCCGAGGGCACTTCCCCGTCCCGTCAGGGTCCTAGAACAGAGACTTTCTATCCCCCGAATCTCCCCTTCGGTGGCGGCGGCGCTACAGAGGTTTTCGTGGATTTCTTCTGGATCGTTTAGGGTTTTCCCATCGGAGGCTTCTTATAGGCGCAGGAATCAAGGTCGGTGGGGGTCCAAGGGGCCCACACCCCCTCCAGGCGCCTCCAGGGCTTGGCCGCGCCTAGGGGGGTTTGACCACCCTATGGTCCCCCTCTGGCTCTGATTCGTGGTTCCGTGTTGCTCCAGGAAAATAATAACTTTGGTTTTGTCCCGTCCAATTCCGAGAATATTGATTTTTCGCTTTCGGAACCAAAAATGTAAGAAACAGTAACTCGCACTGGCAACTTGTTAATAGGTTAGTTCCAGAAAATATATAAAAACACCTCAAAGTGTAGACAAAGCAAAGCAAAGTAGATATAAAACAAGCATGGAGCATCAATAATTATAGATACGTTTCCGACGTATCAAGCATCCCCAAGCTTAACTCCTGCTCATCCTCGAGTAGGTAAGTGATAAACAGAATAATTTTTGAGGTGACATGCACCATCAAAATCAAGATCAAACCATTTGCAAGCATTGAAAGCTGGGATCAAATAACTCTAAACATGTGCATATAAGATCGAGTTATAACAATAGGAAATAGTAACTATGCATGCAACATGAAAGGCTACAAACAAATATCATGAAGAACGTGCATTGAAAAGCGTTTGTTTGTTTCACATACAGAAAACATGGCATAGTGGCAATCAGCTTGTCCCTCATAGAGTAGCAAATAGATGCATAGGACACTTTCAAATTTCACAAGGGTGACTAGAAACAAGTAGCACAAGAACAAGTAATATCACAATATGCATCAATCAATAAGCTTTGGGACACTGCACATAGAATGACAACTATGCTCTCATAATGGTGCCTAAAAGTAGAAGGTGGAGACTCAATAATGGTGGAAGAAAGGCCCTTTTTAAAGGAAGCAGGGATTACATGTTTCAAAAAGAGCTTCCAAAAATTATGGTACTTGTTAGCTTGTAGCCCTCATTGCCCCTATCATAAGCATCTTGAAGTGGCTAAGGTTAAAGTGAACAAAGATGGAGTATATGCTTGACGAAGTATAAGTTGGCAATCTCAAGTCCCTTGAATACGAGGGCCACACCTCTTGCTACACAACTTTAGTCACCTGTAAGTTCTTGTCATTGTAAGTATTTGCATATCATTGAGAACCGCCAACGGGGTACCCCTTGCACATGGTATAGGAGCTTTACCATAACCAAAATGACAAGGCAAGCAGACAATGAGCATCTCAGCAATCTTTTTATTTACCATATGCATAGCTTTTTATTGAGGATGCTTCATAGATAGCTCATTATAGTGATGCTGCAAGTTTCCACCATGATTAGGCATGGCTTAGGCTAGCGGCTGAGGCGTCTCTCTAACACAGGATACAAACTCCATGGACTTACAAGTTCCCTCTTTATTTCACACCTGTGACATCCATAGACAAAAGAACATGATATCAACTGAGTACAAAGTACAAGTGCAATGTTGAAAACGTTCCCCGTGACAGCACGGTTCTGCTAATTCCAACTTATAAGTGCAAGCATCTACAACAAAGTTGTCACAATGGTTCAAGTTTATTAGGGTGAAAGAATATAAAGTGTGCCATCAAGTTTGTGAGGGCTTTAATCACTAAGTTTTCACATAACAAAATAGTTTTTAATTGGAAGATAGATGAAAGCAAGAATATACTTGGAATGGTGTAACACACCATGCATAGGAGTTTATAGTGGACACTTTGGAATAACTTGGTTTCTTGGGAGTTTGGAAGCATGAGTAGAACTTACTCATACAAGTGGAGGCTAGCAAAAGACTGGGAGCAACCAACTAAGAGAGCAATAATGGCCATAATCATGTAGAGCAACAAAACATTACTAATCAAAGCATAAAGTGGTACTACAAGTCAAGGACTAAATGATCATAGAGGCTATGGTGACTTGTTCATAGTCATAACATGGTGTGAGCATGTGCCAAGTCAACCCAAACAAAGCATCAAAGGAGAATACCACAATACTATGCTTTTGTATGCTAAAACAACGCATGATTCCTTCAAGGCACATTAAGCAATCCTAATTGTTTGGAACAAGTCATGCTACAACAATAATCACTAAGCATAAGGTCAAACAACACCTAGCATGACATGATAAAGTCTAAGTCACAGTCAATGCAAGCTCTTCTTGCACTTACAAACAAGAACTTACTACTCTTTTCCAACATCAGTCAACCTATTTGAAACAACTCACAAAAATAATAATCAATAAAGACCAGTGAGCTTGTCTCACAAATCCACAAAGAAGAACTAAAAAGTTCTAAGATGAAAGCACAAGAAAACTAAGGCTAAACACAGTGCTAGCAAAAGTGAACACTCACAAAACAATAAGAGTCAAAACTAGAGTGTTCTAGTCAATGAAAACAGAGTGTGTCTCTCTCCAAAAGAAGTGTGTTGTGATCCAACCAACTTTCTCAAGCAAACTAAACAAACTAAAAACAAAAATTAAAACTAAGACGCTCCAAGAACAACACAACTTGTGCATGAAACAATAAAAACAAAGTATCTAGAAAGACCTACTATTTTTATTGGTGAAGAAGGGGATGCCCAAGGCATCCCCAAGCTTTGACGCTTGTACCTCTTGAATATTTCTTGGGGTGACACGGGTTTGCATCCCTAATATTGAGCTTTTTTCCATTCTTCATCTCATTACATCATTCTTTCTCTACACCTGAAATTTTTCCTTCATACAAAACTTCACACAATCTTCATTAGCAACATTAGTGTATTCAAAATAAAATAGACCTTTAGGCAAAGATTTGGAACAGCAAGACTTTTCACTAAAAACACAATCTACTGTAGTAACTCCTTCAAAAAGCTCAAATCCCCAAAAGAGAGCTCAAAAAGGAATCAATAAAAAGCAAATGCAAATAATGGCAGAAATCTGTCAAAACAGACCAGCAGGTAGAAACTGATTTTTTGGAAGCCCTTTTGTTGCTCAAATCAAAAAATATTTAACTAACGAAAGTTAGATAACATACTGGGGGATTTATTCGTAAATTTTGAGCTCAATAAGAGTTACATAGACTCCTCACGATTTTTTATGGTGGAGGACAGAAATCTGTTTTGGGACAGCAACTCCTCAAATCTTACTTCCCTCTCATTAGAGGTCATTCTTGGCACAAAAAGCAAACAAAAAGGATAAGGAGAGGTCATTACAGAAGTAATAACTTCCAAGACTCAGGAAAACTCTTGGGTTATCTCCCAACAAGTACTTTTCTTTAACGCCTTTAAGTTAGGCTTGATAGTTTGAGAAGATGCTCACATAAGAAATATGAATTGATTTAAAAGAGAGCATCAAGAAGAAAATTCAAAAAACATTTAAGTCTAACCCACTTCCTATGCATAGGAATCTTGTAAAGAAACAAGTCATCAAATCACAAAGCAACAAGCATAGGAAAGCAAAACAAGTGCAACTTCAAAACTTTCAAAATAAAGAGGGGAAACTTAATATTGTTGAGACACATAAGACCATGTTTACCTCTCTCATAATAACTTTCAGTAGCATCATGAATGAAATTAACAATATAACTATCACATAAAACATTCTTATCATGAGCTACATGCATAAAATTATTACTCTCCACATAAGAATAGTCACTCTTATTAATTGTAGTGAGAGCAAATTCAACAAAATAGCTATCATTATTATTCTCATCACCATAGTCATCAAATATAGGAGGCATATTGTAATCACAATAAACTTTCTCCTCAATAGTAGGTGTACTGAAAATATCATATTCATCATTGTAATCATCATATATTGGAGGCAAAGTATCATCAAAGTAAATTTTCTCCTCCGTGCTTGGGGGACTAAAAAGATCATTTTTATAAAAACTAGCTTCCTCAAGATTAGAATTTTCCATATCATTAGAAATAATGGTGTCCAAAGAATTCATACTAATAACATTGCTATTAGCATGCAAATAAAGTTCCATAGGTTTTTTTAATTTTCTCTTCAAACACTTCATGTCCTAACTCAAGATAGATGTGATAAAGATCTCTAATTTTGTTGTTGTTTTCCATTAAGCCTAACTAGTGAAAACAAGAAACAAAAAGAAAAAATTGCAGAATCTAAAGGAAATAACTTCGAGCACTAACACCGGAGGATGTGAGTACCTTTACCTTACCTCCCCACCAATGGCGCCAGAAAAGAGCTTGATGTCTACGCACTTCTATTCTTGTAGAAAGTTGTTGGGCCTCCAAGTGTAGAGGTTTGTAGAACAACAGCAAGTTTTCCTTAAGTGGATTACCCAAGGTTTATCGAACTCAGGGAGGAAGTGGTCAAAGATATTCCCTCTCAAGCAACCCTGCAATCAAGATACAAGAAGTCTCTTGTGTCCCCAACACACCCAATACACTTGTCAGGTGTATAGGTGCACTGGTTCGGCGAAGAGATAGTGAAATACAAGTGGTAATGATGCCAGAAAAGAGCTTGATGGTGAGGTAAGGTAAAGAACCAAAACCTCCCTGGCAAACGGAACAAAGATGGAAGCAAGCAAACATGCAACAGATCTAGTAGCAAACGGTGTTTCAATGCTTAGAAACAAGGCCTAGGGATCATACTTTCACTAGTGAACACTCTCTCATATAAATATCCTCTCTTCATGATACTACTCTTAACTACTCTCCGGTTGGACACTCTAATCATCGGTAGGGCTATAACAGCACTCCTCAAAGTCTTCCTTCCCCAATCTAGATAACCCCACACTGTCACCTTGAGCGCTAGATGGTTCCAACAAACACCACAATTTCATAGAGACATCAACTCCAAATATACTCATAAAAAATATTCAATCTAGCCAAAGTGCCACACATGGTATGCACACGGTCACTTTCACACACGTGGGGAAAAGCATAGATCTATTAAAGCACAAAGAGTATTTATGTAGACTCAAACCTAAGTGCCACCATGGCGTGCACGCTGTCACTTTCACACACATGGGGAGAGCAGAGATCTAATGAAGCACTTGAGTAGCAAGGTAGATCTACTTGATTACAAAGCTCATGACCACAACATGATCATGCATAGAGAGAGAGATGAACACATAGCTACCGGTAGAGCCCTTAGCCTCGAGGAAGAACTACTCCCTCCTCATCATGGGAATCAGCAACGGTGATGAAGATAGCCATGGAGATCGATGGAAATGGCTTAGGGGGCACTTCCCCGTCCCGGCAGGGTGCCGGAACAGAGACTTTTTGTCCCCCAAATCTCCCCTTTGGTGGTGGCGGCGCTACATAGGTTTTCGTGGATTTCTTCTGGATACTTTAGGTTTTTTCCATCAGAGGCTTCTTATAGGCGCAGGAATCAAGGTCAGTGGGGGTCCAGGGGGCCCACACCCCCTCTAGGCGCCTCCAGGACTTGCCCGCACATAGGGAGATTTGGCCACCTTGTGGCCCCCCTCCGGCTCTGCTTCGTGGTTCCGTGTTGCTCCGGGGAAAATAATAACTTTGGCTTTGTCCCGTCCAATTCCGAGAATATTGATTTTCTGCCTTTATGGAACCAAAAACGGAAGAAAACAGGCAACTGACACTGTGGCAACTTGTTAATAGGTTAGTTCTAGAAAAGATATAAAATCACCTCAAAGTGCAGACAAAGCAAAGCAAAGTAGATACAAAACAAGCATGGAGCATCAAAAATTATAGATACGTATCCAACGTATCATCTTCGCGGGTAGTATTACCCAATTTATTGATTCGACACAAGGGGAGCGAAAGAATACTTGCAAACCTTAACAACTAAGTTATTAGTTCAGCTGCACCTGGAAATAGTTCTTGCTCACAGAAGTTTATTAGTAGCAATAGTTTGGTAGTACCAACAACAAAGCAACAACAACAGCAACAGTGAAACAGGAGCAATAGTAACAGTAATGGTAATAGTAGGATTCGAGTGCGGTAAGCATAGGTATGGATGGACGGGTGTTGCATGGACGAGTCTAAACATGTAACTTCAAGATCTAGGGCATTGCAGATAAATAATAACAAGCATACAAGTACTAAACAATCCTAGGCATGCACCCCATATATAGTCATACGTGCTCGCAATGATAACTTGCACAACATCTTCTGTCCAGCCAGCCTGTGGCAGCGGGGCCTCTAGGGAACTACTAGCAATTAAGGTGCTCCTTTTAATAGAGAACCAGAGCAAAGCATTAACACTCCATGAACACATATGATCCTCACACCACATCCATCCCCTCCGGTTGTCCCAATTATTGTCACTTTGAGGCCTTTGGATCCGTACAATGATATGTGTACACAACTTGCAGATAAAATCACAAACAATACTATCATAATGATTCAATAATAAGTTCAGATCTGAGATCATGGTACTCGGGCCCTAGTGACAAGCATTAAGCACAACAAGTTGCAACAAAGTCAAATAGCACTAATAGAGATACTAGGGACTATGCCCTAACAGATCTTATTCGATTACATGATAGAACTCATCCAATCCCTACCACCCCCAAGCCTACAGTGGGGGATTACTCAATCATGGATGAGGGAAACATCGATGGTTGATGGAGATGCGTTGGTGATGACGATGGCGATGATCCTCTCCAAATTCCCCGTCCCGGCAGGGTGCCAAAACGGAGTTTCTAGATCTGAATCTTGGTTTCTGGTGGCGGCGGTGAAGCGGAACTATTTCTGGAAAACTATCAAACCCTCCTCGGTTTTTAGGTCGAAAGGCAACTTATAGGCGCAGAGGGAGGCCGAGGGGGTGCCTGGGGTGGCTGCACCCCCTCCAGCGCGATGCCAGGGCCCCGCACTGGGTGGGTGTGGGACCCCCAGGCCTCATCTCCATCTCGTCTTCTGGCTCTGTGGATCTTCTGGTGAAATATAATTTTTGGCATATTTTCCGGGATTTTTCCTGATAGTTGATTTTCTGCACAAAAACAAAACACCAAGGTAATTCTTCTGAAAACAGCGTCAGTCCGTGTTAGTTGTATCCAAATCACACAAGTTTAGAGAAGAAACAATAGCAAAGTGTTTGAGAAAGTAGATACGTTTTGGACATATCAATTGCCCAATCGAATCTCATAGGATATTTTTGTCTAGTATTGCATTGTTATGCGTTGCTCACTTTCTGTCAATTGCCTTGCTGTAATTTGTTTACCCTTCATGCCACGTTGTTTATCTAAGGAGAGAACCTCTAATGAACTATGGACCCCGGTCCAGTCATTACCATTGATATATCTTCCAGTGTTACTGTTTACTTGCTGCAAACCATCATCACCTTTCACCCCATACAGTTAATCCTTTGTTACAGCAACTGGTGAGATTGACAACCTCACTGTTAGTTGGGATAAAGTCTTGAGTTTGTGTTGTGCAGGTCTCCATGTTGCTTGCAGCACCTTTAGGACGTTTCCTTCCTCCTACTAGTTCGATAACCTCGGTTTCTTCTTTCGAGGAAACTTTCTGTCAGATCGCATCATACCTTCCGCTGGGTCTCCCAACGGCGTCTTGCACTCATCAAGGCTTTTTCTGGCGCCGTTGCCGGGGAGGCCAAGGACATCTTCACAAGGGGAGTCCTCCTCAACCTTTCTCTTTACTTTGTTTTTTGTTTGCTTAGTTTGTTTTGCTTGGTTTTGTTTGCCTCTTTTTATCAAAAACTCCAAAAAAATTAGTTTAGTTTGGTTTGCTTTCTCCTATCAAAAACACAAAAAAAATAGTTCATGCTCTAGTTGCTGGTCTGTTATTGTCATGCTTGGTCATGCTGTTGCCTGTCAAAACCCACCGGCGAGCAGCGACGAGCAACACGAAGAGCCGGGAGGCTCCCAGAACTGCTGGTGGGCCCTGGTCCCTCGGGCAACGGCCCGCAAAACTCCGGCACACGTCCTGGCTGGTTCAAGGGCGTGCCACCTGACCTATACCTGGTCAGGAAGGTGATGGATCGCTTCGATCAGTTTCCTGCATGGTAAACAAGTATACGTAAAATTCGAGCCGTGACCGGCTCCCAGGTTTCCCTGTGAATCGGCTCCTGGAGCCGATTGTCCCATGGTTCGTGACAGATCTATGATAACATGGGGTTTTGCTTCATCAATACAAGTTAAATCGATCTACGACAGTTTAACGTTTTCACCACGTAATTGGAACGTCCTACACGTAATTGAGCCTGGTAGATACAAAAGATGACGGAAAACTAACCCTAGAGAAGGCCTAACAACCGACGTAAAGTCAATTCCCGGAACAACTCCTCTCGAATTAGCAAACCATATCTTCACGTAATACTGGATCGTTCAACCCGTTTGCAAGGCCTGACTACGTGGATATCAAACTAAACCTTGGAGAACAAGGCAAAACTATAACAGATCAAATCGACTGAATAAAGATCAAGCAAGAGGCTGCCCTTATACCCGCAAAGGTGCAAAGGCAGCGAGATAACTAAACAATCATAGTAAAAAGGTACCGATGCTAGCCTCAACAAATCTATGATAATAGTATTACTCGCCATCAACAACGCTTCAGCACGAGTAACACCAAAGAACGCATAAGCAAATACTGCCTAGATCGCAAGATGCGATCTAGGCAGCATGACACTTACCCGAAAGAAACCCTAGAAACAAGGGGTGGCGATGCGCCGAGATTGTGTTTGTTGTGAACGTGATTGTCCTCCTTTTCTCAATAACCTTAGGTACATATTTATAGTCCGGAGACTTTCTATCTTTGGAATAACTCTAACAACTCTATCTCCTACCTAAACTGAAACGGAACCTATTACAATATAAAGATACACGGGCAATTTAGCCCAAATCCACGTACAAGGCCGATCCAGCAATACGTTGCATATATGTATCTTCCAATCCCATCTTGATTACGGCCCACCTCCTCCTTTGGCCAAAATATGGCGATAACACATGCCCCCCTGGTTTTGGCAATAATAATTCCAAAACCACGCTGTTGATGTTTTTCTCTTCCCCCCTTTTTTTATATCGGGTTACGCGTTGCAGAGCAGAATCGTCACGCCACCCCCTCATCATGATGCCCTGTCTTCTCAACTTCTCCGCAGTGCATGATTTGACAATTTCGGCACCACATTCTGGGAAACCGCTATGGCATTGAACCACCTCCCACTATTCCCCTTATTTAAATTCATCTGAGCAGTTTGCAGCCCCATCTTCCTCCAGTAGCCAAAAAACCCTCTTCCTCCGCCGAAAAAACCCTCTTCCTCTACCATGGACTCCTCTTCTTCCTCCAAATCGTCCGCCCTTTCCTCCCAATCTTCCGACACGATAAGCAACCGAGAGCCGACGCCGGAGCACCCGCCAATGGCGGCGTACGAGGCTCTCGCCCCACAATGGTGGGACGAGAGGGACTGGAATTTCGCCGCCTGGTCGGAGGACGACGAGTCCCTGACCGACGGCGAGGAGGGCCTCCAGTTCCTCGTAGACGGGGAACTGGAGGTGGAGAGCTCCGACGACGCCTGGTCCTGGGATGGCGTCGAATCCTCCGACGAGGAGGAGGAAGCGGAGGAGGACACCTCCTCCGACGAGTACCCGCCGGTGAAGCGCTTCCGCGCCGGGTCCAGCGAGGACACCAAGACGGCAGCCCGAGGACGAGGAGGCCTCACCGGTATCTTCAAAGAAGGCGACGAAGACGCCAAGAGCATACCGATGACAATGAACATGACGGCGAAGACAAGCGGCGACAAGCCTCTAGATTAGGAACTAGTAGTAGTACTAGTAGTAGATTTCCTTTTGTAAGCAATCAGCTCCATTGTAAACAATCGCCTTTTGAATCAACAAAGATTGCTTTTTCAACTCAAGATTGCTTTTCCAACTCAATTTTGCCGATAGTCAAAATAGGTCGATGTTCGAACGTGATCATATCGGCTTTCACCATGATATGCTCATCTGACAACCAAGTCAGCCTAAAGAG
Organism: Avena longiglumis; assembly: GCA_030063025.1. NCBI lineage: Eukaryota > Viridiplantae > Streptophyta > Magnoliopsida > Poales > Poaceae > Avena > Avena longiglumis. The sequence continues at coordinate 494,392,706 of CP125978.1, read as the reverse complement.
CCGATGGTAAAACATCGGCTTTCCCAAAACGTTGACAAGGTCAAATTTGGTCGCATACTTAGACAAATCTGAGCGGCCTCTCGATTTCAAACGGTAGCTCATGACCCTCTTCAAAAAAGGGCGACCCAGATCTCCAATTGCTTCACCGACTAGATCGAGCTCACAGCGACAAGAACCCTCGATCCCCAATTGCATAGATCCATCTCCGCCGGCAAACTAGATGGCGGAATCGTCCAACGCCAACACAGATCTCGTCCGGCACGCCTACCTCGCATTCGAACACGATGCTAAAATTAATGGCAAACACCAATTAATGCTTTATTCCACCATTAAATTTTTAGGTTTCGTACATTCTGCCGCATCCTTCTCTCCCAAATTCTCTGTCTTGGCCCTGCATGTAATCTAGTCCCCATCCGATCTCTTGGGCAAACAGAATCCTTCGTAAGCCAAGACCTAGATTTCAACTCTTGGGCCGATCCTTGCGAGCCCGGCCTAATCCTCCCGAACATTGGGTCTCTTGGTTCAAAGGGTAGCTAGAGCTTACCAATCCCAATGGGAAACCACGGAATAGCCGATGCCTTGCATTTGTCATTGTCTCCCTTGAAAAACACGAAAATCTCTAAAACCATCGGCTACTTCAGTCCGATGCTCAATCGCTTTATGTTCGGTCATGGCCCCATGACACCAACTCATTAGACGTGGTGATGATTATCGGTCCGGATGTTACATCACCCAGCCCTCCGCTTTTAAGTGACCAAGGTCCCCTACAAGCTGTCTTCCAAAATGCATCACGAACCGGGTGCCTACCTCCAACGCCATATGAAAACTAAAGGCCCCACATCACGAGAAAGAACACACCTTTCTCAACTTCATTTGGAACATTTCATATTCTCGGGCCCTTCCCTTGCTCCAACCAAGAATTATCTCTCCTTAGCCTACGAGCTCGCCAAAGGCACTCAACTTGGCATCAAACTGTTCCTTGGAGAGGTCTATCGATATCTCCAGTTGATGTCCACAAACTATTCTCGGCATAGCGGTCAAAACAGAGGGCCTTGGTGGTTCATTCAGCTATGGGCTCATGTACTTTCAAAACCATGTCCCAAACTTCCCCTTTTGGCGAGTTGCACCTTTCCGGATGTCAAAGGGAAGCAGATCCGATGCACCAGCTACCAAGCTTTGTATAGACTGCGTAGTAAACCCATCCTCAAGAGGCATCCAAGTGGTTCAAAGATTTTTTCCAAGGCCAGCCAATCCTATCTTTTTCCTTACACGGAGGAATCGAACATTTTGAAAATCTAATCTCCTTGAGCTAGACAACTTTGCCGATGACACCAGACTTTCGCCTATTTTCCACTGTGATCCGTCCCTGCTTCCTTCCAGTTGGCATGAGCACGTCCAACAGAATAATCAAGCCTGGATACGAATTCTACCAACCGGTCGTAGTAGCTCGGCAATTTGGCCTTGGACAAGTACCTCCCCATTTCTTTCTCCACCATCTTACAGAGAGCAGAGCTGACCTGCCCGATCCTCTCACCAGTCAAAGGTGTTATTCCTTCTTTGATGCTCTGACCATCCCAATTCCTAACAACCTCACCTTCGCTTCATCAACCGATGGCTTTGAAAACTGGTGGTCGATGTGGAAGACTCATGCCTTCAGGAGAGCTCTGGGACCGTTGCTGAAACAGCTCGATGCTGAATATGATATCCCCGTAGAACAGGTACCACCACTTGTAAACCTTCTTGAGGCATCTCACAAACGATTCTTCTAATAACCCGCTCTGTCTCCTTGCAGCAACAAGATGGTCCTGAACCTACACACGGTGATGGCTCCCCCTTCGAATTCTTCCCACCAGCTCCAGTGGTCCTTTTCTGCAAAAACTCGCCACCTTTGAAAAAGGTCGTGATGCAGAACCAGCCGATATCACCACAAACGGCTTCCAAGAACCAAGTAACTTCAAGGCCAGCTACCTCTCGAGTTCCAACTAAAACAAGAACGGTGGTGAAGAAGGTAGCTGCCAGGAAGACTTTGAGGCGCTGGAGCCCTTCTCCAGAAAGTTCGCACGTACGCTGATCCATGCCTTGGTTGATCTCTTTCATTCTTTCATTCTTGCAGACATGCTCGTGCTTACTAGCTCCCCTTTTCTTGAAGGCTTCCGTCGAAGACACCTCCAACGAGGACACACAAACCAATCGAGGAGAATCGAGCCCAACAGACTCTGAGAGAACCACCACACCAAACCAGCCAGATTTGCCACCATCGGCTCCGTGAAAAGGCGGTTCTCGAACCCATCGCCTCGAGCATCGGGCCGAGGCGGGGCCACCTGTGAGCCCCAAGAGGGCTCGCAAGGGACTGCAAACTTCTTCGCTGAGCCAAGAGGTTTCGAAAGTCATCACCCTCCATGCTCTTACCACTTGTTTCTTCATCTGCCGATTCATCACCATTTGCATCGGCTAAACACCTTTCATGCAGACGACCGACGCTTCTAGTGGGAAGGCCGGGGCCGTGCCGATGCCTTTAGCCAAGCCGGATCTAGCAATCCCCGAAGGTGCAGATGAAACGGTTACCACTTTGGCCAAGCCCCCAGCAACCACACACAAGCCGATTGTCTCGTCATCTGCTATCCCCTCGATCTTAGGAGAGGTACGTTAGCTTCTTTCGGCTCATCCTTACGTGTTGGACGCATACTGACGCCATTTTGGCCTGCCAGGGTTGTGATATCTCAGGCATGCTGACGTTCGACCCTGAATCCATCGAACCGACTCCCTCTGTTGCCAACGATGAACCACGAGCCAGGGCTGTTCCACCTCAATTCCAGTGCCTCAAAGCCTTGCTGTCCTCCCCGATCGAGGAGTTGATCGAGGGTTCTGAAGAGGTGAAGAGCGTTCTTGCCGAAATCAAGGACCAACTTCCAGTAGCATTGCAGGTGAAGCTTTGGCCAGTCGCAACTCTGTCTTTCTACGGGTCAAGGGTGGAGTTGGCTCGTGAGAGGATTAATCTGCGCCGCTCCCAACTCCCGCTGAAGGCCAATATTGCAGACAGGTGTCAGCAGCTCAACGAGAAAAAGGCGTCTCTGGATGCCAAAACTGACACCTCCGCTAGTACCGCCGAGCTCGCATCCTTAAAAAAGGAGTTGGAAGATCTTGAAGAGAAGGTCCGGGCGACTAAACAGCTCATTCGTGACAAGGAAGCATCCATCGCCCACTCCCAAGACGAAGCAGAAGGCCTCAAATCTCAACTGAAGACTGATCTGGCGGAAATACGTGCCCTGAACAAGCAGCTAGTGACGGGCAAGGACGAAGATGACGAAGCCGAGATCGCCGAGGTGGATCGTGTCCGTGCTGGCGCCCTCCACGCCTTCGAGGCATTCCTTCAGTAGCTCGTTCATGTAAACTGGCACCTGCTTTGTAACAGTTTGAACCTCTAGAGTCGATGACTGTGCCTCGGCTATATATTTTGTGTTTTTATTTGGCCGATTTCACGTATCGGCCCCCATATTTCACTGTCCATCATCCCACATGCTTGGGAAATATTTCTTGAGATGTTGACCGTTGACAGCCACTGGGAATTTCACGCCGTCCAACTCCTCAAGCATGTACGCGTTCCCCCTTAAAACTTGATCGACCCTGTATGGCCCGTGCCAATTTAGAGACCATTTACCATATGTTGCATCCTTAGTCCCCAATGGCAATACAGCCTCCCATACCAGATCACCAACGTGGAACTCCTTTGGTCTCACCTTCTTATTATATGCACGAGCTACCTTGGCCTTGTTCTCTTTGATTTTCTCGAGCGACCACAGCCTAAGCTCAGTTAAATCCTCAACGCTGTCACTCATCAAGGCCGCATATTATTCAGTTGTTAGATCGTTCTGAAAAGTGACACGTCTCGATCCAGCCGTAATCTCCCAGGGCAATACAGCTTCTTGTCCATAGACTAGATGGTATGGCGAGGTTTTTATCGCTCCATGACATGACATGCGATAAGCCCATAAAGCCTCCGACAAAACCTCGTGCCAACGCCTAGGGTTCTCATCGATTTTCCTCTTGATCAGCTTGATAAGGCTCTGGTTAGACGCTTCAGCTTGTCCATTTGCTTGAGCATAGTATGGAGATGATCGGATCAGCTTAATTCCCATGTCCTCACAGAATTTTCTAAACTCATGAGAAATGAAGACCGAACCTCCATCGGTCGTGATAGTTTGGGGAATCCCGAATCTATGAATGACATGTTCTTTCACAAAATTGATAACATCCTTCGAGCTCACTGACTTCATAGGGACGGCTTCCACCCATTTAGTGAAATAATCCGTAATGGCCAAAATCCACATGTGGCCTTTGCTTGATGGAGGATTGGTCTTGCCAATCATATCCATGCCCCAACCTCGGAATGGCCAAGGCTTGATGATGGGGTTCATTGCTGACGCGGGTACCATCTGAATTTTCCCAAATTTCTGACATGCTTGACACCCTTTGTAGTACTTGAAACAGTCCTCAAGCATGGTGGGCCAATAAAACCCGATCGCTCGATCAACCATTTCATCTTGTGAGCCGATTGGTGAGTTCCACAGCGCCTTCGTACCTCGTGTAGGAGCCGATTGGCCTCGGTTCCCGGACATTTGAGCAAGAACCTCCGAGTCCTCAGAAACATGTCGTCCCCAATAAGCACATACTTCATGGCCTTGTACCTTATCCGTTTAGGTGCCCCCGGAGAATCCTTCAAGTAATTGAAGATATCGGCTCTCCGATCTGGCCTCGTGAACTGCACTGAACATCGCTCCTCTCGCTACGCCCTTGTAGCACAAGCCATTTGTGCAAGATCATTCGCCTCGGTGATTCTGCGATCGCGGGATCCAAGTGAAGTTTATGTACCGAATCGTGCCATCACCACCAAGATTGCAGCCATAATGGGAAGAGCGACTGCCTCACACTTGTATTCCTCCGTGAGTTGGGAAATTACCAATTTGGAGTCTCCAAAATTTCCACCGCTTCGCCTCCAGCCGATGAGCAACACCATTCTTGCGACGCCTCATATTCATGACGTTGTTGGTGCGGGGTAGATAACCGATGGAGAAGGAAAATGTTGCCCCGGGCGACACGAGTAGAATGTCGATGCCGCAACCATCATCACAAACCGATCCATCGAAAACATAGCCCACGCCAGAGCATACCGCTATATCGGTGCTGATTCTTTTCAGAATGAGGTCGGCCAACGCCGACCTTTAACCGCTTCGGGTTGATACCGGATGTCAAATTCGATAATGCAAACATCCATTTGCCCGGCCTTTCAACATAGGAGCCGACAAGATATGTTTTATGACATCCGACTTGCAGATAATGATAATCTCACGAGAGCAAGATGTGGCGCGACTTGGTGCGGTGTGAAAACAGCAGAGGCACAACTTATCGATCTCGGGATACCTTGTCTCAAGGCCCAAAGATCCTTCCGCTGATGTAAAACGCAACGCGCCTGCACCATCATAAACTTGCACCACCACCGAGGCGATGGACCGCTACCATCGACAAGTAAATGTAGAACGGCCTATCCGGCCGGGCGGGACCAACAACGGCGTTCGTTAGATATTCTTTGATCTCGTCAAGGCTCGTTGTTGTTCTCGCCCCCAAATGAACTCCTCATCGGATTTAATTTTCACCACCCCATGAACGGCTCTATTCTTCCCGAGATTGAGATGAACCTTCTAACGGTTGATCTTGCCGATGAGAGATGTAGTTCTTTCTTCGTGGTAGGTGGCTTCATTGTTCGACGCCTCCCGACTTTCGTGCCGATCTCAATTCCGCGTTCATGGACCAAGAAACCCAAGAACTGACCGGCCGTCACACCGAAGGCACACTTTTTTGGATTCATCCGTAGCCCGAATTTTCTTGTCCGGTCCAGGACGCGTTGCAGATCGTCCAAGTGTCCTTATACTGAAGCAGACTTGACCACCACGTCATCGATATAAATTTCAACCAGCTTGCCGATCAGATCATGGAAAATGTAATTCATGGCTCATTGGTATGTGGCGCCGGCATTCTTCAGCCCGAACGTCATGACTACATATTCAAACAACCCCACCAAACCTGGGACTCTGAATGCAGTCTTGTGTATATCTTCCGGAGCCATAAAAATTTGGTTTTAACCGGCATTGCCATCCATGAAGCTCAAGATCTTATGACCAGCCGCTGCGTTGATTAATGTCTCTGCTACCGGCATCGGATACTCATCCTTTGGAGTAGCTCTATTGAGATCCCGAAAATCTATGGCAACACGCCAGCGGCCATCCTTTTTCTCTACAGGTACGATACTAGAAATCCACTCAGCATACCTGCATGGCCTGATTAACTTGGCTGTCAACATTTTCTCGATCTCTTTCTTGACTTCTTCCAAAATTTTGGCCTTCATCTGTCGTGCTCGCTGCTGGAATGGCCGAAACCCTTTTTTAAGCGGGAGTCGATGCTCAATGATGCTCCTGTCTAACCTAGGCATCTCTGTATAGTCCCAGGCGAAGCAGTCTGGATATTCTTTCAACAGAGCTATCATCGGACCCCGCAGATTCGGGTCTAACTTCTTGCTGATAAATGTTGGTCGTGGCTTATCCCCAGGACCGATGTCGATCTCCTCTAGCTCATCAGCGGATGTAAACCCATACCCGAGCTTTCCGTCACCTGCTAAATCGATGCTAAACACGGGGCGAACAGTTGGTGAGGATAACACAAAGAATTTGGGCCGATTGCCTGAATCGGCCCCCTTTTTGATCGCATTAGTCAAGGACGGTTTACACCTTATTTGTGCTCTACAATGGCAGGGAATCTCCCTACTACGACTGCATGACCTGCTTGTCGTAAGATTACTGCTTTTTATTTTTTGTGGCCGATCGCAGGGATCGGCCATACCACATACGATCGTGGACTTTGCTACTCTGTCAGGCCAGTGGATAAGACCAGCCTCACCCCGTTTTTTGTAGCTTCAATGCGCTCACAGCCGTCTAGACTGATTCCAGAGATCGGCTCTTGGTCTTCTGCTTCCCAGATGTTCATGCCAAATGGAGATCTCGATCGAATCATCTCGCATGAATGACCTCCACTTCATCTTCGTCCCATCAGACAGGCATCGTGCATCGTGGACGGAATGCAGCGAAGCGTGAATCCAATCTCTCCCTAGCAAGACAACAGGTGCTTTTGCTGTCCACGAAAGAAAGACGTAGGGATGGTTTTTCTGCCCACGGTCGATCTACGTTCAAAGACGCCTTGCGTTCAAGTTTGGCCGTTGAAGTCGCTTAATGTGACGTTAGTCTTGATCGAGATCTGCGTGAGCGCCCCAAACGCCGTAGCATGGAGTATGGCATTATATTGATCGCCGCTCGGTGTCAACCAACATCTTGCCGACAGCTGCCCATTGATGTAACCTCGCAGGCTGTGGCTTTCGATGTTTGTAGCCCTTCTCACGTGGCTTTTCAAAGATAACCGCCGTGGCCGCGATCAAACCGTACTTTGGTAGCTCGTTGGTTCTTGGGGCGCAAAACTCTGACGGAAGTATGAACACCATGTTTGTGCCAGCCGATGTTTTCGCATCGGCCTTTACTGGTTTGGGGTGCCACTCTTTCCTTTTCGGACGATCTTCCGTTTCCAAGGTTTGCCGAATTTTAACGGCCAGATCAGGCCGTGCTTTCCTTAAAGCGTGGAGGTACTGCGCTTCGGCTTCCTCCAAGTTACGCAGCCGCTGAACTCTACGCTTTTGGGTGTGTCTGAGTCCATCGGGACACCACCTTGGACGGTGATATCTGTCTTCTTCTTCTGTTGGCTCCTCGAAATCCTTTGCTCGAGCTGACTCCCCGTGTCGTTTCTGAGGTGGGAGAGGCCCTAGACGTTTGAACGCTGAAACTGGACGTGTGTCATCCTTCTGCTGTCCACATTCCGGGCAGTTGTCGATTGTAGGCAATCGGCTCATTCCCGCATCCCAGCAATACTTGAAGAAAGGACAATCCCAATGCTTATCTACGCCTTCCTTTTCTTTTGACGTTCCCCTAGCGAGGTGCTCATATCCTTCATCGTCTCTATCGCGTCGGCGACGTCGGTCATACTGATGCTCATACTTGTTAAGGAGATGCGTGGAGTGTGGCTTCTGATATCGCACGCTTCTCACCTGCTCCTCAGTTAAATACCGCCTGTCATCGTAACGGGGCCGGTCCCGTGGACCGGACTCCACTCTTTCTTCGCCCCGAGAGCGACCGCCTTCCTCCTTATATGTGCCATGGTGGTACATAGGTCCTGCCATGTTAACATCGAACGAGAAATCTAACTGACGCCTCGTGGAATGGCTGTGTTCTACCATGTTGACGCCGGGAAACGGGTTTGTGTCTACTTTCATAGCGAATTGCCCAAGGATCAGACGGCCCTTTTCTATCACCGTTTGGATCTGGCGACGTAGCTCTTTGCAGTCATTGGTGGTGTGGGTGAACGAGTGATGCCACTTGTAGTATGGTCTTCCGTTCATCTCTTGAGCCGTAGGGATTTTATGGCCTTCGGGTAACTTCAGCTGCTTTTCCTTCAACAGTAAATCGAATATCTGCTCAGCTTTGCTCACATCGAAGTCGAACCCTTTTGCAGGCCCTTGCTGCTTCACCCATTTACAGGACACAGGATCTACCCCCCGAGCCCATTCAGCCACGGCCACCTCCTGGTCTTGCGTAGGATCTTCTTCTTCTGTATCGACCAGGCCTATCGGACGTTTGAACTTGTCTTGGTACAACTCAGGGTGGCGCTGTTCATACATCGTCAGTTTCTGGGCCATGTGTGCCAATGAATTGTACTCTACTTGGAAAGCCAGATCCTTGATAGGTGCAGAGAGGCCCAACACTGCCAGCTCGACTGCTTCCTTCTCAGTTAAACGAGCCGAATAACATCGGTTCTTGACAGTCCTGAAACGCTGAATGTACTCGGCTACCGTTTCTCCCCGCTTTTGCCGCACCTGCACCAGATCTGCAATGCCGGCCTCGGTAGCTTCTGAATGATACTGAATGTGGAACTGCTCTTCCAGTTGCTTCCAGGTCTGGATCGAATCAAGTGGCAACGAGGTGTACCACCCAAAAGCTGGTCCTGTCAGAGATTGCGCAAAGAACCTTACGCGCAACTTATCCGATGCCGAAATCATGCCTAATTGTGCCAGGTATCGGCTCACATGCTCTATCGAGCTCGACCCTTCTGATCCGCTAAACCTTGAAAACTCAGGGAGCCGATACTTGGGTGGCAGCGGAATCAGATCAAACTCGTTGGGGTACGGCTTGGAATAGCCGATTGTCCTTCTCTTCGGCACGAAGCCGAACTGGTCTCTCAAGATGGTACGGATTTGCTCCACCGTTTGAGCTGTAGGGGCTGAATTTTCGTGACTCGTTCCGGTGGCGTACTTGGCCAGCCATGCCTGTTTATCGGCCCATCCTGCATACATCCTGCTCCAGAATACCGCCTGCCCCTGCTCCGTAAACTCCCGCCCCGAAATCCGCGTTGCAATCTGGTTCGTGTCGTGTTGCAACCGACGTAGGTGCACACATATCCATGTGGGATTTCTTTAGGCGGTTCAAACAGAACTGCAATCGCTGGGTCCCTCCGACCTTGTAGACGACGACGCCGCTGCCCCTGGTGGCTCCGGAGCTGCAAGTGTGAATGGCACCGGGTCCGGCAGCGGTCTTTCTCCCTGGTGAGTCCCTAGAGTAGGGCCCGACGGAGAGTACTGATGTTCCATGATCTCCTGAACTACGCGAACCGCGATCCGCTCGAAAGCGTTCACTAGGCTCTCAGAATGGCGGTGAAGAGAATGAGCCACCATGTAGTTGACTTCCTGTCGCAAAGCTCTGGTGCGCTCCTCGGAAGGAACAGACATATCCACCTCATCAAGAGCACCTTCGGGTGAGAACCCTTTCCACCTGATCCCATGCTTACGGGTCCTCTCGAAAGAGCCGATGAGATCGGCTTCAAAGAGAGCTTTGATATCATCATACTTCGCCTTGTGCTCCTCAGGCAGATCGTCGTACGTGACCGGTCTGTCCCCCATCTCAGCGTCGGATGTTGATGCAGATGCTGTTGAATGTCCCACCGGGCATGCCAGAATGTGTTGCCTGTCAAAACCCGGCGAAAGCGACGAGCAACACACGAGAGCCGGAGGCTCCAGGAAGCTGGTGGGCCACTGGTCCCTCGGGCAACGGCCGCAAAACTCCGACACACGTCTGGCTGGTTCAGGGCATGCCACGACCTATACCTGGTCGAAGGTGATGGATCGCTTCGATCGGTTTCTGCATGGTAAACAAGTATCGTAAAATTCGAGCCGTGACGGCTCCGGGTTTCCACAGAATCGGCTCGAGCCGATTGTCCCATGGTTCTGCATTAGATCTATGATAACATGGGGTTTTGCTTCATCAATACAAGTTAAATCGATCTCTGACGGTTTAACGTTTCACCACGTAATTGGAACGTCCTACACGTGGTGAGCTGGTAGATACAAAGATGACGGAAAACTAACCCTAGAGAAGGCCTAACAACCGACGTAAAGTCAATTCCCGGAACAACTCCTCTCGAATTAGCAAACCATATCTTCACGTACTACTGGATCGTTCAACCCGTTTGCAAGGCCTGACTACGTGGATATCAAACTAAACCTTGGAGAACAAGGCAAAACTATAACAGATCAAATCGACTGAATAAAGATCAAGCAAGAGGCTGCCCTTATACCCGCAAAGGTGCAAAGGCAGCGAGATAACTAGAGGCAGCATAACTAAACAATCATAGTAAAAAGGTACCGATGCTAGCCTCAACAAATCTATGATAATAGTATTACTCGCCATCAACAACGCTTCAGCACGAGTAACACCAAAGAACGCATAAGCAAATACTGCCTAGATCGCAAGATGCGATCTAGGCAACATATTACTACCGAAGAAACCCTAGAAACAAGGGGTGGCGATGCGCCGAGATTGTGTTTGTTGTGAACGTGATTGTCCTCCTTTTCTCAATAACCTTAGGTACATATTTATAGTCCGGAGACTTTCTATCTTTGGAATAACTCTAACAACTCTATCTCCTACCTAAACTGAAACGGAACCTACTACAATATAAAGATACACGGGCAATTTAGCCCAAATCCACGTACAAGGCCGATCCAGCAATACGTTGCATATATGTATCTTCCAAGCCCATCTTGATTACGGCCCACCTCCTCCTTTGGCCAAAATATGGCGATAACACATGCTTTCTATCAATTGATGGTTTTTTTGAAACTAGTTCTTATTGTCAAGGTGGGTTCATGGAAGAACAAAAGTATTTTTTATAGTGAACACCGTTTGTCACAAAAAGGGAAACACTTATGGGAACAAATTGATAAATTGAATACTATTGCTAGAGATGTGTGCTCTACTTATAATGTTACTTATTGCTTTGATAAAGCTTGTTGCTGTAGGAGGTATAAACACCTCACTTTTCAATGTGAGTATAATGATAATGTTACCATATCCTCTTATGTTAAAGGAAATTATGACTTTTTTGATGTGGAACAAAATAAAGAATTTATTGCCTTCAAGGGTGCATTTGAACTTGCCAGTTTGCTTGAAAATACTGATGATGCACCTTATGAATATGAGGTTTATGAGATACTTAAATTTTGCTTTGAAAATTACAAGGAAGAAAATAGCTATATTCTTGAATATTTTAATAGATGCTTTCCACAATTGGAAGAGACTAATGCCTTGCAGGAGCCTATGGAAGAAGAAATTATTGAAACTAGAAGCTCATTAGATGAAAGAGAGGAGGAGAGTGATGAACAAAAGGAGGAAGAATGGATCTACCCATGTCTACCTTCTAATGAGAGTAACTCTTTATCTATTACACTATTTGATTGTCCCCCATGCTTACCAAAGGAGGATGAATGTTATGGTCCTGTGGATCCTTTTGAGATATCTACTTTGAGTAAAACCTGTGAAGGTTTTAATCCCACTATTTTTTAGCTTGATAGAAATTATGTGTTTGTAGATCATGGAAAGCATGCTTTATGTGATAGCTATATTGTTGAGTTTATTTATGAGGCTACTGAAAATTATTATGAGAGAGGAAAATATGTTTGTAGAAGTTTTCATGGTACTGAAACACCTCTCTATGTGCTGAAAGTTTTAAAGTTACTCTTGTTTCATCTTCCTATGTCTGTCACTTTGTTCTTTGTGAATTTATTTGCATACAATATTCCTATGCATAGGAAGTGGGTTAGACTTAAATGTGTTTTGAACTTTCTTCTTGATGCTCTCTTTTGCTTCAATTCATATTTCTTATGTGAGCATCTTCTCAAACTATCATGCCTAACTTAAAGGCGTTAAAGAAAAGTACTTATTGGGAGATAACCTAAGAGTTTCCTGGAGTCTTGGAAGTTATTACTTCGGTAATGACCTCTCCTTATCCTTTTTGTTTGCTTTTTGTGCCAAGAATGACCTCTAATGAGAGGAAAGTAAGATTTGGGGAGTTGCTGTCCCGAAACAGATTTCTATCCTCCACCACAAACATTCTTGAGGAGTCTCTGTAAGTCGCACTGAGCTGAAACTTTACGAATAAATCCCCCAATATGTTATGTAACTTTCGTTAGTTCAACACTTTTTTATTTGAGCAACAAAAGATTTTCCAAAAAAATTGGTTTCTACCTTCTGGTCTGTTTTGACAGATTTCTGCCATTATTTGCATTTGCTTCTTATTGATTCCCTTTTGATTTCTCTTTTGGGGAATTGAGCTTTTTGAAGGAGTTGCTACAGTAGATTGTGTTTTTATTGAAAAGTATTGCTATTCCAAAGCTAAGCCCAAAGTTCTATTATCTTTTGAATACACTAATGTTGCTAATGAAGATTGTGTGAAGTTTTATATGAAGGAAAAATTTCAGGTGTAGAGAGAGAATGATGTAATGAGATGAAGAATGGACAAAAGCTCAAGCTTGGGGATTCCACCCTGGTGTCACCCCAATAAATATCCAATAGGTGCAAGCGTCAAAGCTTGGGGATGCCCAAGGCATCCCCTTCTTCATCAATAAAAAGCTCAGGTCTATCTAGACACTTCGTTTTTATTGTTTCATGCACTGTTGTGTTGTTCTTGGAGCGTCTTAGTTTTCGTTTGCTTTGCTTAGTTTGTTTAGTTTGCTTGAATAAATTAGTTTGGACCTTGTTCTCGTTGTGTTGTTTCAAATAAGTTGATTGGTCTTGGAAAGGAGTAAAAAGTTCTTGCTTGGAAGTGCAAGAGGAGCTTGCATTGACTGTGACTTAGACTTTATCATGACATGCTAGGTGTTGTTTTGACCTTATTCTTAGTGATTATTGCTGTATCATGTCTTGTTTCAAACAATTGGTATTTCTTAGTGTGCCTTGAAAGAATTATGCGTTGTTTTAGCATGCAAAAGCATAGTATTGTGGTATTCTCCTTTGATGCTTTGTTTGGGTTAACTTGGCACATGCTCACACCATGTTATGACTATAAACAAGTCACCATAGCCTCTATGATCATTTAGTCCTTGACTTGTAGTGCTACTCTATGCTTTGATTAATAATGTTTTATCGCTGTGCATGATTATGACCATTATTGCTCTCTTAGTTGGTTGCTCCCAGTCTTTTGCTAGCCTCCACTTGTATGAGTAAGCTCTACTCATGTTTCCAACTTCCAAGAAACCAAGTTTTTCCAAAGTGTCCACTATAAACTCCTATGCATGGTGTGTTACACCATTCCAAGTATATTCTTGTTTTCAGCTATCTTCCAATTAAAAAGTATATTGTTATGTGAAAACTTAGTGATTAAAGCCCTCACGAACTTGATGGCACACTTTATATTCTTTGCCCCTAATAAACTATTGGAATTATGCCCTAGAGGCAATAATAAAGATGTTATTATTATAATTCTTGTTCATGATAAAGTTTATATTCCATGCTAGAATTGTATTAAGCGGAAACTTTAATACTTGTGTGGTTTATGAACAACACCGTGTCCCTAGTATGCCTCTATGGACTAGCTCATTGATTAATGATGGTTAAGGTTTCCTAACCATAGACATGAGTTGTCGATTAATAATAAGATCATATCATTGGGAGAATGATATGATGGACAGACCCAAACTAAGCGGAGCAATTAGATCGTGTCATCGTGTTCATCTTTGCGAAGCTTTTCTTATGTCAAATATTGTATTCCTTAGACCATGAGATAATATAACTCCCTGGTATCGGAAGAAAGCTTTGAGGTCATCAAACGTCATCCTATGAGAGGGTGATCATAAAGGTGTCTCTCAGGTGATCGGAAAGTACCATTGGGTTGTATGTATCGAGATGGGATTTGTCCCTCCCAAGTCGGAGAGATATACTTCCCCCTTTCGGTGGTGATATCAACACCGCTTGCAAGCATGTGGTTAAGGAGTTAATTACAAAGTGATATCGGGTTCTGAGCGAGTAAAGTACTTCGTGAACGAGATTGAACTAGGTATGACTGATCGCAACAATCAAATCTCGCCAAGTAAAATATCGCGAGACAGGGAATATATATATGGGATTGATTGAATCCTCGGCATCGTGGTTCATCCGATATGATCATCGATGAATGTGTGGAGTCAATATGGGTTTCGCACCCGTTGTTGATTATTGATATAAGATCATATGCATGTTCTCGAACCCGGTCACACACTTAACGTGTCTCGGACGCTAGGATAGATTGGATAATTGGTTTATGAGTTTTGTTCGAGTCTCGGATGGGATCGGGACATCACGAGAGGTTCGAATGGTCCATAGAATAAGATTCATATAAGGCAATGCAGTTTTGGAGTTCTAATTGTTTCAAGTTAATCGGTATTGTCTAAGCTTCTAGAACCTTCCGGAGGGGACCAACATGGCCCCACCTTCGGGAGGGCATGGGCCTATGAGGGTGCGCATTGGGCTGAGGCACAAGGCCCATAGCCCGGCCCAGACCTAGGGCTAACCCTAGGAAAGCTTCTAGAAGGGGGGTGGAAACTTGCCCCCCCCCACTCCTCCCTCCTTGGGCGCCGGCCTAGGGCTTGGGGGAGGGGCTAGGGCTGGGGCGCACCCTCCCCCACACCTCCTCCACAAGCCTAGCAGCCTTGCTGCCCTCCTCTCTCTCTCCCTCCCGACTGCACGTAGGCGAAGCCCTGCTGCAGAAACTCTCCACCACTTGCACCGTGCTGTCGCGTTGTAGATCCAATCCGTCTCTCCACCATACTTGCTGGACCGAGGAAGGAGGATACGTCGAGGTGCCGCACGTGTGCATCTCTCGGAGGCATCACCACTTGCGGTGTTAATTCGGATCGGATTGCGAGGAGGAGAAGCGAGTACGACTACATCACCCATGTTCCGACGAATGTTCCGCTGTGCGAATCTTCAAGGGTATGAAGATCTCATCTAATCCCCCTCGTTGTTTGCATCTCCTAGATTAGATCTAGCTTTCTCGTTCGCATCCGTAGAATTTTTTTGATTTACTATGCTGCGAAACCCTTCAGTGGTATCAGAGCTAGATCTATGCGTAGATGTGTTTCACGAGTAGAACGCAACATGGTTTTTGCGGGCGTTGATGTTTTCTGTTGCAAGACTCTTGTTTGTGTTCTTCTTATGACACGGGATAGTGAGATTGAAGCGGTCCAGGCCAACCTTACGCGACGTTGTTCGCGAGACCGGCTCCGCACTTGACGTGTGGCTTGTTCCACACATGCGGCTGGTGGATGCATGTTTCTCTCACTATAGTTGTCGTGGGATTTACACCGGAGTTTGGCAACCATAATATCACCGTTGTGGCTTTCCGTAGGTAAGAATCGTTCTTAGCTTGTTACTCCCATAAGCCACGTAAAACATGCAACAACAAAGTAGAGGCGTCTAACTTGTTTTTGCAGGGAGTGTTTTCTGTGATATGGTATGAACCAAGATGTGATGTGTATATTGTATGCGATGATCATGTTTTGTAATGTTTCACGACTTGCATGTCGATGAGTACACAACCGGCATGAGCCATATGGTTGTCTTTATAATTGTGTATGACCTGTGTGTCAACTTCTTATACGCCATGTAATAGTTTCACTTTATCGCTAAGTAGTTAGCAATAGTTGTAGTTGCTATTCGTGGTGGAGGCAATCATGGTGGAGTGATGGAGATCATTGCGCGAAGATTGGCTATACCATGTCACATAAAGTTATATGCATGTGATGTTTATCCTTTTATGTATCTTATTATGCTTAGATCGCGACGGTAGAATTATAATATGATTCCTCACTTAAAGATCAAGATAAAACTGTGTTCTCCCCATGTATGCACCGTTGCGAAAGTTCGTCGTGTCCAAGCATCACGTGATGATTGGGTGCTATAGACTCTACGTTCACATACAACGGATGCAAGCCAGTTTTGCACACGCGGAAATACTTGGGTTTGACTTGACGAGCCTAGCATGTACAGACATGGCCTCGAAACACATGAACCGAAAGGTTAAGCATGAGTCATATGAATGATATGATCGACACTTTGTTGTCCACCGTTGAAACCACATCTGTTCTCGTGAAGATCGGATTAGGTGTGGTGAATTTGGATCATGTTCACTAAACAACTTGAGGGATGTTGAATTTAGTGGGAGTTCATCTAGTGATTTGATTAAAAGTTGAACTAGTTATCATGAACATAGTCTAATTTGTACTTGCAAACATTGTAGATCAAATGGCTAAGTCCAACTTCAACTTCAATGTTTTTGCTAAGAAGGAAAAGCTTAGAAACAATGGGTCTAACTTCACCAATTGGTTCCGCAATCTGAGAATCATTCTCTCTGGTGGACAAAAGGACTATGTCCTTGAAAATGCACTAGGTGACGCCCTGCTGTAGATGCGCCGGCTGATGAGAAAGCTGTCTATCAGTCGGGCAAAGATGATTATGGTGTGATTAAGAGCACCATGTTGTTTTCTATGGAATCGGACCTTCAAAATCGTTTTGAAGACTATCCCGGGCCCTTTGAGATTCTTGAGGAGCTGAAAACTATGTTTTAGACTCAGGCCCGTTCTGAGAGATATGAGATCTCTGAGAAATTCTTTAACTGCAAGATGGAGGAAGGGAGTTCCGTTAGTGAGCACGCCATAAAGATGTCGGGCTACACTCAACGCCTTGAGCAACTGGACTGCAAGATTCCAGAGGAGCTCAAGATTGACAGGGTTCTGCAATCACTTCCTTCCAGCTACAAAAGTTTTGTAGTGACTCACAATCAGATTGGTTCCACTGATACGATCACCGAGCTCTTCGCAAAGCTGAAGGCTGCGGAGGTGGACATCAAAAAGTATAATCATATGTTGATGGTCAACAAGCCCCCCACCTTCAAGGAAGGTAAGGGTGCAAAGAAGCCCTTCAAGAAAGGCGGCGGCAAGCGCGTTGCCCCTGCTGAGAAGAAGCTCAAGTCTGGACCAAGCGGACCTTTGAGTACTTATATTGCAAGGACAAGGGTCACTAGAAGCGCAACTGTCCGAAGTACTTAGCGGACAAGAAGGCTGGCACCATCAAAGGTATATTTGATATACATGTTATTGATGTTTTCCTTACTAGCCCTCGTTGTAGTGCCTGGGTATTTGATACTGGTTCAGTTGCTAATATTTGTAACTCGAAACATGAGCTACGGAATAGACGGCGGCTTGCGAGGGATGAGGTGACGATGCGCGTTGGCAACGGATCAAGAGTTGATGTGATGGCCGTCGGCACGCTCTCCTTAGTTTTACATTCGGGATTAGTTTTAAACCTCAATAAATGTTATTATGTGCCTGCGTTGAGCATGAACATTATTTCTGGATCGTGTTTATTGCAAGCCGGTTATTCATTTAAATCGGAGAATAATGGTTGTTCTATTTATATGAGTAACATCTTTTATGGTCATGCACCTGCTATGAATGGTTTATTTCTTCTAAATCTCGAAAGGGATGAAACACACATCCATAACATTGAGGCTAAGAGATGCAAAGTAGATAGTGATAATACTACTTATTTGTGGCACTGTCGTCTAGGTCATATTGGTGTAAAGTGCATGAAGAAACTCCATTCTGATGGACTTTTGGAGTCTCTTGATTTTTAATCATTTGACACATGCGAACCATGCCTCATGGGCAAGATGATCAAAACCCCGTTCTCCGGAATGATGGAGCGAGCAACGGACTTGTTGGAAATCATACATACCGATGTATGCGGACCGATCAATGTTTGATTGGCGGTGGATATCGCTATTTTCTCACTTTTACCGATGACTTAAGTAGATATGGGTATATCTATTTAATGAAACATAAATCTGAAACATTTGAAAAGTTCAAGGAATTTCGAATGAAGTGGAGAACCATCGTAACTAAAGATTAAGTTTCTACGATCCGATCGTGGAGGTGAATATTTGAGTTATGATTTTCTCACGCATCTTAAAGCTAGCGGAATCGTTTACAACTCACGCCACCCGGAACACCACAACAAGAATGGTGTGTCTACGAAGAATCGAACCCTATTAGATATGGTCCGATCAATGATGTCCCTTACTGATTTGCCGTTATCATTTTGGTGTTATGCATTAGAAACCGCTACATTTACTTTAAATAGGGCACCATCTAAATCCGTTGAGACGACACCATATGAACTGTGGTTTGGTGCTAAACCTAAGTTGTCGTTTCTTAAAGTTTGGGGATGCGAAGCTTACATCAAGAAATTGATGCCGGACAAGCTAGAACCCAAAGCGGAGAAATGCGTCTTCATAGGATACCCTAAGGAAACTATTGGGTATACCTTCTATCACAGAACCGAAGGCAAAGTGTTTGTCGCAAAGAACGGTTCCTTTCTTGAGAAGGAGTTTCTCTCGAAAGAAGTGAGTGGGAGGAAAGTAGAGCTAGACGAGGTTGTTGAACCTTCTCTTGAATTAGAGAGTAGCGCAGCACCTGAAATTGTTCCAGTGCCGCCTGCACCAACAATAGAGAAAGCTAATGACAAGGATCATGAAGCTTCAGACGATGCTGCTACTGAACGTCGCAGGTCGACAAGGTTGCGTGCCCCTCTTGAGTGGTATGACAACCCTGTTTTGACTGTCTTGTTGGTAGAAGACAGTGGACCTACGAACTATGAGGAAGCGATGATGAGCCCAGACTCTGAGAAATGGCTAGAGGCCATGAAATCCGAATTGGGATCCATGAGCGAAAACCAAGTATGGACTTTGGTGGACCCTCCTAGCGACCGAAAGGCCGTTGAGTGCAAATGGATCTTCAAGAAGAAAACGGACGCGGATGGTAATGTTACCGTCTATAAAGCACAGTTTGTCGCGAAAGGTTTTCGACAAGTTCAAGGTGTTGACTACGATGAGACTTTCTCTCCCGTAGCGATGTTTAAGTCCATTCGGATTTTATTAGCAATTGCTGCATTTCATGATTATGAAATATGGCAGATGGATGTCAAGACTGCTTTCCTCAATGGCAACATTGATGAAGAGTTGTATATGATGCAACCCGAAGGTTTTGTCGATCCTAAGGATGCTGATAAAGTGTTCAAACTACAGCGTTCCATTTATGAACTGAAGCAAGCATCTCGGAGTTGGAACCTTCGTTTTGATCAAGTGATCAAGAGCTTTGGATTTGTTCCAAATTGCTATGAAGCTTGTATCTACAAGAAAGTGAGTGGGAGCTCGGTGACATTTCTGGTACTATATGTGGATGACATATTGATTATTGGAAATAACATTAACATGCTTAACGATGTGAAGAGTTATTTGAACAAGTGTTTTTCAATGAAAGACCTAGGTGAAGCTGCTTATATATTGGGCATCAAAATCTATAGAGATAGACAAAGACGCTTGATAGCTTTAAGCCAGAGTACATACCTAGACAAAGTTCTGAAAAGGTTCAGAATGGATAAGGCAAATAAAGGTTCAGTGCCTATGTTGTCAGGTAAGATATTGAGCAAGGCTCAGTGTCCAGCTACGGTAAATGATAGAGAAGCTATGAGCAAAGTGCCTTATGCCTCGGCCATAGATTCTATCATGTATGCTATGCTGTGTACTAGACCGGATGTGTCCAATGCTCTTAGTTTAACGAGAAGATATCAAAGTGATCCAGGAGTGGAACACTGGACAGCCGTGAAGAACATCCTAAAGTACCTAAATAGGACTAAAGGAATGTTCTTAGTCTATGGAGGTGATGAACAGCTCGTCGTAAAAGGTTACGTCGATGCTAGTTTCTACACTGACAAGGATGATTCTAAATCTCAGATAGGATACGTTTATATTTTGAATGGAGGAGCTGTGAGCTGGAGAAGCTGCAAGCAAAGCGTGATCGCGGGATCTACAGTAGAAGCGGAATACATGGCTGCTGCAGAAGCGTCAAGTGAAGGAGTTTGGATCAGAACTTCATCCGAGCTTGGCGTGGTTCAAGTGCATTGGACCCATGGAGATATTGTGTGACAACAGGCGCCATAGCACTTGCTAAGGAACCAAGATATCATCCAAAGACCAAGCATATCAACATAAGTTTCATATAATCCGAGATTATATAGCAGATGGAGATCTGAAGATTAGCAAAGTACATACAGATCTGAATGTCGCAGATCCATTGACTAAACCTCTTCCACGTGCAAAACATGATCAGTACCTTAGTGCCATGGGTGTGAGATTGTTGCCAAATGTAAACTACATTATTGACTCTAGTGCAAGTGGGAGACTGTTGGAATTATGCCCTAGAGGCAATAATAAAGATGTTATTATTATAATTCTTGTTCATGATAAAGTTTATATTCCATGCTAGAATTGTATTAAGCGGAAAATTTAATACTTGTGTGGTTTATGAACAACACCGTGTCCCTAGTATGCCTCTATGGACTAGCTCATTGATTAATGATGGTTAAGGTTTCCTAACCATAGACATGAGTTGTCGATTAATAATGAGATCATATCATTGGGAGAATGATATGATGGACAGACCCAAACTAAGCGGAGCAATTAGATCGTGTCATCGTATTCATCTTTGTGAAACTTTTCTTATGTCAAATATTGTATTCCTTAGACCATGAGATAATACAACTCCCTGGTATCGGAAGAAATCTTTGAGGTCATCAAACGTCATCCTATGAGAGGGTGATCATAAAGGTGTCTCTCAGGTGATCGGAAAGTACCTGTTGGGTTGTATGTATCGAGATGGGATTTGTCCCTCCCAAGTCGGAGAGATATACTTCGGGCCCACTCGGTAATCGATATCAACACCGCTTGCAAGCATGTGGTTAAGGAGTTAATCACAAAGTGATATCGGATTACGGAACGAGTAAAGTACTTGCTGTGAACGAGATTGAACTAGGTATGATGGTACCAACGATCAAATCTCGGGCAAGTAAAATTTCGCGAGACGAAGGGAATATATATATATGGGATTGATTGAATCCTGGCATCGTGGTTCATCCGATATGATCATCGATGAATGTGTGGGAATCAATATGGGTTTCCAGACCCCGCTGTTGATTATTGATATAAGATCATGTCTGCATGTTCTCGAACCCGACGGGTCACACACTTAACGTGTCTCGACGCTAGGATAGATTGGATAATTGTTTTATGAGTTTTTGTTCGGAGTCTCGGATGGGATCCGGGACATCACGAGAGGTTCCGGAATGGTCCATAGAATAAGATTCATATAAGGCAATGCAGTTTTTGGAGTTCGGAATTGTTTCGGGTTAATCGGTATTGTACCGGAAGCTTCTAGAACCTTCCGGAGGGGGACCAACATGGCCCCACCTTCCGGGAGGGGGCATGGGCCTATGAGGGAGTGCCCTGGCCGCATTGGGCCAGGGGCACAAGGCCCCATAGGGCCCAGCCGACCAGACCTAGGGCTAACCCTAGGAAAGCTTCTAGAAGGGGGGTGGAAACTTGCCCCCCCCACTCCTCCCTCCTTGGGCGCCGGCCTAGGGCTTGGGGGAGGGGCTAGGGCTGGGGCGCACCCTCCCCCACACCTCCTCCACAAGCCTAGCCGCCTTGCTGCCCTCCTCTCTCTCTCCCGACGCACGTGGCGAAGCCTGCTGAAACTCTCCACCACTTGCACCGCCGTCGCGTTGTAGATCAATCTCTCCACCATACTTGCTGGACCGAGGAAGGAGGAGACGTCGAGGTGCCGCACGTGTGCATCTCTCGGAGGCATCGCCACTTGCGGTGTTAGATCGGATCGGATCGCGAGGAGGAGAAGCGAGTACGACTACATCACCCACGTTCCGACGAACGTTCCGCTGTGCGAATATTCAAGGGTATGAAGATCTCATCTAATCCCCCTCGTTGTTTGCATCTCCTAGATTAGATCTTGGCTTTCCCGTTCGCATCCGTAGAATTTTTTTGATTTACTATGCTACGAAACCCTTCATAAACTTGAACCATTGTGTCATCTAAGTTGTATATGCTTGCACTTATACGTTGGAATTAGCAGAACCATACTGTCATGGGGAACGTTTTCAACATTGCACTTGTACTTTGTACACAGTTGATATCATGCTCTTTTGTCTATGGATGTCACCGGTGTGAAATAAATAGGGAGCTTATAAGTCCATTGAGTTGTGTATTTTGTGTTAGAGAAACGCCCAGGACGCTAGCCTAAGCCATGCCTAATCATGGTGGAAACTTGCAGCATCACCATAATGAGCATTCTGTGAAGCATCCTCAATAAAAATCTATGCACATAGTAAATAAAAAGATCACTGAGATGCTCATTATCTGCTTGACTTGTCATTTTGGTTATGAGATAGCTCCTGTACCATGTGCAAGGGGTACCCCGTTGGCGGTTCTCTATGATACGCATGTACTTACTATGACAAGAACTTATAGGTGACTGAAGTTGAGTAGCATAAGGTGTAGCCCTCGTATTCAAGGGACTTGAGATTTCCAACTTATACGTTATCAAGCATATACTCCATAGTTTGTTCACTTTAACCTTAATCACTTCAAGATGCTTATGATAGGGGCAATGAGGGCTGAAAGCTAACAAGTAGCATAATTTTTGGAAGCTTTTTTGAAACTTGAAATCCCTGCTTCCCTTTATGAAGGGCCCTTCTTCCACTATTATATTGAGTCTCCACCTTCTACCTTTAGGCACTATTAAGAGAGCATAGTTTCCATTCTTAGTTCTATGTGCAGTATCCCAAAACTTATTGATTGATTCCTATTGTGATATTACTTGTTCTTGTGCTACTTGTATCTAGTCACTCTTATGAACTTTGAAGGTGTCATATGCATCTATTTGCTACTCTATGAGGGACAAGATGAATGCCACTGTGCCATGGTTTCTGTATGTGAAACAAACAAACAAACGTTTTTCAATGCATGTTATTCATGATCTTTGTTTGCAGCCTCTTATTTTGCATGCATAGTTACTTTGTCTTATTGTTAGAACTCCATTTTTCATCTACATGTTTAGAGTTCTTTGATCCCAGCTTTCAATGCTTGCAAATGGTTTGATCTTGGTTTTGATGGTGCATGTCACCTCAAAGATTATTCTTTTTATCACTTACCTACTCGAGGACGAGCAGGAGTTAAGCTTGGGAATGCTTGATACGTTGGAAACGTATCTATAATTTTTGATGCTCCATGCTTGTTTAGTATCGACTTTGCTTTGCTTTGTCTACACTTTGAGGTGTTTTATATCTTTTCTGGAACTAACCTATTAACAAGTAGTCGCAGTGCCAGCTGCCCGTTTTCTTCTGTTTTGGTTCGTAGCGAAAATCAATATTCTCGAATTGACGGACAAAAGCCAAAGTCAATATTTTACCGTGGGCAACACGAAGCGGAAGACGAAGGCTTGCAGGCTGCAGACCCCCCTAGGCGCGGCTAGGGCTGGCCTGCGCCTGGGCAGGGTGTGGCCCCCCTGGCTTGCCCCTTCGCCTATAAGAACCCCTAATGCAGAAACCCTGGGCACCCGATCAAAACTCCATGAAACCGTCTATATCCGCCGCCACCATCGTCCCTAGATCGGGGGGATATGAAGTTCTTCCCGGCACCCTGCCAGAGGGGAGATCATCGCGGAGGCCTTCTTCTTCATCATGCCAGCCTCCGGTATGAAGCGTGAGCAGTTCCACCTTAGACTACGGGTCCATGTAGTAGCTAGATGGTTGTATCTCCTCCTTTGTGCTTTCATGCATAGATCTTGTGAGCTCCGTTCATGATCAATATCTAATCTATTTGTAATCATGCATGTTGTATTTGCGGAGATCCGATGGATATTGAGATTACTATGTCAGATTGATTAATGGTTTTGTCTTATGACTCTATCATGTCTGTGTTGTTTGTGATCTTGCATGATCTCCATTGTTAGTAGCTATCTTGGACAAGTAGTTGCCAGTGACTCCAAGAGGGGGTATTTATGCTCGATAGTGGGTTCATGCCTCTAGTTTCCAAGGGAAGTGACAAAAATCTCTTCGGTTGTAGATGTGTTGTTGCCACTAGGGAGAAAACAACGGTCTCTTATTCGTGGAACAAGTGGATTGTTTACCTTACACACTTTGCTTAAAGAAGTTGTTTGTTGCTTGCAACTTAATACTAAAGGGGATTCGGATGATAACCTGAAGGTAGACTTTTAGTCATAGATGCAGTTGGATGACGGTCTATGTATATTGTTGTATTGCCCAACCGAATCTCATAGGATATTTTTTGTCTAGTATTGCATTGTTATGCCTTGCTCAGTTCTTGTCAATTGCCCTGCTATAATTTTTTTACCCTTTATACCATGTTGTTTATCTAAGAAGAGCACCTCTAGTGAACTATGGACCCCGTACAGTGTTTACCATTAATACATCTTCCATTGTTACTGTTTACTTGCTGCAAACCATTATCACCTTCCACACCATACAGTTAATCCTTTTGTTACAGCAACCGGTGAGATTGACACCTCACTGTTAGTTGGGACAAAGTCTTAAGTTTGTGTTGTGCAGGTCTCCACGTTGCTTGCAGCACCTTTAGGACGTTTCCTTCCTCCTATTGGTTCGATAACCTCGGTTTCTTACTGAGGGGAACTTGCCTGCTGTACTGCATCATATCTTCCGCTTGGGGTCTCCCAACGAAGTGTTGTTGCACTCATCACATGCCTATTGATAGAATCTTAGATTCGCCACTAAACCTATGGACTATACCTTGAATCACGGCACACGACTTCTAGCCAACTCATCCCGTAAGCCTGATCCATAAGGAAACCTCTGCTAAGTATAGCATTACTCAAAAACAAAAACTGGATGCCTCAATCAGTGGAGACTTGCCATATAAATTATTATGTCCTAGCATCTCCAGTCCGGGCCGATGTACTTGGAGTTGGGCTGGGCCGTGTTGCGTGGCCTTCTAGGTGAATTTGTAATCCCCGTTGAGCCGCTAACGAATTCACTTTGTTGCTTCTCTGTAGCTGCAATCTTTTGGCCATCAAACAAAGAACCAACCTAGTAGGGTTGGATCCAACAACCCTCCCCAACGTCCGCAATGTCGCGACTTTCTCTTGGCGTTTAGAATGGTCTTTTTTCTAGATGGAGCAACTTTGAAGTTTCGGGTGGTACTTGCCCATCTCAAATAAATATATGCCTCTGGTCTATGTGCATCGGGTGGAACAATTATTTATACTACCTCTGCCTCGAAATAGATATCTCAAATTTATTAAAATTTATATAAATCTAGACACTATTTAGTATATAGTTTCATCTAAATTTTGAAAAAAACTAAGACATCTGTTTTAAGACGGAGGGAGTACATATTAGATGTGTGGAAAGTTTTTAATCAAATAATAAGTGAAGTGCATGTGCTAATCGTTCACTTGATTTTATATGCTTGTCATTTAGATGGATTGAAAGACTTGCAGTTTGCTGACCATGTCTGCGGGAAGGTAGTACTTGTCCATCTCAAATAACATTCCTCCATAAGCAACAAAATATTTTTGTATATATATAGTACAGTTGTGCGTAAGACTTCTAATTCTCAACCATATTCTAGGACTTGCCAGCCAGGTCATCCGGTTGTGTCCTAGTAACTATCATGTCTGTTACATCGTATATGGGCTTTTGTACCGGTTTTCCAGTGGGTTTTCACCAATAACGCTAGGACGAATCTCCAAAATGGCACATTCCAATACTACATGAAATGTGGTGAAATCTCATGTTTTCGTTCAAAAATTGACAGCGGTACACCTTTCTCGCACGCAGAGCTTACATCTCACTTTTTACCGGTCTCACGCCCCTTTCCATCTCTATGTTTTGTTTGTTCGGGCTAGAACCAACTCGCTCCTCTTTTATCTCAAAAAAGAAAAATAGCTCCTCGTCCTTTCTTTCCCACTGCTGACCTTCTCAGAACTCAGAAAGCAGTAGTGTCAACAAAATTTCAAGCAGAGAACGGAATTCTAGAAAAAAGAAAAATCTGAGAAAGTAGATTAGTCAGCTTTCGACTTGTAACTTTGAACAAATCGATTTCACCTTTCAACTACGTCGTTGTTTGTCTGCTACTTTCCACCTAAAAATAGTATTCCTCCGATCCATGGATCAGAGGGAGTACATACAATTGAACTTAGAAATGCTTTTATTCCTCCAACAAACTTTGGAGAGCTTTCCTAATAAAAAAAATATATACTCCCTCCGATCCATATTAGTTGACTCCAATTTGAATGTATCTATCGCAAAAACTGGTCTAGATATATCCAAATTGAAGTCAACTAATATGGGTCGGGAGTATTAAAATTTGATGAACCCCCAGTACAAGCTACTAGAGTGTAATATATAGTTGCTTCCTTGGGCTGGAAATGCAAGCAACAAAGAACATGCTTTCAAGCTACCAGCAGCACAGGCTCGGTCAGCATGTGTACGATGATTCCCAGCCCAGCCTTATTAGATTCTTCTCAAAGCCTAGTCTGGCATTATTTGCAGCTTCATCGATCAGCATCGTGTTCTTTCAATATACCCTGCACGTTCACAACGTGTGAATCATAGAGCACATACGACAGAGGGAGGGAGAAACAAAAAAAGAGATCAAGAGTTGGTAGTAGATTCCAAACTGACGCGATGAAGTGGCCTCTAGCTTCGACCAAACGCCAATCAATTGCCCTTCCGTTTGTGCTATATATATATATGTGTTCTTGTCAGGATAGTTCCTTCCAAACGAGTTAGCTAAATCAATCAAACACACAATCAACGTCAGTCACCATGTCTTCCTATTTCGCCGGTGAGGAGCAGCTGGTTTGTGTGACTGGAGCGGGAGGCTTCATTGGGTCATGGGTGGTGAAGCTGCTTCTCCTCCGCGGCTACTCTGTGAGGGGAACGGTCAGAGATCTTGGTAAGTGAGACCATTAATTTATAACTTTTGCTTAAAATTTGAACTAGCAAAAAGGTGGGACGACTTTGGTAAGATCCCACTTGACACCCTGTCTTTGCACCACTTGCGGAGGACAAGAATTTGTAATTGTATGATTTTTATGTGACATAAATATACATAAGCAAATTGAAATACCAGTGAAGTAGCCGGAATGCAGGATGGGTGTAATCAATAGCTATTGGCCATAGTTTTTTGAGGAAGCCCAATTGCATATATATTTTGGAGACCATTGGACATAGTAATTGATATATGTTCTGTAGGATTTTATTTGGTATGGAACAACTTCAATAATATGGATTTTTAATTTACAATGCATATAGCCCCGCATAAAATCCATTTCTTCATGTGCTGGGCAATCTCTTGGTCTTTAGAGTCCTTAATCTAGGAACCATATGTTTCCGGTAGGGGCGTGACTAATTCGTGTGTACATTGAATGTGAAGCTCATACCCGCAAAAAAAAAATGGAGC
This sequence comes from Avena longiglumis, assembly GCA_030063025.1. Classification (NCBI taxonomy): domain Eukaryota; kingdom Viridiplantae; phylum Streptophyta; class Magnoliopsida; order Poales; family Poaceae; genus Avena; species Avena longiglumis. The sequence goes on along the minus strand of CP125978.1, from coordinate 494,364,899 downwards.
TTATGAAAAAGAACGACCACTTGGTTGCCTTGAATGTGATCTCTTGTGCCGCGGCGGCATCTATGCCGCCTTCACCAGGTGCCATGGCGTCTTCCATGTCATGGATTTCGTCTTCTAATGGGCTGTGCGTGTTTGGTTATTTTGTGTAGGTGATGGCAAGAACACCCACCTGCTCGCGCTAGAAGGAGCGGATGAGAGGCTCTCCCTGTGCTGCGCCGATGTTCTGAACTATGAGAGCCTCTGTGCCGCCTTTAGTGGTTGTCACGGTGTCTTCCATATCGCTTCGCCAGTGTCCAACGACCCGGTTAGCCCCTGCTCACATGTTGCAATTTTCATGAAGGGCCATGTACTTACTTGATTACCTTTATCGAAAATGTAAGATGTTTGGTCGGGCAACGACAACGCTCGTGCTTTGTTTTCTTCTTGTAGACGTTGCTTTTGGAGAACTTCCGAGATGATCGATCACTGTGGCGGGTCCATCTTAATTATCTTTTATTTTGTTGTTGTGTGCAGTTGTGGATGTCTTTAGACATTATATTGATGTAGAGGCTGGCTGTAATTTGTATATGTTTTTATCGAAAAACTTACTTGATTACTCTCTACGCTGCCTTGCAGGAACTCGTGCATGTCGCCGTGGACGGGACAAAAAACGTGATCAACGCGGCGGCGGACGTGGGCGTGCGGCGCGTGGTGTTCACTTCCTCCTACGGCGCTGTGCACATGGACCCTAACCGAAGCCCCGACGCCGTGGTTGACGAGACGTACTGGAGCGACTACGAATTCTGCAAACGAACGGGCGTAATTCAGCTACATTCCCTGAATTTGTTCATACCATCTCCTTAATTGATCCCACGATTCAATTCATAAACTTAAACAAGCTGCACCAATATTGCAGAATATGTACTGCTGCGCCAAGATGATGGCGGAGAAGGCGGCGATGCAGGAGGCGGCCATGAGAGGCGTGGAGCTGGCGGTGGTGGTGCCGCACGTAACGATCGGCCCCGCGCTGCAACAGACACTCAACGCGAGCATCAACCGCGTCGTGAAGTACATCACGGGCGCCAAGGCGGCCTACCCGAACGCCGTCGCCGCCTACACCGACGTCCGCGACGTCGCCCGCGCCCACGTCCTCGTCTACGAGCGCCCCGACGCCCGCGGCCGCTACCTCTGCATCGGAGACCTGCTGCACCGTGCCCAGTTCAGCCAGATCCTCCAAGACCTCTTCCCTCAGTACCCTGTCACTACCAAGTACGAAGATTTGCATGTTTTGTCATCCATATCGTGCTTTCTCGCCGATCATAATTTTTCATCCATGTGTTGTCTTCATGGCAGGGCGGAAGATGATGGCAAGCCGATGGTGAAACCGTATAAATTCTCGACCAAGAGGATCAAAGACTTGGGCCTGGAGTTCACTCCTTTGAGGGAAACTTTGTACGACACGGTGATATCCCTGCAGCAGAAGGGTCACCTGCTGCTGCCTGCTGCGATGCCAAAGCGTGCACGGCTGTAAAGTACCAAGATATATTTGCTGCGGACTACTCATATGGGCTATTGATGAATTGTCTTACGGAGTGTTCGAGTCTCGGTCAACTGGGAATTAACAAAGTCTCCGATGGATTTTTCAGTTTTTTCATACATGTCTAAAGAATGTTCAGGGTGATGCAATAATCTGTTCACTAGTCCAAAGGAAATGTATTGTTTGTTCCAAGAGTTAAAATATTGTGAATTCTTGCACAGACTCTCAGTGCCATATCGACGGTTCTCGGTTTCGACTAAGAATTAAGTAACTTTTTATGAGTTGTCAGCATAAAACTACTACATTCCCAATTTTTTTGAATGGTACAGGTTGATGTTTCAATCGTAAAAAACTATCACATCGGTACCAAGTTTCCGCAAAAAACACTTATCTATGTTTGATCACAAATTGATACCGAAATTAACAACGGGACCCACCTGTAATGCTGTTGCTGAGGTGGACTAGGCCCCACCTATCAGCCCTATTAGAAAATAATCAAAATATAAAAAAGGGGGAAAAGAAAAGAAGTGGGAGTCCCCTGCTCGTCGTCGTCGCCGTGCTGGACCTGCTCGCCTCCGTCGCCGTGCAAGCTCTGTTCGGGAGTGCCGCACCACGACGAAGCCTCCTACTCCTACTCTGCCCTCCTCGCAGGCCATTCCCTAGAAGGGGACCTCTCCGGCGCTCAAGGCTTGCCACGCGACATTGCTTTTAGGTTTAGGTTATGAGTTGACGAAGTGGATCGAAGTCTATGAGATTCCGATCAACTAGTGAATCAAAGAAAATAGAAGTCAAACGAGAAATCCCAAGTGAAAGGAGATGAACATGTTGGAGGGAAAGGTAGGTAGTCCATCATAGACTATTTGACCGGAGTTGCCTGATCCACCTGTCGTTTGTGGGGACAAGTTGATGATACATCGAGTTAGTTGCGCGGTGAGGAAATTTATGTTTTTCTCGAACGATAAGAAAGCATGCAAGTGAAGTAAGCATGAAGTGTCGTGGTGGATCCTACTCACCATTGTTATCAGCCCGCCTTGTTTTACACCGTCAAAAGTGCGGCGATCCGGATATATAGTGCTAAAATGCATTGATTTACTTACTGATCAAAGAACTGACATGATGTCGTGAACCGTTGTTCATTCTTACTTGCTATTGTCGTCTCTGGCCGGCCGCACAGAGGTCGTGGTGGTGGTGTGTAGACAATCGCCCAATCAGACCAGCCAACGAACCAGCCGTCGAAGAAAGTTTCCATGCATGGTGGGGTGGGGTGTGTGTGTGTGGGTGTGGGTGTGGGTGTGTGGGGGGGTGTGTGGCTTGCGTAGGATAGACCCTGTTTCCGCTACTCATGCCGACAGCCGATGCTTGACTCTCATGTGCTGCGGCAAACAACAAGCTCAGCGTCAGTATGTTCAAGCCGGTCTATCCTCCCTATGACGCCCCCAGCACCCCTGCACCCTGAACCTCCTGCGAACCCCCGCATCCAAAACTCTAAGCCCCACCGTCCGTGACCTCCCGGACCTTCCCACCCCCTCTTTAAGTTTCTTCTTCGCCTTCACTAGTGACGTGCGGCTGGCAACGTCTTCTCCGTCTCTGACGAGGTCATGGCCTTACCACCGTCAGGGTGCCACGACTAGCCACATCGTGTTGTCGTCCCTGTCGTAGGAAAGGTCCTCCGAATGTCGTTCATCTCCGGTGGCCACCCTACCCGCCTGCTAACCCTAAGCACAAACGGCCTGGCCCAAGAAGGAAACTGCACGTAGAGGGTGTGTGTGGCGCCTCCGTCGGTGTAGCGCTAGGCCGCATATAGCTTTTGCTCTCATTTACGGGAAACCATTTCTAAAGTTAACTTCATATGAAGTAGTCTTATCTATATCCTTCCTTTTTGCTTTGAGATTTGTGTATTTGTCTAATTCTTTTCAGCCCGTAGATGGGTGACGTCATGCTGACATGCTAATTGAAACAGAATGAAATATTATTGAAACATTGAATCACATTATTGAAACAGGCTGCAAACAATACAAAAATATTTCATAAGTTTCATAACTTTTAAAAATAAAACATTGAAACAGTTTGTAAATAGTAAAAAATGTTTCAATAAATTTTATATGTTTCAAAAAATGTTTTAGTTTTTTAGACAGCATGTGGCTGACGTCAGCAATACATGAAGTTAACTTAAAAAAATCCTTATTCCCTAACTTCCTTCTACCGGATTTTCTGGGTTCGGATAGTTTTTCGGGCCCACTAGCTTAGCCCGTTTACAACTTGGGTATTTCCGAGTTTGTGTCCGGCCCATCCCCAGAAATACCCCCAACAAACCCGTTACCCCCCCCCCCCCCCCACCGGGCCCAGACCTCGTGTTTCGTCGGGGAAGAAAGCTAGGCGACGGCGCGGACGCCGGCCTGGGGACGCCGCCGACGGATACGGCAGGGCCTTCTCTCCGGTTAGTTCTCGCGCCTCTTCCCCTCTCCTCCTCTCCTTGCTAGGTTTCTTGTTTGCCGCCGCCACCGTCCGCGCCGGAGCTCCGGGACTGTTCACCTCGCATACTTGCTCGCAGCCTGGTCTTCTCGTGGCCTTGCTCGCGCCTCCGACGAGCTTACCTCCATGGCAATCTCCTGGAGCAGCACGAGATACCCGAGGCCAAGATATGCTGACCTCCACCCTATACCTCTGGATTTTACGCAGATGGCATGGCATGGTAGTAGGTAGATGCTCATGTGTTGTCTAGGACTCTAGGTAGATGTGTTCAGGGGACCGATAGCCTATGCCAATGTCAATGTTTTATGAGCAGAATTGTTTTTCCTTTTGTTTGTGTTCTGGCATTTTATAGGTGTTTGACCATTACATACTGTTGTGCTATTTTAGAAAAGACACTAGAAGTTATTGTACTACTAGTATTTTGAAAATATAAACCTTGAAATGCTCATATCTGATATGGCATTAGGACAGATGATGTTGGTAACTGTGATGGATAAATTATATCAATAATCTTTGACAAGAGAGATAGCTAGAGTGCCATCTCATTGATAGTTAGGTACAAACGGTTCTGAACCTTGGTTGGTTAACTGTTGCTCAACTAAGTACCTTTTTTTTTCAAATTAAGATTCTATTACAGGAACTGTACTTGCACATCTACATGTTCTGCCAGCATATGAAGTTCAAGTATCATTGGTTTGTTTTCCATGTGTCATGTTCTTCTACGGGGAAGTGTTGGGTCTGATGATTAAGTCAACACTGTCATCTATGATGTTCTGATTATCTGTTCATTTAGCTGCACTTGTTTGCCGTTGTTCATATTCCAGATTCTGTATACAACACGTGTATAATCAGCATGCTACATAGCTGCACTTGTTTGCCATTGTTTATCTAATACCGACGGCCTTTTTTGTTAGTATGTAACCTGCAAGCAATTTCTGTTGTCTCATGTTCCTCTGTTGATATATAGAACTTCTATTTTGTTCCCTAGATGCATATGTGTGAAGCTAGCTTGCCTGTATGATATATAGAACGTCTATCTTGTTTCATGGCAATCTGTACTTCATCACTTCAAAATGTTTGTTTCTGTCATTGTTGATAGTGTTAGTTAGTAATAATTTGCTAATGTTGGGCAAGATAGCTAGATCCTGTTTTTTCGCATGAGGTTTTGTCACTCTCTCAACTACTATCTTCACTGGCTCTAGCTTCTTAATTGCCCAGGACTAAGACCTGTACTAGTGTAATGGAACTGTACTACTCTCTTTGCTTTGAGGTACGTCAAGGCAAACTAGACTTGATCTTGTGGTTCATTCATAAATGAAACTTTGTTTTATGATTCATTCATTGTTCAGATTGTAGAGATATAATGAGGCATATGTTTGAGCTCGAGTCCGAGCAGATATTTAAATGTTTGTCAATGTTAAATCTCCATGCAAAGATTGGATTTTTAATTGAGTTTCCAGTTCAAGAAAAATTTCGAAATTTTGGAGTCTTCATCTTTGGCTGCCATTTGCACACTGGCTATTTTCATCCAACCTGAATTTTCTATTTCCACTAATCATTGGTTGTTTCTTTCCTATCATCTTTGTGATTATTTTACTTGGCTTGGATCACTAGGGAATGCCACAACAGCAAACTGACTAACAGATTGATTTGTCAACCAGATGGTAAATCGCAGTGGTGTCCTGCTAAAAGCCGCACAACATACACCAAGGATAACAAATACTTACATTCATATGACTCGTTTGATACGTCGTTTTGTTTTGATTCAGTTCAGCCGAGCCTGTCTGCCTTGCCCAGTACAGATGCAGGTTCTAGTCAAACGTAGGAAAAAGGAAGCGTGTATGTGAACTGAAAATTAACCCCAGTAATCAATTCGTGATGTTAAACTCTAGGGTGCAGCTAAGCTAGTGTGTGTGAGAACAACAAAATTGGGCGGAAGCCAGATGTCTGTATGCAACTTCTATCATATCAGATACCTCATTTTCTCTGTGATTAGATAGCACCTGATCAGGATCTCTAATCCAACTAAGAAATATTGTCTGCTGAAGCATCATCAGAGCAAGCAAAAGCTCGGCCATGCCTGTTCTAGTTGTGATGAGCATCACATTTGTTTTTAAAATCAGTGTGCGTTCCAGCTTTGTATAGCTTTTATCATCTCTTTAATGGTTTTTGTAATGCTATGATTTTTATTAGGCCATTTTACCATGTTTTCTTGCAAGTTATAAGGTGACGATTTTACACAATATTTATTTGTCCTTTTTACTGTTATATAGTATATAAATATTCAAATATATTCACATGTTATACAGAAAACATTTTGAAACATGTATAAAAATGTATAATGATCATACTCTCATACAAGTTCAATTCATCACTTTGACAATCCAAATAGGATTTGGCATTCAACCTCAATATCAAGTCTGTTCCAAATACATAAACATCCAAACAGGAATATTGACACTCAACCTCAATATCATTATCCTGTGAGATTGTCATTGGATCCAATACAACGCCAAGCCTGTGATTATCTACATCCAAACAGGCTCTAATAAAATACCCCAAAGAAGTGTCCCATCCTAAGCCACTGAACGGGTCGGCCAACATGGCCAACCCAGAGAAGCCGCGCCGCCGCCCGTCGCCGGACCCGGTGGCGGTTCTCCGGGGCCACCGCGCCGCCGTCAGTGACGCCTGCTTCCATCCCACCCTCCCGCTCCTTTTCTCCGGGTACCCACCATAAACCCTAAACCCTCTCTGATCATCCACATCAGCATCTTCTGATAATCCCTTTTGAGTGTGATTGTGTTGCTCTCTGATGCTTGGTCTCTGGTTGTGTTCCACCAGCGCAGCTGACGGGGAGCTCAGGGTTTGGGACACGGCGAGCCACCGCACCGTCTCCTCCATCTGGTAAGCTCGCGCTTCTGCAGACTGCAGCAGCGGGTAATTCGGTTTTGGGAGGTTGGGTGTGATGGAATATGATTTTGCAGGGCTCATGGTGGGGCGGCTGGGGTGTATTCAATCGTTGCTGGCGCCGGACTTGGGAACATGATCATTAGGTGAGTGAATTGAGGTGAATTTTGTCGGGAGTGCTAGTTATTGGATATCTGAAACTTTGCTCATTCTAGGATGTAGTGGCACCTTGTTACTAGATAACTTTTTTTCCCATAGTCATAATTGCTATAAGCATGTCATAGCTATATCTGGAACACTTTTGATGAATCAGTGTATCATTTTAGGATTGAGTTACAGTTGCTGAACATGGGTTTGTAAAGGTGGTATCGTACTGTAATTAGGATTAAACTTCTAAGGAAAATTATATATGCCTGAACCATTAAGTGCCTTATAGTCTATACACCACTTAGTGCATCATTGAATACTAGACTGCAGATGGAAGAGATCTCCTTTGAGGCTTATTCGAGCATGTTTCTTTCTGCTGATGATTTTGGTTGATTTTTGACTGATATCAATGTTCCTTATTTTGACACAGCCAGGGCAGGGATGGTTTGTGAAAATTATATATGCCTGAACCATTAAGTACCTTATAGTCTATACACCACTTAGTGCATCGTAGAATACTAGACTGCAGATGGAAGAGATCTCTTTCGAGGCTTATTCAAGCATGTTTCTTTCCGCTGATGATTTTGGTTGATTTTTGACTGATATGAATGTTCCTTATTTTGACACAGCCAGGGCAGGGATGGTTTGTGCAAAGGCTGGGTGATTGAAGAAGCTGGGCTCTCACGGTATGGTTTGTGCACGTGCAGTTGGCAGATGCCAAGGGTTGGCATATTACCTTTTCTAAAAGAAAGTCCAAAGCTGTTTACCTTAAACATAAGCTGGGGCATGATTAGTCAGAAGTAGTCTCCTGCTAACATAAATGCAAGGAAAATGCACATGTCCACAGAGGATATTTCACATGTACGAAAATGATATCTCACATGTACAAAAGGGATATTCCAAATATTACAGGTCACACTTTCCATGAAGAATTGAATTCTGTATTAGCCACCAAAAAGTACAGCTGCTTAGTTAATTTAGAGTCAGAGTATCATCCTAAGAGGCCTTCTCTAATACGTTTAAAGTTTTTTTTAACTATCTTATGGTCAAACTAAGTGTAATCACCCACGGTATTGGTTAGCAATGTGCAAAATCTGGATATTGTTCTGAGTACACCATTTCATCAGAATAAGTTATTCATTTTACGTTTATATCTTCGTCCTGATTATAGCTTGTAGGGAAGGCTCACCATGTGGTGCTTTTCTATTGCAACAATATGCTACTCTTATAAGTCCTAACGTATAAAGATGGCTTCAATCTGTAAACTGTAGTCATAGCCTTTTGAAAGGGTGATATATGGAATAGAACCAAAAGTTCTCTCTTTCATCTAGATTTTCACTATAATTGGTCTAGATGTTTGCCCACATGGGCGGAGCGTGAGGTCCAACTAAGGCCGGGCCAGTTAGCTAAGGTTAGACTAATTGCTTACTATTTGGAGTGATAAATGGACCAGAATTGCAACATGGGTCACAAAATTGGTTTATATGCTCCAGGAAAATAACAGTTCATCTTGGAAAGACTGGGCCAAGGCCCAGTATGGCCATAACCTCTCCATTTTTTCTTGTGAAGCGTTTTAGGGGATAATCCAATCTGTACAGGGTTCATGTATAGATCTGGAAGAATACTTACTTTTTAGCAGGCTTTGTGGCCCATACACATCTTATGATTTTCTAAATTCATTTTTGGGGTTCCTGCAGGAGGCCGATATTTACAATCAAAACAAGTACATACCATTTCTGCAAGTTGTCACTGGTTAAGATTCCTTGTTCTGCGCATGGCACCCCATCTGGCTTGAGTGGCTCAAATAGTGACACTGAGCCACAAAGAGTACTTATTGAAGAAAGTACAGGATCACATGGTGTAAATCCTGCAGAATCCCAAGAAGATCAACAAGGTAACGTGCGACCATTCCAGAATCCCAGCAACTTTAAAGGCAACAATAGCCTGTTAATCCTATATATATGAATTCAGTAATTATTGACTTACTATGGAAGCGCCTACTTTCTGGTAGGGACATATAATTAGCATTTTCGTTTATTAATTTAGGAACGACCCTACTATAAAGAAAATGGTGTTATATAACACTTTGTTGACTCTCAAATATGATGCCATTTAGAAGAAATACCATACTGTAAAGAAAATTGTATCTGATACTTATTTGTTTAGAAAAGGAAGCTCTCTCTTGATTGCTGACTTTATTATGCATTTGCTAGGCAGTTCCTTGGATGGAAAAAATATACTGACAATTGCTGGCCAAGAATCTTCTGAGGTTAGTTCAAACTATTTTTTCGCTAACTTGATAAAAATATAAAAGAATTGAGTTGTACAATGCCATAAAGAAAACCTGGCTGGACTTTTGTGTTTATGTTATTACTTCTTTTGTCACCTCTGTTTTCATGTTGTAACTTCAAAATAAAACCTGCAGGTTGAACTTTGGGACATTAAAAGTTCAAGGAAGATAATGTGCTTGCCCCAAAGATGCAGTGCTAATATGACAGTTCACCCTACTAAGCAAAGAGGTTCATCTTCACTCTTCACCACTCCAGACATAGTTGTATTTTGTGTTGGACAAAATACCAAGTGTAGGTTGAACCTAATATGTATATTCGGTGGTAATGTGATGTCTCGCTTTGTAGAACCTTAAAATATTTAGACTCTTAAATATCTGAATAGTCTCCACCATTTTTGTCGTTATTTTTTGTCTACCAGAAATCCAGAATGTTCTGTTTGATAGTTGTCCGGCTGGGCCTAGGCCAAGCAGCTCCACCTACATGGTTTGTTGATTCATTGTTTGGTTTGCATTGAAGATAGTTATAAACTCATGCCTTCATCTAAGATATGTATGCCTTACAATTTGGCTAACCTTTCTGGTATCACTGAAGCAAGGATGTGTATATGTTATTTAGGATAAATCCTTCTTCCATGACATGAGACTGCCATCTTGTTCATTTCTATGCTCTTTGTTGTAGTTTATTTTGCTATTTTAAGATATAATGCATTACACGAAATTCTTTGTTTTACAACTTTGAATTACTATAATAGTCTGCGTCTGGAGGACAGTCATAAAACTCCTTTTAAAATTGTTTGATCCCATTTGTTTGCCCTTGCTGTTGATGTGTTTTTTTGAGAAATGCTGTTTATACTTTTAAGTAATCCTTGAATACTGTCTGTTGATCGTAGGTCTATGCATGGCTGTGCAAGCTTTCACTCCATGTCAATCTGGAGGCTATGTAAATGTTTTGTCAAGGTTAATACCCAAATCAACTATTTTGCAAGCACAGTATGTTTGTAACTAATATTGCAATGTATATATGTATGCCACAGGCTAGCAGAGTATCCGAACAAAACTGTTGAGCTCTTTTCAGTATAAGAAAACAGCTATTGAGCTCTTTCTTAGGTCAGTTGTGGCAACTTGATTAAATTTGAATCTGGTCCTTTTACCAGTGTCGAGGACCCATGTTTCTCTTTTATTCTCTGGCCTCTGTTTTGACTTCGTTTTTGAGAGTGTTAGCTCTAAGTGCCATGTACTAATCACATTCACACGTAACAAAAATGTCATAAGCTGCATGCATCTTATGTTTTGCTGGATAGTAACAATCACATGTGAATGGAAACCGTATTCAATTGCTTTAGCCTGGGTATATTCCCGCGATATATTTCGACTGACATGTCTGACAGAACACTGTAAGAAAAATCAACTCCCCACTATGGAAGAAGTTCTACTTGATCTAAATCTTATTGCAAGTGCAGTCATGTTGTTATGTGAAGCGTGTAAATGACTATATGCAGAGTATAGATTTGTTCCTGCTTCATAGTGCAGAGTACAGATTTACATGTAACTATGATGTGACCTGCCTCCTAGGAGGATGTAAACCAAACTCTTTGTGTTTTCTCAAAATAAATAAATAATGTTGACCATTAATTATTGTTGTCTGGATTCCACGGGTTATCGTGCAGCATACAGTCAATGACATTTTTTATGCAAATACAGTTTATTAGCTGACAAGTAAATATTTAAGTATGAGTATGATTGCTTTCCACTTACACAATTTAATTAATTGTGATGTGAAACAACAAAACACTTTCTATTACATGATAAAAAACATTTATTGAAGCCGGTATGCTTCAAGGGTTCAATAATTTAGCAGCATGTCATGGATTTTTTACCAGTCAAATAATTCGCATTCTTGACTGTATGATCACAACTCAATACGATCTGATCTTCAATAGTTGATACCTAAATATGGTACATTTTTTTCTAGTACTACTTGATATGCTAAACAATCCAATAATATGCTTCTGGGGTAGGTTAAAGCAACTTCGATAATTTATTCAGAATGAGAAGTTTTCATCAGTCATTTTTGTTTATTAGTATTTCGTTGCTTACGTTCAGCTGGCTGTTCTCTCTGAAATGTGCCGATATTCCAGTTAAAAACAATGTGTCATTTTGATTAAGAGGAAAGTTCAGTATTGAACTCTGAACTACTTTTTAGAATGCCACGTCTCATCCCTGTCAGTACAAAATCACATGGCATAGGAGCAAGGGGATAAAGTAAAGTGATTGAAGAGTTCAAGGTTAAAAAATAACTCTTTTGAGGGTTCTGTAATGTGAATTTCTGCAATAGTTTAGAGTTGAAAAGCATACTTGTTTCATTTATTAACAAACCTTGCTTTTGCGGTCACCAGTTATGAAGATGGAAGCACTCTTTGGTGGGATGTACGAAAGCCTGGGTCGCCTTTATCTTCAGTGAAATATCATTCGGAATCAGGTCTCATGCTACACCCTCTCGGTTTTAACTTCTAATTCGGTTGTTTAACTTACAGTTTTGAGCACTACTTATTTTCTTGTATAGAATGAAACAATGCATAATCTAATAAGATGCACGAATGCAGCTTTATCCATTGCTTTGGATGGGTTATGCACTGGTGGGATCTCAGGAGGTGCTGATAGTAAAATAGCTATGTTTACCCTCGATCATCAGAAGGTGTGAATCAATTGTTACATGTTTTTTAAGTTGCGTAAGGATATAGTTATGTTCATCAATTCTATCTACAGATTGCTGGTGAGGTGTCATATATTATAGTATCTTCTTTCTAGATGTGTGCTTCCATATCCAAGATGGCGCTATGTTGAGATTTTCAGTTAATCAGTTTTTTTGTACTTGGATATTAGCCCAGATTTGGAGCAATATATCCGTGTGATAACTCATACATGTGGTTCTAACTAGTTACACTACTAAGGAGGTCGAGCATCTCTGCATGATCTACTTCATATTATTCACATTTAATAGCTTGACATGTCATCTATTTCTGTGATTTCTGCATCCTTTTCATCACAAGCATCATCTGCTCTGCCACTCTGGAGTGCTTGCAATTTCATTTGGGAACAAAGACCTTTGACATTCTTAACTGAAATGTGGTTTTCATGATTACAGGGCATGTTTTCTCTCAGGAATGAAATAGAAATTGAGCGAGCCGGTATAACGGGTATAGCGATTCGGCCAGACAACAAGATAACAGCAACGGCTGGTTGGGACCACAGGTTTGTTCCCCCTTTCTTAAGCTTTTATCGCTGACTAGGGATGGCAATATAATCTTTTTTAGTGGCTTCATAGATCAGATTGTCCAAGTCAGTAACTGCATTTTATTTGGATATAGTACTAGTTGGTGGTAGGCTAAACATACCTGAATGGAATGGAAAGTAAATTGATCAATTGTATGTCTCATGATTGCGGTAGACTAGGCGATCACGACTCCTACCTGGTACACAAGTAGGCACAACCATGAAAGAGGTCATTGACAGTTGCATACCTGCCAAGAGGGCAAAATAATTAAGATATAGAGAAGTGCAAGACTGACAAGAGATGTGACATCCTGTACATAACAAGGAAGTAGGTGCAGGACAGTAAATAGGTAGCATTATTATGTGCATAAAAGAGTAGTTAAGCATAGAATGGACCAGGGAGAGCACTACAAGGAGTATTACCGGAGACATTCAGGCCCTGCTTGGATTGATGTTATTTAATCCTGTTGTTTTTATTTTGTGAAGATGCTAAGCACAGGAGCTCCATGTAATCTGGGGGTTTTGGTTAAAAAACAACATTCCAAGAGGGGCCCTCAATCTTAATTGATCCTACTCCCACTCACAACCTCCTTCAAGGTAGTCGCCCAGCAGCTCACCCTGGTGAGGCGAACTTCCATGAGGTTCACCCTGGGCTGGCTTTGAACTTAGGCGATGTCTTCATGACAAGCATGCTTCTAGTTGTTTATCTTAGCTCGCGGTCATTGCATTTGTGTAATCTTTCAGGTGTTTTACATGATTTGCAGGATTCGAGTGTATAACTACAATAAAGGAAATGCTCTAGCGGTTCTAAAGTATCACAGCGCAACGGTAGGCAGCTCTATTCATCTAATTGCATTGTGTATTTTCTTTTTTGCATACTCGGTTAGTCTCACAATTCAACAACGCACTTTCAGTTCACTTTACCTTTTTTCTTGAAAATTATGATTCTTTTTTTTTTGGCTGGCAGTGTAATGCGGTGACTTTCTCACATGACTGCAAACTGATGGCCTCCTGCTCGGCGGATACCACGGTTGCATTATGGGAGCTTTATCCTCCCAAAACACCCAGCAAGCTTGACATCACAAGCGAGGAGAAGGTTGAGAACTAGCGATCTGATCATGGTGTTTGTAACTTAGCGAAAAGTCATATCTGTAGGCTTCAAAAAACTGGAAAACAACCATACATGTAGAGGACAGGCAGACACACTACATGTGAAATTTTTTGGGAAAAAAGCCGATACGTGATCATTTGCGGTCTCCGGTCTGTAACTTGGTGTAACTTTTTTTGACAGTGTAACTTATTCTAACTTCGAGACTTAGTAGTTTGACAGTTTTACTGTTTTACTCCTGTCTCATGAATGCCCATATTTTTTTATGAGATTTTACATGTATGTTTTGTCTACCGGTCTTTTATATAGAGATGGATTTCCCCTGTTCATTTACACTACGATATAAGAGTGAATGAAATTCCAAATGTTTCTTTTTTGACCAGACTGGCTCCCCTGTCGATTTCATATAAAGAACTGCCAGTTCACATACAAATAGTTCAAAAACAAAAGAAAGAACCTAATAAAAAAGAAAAGTCACAGGTTTTGTCCACAGCTTGGACTTATTTTTACAAGCATCAGAACCAACAAAAGCTGATACAGTAGACAAATCTTCAGTTAGTCAGCCTAGCCGCTCGTCAACGAGCTTGTGGGCTTGTGTTTACTAGCTTGTGAATCTGAATATGGAAAACTTCTGGTATAATATGCGGAGAATACAACCGAACCCGTTTCTCTATGGCAAAATATAATTTTAGATAACGCCTTCATACAAAGCCTGATCAATACTCCAAGACACTCGGTTCTTGGTCAGCTAATCGAGATATGGTACATTGCAATCAACTGAGATCGAGCTATAGCCGATCGATGGTAGGGACATCGTGAAGCTCCCTTGCCCTCGTTGATAGGGACATCGCGAAGCTCCCTTGTCCTTGATAGGGACATCACGAAGCTCGACGAGGGTAGGGCCGATGGACTCGGAAGAGGGAGAGGAGGCGAAGGGGTTGCTAGAGTCGGAGGAGAGAGACATGGTGGAGGCGGCCAGATCGGCGGCGGCTCGGTGATGGTGGTGGAGAGGGGAGGGGCGGTGGCCTGTTGGGGGAGAAGACCGGCGGCTAAGGTTGGGAAGGTGGAGGGAGGCGGCGGCTAGGGGTATGATAGGATCGTGGAGGTGTTTGATACCATGTAGAAGGGTTGTGTTGCACGATGTATTGATCAGGTGCAAAGGCACGTATATATAGTATACAAAGTGAGGCCGCCACACGTCCTCGACTATACAAAGAGGAGGGGAGCCGTATGCATACAATATCTTCTCAATACGTAGGCTTCAAAAACTGAAAAACAACCATACATGTAGAGGACACGCAGAAACACTGCATGTGAGATTTTGGGAAATCGAGATATGCTCCAAAGCAAAAATATAAGTTTAATTAACGCCTTTATTACAAATTCTGATTAATACTCCAAGACACTCAGTTCTTGTTCAGCTAATCGAGATATAGCCGATCGATGATCTGCCTCCATCATCATCGGTTACTCCAAAGCAACGACCTCGAAGAAGAGCGCCACGCTGTCGTTGTCCCTGGCATGCTTCTGCGCCGGGCCGGCGGCGACGCCGCGGCACCGGAGAAGTACCCCTTGGCCGCCTCCAGCAACGCGGACGCCACCTCCGTGGCCGTGGTGCCCCCGTCAGCTCCCTTTCCCTCGTCGCCACTGGTGGAAACAACCCCATATGTGTCCCGGTTGGTAGGGGCGTAGTCCCCGCCCAACCAACCGGACGGGGGGAACTAACTAAAGCCTTTAGTCCCCGGTTGCCCCGCCCACAAGGACAAAGATCATCTGCGTGCGCACAGCTGCCGGCGAGGAGGGGGTGGGTAGTACGTCATAACTCGGGGGATATTAATCTCTACTTCGCCCGTGAATTCATTTTGCACATTTTGTTGCCGCGGCAGCATTTTCGCCACTTTTTTGCGCGGGGAATTCATTTAGGTTGTTTTATTGTTTATTTAGTGTTTTGCACTTATCAATGAAGGAACCTTATATTACACAAGATCATCATGACAATATTACATTCAATACATGGATCGGATCGATTGCTATTTTTACAATCCCTATTGTCTATACATAGTACTCCCCTTTGGGTAGGAGACTTTCCATCAAGAAATCCCAATTCCTCTGAAATTGCTGTGCGCACGATCCTTTTTAGAAGAGACCGTCCGTCCGTATCGATCTAATTTAAAAAGGAGTCACCTATATGAATGAAACTAAACACAATTTGTTTGAAAATAAAACTATAGAAATTGTTTACATACGTGACTTCACAAGAACATAGTTCAATCAAAATAATAATCAAGCATGATAATAACTGTATCAAAACTAGAATCAAAGATATGCGGTGGATATAGTGGTGCTTACATTTAGTGGTTGAAATGTAAGCTCCTCTTCAAACCCCCCTAGCCTTGTTGGTGAACCGTTTTTTCCTGCTGCCCTAAGAAAAAACAAAATAAGTTCTTAAGTACTTGATATCATAAAATTAATGATTAGAATTACCGCTGGAGAAGTATCTGCATG
The DNA here is from genome assembly GCA_030063025.1 of Avena longiglumis. Lineage (NCBI taxonomy): Eukaryota > Viridiplantae > Streptophyta > Magnoliopsida > Poales > Poaceae > Avena > Avena longiglumis. Next base: position 494,348,681 of record CP125978.1, on the reverse strand, counting down.
TCCTCCACGTCTCAAGGGGTTTATGTTTCGAGTCATGACTAGTAACGCCCCTTTGTCAAGTTGAATGATTAACAGAATATAGTGGAAGCTGCGAATATAACTAATCAATTATATACTTAACATCGAGTTAGCGAAATAGAAAGTGTATACAAGACAATAACACTCTTTGGTTTCTTGAAACCTTAACGCGTACTATATTATCCTCCTTTGAGATTAGCTTCATGAACCCAATATGGGTCAATGAAGCAATATCATAGATTTGTCCCTCCTGCATTCGAGAATCTTCATTCGATTATATACATGCAATAAACAAAGTGAGATAGCTGGAGACTAAGTTAATTACAGAATTAGTACTTACGACAATAGGCACGATGGAGCGATTTGTCCCCAAGGCCTTGATTGAATAATTGAAATAGCTCATTAAATTCAATGGATATCATGTCATCACTTTCTTTCCCATGATGCTTTTTGTAACCCTCAGCACTATCCAGTTAGCCCCCCCTTGTGGCGTGCATGTACCACTATATGCAATCTTTTTGTTGAAAGATTATTTACCTCCTCGGGTTTGTGAGGGTTTTGCCGTCTGTATTTTTATGCTACTTCACACTCACGGGAAGAACTCTAAGCGATAAGCATCTTGGGCAATACTCATACCTTGAGCAGCAGCAGCTTCTCTGTGTACCTTACTGATACCTCTCGCCCTTTGCTCTTTATACCCTTTTTTACCCACATTGGTTTGAGAAATCACCTTGAGAGGGGCGCAGTCTTTTTTTCTTGTTCTATTTCCATTGCATCGAAGATATTCTTGAGGCTTTTTGTGCCTTGCATGTGACTTGAGAATAGAGATAGTCTCCCTTTCCTCTAGTGCGCCGGCACCGTGGCCACGAACCGCTCCATGCCGGCGGCCGTCTGCTTTGCTTCGCTTCCGCTCCTTGTTGCTCTAGGTTCTAGATATCTCGCTTGCGTGCGTGCAGTGCAAAGATTACGGCCGCGCGTGTATGTATCTATAGGCTCTGCACACGATCGTGTTCGTGAAGTTTGTGGTGGCCGTTGGAGGCATGTCTTGTTCGTGTTCGTCTCGGACCCGGAGTTAAGCGGGGAATCGGAAAGCCAAGTCGGCGTCGCAAAAGTTTTTTTTTTCATCAGAGGCTGTGTGGTATGCATGTGGAGTACTTGGTAGCCTCGGCCATTAAGCCAGCGCCCTCATCCTCTCTTGGGTTGTGTTATAATCACGACAATCAAATAACAAAGAACGAACAAACCAAACATACGGGACTCAAAGGATTTTACCCTCCAATGAGAGGTGCAAAAATCACAGACGTCATCTAGCAAATCTTCACAAGATTGAGAGTTTTTTACACAACATCGTGGGTTTTACAATGATGCGATAACCCTAGCCGATGACTTACAAGAGGTATTTATAAACGGTGGTACCAGTTCAAACCGGTGATAGACCTCGTCCCGCGCCGTCAGAAATTAACCTTCTTACAAATTTAGATCACAAATACAATAAACTACACCTTGAGACAAATTCTATCTTGTAACAGAAACAACAACTTCTCCCAAAAAAACCTTCGGCGCCAACAACCAGTAGGGCTAAATAGTTATATGATCTAAGCTTGGGCAAAGTTCAAACTTAACAACAAGAACATGGTTTGTCATCTTATCAACATGATTATTATGAGTACTAATCTTGTATACATTACCTTGAGCAACAATGTCTCAAATAAAATGGTATTTGACACCAATGTGCTTTCTTCTCTCATGGAACCTCTGATTCTTAGTAAGCCATATCACACTTTGAATTTCACAAAAAAAATTAATTGAAGAATTATCTCCACAAATCTTAGCAAACAAACCTTTCAACCAAAATTACTCTTAAAAACTTCAGCAATAGCCATGTATTCAGATTTAGTGGTAGATTGGGCAACACCAGCCACAACGTTGTCTTCCAACTTACAACACAACCACCAATATTAAACACATAACTTGTGAGAGACATTCTCTTCTCCAAATCAGTAGATAAACCCTAATCCACGTAGCCAACAAGTTCCTCACCTATCTTATCGAATTTCAAACAAGCATTGGAAGTGTCACCAAGGTACCTAAAAACCCACTAAACAGTCTTACAATGTTCTTTAGTAGGATTAACAATGTATCTACTGATTAAAATCATCGCATATGATAAATCATGACGAGAACAAACCATGAAATTCATCAAAAAACCAACATCACGTGAATATGGAACCTTTGACATATACTCAAACTCTTCATCAGTACTAAGAAATTGAGAAGATGACGACTTAAAATGATGTGAAATAGGAGTACACACATGCTTTGCATCATACATATTAAAACAATGAAGAACTTTCTTAATGTAATTGTACCTACTAAGAAACAACAAACTAGATTTTCTGTCTCGAGTAATCTTCATGCCTAAGATCTTAGCAGCACCAAGATCTTTTTATCTGAAACTAGATACTTAGGTGTGCCTTTGAAGTAGTGATTTCTTTCTTGCAATTAGAAGAAATCAACATATAACAACAGATATAGATGATCCATCAACACATTAATGTAAACACATCTATCATAATGTGTCCTCTTGAAACTCTGTGAGAGCACAAATGGATCAAATGTATTATACCATTTTCCTTAGAATTTACTTCAAACCATAAAGCGGTTTCTTAACTTACACACATGATCCTCCTTATCGTACACTATATGAACCCATCAGGCTGGTCCATGTATATTTATTCCTCAAGCTATCCATACAGAAAAAGGGTCTTTACATCTAACTTCTTGCTCAAGCTCAAGATCACATATAGCCATAATACTAATAAATGTACGGACGGAACTATGCTTTACCACTTGAGAGAACACATAATCATAATCAATATCGGGTATCTGATTGTTGATCTTAGCTACTAACCTTGCCTTACAAATTGAAAGCTCATTAAGAGATAAACCTTAGCTATTACTCGCTAAGGAACGATGTTGTTGCAGATCTCATCTAAAGAAGTTGTGTATGCTACTTTTTAATACATTGTTGTGCGGCGCCATGCAAGGAAAATATGTTTAAAAACGACATACCCGATCAGACAGATTGTGATGACACAACAAATTAGACGAATTACATGAAGAAAATGATATTGATGGATTGATATGGGTCTGGAGAGTATATGACCTTTCTAGTACATATCATTGCCTATTAAGGCCTTCGTTGCACATGGAAAACCCTTTTCATGTGTGGTACGGAAGATCGCCAACGCTGTGAAATTTCGACCATCTTCCCGTAGCCTAGGCAAGATCCTTCGTGGGGATATCTCACAGAGAATGTTTTCTAAGACTGTAAAAAAATATCGCACATGGCTTGTCCAGGGAAAACCGTATGCTTAGTAGAAAAACTTCCCCCACAATTATTACCACAATAACCGTGTGCCCGATTCTTGCGAACTTTTGTCCAATTTTCACTGTTTTTTTTCTGTGCTCCTTCTCAATGACGAGTGATAAATTATAGTGTGTATAGTGAGTTCTTGAGGCTACCTCTCCTAGTATTCTGTAGGGCGCATGCGTAGCATCTTCTCCTTCCTCCGCGTGCTAAACATTGGAGACGATGCAACTTCCCGGACACGTGCCAGAAATCCCCACGCCACCTCCCTCTTGACACACAACATCTCTACGGTAGACACACTCCAACATGGCTCGCAGGAAGAAGACGTCTTTCTTGCGTCAGGCAGTGCCCTTCGGCGCAACATTGCCGCATTGAGAAGGCCTCTCCTGTGGTAGAGGAGAAAGCATCTCCGGTTGGGGGAAAGGATCACCCCTCCCCCTCGTACTCGTCCAACTGGTCCTCCCTGGATGATGACAGTGAAATGAATTTGGAGGACGATGAGGACACATCAACATCGACGCCGAGTGATTCGTCACAACTCGAATGGTGGGAGGAGGCCGAGGTACAGGACGAGGAGGATGAGGACGAGATGGTCGAGGAGCAGGAGATACTATCGGTGTCCTTCGTGATGAAACACGAGGAAGATAGATAACTTGTGGCGAAGGAGCATGCGGTGTTGCTGGAGGCCGACAATGTCGCTTCTGTCAATGAGGAGAGCATCTATATCTCCCCCTCCAACGAGAAGTAGTAGGAACTATATTAGTTGCATATATTTGGAACTATAATAGTAGGACATATATTAGGTGTATATATTTGCAACTATACACGAAGAAACCCATGTCGCACACAAGTGGCAGACCTAGAAACTTTGGGAACCTTGTGCAAAGGATTCTAAACTGTCAAATTTTAGAAAAATCTCTATAAAAACTCATAAATCACAAGGGTTGCACCGTCCGCAAGCCTAGGAGGCCGCTGGGGCTAGAGAGGCATTAGGTACGCCCATGTCAAACATGCTTTATCATTTATAAACTGTCTGGGATGATGTTGCCCTGCATACCCCTCACAACACCAACGAGTTGTGGTGGATCAATTGTGTGTGACTTATGAGAAAACAGCCACACGTTGTACACATGTTTATTACGGAAAGAACCAGTTGCAGTGGATCGACTTCCCTATAAGGCCTTGTTTACTTCTAGGGTATTTGAGGGGATGAGAAGGAATTATTTTGTATCCCGAAATTTTCCCGATAGGTCGTTTACTAGCCCGGGTTTGGAGAGGATAATACCGGGATGTCCCTACAAATCCCCTTCACACTAGTATATTTTTGGCTAGATTAAAAACTCTACATCATGGTAGAGTATTTTTAGGGAATGTATTTGAGGGGATTTGAGAGTATTGGGTGAACACCAAATCCCCGCATATCCCCGTATCTTTTGGGGATAAAAATATCGGATAAATAAACAAGGCCTAAAGCGGGGAATGGATTCAAAAAATCCACTACCCCTTGTCTCCTATTTCCACCCTCCTCTGCTTCTCTTCTATGATCGGAGGGAGACGAACTGAAGAAGCCGCATCATCCAAGTCTGGACATCGGATCGACAACGCGAGGTTAATAGTATTGCTCCATTTTCTGCTAGTAGTAGATTGCCTTTTGTGAAAATTAGTCATCAATATTTTCATGGGTATCAAAAGGATTGTATCCAGGTGTAGATGGAGATAGATTTGCCCACAAATCTGCAATATCTTTTGGAGGGATTTAATATCCTACACAATATCTTAGCCGGTTAGTTAGCTAGGGATTTCTTATTTTCACTCAAGCTGTTAAGGAGGGTTTTCATTGTTGAAATGTCATTAGGATTTTCATTGTTTCATGTATGATAATATAAGGTCAAATAGAGTGTTTACATCGACATTACTAGTGGTAACAATGCAGATGGCGAGTGTCATGTTCAACCCAGAGTCATCAAAAAACAAAAAAAAACAAAATGAACTTTATCATCAAGGTTCGATTAATCCTTTATTCACTTGTACACTGCCTGAATTATGTTGTAATTAGTACATATTTTCTTCATGCTTGTGTATATATGGTCAGCAAGCGTGGGGGCATGACGAGTGGCATTCCCTGCCGCAGCAGTAGCACATGCCGGTGTAGTGGCCCCCAGTGCCATGGTCGCCACCGCCATTGATCGACCTCTCCTAGGGAGAGGACGAGTAGGCGGCGCATCCGAAGCTAAGGTTTTTATTTTTTAATATGTTGTTTATGTTTTATTTATGTAAATTAAGTTTGTTTAAAATAAAATATTATGTAACTTTTTTTTTGGCTCGAACCGCTGGGAGTATCCCTGACCCAAATGGACATGATCGGTTTTACTATCTGCGAGCCAACCCATAAAGACCAAAACGGATATTCGTGTTTGAAATGGGCTAGACCGCTGGAGATTCCCTTACACACTCTTAGGACATATATAATGATAGAGAAGATAATAGAAATAAGTTATACAATGCATTATCTCTTTTTATCTTCACTAGCAATTAACGAGAGTTAATTAAATTTTTAGTAGAGAATTGTATTAATAAGGGAAATCATCTGATACAATGGGGAAAACAGTCTTCCTTATTTTCTAAGAGATCATCACATAGTTATGGGAAGACAACATTCTCTTCCTCAATTTTCTCTCCTCTAATTAAGAAAAATAATTCAACATGATAACTCTAAGTGAAGACCGATGTCGCTCCATTGTACATGCCCTTACGTCATAAGTCATGTCAAGTAAACATATATGATATGGTGCATGTGTTTAACTGTTTGGAACCCGGGGCTGTCTCTCTTAGTATATGAAACATGAAAACTAGCTACTCGGCTTTCCAATATGATAAGGGAGGGGTCTCAGAATCATTCCAGCTGTTTGCCATTTGAAGATGCCGCTCCCCGTAAACATCACCCGCAGCGGCGTAGGACTCAAGTTCGGTCATTTCCTCCGCCGTGAGCTTCACAGACAGCGCTCCCACGTTCTGGTCGAAATTCTCGATTTTCGTTGTGCCCGGTATTGGGAAAACATCTCTTCCCTGATGGTGAACCCAAGCCAATGCAAGCTGCGATGGGGTGCATCCTTTCCTTGTCGCCATTACAGAAACACGCTCGAATATTTTGGCATTGCTTTCAAGATTCTCAGGCTGAAATCTAGGGAAAATGTGCTGGTAGGTATAGAGTTCACATCAAAAAGAAAAATTCTTAATTAGTTCCCGGTAAAAAAAGTTAAACGGAACAATGTCATTGCAATTTTTACGGGTTAGAGAAATGCCATTAAAAGACCAAAGTTGGAAAAATGTCACTACTGCAACATCCTATACTCCTACCTATGCCATTCTGTGCAATACCAGACCATACACTGCAACTAGGCCATACCCTTATACACCTATACAGACACCTAAAGAAGAAAGAAAAACCTAGTTTACTTAAAAATTGTCAACATTAAAAATCTGGACAGTCTGCGCCTTGTCTATCGGGGCAGGCTGCGTTCTGGCAGGTAGGTCCAGCGCACTAATGAGTTATCAAAAGATCTAATAACATTTTATGTTCTGTGCAAAAGATTACCACAAAAGCTGCTGTCTTGTGAAACAAAATATAATAGGTGTGGTTCCGTGACAAAAAAGACCCCAACATGTGGTGTTAAGTGATAAAATCTCAGGCCAACCCGAATAGCAGCTTCCAATGAATCAACACTCCCCTTTCCAACTCGTGCGCCTGCAGGAACCTTAGCGGCGGGGGCGGCTGTAGACTGATTGGATAGAGTAGCTCTCTGTTGATCGACCCTGCGCGCATGACGCTGCTGCTAGTGCCTAGAGGAGGGTGCAGAAGAGCGTGCCGTTGAAAGCTGGCGGGCAGGATGGACAAGTGAGGCGATTAAAAGATAAATTTGGCACGACACATTTTGGCAATCACAAACTTCACTGTAGTTTAGGGCTAGATTTAGGGGAGTTTGGCTGCGTAGATGTAGCATTACTAGGTATTGTGGATCGAATCCGGTGGTTGCTGGTGGTGGTCCTCCTCTCTGCGGTGCTCTGGTGGATGGAGCCGGACACGGGGAAGTGCTTCACCCCCGGGATCTCCAAAATTAAGCCTATCTATGACTCTTCATATTTGCTACCCCGTTTCCACAATATAAAGCATTTTTAGCAAACTGTTTTAGCTTTCTAAAAAGGCTTATATTGTGGAACAGAGGGAGTAGTTGACTTGTTGATTTGGTGTTGTTGGCTCTTCGTAAAAGGCAAGCCATCAAGTTGATGGACAAGGATGCGGGACTCGACCTACATGTAGATGTGGTGCTTGTTCTCTCGGCTTGAGTCGTCGTGGTGACAGAGGAATAGGGAGATGCGATGCTCTTATTAGTTCGTGGTCTAATCTGAAGTGGGGTGTTGGAGCTTGGTTCCCGAATGCCTCCTCTGTATATTTCCATCCTGGTGGTGGTGGGAGGACAAAGGCAAGGGGGCTGGGAGCTCCTAGGGTAATGGTCCAGCTACAAGATGGAGTACTCGCATGGTGGCCTTGTGCTGTTGCCATGGTATTTGTCTCATAAGGAAGCCACTCAAGATACCGTATATAGCATTGATCCAACCTCCAGTGCTGAGGCCCTCGGTGGGGTTTGCGGCAGCAACATACTCTCTCTGTTTCAAAATATAAAATGATTTAGATTTGTGAAGAAAATGAATCTAGACTTCTTTTAGTATGTAGATTCACCTCCAAGTTGAGTGAACCTACATAGTAAAACAAGTCTAGATACATTTGCTTTATAAAGCTAAAACATCTTATATTTTGAAACGGATGGAGTACATCTTGTGCTTCCCAAGTGGTTTCAACCGGCCCGTGAACAAGAAGACAACAAATATTGGAGTCCCACTATATATGTTATATATTTATAGACTCCATTTGAAATATATAAGAAGATTTTTAGGTTTATGAATATAGATAACATTTTTTTAGATTTTTTCATTATTTCCTAAAATTACAAAGATATCTAGATCTCTCTTCTAAAAAAACTTAAAAAACTAGGTAGACAAGAAGGGTCGGACTGCCATTTTCTTAGGATGTTTACGATCCTTCGTAGTAGGTACTAAGTTTGAGGACTGTGTTCTAATTTTAGCCTTTTAGGTTTCTTTCTATATCCTGTAACTCCACCACTGAGGTTTCTTTCGAGACCCCTCTTTCCGTTCAAAAAAACTTTTTCCCACTCTATGATCCCTGTTGCTTTCGTTTGGCCTATCCGGTTGTTCCGGTATTATTTTCTTTCAGTTTTTCCCCTCGGTTTAGTTTTTCTATAACTGGATGGTCTATCACGCTTGATTCTTTTCTTCGTCCTAGCCGGTCATCGGTTGGTTACCTGTGGTTTTTGTCTCCATTACAATGATTCCACCTTCTCTTACTATCCTTATCTTCACTTGTTGATAGAGTGAGTAGACTCCAGTCTGGTTTCCTAAACTTGGCACCTTTAGTTCTCCCAGCAGTTATATGCTTACCGGCCATGTTCTTCTTATTTTGATTTTCCTTCATGGTTAGTGGTTGGTTCCCTCACTCTGTTCTTCCCGATGGGGTACGCTGATCGTCGAAGTTTAGAGATATGTCATAGCAAGGAGCCAAATATGGAGCAAGGTTTGTGCTTTTCCATTTGTTGATTTTGTTCCAATATGTTATTACCCTATTCCTATCTCTATTGTCATGGGTACATAGCAATTCATGATTATGGTCTTCGTCTGGGTTATGGTTGGACGTTCATTAGCTCTATTTGTGTTTCGTTATGGGTAGTGTTTTGTTGCCTTAATATATTGCAATTTGGTGTTCTTGATCTAGGTTTCTTGTTAATATAAGGTGTATTTTTTTAATTGGTTTTGTGTTTTTATTTTACATCCTTTTCGTGGTTCGTCTCGCATGATGATGGTCCTTCCTTCAGCGACTGCTGCCGTGGTACATGTTTTTCCTTTTATGTTCTATTTTCCTTAGGTGTTTGCTTCTTCCTATGAATTTGCTGTCCTATTTGTTTACATATAGATGTGTTATATTCTAGTTGTTTGAACTTTTGTTTTTCTACATGGTTTTTGCAGTTAATGGTTTGCCTGCGGTTTCTACCATGCGTGCTACAGTGAAAGGGTGTAAGTGGCATTTGATACCGTCTCGCTGTATGTCCATGGAGAGAGGTTTGGGTTTCGTATTTTGGACTTTTTTTGTTCATCTAGGTTTATTATAGTTTTGTTTCTTCCTATGTATTTTTTTGTTATGTGTTATTATAATTTTCCGAGGACGGGTTGCCCTATTGAACTGCCATTGGCTGCACAATTCTATTGGTGTCCTGAAAGGTTTTTGTTGTCCTTTTATGTCTGCACCACTGCATTTTGCTTTAGTTTTTTCTTTTGATTTCTATTTCGTTCTATGTAGCTGCATGACTTGGCGTTCTTCTGTTCTCCGCATCATGTTTGCCTTTATTGTGGAGCTTATTTTTTGTTCCATGAAAGGTGCGAGCAAATAAGCACTACGTATAGGGTTATATACAATGGGTATTGTAGTGCAGGCCGAGTGTCTTTGCCTATTGATGCGGCATGGACGTCTTCTTTACTTGAGTTGTTGTGTTTTGCAAGTGATTCAGATTCAAAGTAATTGATGCATTATGTTCGGGAATTCGGGAGTATAATTCTATGTTTGCTTCCACTTCCCTTGGAGCGTTAATGGGTCAAAAGTATGGTGCACGATTGATTGAGTGATTAAGGCCGGTGGTTGAAAAAAAAAAACCTCTGTCCCAAGTCGTCCACCGCGCGGGCGATCAGGCGGACCCAAGCCTAGCCGCCGCAGGCCGCCCCTCCCTCTCCTTTCCCCTGTCGTCGCCAGCGGAGGCCATAGGGCAAAGCCCCTGCGGTGACTAGTGGCGGCGGGCCCTCCTTTCTGGCGGCGCCCTGCTCTGGCGGGAGATCTGGGCAGCGACGGCTACCTTGGGCGCCCAGGCGAGCTCAGACGGCGGTGCGGGGGGGGAGGAGGGGGGATGGCGTCAGCGCTGGTCTGGCCACGACAATGGCCTTCTCTACCCCCCGGACGGCGCAGTGAGGTGCAGCCCTGACGGTGCCCTAGGGTCGGCTCAGGGATGGCCTGTGGCGGGGGCGTTCATTCCAGCGGCGTCAGAGCACGGCAAAAGGCGGCACAATGGTAGTGGTGCTGGGACGACGCTCAGTCGGCGGCGTGACCAAGGCGCAGCAGCATGGCAACGGGGCTGTTCTCGGCCTGGTCTGGGCCTGATCCCGGCTGATTGGCCCTGCCGCTGTGTCCGGACAGCGGCCGCTTCGGGTGGATGTGGGTAGTACCCCGCACTTTGGTGGCTACGCGGCCTGACATCTACAGGATATGGTGCCCGAACACCCTACCCATTCCGGCGGCCTTTTGGGTGTGATGCTAGCAGTGGTATGGACTCGAGCTCGTGGACGCCGGGTTGGCGGTCTCGGAAGGCGGATGACTACAACGTCCCCCCGACGGAGGAGGCTCTGGGAGGTGACGTGAGATCCTCAGACAGGCAGCGGTCCGGCCCGTCCGAGTGAGCTCGGTGGCGATGGTGCTGTTGCTTGGCGGCCGGGATTTTCCGTGGTGGTGGATCCCCTAGTGGATGGAGAAGTAGGGCCTAGGGCGGCGGTTGGCATGTATGGTGGCGCCATTTCTGAAGTGTGACAGCAGGACTTCACGAGCCTCTTCGGGCTCGGCCGGGCTAGAGGGCCTGATTTGTCTTGCCGCTGCATCCAGACGGCTATCGCCTTTGTGGCTCTCTGTGTGACGGCGATGGCGACTTCAAAACCGGGGTGGCGCGTGCTCATGGGTGGCAAGATTGGTGGATCTTTACAAAGTGCTCGGGGGTATGGTTCTGGAGGGGTCAGGAGAAATCCTTGTCTGCTTGACACCGACACGGTGACGCTTGCGGGTATCGCCTTACTTTTTGAAGGGTGTCGGGTGTATCCCTCCCCCACCTCCCGCTGTGTACCGGGGGAAACCCTAGGTCCAGGCTAGGCAATAGTGTCATCGTCGTCACTCCCTTTCTTGGAGGTGTGGTGGTACTTCTCTCGGGGCACAACGGTTGCGAGTTATCTCCGTTTTCGGCACACCGCTGTTATCGGCTTTATTTTTCCCTTCTTTCTTCTTGCTTTTCGTCTTGGGCTTGGCTTGTGCTGTTCTGCCCCAGCAGTATTTGAAACGTTGTATCAGTCGTTTGCTATATTAATATAGCGGGGCGTAAAGCCAGTTTCGAGGAAAGTATGGTGCACCATCGTTTTGGTTCATATATTTCTGTTGCTCGCCACCGTCATGATACTATTGATGCATTCTATCATAGAGAAAATTAGGTTCACATGGACATGAAGGAGGATTATGACACTAGTGGAAAACGTGCTATCGGTCCCGGTTGGTAAAGGCCTTTAGTCCCGGTTTCCTAACCGGGACAAAGAAATCGGGACTAAAGGCCTACCCTTTTAGTCCCGGTTCGGTCTTAAACCGGGACTAAAGGCACTCACGGGGCCGCGTCGAGTGTGCGGGACATTTAGTCCCGGTTTGTAATATGAACCGGGACTAAAGTTGTTTTTTAGTTTTTTTCCAAAAAAAATATTTGACTTTTTTTCAAATTTTTCTTAAACCTTTGAATTGTTTGACTTCGTTAATCTCCTGTTGCTCGCCACCGTCATGATACTATTGATGCATTCTATCATAGAGAAAATTAGTTTCACATGGACATGAAGGAGGATTATGACACTAGTGGAAAACGTGCTATTGGTCCCGGTTGGTAAAGGCCTTTTGTCCCGATTTCGGGACTAAAGGCCTACCCTTTTAGTCCCGGTTCGGTCACAAACCGGGACTAAAGGCACTCACGAGGCCGCGTCGAGTGTGCGGGACATTTAGTCCCGGTTTGTAATACGAACTGGGACTAAAGGTTGTTTTTTAGTTTTTTTCCAAAAAAAATATTTTTTTTTCAAATTTTTCTTAAACCTTTAAATTGTTTGACTCGTTAATCTCCCACATCTCTCATTTTTAACACTAATTATACTTAGTCTTAGTTCAAATCATAATTACAGTCAAACTTCCCGTCCGGTCACCCATCCTAGCACTACTCCACCCCAGCACGCTTAACTTCTTCGTTCCATCTCTCTCACCCACGCAAAGGACCCTTATATCTTGTTGTCAAGACTAGTATATCAATCCTATTAACTCATATCGATATGTGACACGTTTTTATTTTTTGAAATTAAGAACAACTATTTTTAGTAAACAACAATAAATAATTAATAATAACATTTTATTCTAATGAAAGTAAAAACTAATTAAATTAATATTTTATTCATTTTTGCCATTTATTCATTTAATATGAATAAACAATATCTTCAAATCTGTAAATCCAAAATTTAACAAATAATATATCAATTATTATCAGAAAAATGCGAGGAATTCAAATATGACATAAAAATAATAAAATAATTTAATTTCTGAAATATTTTTTTTTCTTTTCGAATTTTAAGAATCTAAAACAGCATAAGTATGTTGAAATCAAAGAGCTAATTTTTTCTGCATGTTTTGATATGTTGTAATTTTTTTACATGGTATACAAAAGTTATGGCCATTTGAATTTTTATAACATTTTTTTGTAAATTATGTCGAAATTTATTTTTATTAATTTTTGTAACAACTAAATCACTTAATATAACTACAGTTCGAAGGATTTTATTTTTAGAATTTGTTATAACTTTTTGGCATGATTTTGAATCTAGAAAAGACGATCTCCAGAAGGATTTGTGCCCGTTTTACTGTCACGGCAGAACTTGAGAATTTAGTCCCGGTTGAAAAGAGGAGTGTGAAGTGAGCCCTTCCCCAAAGCAGAAATATGCGAGTTTCTTAATGATTGATTGAAGAAGTAGGTGAAAATAGCCCAGGATAAAATTAGTTTTATTATTTCAAATAACTTACTTTTTGGATGAATGCAAATATAAGAGTTTCTATCAAGCATGCACATAATATGTTGTGTTGATGAGTGTGTAGATGCCAAAAACAAAGAACAAAAACTGAATACCCTACTACTCAGCCAACATAAGAATTCTCACCTTACGAATATCCTGGTCTGATAGTGAGTCCACCAACTTCGCTCCGCAGGAGAAGAATCCTCTACCCAGTGGGCTGTAAGATACAATTCCTATTCCAAGTTCCCTAAAATTGACCAAAAGATGCAATAAGAACCACTATCAAAGATAAGTTAATTACACTTGCAAGAAAAGGTAAGTTAATTACAAGCGGACACTAAATTTTTTACACCAAAATACTCTGAGGATCAGTTGAATGGGTACACGGCTAGCCAATCCCAAACACCGATTACTCTCGATGTTATGCTATTGTCGACGAGTATGCCATAGGGGATCTAACATCGAGTTTAGAATACCGGGGTTGTGAGGAGACGAGTATGCCATAGGGGATCTCATGACGATGGAGATATCATAGTCCTGCTATATATCACTATAACGGCAATAGGCTGGGTTATAGATATTTTGAGTTGTCTATTGCCCTTAGGCTCCCGTGGGTCTGGCTTATAAAGGTGCTAGAACCTTACATGTAGAAGCCCTAGTCGGACATGTTATAGAATTCTACACTACAAATGTGCCAAAACCTATGCTTATTGTCGACGAGTGTTTGCTCTGGGCGGTGATCCTATTGCCGACGACCAACGAAGAGCGTTGATATTGACGGATGGTGGCACTTCTAATGGATGCTAAAGTAGCACATCGCCTTCATTTCTGACTTACTACTATGAGGAGCATGTCGTCCAAACGCAAAGGGTCACGTTTCTCCTCCCCCAAGATTGGCGGGAGCGTGACCGCCTTCTACCTCAGTGCCACCATTCTACCCCAAGTTGGCGTTTACATCAACCTCAATCGCACCTACTGACAAAAGCTTCCACATGATGAATTGTTTTACAAGGATCGAAAGTTGCCAAACATGGGAGGTCGACCGAAAGACTCTCAATAAGGAAGGCAAGCAAGCATCGTTGGTTCAAAAGGGTCAGGGCCCTCCTATGCCTCGTCATCTTAACCGGGACAAGAAGGCAAAGGGCAGAAAGGAATCTAGTAGAACCATCAACCATCGTGCAAACCTCAATTGGCAAGTGTCTCAACAATGTGTCATCGAACACGACTCACAATGAGACGAGGGACCAAATGTTTGATGAAAGGAAGATCTTTTTTGAGAAGCAAGTCAAGAAGCTCGAGATTGACAGGAATTTTTTTAAGGCGACACGATAAAAGCAGAAGCAGCAAAAGAGTGAAGGCGTCGAGGAAGCCCAAGCAACCATGATCAATTGAAACGCGACAGGAATCAAGGCAAATTGAAATCCTTGCAGTTTTGAGTTGAAAAGTAAAAGAGGATGTCACGACCATCGAACACGGACCTGACGGTGAAGGCGTGGTTTATGGAAAAATGTCATGTAGCATGTGATGGCCGGACTGGTTGGACGCCCATAAGTTTGGTGCTCAAGAGTTTGAATTGATGGATATATTTTTGCATGTTCTATGTATGTGTTATTTTTGCATAATCTCCGGATTGGTCCCCCTTCAGCTTCTTAGGCAATCATACAGTTTCTCACTATGATATATAATTCGCCTTTTTTAATATATTCTATGGATATGTGGACCTTATCGGCTGTCTGTATCTTAGCTATGCAGAGACCGAGTGTAATGCTTAAACCTTTTAAATAATAAAGCAACCTTTATCAAAAAATGTATTATTTGCGCTAGCCATAAGTGATGACTGGTTTGCGATGGCGGTTCTGTGGTAGTGAACACTTTATCGAGAAATGCTAACTACTTCCATCAGAAAATGACCTGGTGGCTGGTGCTTGTACAGTACGTAAGTACCTGCATGTTGGAATAATTTCTTGCTCCACATCTCTACACCACAATGACCATTCCAGTTGAACAGCGGTGATAGGATGAACAGCATGAGCCCGTCTGATTGTTGAAGCAGATGCTTCTGATAATCCAACGTAATTGATCTTCCCTTCTTCAACTAGCTTCTTGAGTTCACCAATCTAATGCGAAGGGGAGTGATGAGTTTAGTTTGCGATAAAGGAAAAGACGAAAAACATTTCTCGACTAAAATAAATATTGCTCAATTTGTAGAACATGGACTGTTTTCCTTATTAGGGTGGATACAAATTCATGAAAAGTTTCAAATATAAATTATAATGTAATAGCTGGTGGGTTGGTGAGTAGCACATTACTACACGGCATCAAAACCTCAGCAATTCTCTATGTTCCGGAGAGAGCAAGTCACCAACTGAAATGCTTTTTTTTTTTCGATAATGAACAACTCAAATGCATGCATGTCAACCCTAACGATGACTTAGACCAATCGGAAAGAAAGAAGGACGTGCGTCTTTCAGCATCTATATGGATTTTAATTTGTAATTTAATTACTACTTGATGTGCTTGCCTAACATGTGTGCGTGCGTGCGTGTGTGTGCGCGCGTTTTATATGTGCAGCGTGCACGTGTGTGTCTTCTTGTAACCGTGAGAAAAATGGATCAGAATACTAGATGTAAACGTGATGGTGATGACACTGACCGTGACCTCGATAGGAACCTTCTTGTCGACACGGTGCTGGTAGTAGAGATCAATAGAGTCAACACCAAGCCGCCTGAGGCTCCCCTCGCACAGCGCCCGCACATGCGTCGGATCCCCCCTGATCTCCCGCCTGCCGCCCGCAAACGATACGCCGAATTTGGTGGCCAGATCCACCTTGTTCCGCATGCCACCGTGTAGCAGCGCCTGTAATACTGAGTTAGACCGATCGACTGCTTGCTTTCAGTACGCAGGCGTACATACGTGAATCGAAAGCCGGACAAGGTAGGATAGCTCGCTTTGGAATCTAAACGACCTTGCCGATGAGAAGCTCGTTTGTGTGGGGGCCGTACACATCCGAGGTGTCGAGGAAGGTGACTCCAGCAGCGACGGCGTGGTGGATAAGCGCGATCATGTCAGATTCGGGTTTTGGCGGGCCGTAGAAAGCGGACATACCCATGCAGCCGAGGCCCTGCGCCGAGACCTCCATCCCCTGGGAGCCAAGTTTCACACGTGGGACCACGGTTACCGCAGTGGCCGCCATTCACGGAAGATGATGCTCTCTCGCTCGCTCGGGGAGTGTATGGTTTGGTTGCAATGAGTTGTGCGGGTTTGATGCTCTTTTTGCCGGTACTATCTGTGCAGGTGGAGGCTGTATATATAGCTAGCTCACTAGTAATACTTTTTTTTTTTTGAAACACATACAGTAGGGTGATATTTCAAAAAAACGTATGTGTTTTTAAAAAAAGGTTTTTATACATGCGGAGACATCATTTAGTGTACATGTAATAATGCAAATATCATCTTTCTGGCCTTAAAGGTTTTTATACTTATAAGGCTAGAAAAGCGATATTTGCATTATTACATGTACACTAAATGATGTCTAGATACATTTGATTCACAAAGCTAAAACTTTTTATATTTCTAAACGAAGGGAGTATTCTGGAAACACCCCACAAGGTGTCCAACCATTGCTGCATACCCTGTTTAAGACTGGGTTTTGCTCTATGCATGATTAATATGAAGGATTCTCTAAACATACTAAAACATCTATCCTGGCAGATTTCCTCATTGTTAAATATGGCCTTGTTCCTTTGATTCCAGATACTCCAACATCCAACTAATAAGATTTCTTTAAAGCAAATGCTATTCATCCTCTGTTTTCCTTCAGCCAGCATATCAATCAGAGTTCTACTGGTATATCCCATTCATAGTTCAATCTCCACCAGAAATTTTGACTGAATTCACATGCAAAGAAAAGATGCATCAGAGTTTCATTCCCTTGTGAAGTGCAGAGCACACAATCACTGTTTTCAACATAGAAATTCATTCTAGTCATAAAATATTTTATATTAAGTTTGTCCAGTAATAAAAGCTAGAAAAAGAATTTATGTTTAGATAGGCAGCATGATTTCCTTATCCATTTAAATGGTGATGATACCTCAGGGGGATTCAAAATTGATTCATATACTTTCTTGGTAGAGTAAAAATCTCCCCATGGAAGTGACCAGGAATCATTTTCCCCTTTCTGTACACAGTCTCGAATAGTATCACTGACCTTGTTGCATTGCAATAATAGATAGGAGCCCATGGACCATGTCCAATAAATGCTCAGAATTTTTATGAGCAATTTTCACTGTAATATCCTGATTCAATGCAAATGAGAAAAGCTGAGAGTGCGTGTTTTGTAGGGTATTACCATGTCATTATCCTTCCATAGGAGGGTTGAGTTCCCTCCCTTAGTGTTGCATATAGCTAATTTCTTAAATGTTTTCAATCAATGTCAAGCAATCTCTCCACCACAAGGATCCTTTGGTGGATTTCCCTTGTGGTAATTTGACGTTACTATAGTGAGCTTCCCATATGAGTTGTACCCCGGGAATATCTCTGTTGTTAAAGAATTTGAAAAGGAACCTAATGATCACTATCTGATTCTGAACTCTTAGGTTTAGAACACCAAGACCACCATTCTTTTTTGCAAGGAAAACAATCTCCCATTTAGCAAGGTGTTTACCTTTCTTGTTAATATCTCTGTTATTCCATAAAAAATTCTGCATGATTTCTCAAAGTGATCAACAATTGTAAGGTGCATTATGAGCATGCTCATAGCAAACATAGTCATAGATGATACAGTTGATTTAATGATCAGTAATCTACTAGAGTAAGATAGCATGTTTGCAATACCAGACAGTCTTCTATCCACTCTTTCCACAATATAAATTAGATCTTCAATCTTTGGCTTAGTAATCCCCATAGGCAGGAATAGGTATGTGAATGGAGTGCTTTCAACTTTGCATCCCAAAATCATAGCCAACTCATTTCATCTCACATTATTGATATTAATGGGAACCACATATGCTTATGATAATTAACTCTTAGTCCTGTAGAGTTTGAGATTTTTTCCAAAGTATCCTTGAGTTTGTCTAATTTTTCAGGTCCCGCTGGGAAATTTATAAGAGTTTCATCTACATATTGTAAGATAGGATATTCCTCTCCATTGGAACAATAAAGGGGTGTTCTGATTTCTCCCTCATTCCTTGCAAGATTAGTGACAATCTTCAATAATTCAGCAACAAGTACAAATAGAATTGGCGATAAAGGATCCTTTATCCCTCTGTCTAACTCCTATTTTGCATTTGATTGTTTTCCCAGGAACACCATTGAGGATAACTGATGTTGATGCACTATTCAGGATGGATCTGATCCAATTAATGAGTTTATCCCTAAAACCCAAATGTTTGAGCATAACAAATATAGCACTAAATTCCACTTTGTCAAAAGCCTTCTCAAAGTCTATTTTCAGTATTACTATTTCTTTCTTTGATTTATGGAACATATCAAGATACTAAAAATCCTAGGCAATACAATCCGCGATATTCCTAGTTTTAAATAAATCCATATTGGTTTTTGTGAATTAGAGGAATGATAACCTTCTGCATTCTATTAGCATTGAGCTTGGTAATAATCTTAAGATCCATGCTGACAAGGGATATGGGCCCGAAATCCGATGCAGTTTTAGGATTATCAACCTTTGGTATTAGTGCAATATATGCAGTGTTGATACTATGATGATCCGGATTTCCTTCATGAAAAGCAGTAAATAGCTGATAGAACTGATGTTTGATATGATCCTAGTTTTCCTTTATGAAGAATCCATTAAAACCATCCAGACTAGGGGATTTGTAGTTTGGCATATGCTTGATGACAAGATCAATTTATTCATGAGTAAATGGTTCCTCAACATCCAATAACTCATTATTTGATACTCACTATCAAGATTGAATATCATTTCAAGGTTTTTAGAAACTCCCAATCTCTATTTGAATGACAGCCATAAAATAGTTTCCTTTTGCTCATGTTCATCACAATTCTTCCATCTTTTGTTGTCAAATTGGCAATAACATTATGCCTATAGTTTCTTGTGGCAACAGAGCGAAAAAAATTACTCCCTCCAATTCATATCAATTTTCGCGGAAGTAGATGTATCTAGACATGTTTTAGTGATAGATACACCTATTTTAGAGACAAGTAATATGGATCGGAGGGAGTAGTATTTTCGTCTCCAAGCTTTGCCCATCTAATGTTGGCTCTATACCTACAACGTTTCCTTTTAGCTTCTAATATCTTTGAGTGTCTTCCTAAAATCTTTTCCATCTAATGTTGGCTATATTCCTTCTTTGAGTGCCTTCCTAAAATTGTTTTCTATGTTGGATAATGACCTTTGATCTTCTAGTCCATCCAGAACATCAAGAACATAGCAGCAGTTATCAATCAATTTAGTCGATTTTGACAAATTCCTAATCCATTTTTTCAAGGCACTTCGCGATTTTTGAACACAGAAGTCACGTCCTATGCAGCATTCTTCTATACTCCTTTTTTGTACCAATTTTGCACAACACCTCATTAAATCCTTCAAAATCCATCCAAAAATCTTCAAATCTGAACATATTGCTCTTAGGAGTTGAGCTCCCTATTTTATTTGGACTGGTACATGATCATATTACAATTTCACTAGAGGAGTTTCTTGTGTGTCTGGATAAATAGTGGTCTAGTCTAATGATGTAAAAATCCATTCCATTTTTTCAAGCGATGAATCATCCTACATGTTGCTCCATGAATATGCACTCCCTTTGAGTGGGATTTCTTCAAGGTCAAGGTGCTTGATAATATTGTTAAATAGCAGTATATTATTACTACCACCAACTAGCCTATTTCTATTATTAGGACTTCTCATCAATTTAAAGTCACCAGGTATCATCCATAATTCATGATCATCATAATTAAGTGAATAAATCCAAATGGTAAAGATATTTCTAGCTTCAATAGTAGTAGGTCCATAGATATTAGTAAGCACATGTTTCCCTCTGTTAATATTGCAGGTTCATTCTACTGTGATCTCATACTAATGTTGATGAAGAATTTGTCAAGTGAATTGAGGCACAACCCATACGATAACCAGACCTCCAGAATTTCCAACTGAAGGAACATAAGCAAACTGATTGAATCTCCTTGGACAGAAATTCTTAAAATATGCTTGATCAAATTTTGCCCTTTTAGTTTCTTGCAAGCAAATAATGTTACACTTACTTTCATCAATTTTCTGTTGATATCATCCCATCTCAGTTGAGATTTAATTCCTCTCACCTTCTAGTCTAAAATGCACTAGTATCTATTCACTAAAACATATATATATATATATATATATGGCATTTGTACTTAGTGAGAATACATCACTAAAGTATGTAAAGTTTGAGTAAAATACAGTGTGCTTAGTTTCATAAAAGGATCTATCTGTCATTTATTCTCTAAGTTTCCTCTTCATTATGCATAAATGTCCTGTAGCTTCTCATATCAATTATACCCTCATGCATAGATCTCATCATAGTATACATATCATGCAATGAGTATAGAACAATGGAATAATAGCAAACTAAAATCTTATATAGATAAAATATGATCCACACACACACTGACATGTTTCAAACAGTGATAATAACAACAACAAGTTTGGTGTCTGATAGGTTTCTAGAAATAACAAACATAACTAAGAAGAATATCAAGATAGCTAGGGATAAATGTAGTTTTGGACAGGCCTTCTCATAGCCTTGAAGAATACTTGATTAGATACTATCATTTGAGCTGTCATATAGAAGCACATTTGCAGACACCGAATCATGTGGCATCTGGAAAAGTCTTGTACCGATGGCTTGCATAGTCTCCAATGGGAGGTGGGAAGGAGGTGGCGCCTCCACATCCATTGCATGGTCCCTTATTCATCTTATCTCCTCCTTCTTCAGTTGTGTTCTGCTCTAGAACATATCCTACAGCAGCTGCACTAGATGCATCCTTGTAACCTCCCAAGTAGTTGGCAATCCTGGTGCTTCTTCTGATATGAACCACACCATTTGGTGCTTTGCCCTTCTTCTACCTCTCGTTCCTAATAGTTGGCACATGCATATTGACAACAGTACTTCCAGTTACCTCATCATCAGATATCTCAATTACCTCTCTATCAATAGGTATAGGTGCAGGCTTGCTATTGTCAACAGTCATCACCTGAATGAAACACTTCCTAATCATGCCTTCACTACTCTCAACATCCACAATTTTGCAGCTGACACTAGTGATCTTGACTCCATCTAGCTTGGGAATGATTTGGTTAGCATTAGCAACAAATGAGGGAATAACCCTAAAGTGCAGTGACAACATCAGCAACACCTGCCAAGTTCTGCATAACAATATTCTCATGCATAGAGGCAATAGGAACATTTAGACCAGGAATAGCAGCATGTTCATCTACATGGATAGGGTTCCCATGCTCCATTCCTTGGTTGTCAGACATCTCCTCCTGCTAGTGCTAGTCTTGATTACCTTGTGCTTGATTAACACCAAAAGCAGCATGTCCATGACCTCCAGCCAAAATGTCATCAAAGACCATTTGCACGGGGTGTGCAGGGAGATAACCAGGAGATAGTGGATCCTCATAAGCACCTTTTCCCCCAAATGTGTACTAGAAATAATGTATGTTGGGCATGACCATGCATCACATTATCAAGATCATTGCTATTATGAAGTACTACAATACTGAGAGGAAATGTATCGATATCAAATGGCCTAATCTTAACTAGGATCCTAGCCTTGTTAGATCTGTCCTTGTTCTAGACCACAAATATGCCAAAACATGTTAGAATTCTTGGACATATCGCCATATGATTTCGTCTTAGGAGTTAATTTCTTCATGCGTCGCATCTCCTGCAAGCGACCCTCCTTGAGGGAGCAAGGGGTCCATCGGTCTTTGGCTTCAGCGTCGTCATTAACCTCTATCACCTCATTCTCTTTCGCAAGGGTAACCGCTGCCACCATTTCCCCCGGAAGAGGGATTTCTTCCTCACTAGAGCATGATGCAGCCTCGTCGGAAGAAGCTTTCTCCAAAGAGGACAAATCTACTTCTTCCTCACTCTGAAGTTCCTCACTCTCCTACGGCGTCTTTGGAGTGAAGGCTGGCGGCGTGGGGGAAAGATCAGGGCGGAAGAGAGTGAGAATGAGGGCTAAGGCGAGTGAGAGAGTGAGGCACTGATTGGGTCGCAATTTTTCTTTTAAGGAAATTGGAACCGCACTTTGCCCTTTTGTTTTCCATGCTCGGTCTTATCATTGTGCCAGTTCATTCAAGAGAAACATGACCTTTCATTTTCCTGAGGTAATGGGGCTCAGGTCTCTCGCCGCTCCCACGATCAATAAAGGGGAAGCGCATCATCGACACATCGACCTACAAGGCTTCGGGGGAGTCCTTCATGACCTCCATTTGGCAACCCCGAGTAGAACTCGAGGATGCGTCTCCCCGGTCACGAAGGATTCAGGGGCTACTGTTGAGGTCACAGGTCCTGGGTAGGCCCAGATCATTGAAAGGGCCTACCCAGAACCATTGTGGCCTAGCATGACACTCGGACCTTAGGCGGAGGCCCGAATGAGGATGTCTTGGTGGCCAAGAAAGGACGTATCGCCGAAAGGATTTTGCGGGATATTTTGATTATGTTGTCAAGATTAGATCTGATATTCTTGTTAGGATCTCACGTAGATCATCTCGACAATCCTGTAACCCTAGCTCTGACCGTGTATATAAGGGTACAAGGACGCTGAATGATGCAGGACTTACAACAAACAAGAACACCTGGCTAATCCCTCTGATCAGACATGCATCTTCGATCTAAGAACCCCTCAAATTATCTTCTACCACCAAACACCATAGGTGATATCGAGCCATATCTTGATTTCACCCGAGTACACTATGATAATTCCATCCACGACAAACATGAACTAGGGTTTTTGCCGGACACTGTTCGTCCGGTGCCCTAACCTATATAAATCGCTATCTTAGTGTGCTACCATCCTGATCTTTGAGCATGACCCCTTTGAATATAAATCTACCGTCATAAAATATCTTGGCACTTTGTTTTTATTGTTTACCAAATAATCATATTAGTTTTTAAAACTTGTTTCATGCACCAAAAGTTCAACTATGACACTCTAAATTCGACAGAATATATAAATTTATCTTCTTGATCGTATGGATCGATACTCTTACTTCCACAGTGATAGGTATTACAATAATCCACTGTATTCAGGGGTTATCCTGAGTCATTCTTGTGTGTGTGTGGGGGGGGGTGTGGGAGAACAACTTTCTACAACACTTTGTGCTTGAAACCCTGATGAATTGGTATGCGTAGTCTTTTGGGGCGTGTTTGGTAGGCC
This sequence comes from Avena longiglumis, assembly GCA_030063025.1. NCBI lineage: Eukaryota > Viridiplantae > Streptophyta > Magnoliopsida > Poales > Poaceae > Avena > Avena longiglumis. The sequence goes on along the minus strand of CP125978.1, from coordinate 494,324,929 downwards.
GGATTATCGTTTCTCGCATCCAGCGGGAAGAAATAAGCCCGCTTGCTGTGTTGGGTCCCATAGGTTTCTTACATGACATGGTTCTTAATGCAGACTAAAACTTGGTCCGCTAGGAACACTAAAATCGAGCGTTCCCGCGGGGACAGGCCCACTGGGTGCAAATTCTTCTCCCGGGTGCAAACCAAGTCAACTTCCTCCCTAAACATGGTTAACTTAATCCACTTTGATCTACAAAGCCATGCGCCGATTCAAAATAATTTGTTCATGAAAATATGCGAATCGACGTTGCGAATCCATTCCGATGATCGGTTACTAGTTTCGTTCACCTTTTAGGGGTATATTTCGTGTTCATGTTCATACATTTTGTGAACGAATTTTGCCAAATTTATCGTACACGGCCGACTGTTTGAATTTTTCCAAATTTCATCCCCGCGCGTGCAAATTGCACCCGTAAAGAAAAACTCGCACACGAGAACCAAACACGCCCTTGCTATCATGCCCTCAAAAGAAAGATGGTGTATCTTCGTCAAGTGTCTCTTACAGAACGAGCCGTGTGAGTTACACTATATATGCCCAGCTGGTAGAAGGATTATTTGTTTGGCTGGCTTCATACACTCTTTGTTCTGAAGTGATTATATAATGCTTGTTTGTTATCATTTAAAAGTTGTTCAGGTGGTTGACATATGCTTGTTCTGATGTGAACATGTAAATCTTTGTGACCATATACATTTATTATACTTATTACGATGTTACAAGGATTTAAATTATTCGCAAAAAAATCTGCTTAAATTAGCTTCCTTTACTAGTAATGCATTCACCACCCGATTAAAAATAATCGATGTATATGTGATGCCATCGCTAAGGGCAAATAGGTTTTTTTTTAGAAATGGGCGCATATATTAATAAAAACGTTTAATGCGTACACCCGGCCTCTGCATAACTAGGATGCATGCAGCCACACAAACGATAGAGTTAGAGGAAAAAGAGTAGGCATGCATTACACAAAGTGGCTAATGAAAAAGGTCCTTAATCTAAGACAGATCAATCCTCAAGGCACGCGGTCATCCATGTCGGAAGAAAATATCTCTCGCCGTATCCTCCAATCGCGTACATCCCTCCACAAATAAGTCGCGAAACTCCATATGTTGGAGAATTGTCCATGATCAAAGAAAATTCGTGGCTCGATAAATAACCTGCAGAGGTGAAGACATAATGTTATTAAAGATCTTGTCATTTCTAGCAAGCCATAGCGACCATATAATGGCAAGCGCTCCCACCCTAAATAAACTTTTGTACTTATCAACAATTCCATGCAACCAATTATCAAAAACATTGGTTACTGAACTTGGAGGAGATAAACAAGAAGCTATTTGGATGAATGACCATATAGAACGAGCAAATTTACACTTGAAGAATAAATGACGAATTGTCTCATTGTGATGACAAAAAATGCACTGTGGACTTCCATGCCAATTCCTCTTTGCAAGATTATCTTTTGTTAGAATTACACCTTTACGTAAATACCATCCAAATTTTTTTATCTTCAGAGGTATTTTCATTTTCCAAATCTTACTATGTCATCGACCGGGATATCCGGTTGGACCAAAGCTCTATAAAGTGAGCCAGCAGAAAATTTACCACTTTCTAGTAATTTCCATTTGAACACGTCCACACCATCCGACAGTTGTATCCTGGATAATCGTAAAATAAGATTGTTCCAAGATACTAGTCTGGATCAATAAGGGTTCTTCTGAAAGACACATTAGGAGGATTGTTCTCCAACACTATGACAATAGTATCTCCTTTGTGTCTAACAATAGAAGATAGAGCTGGATATTGTTTGCGAAGAGTAGTTTGGCCTAGCCACTTATCTTCCCAAAACCTAATTTGTGATCCATCCTTAATCTCAAAAGCACCAAAACGAAACAAATGTTTTTTTGGTGGCCATGTGCCCTGCACAAAATCCCTGATACGTCGGAAACGTGTCTATAATTTTTGATGCTCCATGCTTGTTTAGTATATACTTTGCTTTGCTTTGTCTACACTTTGAGGTGTTTTTATATCTTTTCTAGAACTAACCTATTAACAAGTTGCCATAGTGCTAGTTGCCTGTTTTCTTCTGTTTTTGGTTCCAGAAAGGCAGAAAATCAATATTCTAGAAATTCGACGGGACAAAAGCCAAAGTCAATATTTTACGGTGGGGGACACGAATCCAGAAGACAAGACGGAGAAGCGAACCAGGGTGGCCAGACCCCCCTAGGCGCGGGTGGGCCCTATCCCGTGCCTGGGTAGGGTGTGGGGCCCCTGGCCGCCTCCCGACCTTGCCTCTTTGCTTATAAGAAGCCCCCGATGCAGAAACCCTAAGTACCCAATCAAAAAACTCCACGAAACCTTCTGTAGCCGCTGCCACCATCGTCCCTAGATCGGGGGGATCTGAAGTTCTTCCCGGCACCCTGCCGGAGGGGAGATCATCCCGGAGGCCTTCTCTCCGGTATGATGCGTGAGTAGTTCTACCTTGGACTATGGGTCCATGTAGTAGCTAGATGGTTGTATCTCCTCCTTGTACTTTCATGCATAGATATTGTGAGCTCCATTCATGATCAAGATCTAATCTATTTGTAATCATGCATGTTGTGTTTGCGGGGATCCGATGGATATGGAGATTATTATGTCAGTTTGGTTAATGGTTTTGTCTTTATGATTCTATCATGTATGTGTTGTTTGTGATCTTGCATGCTCTCTGTTGTAAGTAGCTATGTTGGCCGAGTAGTTGCTAGTGACTTCAAGAGGGGTATTTATGCTCGATAGTGGGTTCATGCCTCTAGTTTCCAAGGGAAGTGACAAAAATATCTTCGGTTGTAGATGTGTTGTTGCTACTAGGGAGAAAACAACGATCTCTTGTTCATGGAACAAGTGGATTGTTTACCTTACACACTTTGCTTAAAGCAGTTGTCTGTTGCTTGTAACTTAATACTGGAGGGGGTTCGGATGATAACCTGAAGGTGGACTTCTAGTCATAGATGCAGTTGGATGGCGGCCTATGTATCTTGTTGTATTGCCCAATCGAATCTCATAGGATCTTTCTAACTAGTATTGCATTGTTATGCCTTGCTCAGTTCCTGTCAATTGCCCTGCTGTAATTTGTTTACCCTTCATGCCATGTTGTTTATTTAAGGAGAGCACCTCTAGTGAACTATGGACCCCGGTCCGATCTTTACCATTGATACATCTTCCACTGTTACTTGTTTACTTGCTGCAAACCATTACCTTCCACACCATACAGTTAATCCTTTGTTACAGCAAACCGGTGAGCTTGACAACCTCACTGATTCGTTGAGACAAAGTTTTGAGTTTGTGTTGTGCAGGTCTCCACGTTGATTGCAACACATGTGTGATGTTTCCTTCCTCCTTCTGGTTTGATAACCTCGGTCTCTACTGAGAGAAACTTGCTGCTGTGCTCATCACACCTTTCTCTTGGGGTTCCAACGAAGTGTCCCACATAAACATTGGGTGCACGCATCAATCCCCGGGTTTTCAAACCACTTGAGGAACTGCTTTAGACCCCACATATTTCCTCCATAACATGGTTTGCCAGACGCCATCTTTAGTAAGTAGTTTAAAAAGCCATTTTCCCAGGAGCACGGTGTTTTTGACTTGCAAATCATGTATGCCTTGTCTACCAAAATCCTTCGAGCGGCAAACCACATTCCATCTGGACAATCGATACTTCTTTTTCTCACTATCCTTTGCCAAAAAAATCTTGATCATAAATAATCCACTTTGTTCAAGAAACCTTTTGGTAATGGAAAAAACGAGATCATATACAGTACGATGTTAGTAAGTACTGTATTTATGAGTACTAGTCTTCCACCAAGGAATAACAATTTTCCCTTCCAACTACTAAGATACTTTTGTAGCCTTTCCTCAACAAGTTTCCATTCAGTTATCGTGAGCCACTGATAATGAATCGGTATTCCCAGATAGTTGATTGGAAATTGCCCCTAACCATAGCCTAAAAGTTAGCATAAAGATGGGCCTCTTGTTGGGCCTCGCCAAAACAATAAAAATCACTCTTATGGAAGTTAATTTTAAGTCCAGATAGCAGTTCGAATGCTGATAAAATTAATTTCAGATTCTTAGCCTTGAACAGATCATGTTCCATAAAAGGAATTGTATCGTCAGCGTATTGAAGAATAGAAAAACCACCATCAATAATATGTGGAACTAATCCTTCAATTTGACCATCAGCCTTTGCTCTCTCAATAAGGATAGCCAACATATCAGCCACTATATTAAATAGTAAAGGCGATAATGGATCTCCTTGTCTTAGTCCTTTCTTTGTCTAGAAGTATTTACCAGTATCCTCATTTACTTTAATGGCAACACTACCCCCAGACACAAATGACTGAATAAGAGAACGCCACTCCTCAGAAAAACCTTTCATGCGGAGTGTTTGCTGTAGAAAATACCAATTAACTTTTTAATTTTGAATAGTACACCATTTAAATTTTTTGAGTGTAATTCATGGATTGTTTCATGCAGAATTACCACACCATCAAGGATGTTTCTTCCTGGCATGAATTGAAGGGAATATGCCCTCAGAAGCAATAATAAAGTGGTTATTATGTATATTCCAAGTATATGATAGATGTTTATTTTGCATGCTATAATTGTATTAATATGGAAACATTAATACATGTGTGTTTAATAAACAAACAGAAAGTTCTTGGTTATGCCTCTCTTATAAACTAGCTCGTTGATTAACAAGATGATCAAGGTTTCCTGATCATGGACATTGGATGTTGTTAATAACGAGGTCACAACATTATTGGAATGGTGTGATGAACATTCATCCGAAGTATAGCATTATGATCAAAGTCATTGAGTTTATATTACTATAACATCATACGAAGTGATCCTAATCCTTAGACCATGTCAATCACTAACACTGGAAGAGTATCTTGATAACATCAAACGTCACACCTTAACAGGGTGATTATAAAGATGGGTTCAGTACTACTAAAGTGTTATGTTGAGGCCCATGGATCGAGAGTGGAATTTGTTCATCCCGATGACGGATAGATATACTCTGGGCCCTCTCGGTGATATCACATTGATTAGCTTGTAAGCAAGTGATTTGATCACTAGAATGTTATATCACGGGAACGAGAAAAGAGTACATGTCAGTAATGAGATCAAACTAGGTATGGAGATACCGATGATCGAATCTCGGACATGTAATATATCGCGAGACAAAGGGATTAAGTTACTAGCGTAAAAGGTTCTCACGATCACAAGAAATTCATCGTTAAATGTGTGGGAGTCAGTATGGATCTCCAGGTCCCGCTTCTGATTATTGATCTGAGAGGGGTCTTGATCATGTCCACATTATTCGTGAACCGTAGTGTGACACACTTAAGAGACACCGACACCATTTGGAGCAAATAGTTTCATGCTGAAAAGAATAACAAAGAGCATGAATTTATTTCACTACACACCAAAACTGTTTTTGGGTGAAATTGTAGAAAGTGTTTCTGCATGTGAAATGAAATACTAGCAAGGGGTTATATGTGAATGCTTGTCGTTAAGGTAATTGACAAAATTCTGAATAAATAAAAGGAGTTATATTTAAGAGAGAGTTTGCATTAAATTTGGTGGAAATTTAATGGAATTTGAGTGGGATTTTTTGAGTGGAGAACTGAAGTGGCATTTTGTGAGTGGAGCTTCCACCAACATGAATGAAGGAGGGGAGGGGCAGCCCCCATGGCCGGCGGCCACCCCCCTGGTGCCCCATCCTCCTATAAAAAGAGACCCCTCCCTCTCTCACTCACACCTCCTCGTGAAGGATCTCTCTCCCCCTCTAGTTTATTCCCCATGGTCTCAGACTAGCGATATACATGTTCCCGGTGGCTTTTCGGGAATAAAGAGTTGTGCTTCCGCTGCATCGCTAGAGCGAGGAGGCGGAGGTTGCTCGGTGCCTCGGACGTGTGTGTGTGAGCACGGATGCGTCGCTGATTTGCGGCGCTAGGACTTCCTCTCGATCTTGAGATCGGCAAGAGTTCATCTACATCAACCACGAGTTCAACCTCGTTAAGCTTTGTCAGACTTAAAGGGTATGTTCTCTACAGATGTATATCCTCCCGTTTCTTGTATCTAGTAGATAGATCTTGGTACATAGTTGTTCCCATCGTAGGAATTTTTTTGTTTTCTATGTTGCGAACCCTACAGTGGTATCCGGGCCAGGTTTATGCGTAGATGCTTTGCACGGGTAGTACACCTATGTATATGTGGGTGATGATGATCATGTTATTTCTTCTTAGTTGTACTATGGATATTGGTGGCATAGTGGGATGAAGCGGCTCGGACAAACTTTACATGTCCTCGTACATGACACCTATTCCACGCTTGACATGCAACTAGTTTTGCATAAGTGGCTAGCGTGTGTCTGTCTCTTCTACTATAGTCAATATCTAATTTGCAACAAGTTTTCAAAAATTTGGTTATCCTCGTTGTGGTTCATGTTCGTAGGTAAGAACGGTTCTATCTTTGAAATCCCTAATCCACGTAAAACTTGCAATGGATAAATTAGAAGCGTCTAGTTTGGATTGTTGCTGGGCTAGTGTCATGATATAGTGATGTTGTAAGTAAAAGTATGATTCGATACTCTTACGACACACATAACGTGTAAGTTCCATAGACCTTGGCCTTACACATAGAGGAATGATGACGATCATACCATGATGCACATGATGGACATCAAGTGCAAGAACCATATCATTTCACTGTTTCACATGAGATGTTTGTTGCATATTATATTGCTTGTTTGGCGTTTTACTAGCATAATAAGATGATCCATCATTTAGATATCAAGATAAAAATGTGTTCTACCTTAAGTATGCACCGATTATGTTTCGCCGCTCCAAGATATCATGTGATGATCGGGTGTTCTTGGATCCATGATCATATTTCGGGTGTAAGGTAGTTTACACACACGAATACTAAGGTTCTTACTTGGCGAGCCTAGCATGTGCAGACATGGCCTCGGAACACGGATCGAAAGGTTAAGCATGAGTCATATGAAAGATATGATTCCCATATGATGCTCGCCTTTGAAGCTACACCGACTCACGTGATGATCGGACTTGGTGTAGTGGATTTGGTTCATGTAATCACCAAAAAGTCACTGATACGTCGGAAACGTATCTATAATTTTTGATGTTCCATGCTTGTTTAGTATCTACTTTGCTTTGCTTGTCTACACTTTGAGGTGCTTTTTACATGTTTTCTGGTACTAACCTATTAACAAGTTGCCATAGTGCCAGTTGCCTGTTTTCTGCTGTTTTTGGTTCCAGAAAAGCTAGTAAGGAAATATTCTCCGAATTGGACGGGACAAACGTCAAAGTCAATTATTTTCCGTGGGGAACAAGAAGTCCAGAGGGGAGCTAGAGAGGTGGTCCAGGGCGCCTAGACCCCCCTAGGCGCGAGTGGGACCTACCCCGCGCCTAGGCAGGGTGTGGGGGGCTTGGCCACCGCCTCGTCCTCCCCCTTCGCCTATAAGAAGCCCCCGATGCAGAAACCCTAAGGACCCGATAAAATCTCCACGAAACCGTCTATAGCCGCCGCCACCATCATCCCTAGATCAGGGGGGATCTGAAGTTCTTCCCAGCACCCTGCTGGAGGGGAGATCATCCCGGAGGCCTTCTCTCCGGTATGATGCGTGAGTAGTTCCACCTTGGACTATGGATCCATGTAGTAGCTAGATGGTTGTATCTCCTCCTTGTGCTTTCATGTATAGATCTTGTGAGCTCCGTTCAATTGGAGATATGCCCAAGAGGCAATAATAAAGTGGTTATTATCATATCTTCATACTTATGATAAATGTTTACATACCATGCTATAATTGTATTAACCAGAAACATTAATACTTGTGTGATTTGTAAACATAAAAGAGTCCCTAGTAAAGCCTCTTGTTATACTAGCTTGTTGGTTATTATATGATCATGGTTTCCTGATCATGAACATAGAGATGTTATTAACAACAGGGTCATATCATTAGGAGAATGATGTGATGGACATACTCCTATAGTTAAGCGTAGCATAAAGATCAAGTCATTTAATATAGTTCATTTGCTATAAGCTTTCTAATACATAGTAACCTAATTCCTTCGACCATGAGATCATGCTAATCACCATCAACGGAAGGATGCTTTGATGACATCAAACACCACACCGTAAGTGGGTGGTTATAAAGGTGGCATTGAGTGTTCGGAAAGTATGTGATGAGGCACATGGATCAAAAGTGGGATTTGTCCATCCATATGACAGATAGATATACTCTGGGCCCTCTCGGTGGAATGTCATCCAGTTAGCTTGCAAGCATGTGACTGGCTCACAAGGGATCACATATCACGGGAACGAGAAAAGAGTACTTATCGGTAACGAGGCTGAACTAGGAATGTAGAGATACCGATGATCAAACCTCGGATAAGTAAACTATCGCGAGACAAAATGAAATTGGTATCGTATGTAAGTGGTTCATTCGATCGCAAAGTAATCATAGAAATATGTGGGAACCATATGAATTTCCTGATTCCTCTATTGGTTACTGATCGGAGAAGTGTCTCGGTCATGTCCGCATAATTCCCTAACCGTAGGGAGACACACTTAAGGATTCGATGTTTTTTTAGTAGATATGGAATGTAAGTAGGGAAACCGAATGTTGTTTCGAGTCTCGGATGGGATCCGGGATATCACGAGGAGATCCGGAATGGTCCGGAGAATAAGATTCACATAAGGAAAGTCTGATTCCGGAGTTCGGTAATGATTTCGATGTTTTCATCGGAGAGGTTCTAGAAGGTTCACCGGATCGGAAGGGGAATGGTCCATGAATGTGTCATGGGTAAGTGTAATGATTGGATCATGTCCTAGGTCACTTTGGTTGGGCATTTGCAAGAGAGAATTAAAGATCTAAATTGAAAGTCAAAAGGGAGGTTTGAAAAGTCAAACTGGAACAATAGTTTCCTAGTAGAAGAAGGAAAGATTCCTTCCTTCTATCCAACTTAGATTTGGGTATGGATTCAAACTCCCCTCTCCCAAGCCTCCCTCGCTCTCATAAATAGAGGAGAAGGCATGCCCCAAAGAACACACAACCAGCCCTCCCCACCCCGTGCGCCGCCGCCGCCAAGACGCCACCGCCATACACGCCGCCGCCCAGCGCCACCACGCCATCGCATCGCTGGCCATCGCCGCCCTAGCCGCCGATGACACCACCTCCTCTCCGCCTTCTAAACCTAGATCGCGAAACCCTAGATCCACCATAACTCGACCGGCTTAGGCGAAGCCTGCGATCTTCCCTCTACTTCCGACACCACGCCGTCGTCTTTGTGTCGCGAGGGGAGAACTACCTCCACCTTTGGAACAAGGAGAGGAAGGTCTTCATCGAAATCGAACATGTGACCGATCATGAAGCGCTCACGAACGCAGCGGAAGGATCGTCTACGTGATCTTGAGATCAGCAAGTGTACGACTACATCACCCATGAGAATATGCTCTCGTTAACCACTTTGGAATCTTCGAGGGTGAGTGCTTCTATCGACTCGTTGCTACAATCTAGTAGATAGATCTTGCCTTGTTTGTGTGCATGCGGTAGAATTTTTTTGTTTTCCATGCTACGAACCCCTACAGTGGTATCAGAGCCATGTCTATATGTAGATCTATTGCACGAGTAGAACACAATGGTCATTGTGGGCGTTGATGCTTTTGTTGTCGATTGCTTCTTGTGTACTTTGCATCTTGCGGGATGGTGGGATGAAGCGGCCCAGGCTAACCTTACATGACATCATTCATGAGACTTGCTCCACGCTTGACATGCAACTTGTATTGCATAAGTGGCTTTGCGGGTGCCTGTTTCTCCCAACGTAATGAAGATTCAGTTTACAACGGGTGATTAACAATACTAGTATCAACGTTGTGGTTCTTGTTCGTAAGTTAGAACGACACTTTTTTGAAAGCCCCAAACCACGTAAAACATGCAAAGAAAATTAGAGGCGTCTAACTTTGTTTGGTAGGGGTGTGCTGTGATGTGATATGGCCATGATTGTGATTATATATGATGTATGCAATTTTCCTTATTGTAAGTCGGCAACCGGCAGGAGCCATATGGTTGTCTTTTAAATTCCGTTAAGGCCTGCGTGTCTATTCAAAGTAGTTCTAATAGTTGATGCTGGTGGACGAAAACCATGAAGCGGCGTAATTAACCTTGACGCCATACCGGTGATGATGGATATCATGTTCGTGCTTGAAGATGGAGATCGGAAGCACAAGAACATAGGCCATATCATATCACAAATTATGAATTGCATGTGATGTTAATCCTTTTATGCATCTTGTATTGCTTAGTTCGCAAGGTAGCATTATAAGATGATCCCTCTCACAGAATATCAAGTTATAGAGTGTTCGTCCTTAGTAGGCACCGTTTCCAAAGCTCATTGTTTCGAAGCACCACTTGATGATCGGGTTTGTTAGATTCTGCGAGTGTATACAATGGGAGCAAGCCAGATTTTCTCACGCGGAAGCTAAGGTTTGATCTTGACGATCCTAGCATGTATAGACATGGTCTCGGAACACGGAATACCGAAAGGTAAAGCATGAGTCATATAGATGATATGATGAACATGATGATTGTTCGCCTTTGAAACTATATCATGTAACGTGATGATCAGACTTGTTGTAGTGAATTTGGTTCGTGTGATCACTAAAACAGTGTGAGGGGTATTGTTTTGAGTGGGAGTTCAACCAGCAATATGATTAAAAGTTGAACACTATTTATCATAATTTAAATCAAAGTGAATTTTCATAGTTGTTGTAGTTATTGGCATTTGTTTACCACCTTGCGCTTAGTTATAATTGAGATAATAGAACTATAGAATTCTGGATAGTTACTTTACAAACTGGTATCGTATTGTTTTGATGTGTTAATCTAAAGTTTAAAAGTCCTATTGCAAATTTTCAGTAAGTTCTGGTTACTCCGTGAAATTTAATAATTGGTATTAAATCAAGAGTAACAATTCCAGTGTTAGTATATAAGTATCATGTTTATCTCCATGATTCTTGATATTCAAAAGATTGTTTTAATATCAAGGTTATCGGGGAGCTGAAAGAATTGTTTCAGAAACCATCATGTGTGAAAGATATTATGATATCTAAAACAAAGTTTTGGTTATAACATGATAGAGTATAATATAGCAAAAGTCATGTTCTCATATTTGATGAGAATTTGCAAAAGGTTGGAGACGATGGTCGTCCTAATCCTCCAAAAGGTTTTGGAGAGCAACATTATACTCGTAATTCACCGTTATAAGCTAAAGTAGCTTGATCATGAATAGTTCCATGATAAGGATTATATTTGATGTAGCTTAAATGTTTACTACACTAAAGATTACTAAAGAATGGAATTTGAAAGAACACCAAACATTTGATGATGGTGATCTACTTCAAAGTGCAAGTCCAAAGACATAGGTATTTAACTATACATGTTTTGGACTATGTGCCATAAGTATGGCGCCAATGTTGATTTTGATAGATTCTTTTGAAGGGATAAAGAAATATTGAAAGAGAAATCTAAGAAATATTTGGCAGAAGAGCAAAGACTAGAATTGTTCAGCTTAGGTATATAGAGGATATACATGTTATGGATGTATTCTTTGATTGTTAAACAATGTAGTTCTTGAGTATTGGATACTGAATTTGTTGATGTGAATCGTCATTCGAAACAACACAATTCATGAACTACAGTGGCCTAAAGTAACTAGCAAAAGAATATGTGATGATGCTCATCGAGAACAAATAAAGGGTTGTTGTGTTGCTCGTTAAAATCAAAACTTACCTTCAAGATTTGTTTTCAATAATTGTTATTTCGATCAAGTATTATGAGAACAAAAGGGTTGTTCAAAAAATTGCCGTAATCCATAAAAGATGGATGATTTACAAATCTCGTTGGAGAAATCACATCCATAAAACTAGTGCTAAAAAATGTCAAAAGACAAATTGATTGAAAGATCACTTAGGAAGTGACATCGCCGTTTAAATTATATTGGAAAGAAAGCATGAAGAAACTCCATGTGGATGGAATTTTGGAGTCTTTTGATTTTTGATCAAATGACGCTTGAGAAACTTTCCTAAAGAAAATTAAAACTCCGTTCATAGGCCAAAAGTGAACGAATGACTAGCTTATTGGAAATTGTACATATAGATGTATAAAGCCCATTATGTGTAGTCAAGAGCGATGGATTTCAACTTCATATGCTTTCTCCGAAAATTTGAGTGAATATATGAATATTTACTTAATGAGGATGAAGTGTGAAACATTTGAAAAGTTTGAAGACTTTCAAGATGAAGTGCAAAATCAATGTAACAAGAAAATAAAAGAATTTACGATAGGATCATGAAGGGAGATATTTGAGTTACAAGTTTAGCATAACACCCAAGATTTGAGGAATCGTTCCATGGATTTGCGTTTCCCGAAACACCATATGAGTATGGAGTAATCGAGATATGCAATGAAAACTTGTTTGACATGGTAAGATCAAAGGTGTAATTCATAAAACTGTCATTATATTTTAAAGATTAAAAGCTTTAGAGACTATTGTTTTTTCACTGAAAAGAGCTCCGTCATGATCCGTTGAAATGACACCATATAAAGTTATGGTTTGGGATAAAACCCAAGTTGTCCTTTCTTAAACATTGGTATGCTATGCATAAAGAAAGATGTTTGCAACCAAAATCGGATGAACATATCTTTGTATGTTATTTTGAATAATAATTCATTATTCCTCCATAACACCAAAGACAAAAAATTTTGTCGCTTAGAAAGTCAAGTTTCTTTGAGAAAGGAATTTTCCGTGAAAAGTTAAGTGGGAGGACAATAGAACTTTGATAAGGTTAAAATAACCTTAGCTATATGTGCAAAGTTGCGCAGCACCGAAAAGTGTTCTGGAGGCAGCAACAATGCTCATGGCTCACGTGCCTCAAAGGTTGTGGTCACGGAGGTCTAAGTTCCTATTGAACCAAATAGGTCGGATAAACAATCAAATACCAAGATTTGAGAGTTAAATCATTATTTGACAATAATGATCCAACTACATGCAAAGAAGCAATGATGGGCCCTGACTCTGTCAAATGGTTTGAAGCCATAAAATCCGTGATAGTTCCATATACGAGAGATCAAGCTTTGAACTTGCAAGACCCTCTGAAAAGGTGCAAGACCCTACAGTCGTATTTGGATCTATAAAGAAATAGACATGGATGTTTCACATCTATGAAATTATTGACATATCGGGAAAGAGTTCACGACAATATTCAAATAGTTGACTATGACAATATCCAATCTTTCATTAAGAGATATTTAGTATAGACGGATTAATGTAGAAACCACTACATATAATTTTGTTATGTGGTAGTTGAATAAACAAAACAAGTTCTTCTAATAGAATGGTTACCTAGGACGTGTGCATGACACGGTCAAAAGGGTTTTTGTTAATTCAAAGGATGCTAAAAGCATATGCAAACTTCAATGGTTGAAGTAAGCATCGCGGAGTTGGAATCTTCACTATGATGAAACTGTTAAAAGAGTTTAATTTCATCGGAGACGATGAAGATACTTGCATTTGCAAGAAATTAAGTGGGAGAACTAAGACATGTTTCTAATACATTATGTGGAAGACATATTGTTGATTGGAAATGATGTATATTTTTATTGACACAGGTTAAGAATTTCATCTCGATGAAAGGCTTAGGCAGAACCCGAATATTTGGCATCAATGTCTATAAGGATAAATTGTGACGCCAATATGGTTATGCTAGAAGTACATAGATGAGATATTGAATGAGTTCAATATAGAAACTACAAGAAAAGGTTCTTGTTGCACAGGAAGAATTGAATAAATATTTAAGTATTTTTGATACTTGATAGATAAAATCACAAAGAGTATTTTATCAATCATGCTGTGATGTGTACAAATCAAGATATTTCCTATGCTCTAAATGTTATGAGCGTATACCAGAATGATTCATAAGATGATTATTGGATGATAGTAATGATATTCTTATGATCTTTTAGAAGAACTAAGAATATATTATTTTGTAGAACTGACAAATAGATGGTTAGTACATTGTAAAAGTATTACATTGATAGAAATATAAGATGGTTCAAATGAATCTATACACTAAAACATGTCTAGATACATCCTATTCACAAACCTAAAACATCTTATATTTCTAAACGGAGGGAGTACTAGTTTTGTCACGAAGTACAAATTAAGTTGATCTCAATCTAAAGTAAGGGTGGCACAATATGATGGAAAATAAGTTCCATAATGGATTTGGATGAGTTCCAAAGTTAAGACATTGTGACAGATACTACAAAAAAGGCTAAGTACGTATATGACTGCTATTATAGCAGCAAAAGACGACATTTGTGTCAAGTAGTTTATTATCAAACTAGGTGTGGTTCACAGCAGAATAGTACTATGAAGATATATTGTAGGACATATTATCAACATGTTTTAACCCCAGGGAACTAAAGGTCTCACCAAAGGACCAAAAATATACAAAGCCGTCTCATTAGAGAATGAGTGATGCGTAGAGACGCAAAGACATGCAATTACACACGGATCTGAAAGTGTCGGATTCGGAGGTCAGTTGACCACGAAAAATCGTGTAAATACAACACTAGAAAGCCATAGGTATTGAATGCATAAAGGTTTGAAACTAGATTATTGACTCTAGTGCAAGTGGGAGACTGTTGGAGATATGCCCAAGAGGCAATAATAAAGTGGTTATTATCATATCTTCATACTTAGGATAAATGTTTACATACCATGCTATAATTGTATTAACCGGAAACATTAATACTTGTGTGATTTGTAAACGTAAAAGAGTCCCTAGTAAAGCCTCTTGTTAAACTAGCTTGTTGGTAAATATATGATCATGGTTTCCTGATCATGAACATAGAGATGTTATTAACAACAGGGTCATATCATTAGGAGAATGATGTGATGGACATACTCCTATAGTTAAGCGTAGCATAAAGATCAAGTCATTTAATATAGTTTATTTGATATAAGCTTTCTGATATATAGTAACCTAATTCCTTCGACCATGAGATCATGCTAATCACCATCACCGGAAGGATGCTTTGATGACATCAAACACCACACCATAACTGGGTGGTTATAAAGGTGGCATTGAGTGTTCGGAAAGTATGTGATGAGGCACATGGATCAAGAGTGGGATTTGTCCATCTATATGACGGATAGATATACTCTGGGCCCTCTCGGTGGAATGTCATCCAATTATCTTGCAAGCATGTGACTGGCTCACAAGGGATCACATATCACGGGAACGAGAAAAGAGTACTTATCGGTAACGAGGTTGAACTAGGTATGAAGAGATACCGACAATCAAACCTCAGATAAGTAAACTATCGCGAGACAAAGGGAAATTGGTATCGTATGTAAGTGGTTCATTCGATCGCAAAGTAATCATAGAAATATGTGGGAACCATATGAATTTCCAGATTCCTCTATTGTTTATTGATCGGAGAAGTGTCTCGGTCATGTCCGCATAATTCACGAACCATAGGCAGACACACTTAAGGATTCGATGTTGTTTAGTAGATATGGATTGTAAGTACGCAACCGAATGTTGTTCGGAGTCTCGGATGGGATCCGGGATATCACGAGGAGATTCGGAATGGTCCGGAGAATAAGATTCATATAAGGAAAGTCTGATTCCGGAGTTCGAGAATGATTTCGATGTTTTCATCGGAGAGGTTCTAGAAGGTTCTAGAAGGTTCACCAGACCGGAAGGGGAATGGTCCATGAATGTGTCATGGGTAAGTGGAATGATTGGATAATGTCCTAGGTCACTTTGGTTGGGCATTTGCGAGAGAGAATTAAAGCTCTAAATTGAAAGTCAAAAGGGAGGTTTGAAAAGTCAAACTGGAACAATAGTTTCCTAGTGGAAGAAGGAAAGAGTCCTTCCTTCTATCCAACTTGGGTTTGGGTATGGATTCAAACTCCCCTCTCCCAAGCCTCCCTCCTTCTCATAAATACAGGGGGAGGGCTGCCCCAAAGAACACACAACCATCCCTCCCCACCCCATGTGCCGCCGTCTAGCCGCCGCCGTCGCACGCCACCGCCGCCAGCCGTCGTCGTCGCCCTAGCCACCGTCGACAACACCTCCTCCTCTCCGTCGTTCTAAACCTAGATTGCCGGAAACCCTAGACCCACCATAACTCGCACTGTCTTAGGCGAAGCCCTGCGGGATCTTCCCTCTACTTCCGACACCATGTCGTCGTGCTGCCGAAATCGCGAGGGGAGAACTACAACCTCCGCTGCCTGCTAGAACAAGGGAGAGGAAGGTCTTCATCGAGTACCGAACATGTGACCGATCGAAGCCTTGCGAACGCTTGGAAGGATCGTCTACGCGATCTTGAGATCGGCAAGTGTACGACTACATCACCCACGAGAATCTGCTCTCGTTGACCGCTTTGGAATCTTCGAGGATGAGTGCTTCTATCGACTCGTTGCTACAATCCAGTAGATAGATCTTGGCTTGTTTGTGTGCATGCGGTAGAATTTTTTGTTTTCCATGCTACGAACCCCTACACGTTCATGATCAAGATCTAATCTATTTGTAATCATGAATGTTGTGTTTGCAGGAATCCGATGGATATTGAGATTATTATGTTGGTTTGATTAATGGTTTTGTCTTTATGATTCTATCATGTCTATGTTGTTTGTGATCTTGCATGCTCTCCATTGTTAGTAGCTATCTTGGCCAAGTAGTTGCTAGTGACTCCAAGAGGGGGTATTTATGCTCGATAGTGGGTTCATGCCTCTAGTTTCCAAGGGAAGTGACAATAATCTCTTCGGTTGTACACGTGTTGTTGCTACTAGGGAGAAAACAACGGTTTCTTGTTCATGGAGCATGTGGACTGTTTACCTTACATACTTTGCTTAAAGCAGTTGTCTGTTGCTTGCAACTTAATACTTAGGGGGTTCGGATGATAACCTGAAGGTGGACTTCTAGTCATAGATGCATTTGGATGGCGGTCTATGTATCTTGTTGTATTTCCCAATCGAATCTCATAGGATCTTTCTGACTAGTAATTGCATTGTTATGCCTTGCTCAGTTCCTGTCAATTGCCCTGCTGTAATTTGCTTACCCTTCATGCCATGATGTTTATCTAAGGAGAGCACCTCTAGTGAACTATGGACCCCGGTCGTCCAATCTTTACCATTGATACATCTTCCAATGTTACTTGTTTACTTGTTGCAAACCATTACCTACACCATATGTTTAATCCTTTGTTAAAGCAAACCGGTGACCTTGACAACCTCACTGATTCGTTGGGGCAAAGTCTTGAGTTTGTGTTGTGCAGGTCTCCGCGTTGCTTGCAACACCTGTGTGACGTTTCATTCCTCCTACTGGTTCGATAACCTCGGTTTCTAACTGAGGGAATACTTGCTGCCATGCTGCTTCACACCTTGCTCTTGGGGTTCCAAACATACTCCATATCAAGCACCAAGTTCTCTGGCGCCATCAAGGAGTCATCAACAAGTTTTCTGGCACTGTTGCCGGGAAGGCTAAGGACGTCTTCACTAGGGGATTCCTTCACTTCCTTTCTCTTTACTTCGTTTTTTGTTTGCTTTGTTCCTTTTGCTTGGTTTTGTTTGCCTCTTTACAAAAAACCCAAAAAAAGTCTAGTTTGGTTTTCTTTCTTTATTAAAAAACACACAAAAATTAGTTCCTGTTCTAGCTGCTGCCACTGTTTTTGGCTTTCCCACCATTGCCAAAATGAACTCTGCTAAGAACACCAAGTTTTGTGACCTCACTAGCACCAACAACAATGATTTCGTTAGCACACCTATTGCTCCACCTGCTCCTGATGCTACCTTTTATGAAATTAAGCCTACTTTATTGAATCTTGTGATGAGAGAGCAATTTTTGGGTGCTGGTTCTGATGATCCTGCTGCCCATCTTAATAGCTTTGTTGAACTTTGTGAGATGCAAAAGTATAAGGATGTAGATGGAGATATTATTAAGCTCAAGCTTTTTCCTTTCTCCTTGAGAGGAAAATCTAAAGAATGGTTGCTTTCTTTGCCTAAAAATAGTATTGATTCTTGGACTAAGTGCAAAGATGCTTTTATTGGAAAATACTATCCTCCTGCTAAGATTATATCTATGAGAAGTGACATTATGAAATTTAAACAACTTGGTAGTGAACATGTTGCTCCAGCTTGGGAAAGAATGAAGTCTTTGGTTAAGAATTGCCCCACTCATGGACTCACTGCTTGGATGATTATCCAGACTTTTTATGCAGGTTTGAACTTCTCAACAAGAAATCTATTGGACTCCGCTGCTGGAGGTACCTTCATGGGCCTCACTTTGGGTGCTGCAACAAGGCTCCTTGATAATATGATGGTTAACTACTCTGAATGGCATGTTGAGAGAGCTCCACATGGTAAGAAGGTAAATTCTGTTAAGGAAACTTCCTCTTTGAGTGAAAAGATTGATCTTATTATGGCTATGCTTATTAATGGGAAAGCTCCTCTAGATCCTAATAGTGTTCCCTTAGCCTCTTTGGTTGCTCAAGAAGAGCAAGTTGATGTGAACTTCATTAGAAACAACAATTTCAACAACAATGCCTATAGGAATAATTTTGGTGGTAACAACAATTATAGGCCTTATCCTCCTAATAATGGAAACTCCTATAACAATGCTAGAAGTGCCCCCTCTGAACTTGAAGTCATGCTCAAAGACTTTATTAGTAAGCAAACCACTTTCAATAAGACTATAGAGGAAAAGCTTTTAACTGTTGAGAAGAATATATCCTCTTTGTCTGAAGCTTAGTCCTCCTTGATTAATAAAATGGCTGCTAAACCTGAAACTATGGAAAACACCTTTGCTACTGATCATGCCATACAAGTTACTATTGATGAAAATGTTAGGTTGTTAGCTAAAATCCATGCTAAGTGGGAAAGGGAAGCTGAAATTGATAGAAACAATAGTGTGTGCACCATCACCACTAAACCACAAGTAGTCCCTTTTGCTCCTCCTACTATTCCTAAGCCTATTGAGCCTACCACTAGTGATGCTAAGTTTGACTTTGATATTGATGGTTGCAATATTTTTAAGTGATTATGTTCCTACAAAAGCTTGTTAGAAGTCCTGATGCTAGTGATATGCATATTGCTTTCACCAAACACATTACAGATGCTCTTGTGAAAATTAAGGAAGAGAAGCTAAAACACAAAGCTTCTATTCCTAGGAAAGTATAAGATAGTTGGGAACCCATTATTAATATGCAAGTGAATGATTTTGATCTCAAAGCTTCATGTGATCTTGGTTCAAGTGTCTCTATTATGCCTAGGAAGATTTATGAAATGCTTGATTTACCACCGTTGGAAGATTGTTATTTGGATGTCCCACTCAATGATAATGCTAAGAAGAAACTTATGTGGAGTATTAATGATGCTCTCATTATGGTTAACAATGCTTATGTACCCGTTGATTTCTATGTTTTGCATGTTGAATACAATGCTTCTTGTCCTATTACTTTGGGAAGACCTTTTCTTAAAACAGTTGGTGCCATCATTGATATGAAAGAAGGCACTATTAAATATCATTTTCTATTCAAGAAAGGTATTGAACACTTCCCTATGAGGAGAGATAAGTTGTTTTTCTCCTCCTTTGAAAGCAAGGTTTGATGTTAATGCTTCGTCATTTGAAAATACTTGATTCTTATTGCTTCTTGTGCCTAACTTAAAGGCGTTAAAGAAAAAAGTACTTGTTGGGAGGTAACCCAAGAGTTTCCTTGAGTCTTGGAAGTTATTACTTCAGTAATGACCTCTCCTTATCCTTTTTGTTTGCTTTTTGTGCCAAGAATGACCTCTAATGAGAGGGAAGTAAGATTTGGGGAGTTGCTGTCCCGAAACAGATTTCTGTCCTCCACCATAAAAATTCGTTACGAGTCTCTGTAACTCGGATTGAGTCCAAAATGTACGAATAAATCCCCCAGTATGTTATATAACTTTCGGTAGTTCAACACTTTTTGATTTGAGCAACAGAAGATGTTCGAAAAAATCGGTTTCTACCTGCTAGTCTGTTTTGACAGATTTCTGCCATTATTTGCATTTGCTTCTTATTGATTCCTTTTTGAGTTCTTTTTGGGAAATTGAGTTTTTTGAAGGAGTTGCTACAGTAGATTGTGTTTTTAGTGAAAATCCTTGATGTTCCAAAGCTTTGCCAGGGGTCTAATATCTTTTGAATACACTAATGTTGCTAATGAAGATTGTGTGAAGTTCTGTATGAAGGAAAAATTTCAGGTGTAGAGAAAGAATGATGCAATGAGATGAAGAATGGAAAAAAGCTCAAGCTTGGGGATGCCACCCAGGTGTCACCCCAAGAAATATCCAAGAGTTACAAGCGTCAAAGCTTGGGGATGCCCAAGGCATCCCCTTCTTCATCAATAAAAAGCTCAGGTCTGTCTAGACACTTCGTTTTTATTGTTTCATGCATAGTTGTGTTGTTCTTGGAGCGTCTTAGTTTTCATTTGCTTTGCTTAGTTTTTTTTAGTTTGCTAAAGTAGTTTGGACCCCGTTTTCGCTGCGTTGTTTTGCAAATAAGTTTCTTGGTGTTGGAAAGGAGTAGTAAGTTCTTGCTTGTAAGTGAAAGAGGATCTTGCATTGACCGTGACTTAGACTTTAGCATGACATGTTAGGTGTTGTTTGAACCTTATGCTTAGTGATTATTTCTTTAGCATGTCTTGTTTCAAACAATTGGGATTGCTTAGTGTGCCTTGAAAGAATTATTCGTTGTTTTAGCATGCAAAAGCATAAGTATTGTGGTATTCTCCTTTGATGCTTTGCTTGGGTTGACTTGGCACATGCTCACACCATGTTATGACTCTCACAAGTCACTATTAGCCTCTATGATCATTTAGTCTTTGACTTGTAGTACCACTCTATGATTTGATTAGTATGCTTTGTTGCACTACATGATTATGGCCATTATGCTCTCTTATTTGGTTGCTCCCAGTCTTTTGCTAGCCTCCACTTGTATGAGTAAGCTCTACTCATGCTTCCAACTCCCAAGAAACCAAGTTATTCCAAAGTGTCCACTATAAACTCCGATGCATGGTGTGTTACACCATTCCAAGTATATTCTTGTTTTCAGCTATCTTCCAATTAAAAACTATTTTGTATGTGAAAACTTAGTGATTAAAGCCCTCACGAACTTGATGGCACACTTTATATTCTTTGCCCCTAATAAACTTGAACCATTGTGTCATATATGTTGTATATGCTTGCACTTATATGTTGGAATTAGCAGAACCGTGCTGTCACGAGGAACGTTTTCAACATTGCCCTTGTACTTTGTACAAAGTTGATATGATGCTATTTTGTCTATGGATGTCACCAGTGTGAAATAAAAAGGGAACTTTTAAGTCCATGGAGTTTGTATCCTGTGTTAGAGAAACACCTGGGCCGCTAGCCTAAGCCATGCCTAATCATGGTGGAAACTTGCAGCATCACCATAGTGACATTTATGAAGCATTCTTCTTGTAAAAAAAGATACACATTGAGAAAAGAGGAACGAGAGAAAAAAACACCATATTCCCATGGTAAATAAGAAGATTGATGAGATGCTCATTGTCTGCTTGCCTTTTCATTTTGGTTATGGGATAGCTCCTGTACCATGTGCAAGGGGTACCCCGTTGACGGTTCTCAATGATATGCAAATACTTACAATGACAAGAACTTACAGGTGACTAAAGTTGAGTAGCATGAGGTGTGGCCCTCGTATTCAAGGGACTTGAGATTGCCAACTTATACTTCGTCAAGCATATACTCCATCTTGTTCACTTTAACCTTAACCACTTCAAGATGCTTATGATAGGGGCAATGAGGGCTGAAAGCTAACAAGTACCATAATTTTTGGAAGCTCTTTTTGAAACTTGAAATCCCTGCTTCCTTTACAAAAAAGGCCTTTCTTCCACCATCATTGAGTCTCCACCTTCTACCTTTAGGCACCATTAAGGGAGCATAGTTGTCATTCTGTGTGCACTGTTCCAAAGCTTATTGATTGATGCATATTGTGATATTACTTGTTCTTGTGCTTTTTGTTTCTATTCACCCTTGTGAACTTTGAAGGTGTCCTATGAACTTTGAAGGTGTCCTATGCATCTATATTGCTACTCTATGAGTGACAAGCCAAATGCCATTATGCTATGTTTTCTGTATGTGAAACAAACAAACGTTTTTCAATGCATGTTATTCATGATCTTTGTTTGTAGCATTTCATGTTGCAGGCATAGTTATTATGTCCTATTGCTAGAACTCCATCTTTCATGCACATGTTTAGAGTTCTTTGATCCCAGCTTTCAATGCTTGCAAATGGTTGGATTTTTATTGTGAGGGTGCATGTCACCTAAAAATTTATTCTTTTATCACTTACCTACTCGAGGATGAGCAGGAGTTAAGCTTGAGGATGCTTGATACGTCGGAAACGTATCTATAATTTTTGATGCTCCATGCTTGTTTAGTATCTACTTTGCTTTGTTTGTCTACACTTTGAGGTGCTTTTTACATGTTTTCTGGTACTAACCTATTAACAAGTTGCCACAGTGCCAGTTGCCTGTTTTCTGCTGTTTTTGGTTCCAGAAAAGCTATTAAGGAAATATTCTCGGAATTAGACGGGACAGACGTTAAAGTCAATTACTTTCCGTGGGGAACAAGAAGTCCAGAGGGGAGCCGGAGAGGCGGGCCAGGGCGCCCAGACCCCCCTAGGCGCGGGTGGGCCTTGCCCTGCGCCTAGACAGGGTGTGGGGCCCCTGACCACCGCCTCGGTCTCCCCCTTCGCCTATAAGAAGCCCTCAATGCAGAAACCCTAAGGACCCGATCAAATCTCCACGAAACCATCTGTAGCCGCCGCCACCATCGTCCCTAGACCGGGGGGATCTGAAGTTCTTCCCGGCACCCTGCTGGAGGGGAGATCATCCCGGAGGCCTTCTCTCCAGTATGATGCGTGAGTAGTTCCACCTTGGACTATGGGTCCATGTAGTAGCTTGATGGTTGTATCTCCTCCTTTGTGCTTTCATTTATAGATCTTGTGAGCTCCGTTCATGATCAAGATCTAATCTATATGTAATCATGCATGTTGTGTTTGCGTGGATCCGATGGATATTGAGATTATTATGTTGGTTTGATTAATGGTTTTGTCTTTATGATTCTATCATGTCTGTGTTGTTTGTGATCTTGCATTCTCTCCGTTGTTAGTAGCTATCATGGCCAAGTAGTTGGTAGTGAATCCAAGAGGGGGTATTTATGCTCGATAGTGGGTTCATGCCTCTAGTTTCCAAGGGAAGTGACAATAATCTCTTCGGTTGTAGATGTGATGTTGCTACTAGGGAGAAAACAATGGTCTCTTGTTCATGGAACATGTGGACTGTTTACCTTACACACTTTGCTTAAAGAAGCTGTCTGTTGCTTGCAACTTAATACTGGTGGGGGTTCGGATGATAACCTGAAGGTGGACTTCTAGTCATAGATGCAGTTGGATGGCGGTCTATGTATCTTGTTGTATTGCCCAATTGAATCTCATAGGATCTTTCTGACTAGTAATTGCATTGTTATGCCTTGCTTAGTTCCTGTCAATTGCCCTGCTGTAATTTGTTTACCCTTCATGCCATGTTGTTTATCTAAGGAGAGCACCTCTAGTGAACTATGGACCCCGGTCCAATCTTTACCATTGATACATCTTCCACTGTTACTTGTTTACTTGCTGCAAACCATTACATTCCACGCCATACGTTTAATCCTTTGTTACAGCAAACTAGTGAGCTTGACAACCTCACTGATTCATTGGGGCAAAGTCTTGAGTTTGTGTTGTGCAGGTCTCCGCGTTGCTTGCAATACCTATGTGACGTTTCCTTCCTCCTACTGGTTCGATAACCTCGGTTTCTTACTGAGGGAATACTTGCTAATGTGCTACTTCAGACCTTGCTCTTGGGGTTTCCAACAGACTCCACATCAAGTACCAAGTTCTCTGGCGCCATCAAGGAGTCATCAAGAACGAGGGATGTCGTTTTTGAGTGGGAGTTCATTCTTAATTTTGGATTAGTTGAACTCAATCTATCATAAACTTAGTCTAAACTTTACAAATTATGTTGTATATGGCACCACCTGCTTTTAATTTCAATGTGTTCATGGAGAAAGAGAAACTTTCAACGAACGATAGAAACTTTACCGACTGGGCCATGAATTTGAGGATTCTCCTCTCTGCTGCACAAAAGCAATATGTGCTAGAAGAGCCGCTAGGCCCCCCACCACTTTATGATGCCCCTGACAAGGAAAATAACGTCTATCTGACTCGTCGGGAGGACCACAACTTAGTTCATTGCGGCATATTGTATGGGCTAGAGCCAGAACTTCGAAAGTGTTTCGAAAACGGCAATGCCTTTGATACAATGGGCGAGTTGAAAATGATTTTGACACCCATGTTGTTGTAGAGAGTTATAATGCTTCAGAAAAGTTCTTTAGCTGCATGATGGAAGGGAACAGCTCCGTTAGTGAGCATGTACTCAAGATGTCGGGTTACGCCGATAAGCTTGTGTCCTTGGGAATAACGATTCCCATTGACTTAGGCATCCATCATGTTCTCTAATCTATGCCACCTAGCTATAAGAGATTCGTGATGAACTATAACATGCAAGGAATGAAGAAGTCTCTCCCGAGCTTCCGTCCATGCTTAAAACTGCAGAAGTGGAGATCAAGAAGGAACATCAAGTGTTGATGATCAATAAGACCACCGGTTTCAAGAAAGACAGAAAGGGTAAACAGAAGGTAAAGAAGGGCGGCAAGCCGGTTGCCGTACCTGAAAATAAATCCCGAGTTGGCCCTAAGTCTGATACCGAGTGCTATTATTGCAAGGGGACTGGTCATTTGAAGCGTAACTGCCCCAAGTATTTGGCAGACAAGAAGGCCGGCAAGTCAAATAAAGGTATATTAGATATACATGTTATTGATGTGTACTTGACTAGTACTCACAGTAGCACCTGGGTATTCGATACTGATTCAGTTGCTAATATTTGTAACTCGAATCAGGGGCTGCTTATCAAGGGGTGAGGTCAAGATGCGTGTCGGCAATGGATCAAGCGTTGACGTGATCACCGTTGGAACGCTACCTCTCCACTTACCATCGGGATTAGTTATAAACTTGAATAATTGTTATCTGGTGCCAGCACTAAGCATGAACATTGTATCCGGATCATGTTTGATGTGGTTATTCATTTAAATCTGAAAACAATGGTTGTTCGATTTATATGAATGATATCTGTATGGTCATGCACCAATGATGAATGGTTTATTTCTGTTGGATCTCGATAATAGTGCTACACATATTCATAATGTTGATGCTAAAATGATTCAACTTAATGATGATATATCCCCATATATGTGGCACTGTCGTCTAGGTCATATTGGCATTAAACGCGAAGAAGCTCCACTCGGATGGACTTTTGGAATCACTTGATACATGTGATCCATGCCTTATGGGCAAGATGACTAGAACGCTGTTTTCCGGTTCAATGGAACGGGCGACAGATTTATTGGAAATCATACACTCTGACGTGTGTGGTCTAATGAGTGTGTCGGCGCGAGGTGGATATCGTTATTTTGTTACTTTCACGGATGATTTGAGTAGATACAGTTATATCTACTTGATGAAACACAAGTCTGAAACCTTTGAGAAATTTAAGGAATTTCAGAGTGAAGTGGAAAATCATCGTAATAGAAATATCAAATTTCTACGGTCCGACCGTGGAGGTGAGTATCTAAGTTACGAGTTTAGGACACATATGAAAGAGTGTGGAATGGTTTCACAACTCACACCTTCCGGAACACCACAGCGAAATGGTGTGTCGGAATATCCTAATCGTACTTTACTAGATATGGTTCGATCTATGATGTCTCTGACGGACTTGCCACTGTCATTTTGTGGTTATGCACTAGAAACAGCTGCATTCACTTTAAATCAGGCACCATCTAAATCCATTGAAAAGACACCATATGAATTGTGGTTTGGAAACAAACCTAAGCTGTCATTTCTTAAAGTTTGGGGATGCGATGTTTATGTGAAGAAACTTCAACCGGATAAACTCGAACCCAAAGCGGAAAAATGCGTCTTCATAGGATACCCTAAGGAAACTATTGGGTATTACTTATATCACAGATTAGAGGGCAAGGTTTTCGTTGCCAAGAATGGACCCTTTCTAGAGAAAGAGTTTCTCGTGAAAGGTGTGTGTAGTCGGAAGGTAGAACTAGAAGAGGTCGTGGAACCTTCTCTTCATAATATGGCGAGTAGTACAGCGCTGGAAGCCGTTCCGGAGTTGACTTCACCAAATGAAGAGGGAACTAATGATAACGATCATGAAGCTCCGAAAGAGAATACTACCGAACTTCGCAGGTCTAGCGGGACGTGTGCATCTCCCGAGCTATACGGAAATCCTATTATGAATTTCATGGTTGATGAAATTCATGGTTGATGAAATTGATGACCCTGCGACATATGAAGAAGTGATGATGAGCCCAGATTCCAACAAATGGCTAGAAGCCATGAAATCCGAGATGGAATCCATGTACGAAAACCAAGTTTGGAACTTGGTGGACTTACCTCACGACCGAAAGGCCGTGGAGAATAAATGAATTTCAAAAGGAAAACTGATGCTGATGGTAATGGTAATGTAACCATCTATAAAGCTCGACTTGTCACAAAGGGGGTTTCGACAAATTCAAGGAGTTGACTACGATGAGACATTCTCTCCCGTAGCGATGCTAAAGTCAGTTAGGATTATGTTAGCAATTGCAGCATATTTCGACTATGAGATATGGCAGATGGATGTCAAAACTGCGTTTCTCAATGGCAACATTGAAGAAGAGTTGTATATGGTACAATCAAAGGGTTTTGTCGATCCTAAGGATGCTGACAATGTATGCAAGCTTCAACGATCCATCTATGGACTGAAGCAAGCATCCCGGAGTTGGAATCTTCGCTTTGATGAGGTGATCAAAGAGTTCAGATTTATCCAAACTTATGGAGAAGCTTGTATTTATAATAAAGTGAGTGGGAGCGATGTGACATTTCTGATATTATATGTTGATGACATATTATTGATCGGAAATGATATAGATCTTTTAAACAGTATTAAAAGTTATCTAAACAGCAAATTTTCAATGAAGGACCTAGGTGAAGCGTCATACATATTAGGCATAAAGATCTATAGGGATAGATCTAGGCGCCTAATAGGGCTATCATAAAGTACATACCTTGATAAGATTTTAAAGAAATTTAAAATGGACGGAAGTAAGAAGGGGTTCTTACCTATGTTGTAAGGCAAGACATTGAGTAGGACTCAAAGTCCGGCTATGGCGGAAGAAAGAGAGATAATGGACAAAGTCCCCTATATTTCAGCCATAGGCTCTATAAAATGTACGCCATGCTATGTACAAAGACCGGATGTGGCACGTGTTATTAGTTTAACTAGTAGATACCAATATGATCTAGGATCGGAACACTGGATAGCGGTCAAGAATATCCTTAAGTACTGGCGAAGAACTAAGGATATGTTTCTCGTGTACGAAGGTGAAGAAGAGCTCTTCGCTAAGTGTTATGTTGACGCGAGCTTTGACACCGATACGGATTACTCTAAGTACAAATCTGGATACGTATTTCTCATGAATGGTGGAGCGGTTAGTTGGAGGACTTCCAAACAACCCGTGGTGGCAGGATCAACAAGGGAGGCCAAATATGTTGCTGCTTTGGAAGTGGCTCAGGAAGCAGTTTGGATGGAGTTCATAACCGAACTAAGTGTGGTTGCGAGCGCGATGGACCCAATGGTGATCAATTGTGACAACAATGGTACCATAGCCAATGCCAAAGAACCAAGGTCTCACAAGAATTCCAAGCATATTAAGCGTCGGTTTCACTCCATCCGCGAGCATGTCAAGGATGGAGATATAAAGATTTGTAAAGAACACACGGATCTCAATGTAGAAGATCCTTGACTAAAACTCTCCCTAGAGCAAAACATGATCAACACCAAAACTCCATGAGTGTTAGATTTATCACTATGTAACTAGATTATTGTCTCTAGTGCAAGTGGGAAACTAAAGGGAATATGCCCTAAGAGGCAATAATAAAGTGGTTATTATGTATATTCCAAGTATATGATAGATGTTTATTTTGCAAGCTATAATTGTATTAATACGGAAATGTTAATACATGTGTATTTAATAAACAAACAGTAAGTTCCTAGTTATGCCTCTCTTATAAACTAGCTCACTGATTAACAAGATCATCAAGGTTTCTTGATCATGGACATTGGATGTTGTTAATAACGAGGTCACAACATTACTGAAATAGTGTGATGAACATAAATCTGAAGTATAGCATTACGATCAAAGTCATTGAGTTTATATTGCTATAACATCATACGAAGTGATCCTAATCCTTAGACCATGAGATCATGTCAATCACTAACACTGGAAGAGTATCTTGATAACATCAAACGTCACACTGTAACAGGGTGATTATAAAGATGGGTTCAGTACTACTAAAGTGTTATGTTGAGGCCTATGGATCGAGAGTGGAATTTGTTCATCCCGGTGACGAATAGATATACTCTTGGCCCTCTCGGTGATATCACATTGGTTAGCTTGCAAGCAAGTGATTTGATCACTAGAATGTTATATCACGAGAACGAGAAAAGAGTACATGTCAGTAACGAGATCAAACTAGGTATGGAGATACCGATGATCGAATCTCGGACATGTAATATATCGCGAGACAAAGGGATTAAGTTACTAGCGTAAAAGGTTCTCACGATTACAAGAAAGTCATTGTTGAATGTGTGGGAGTCAGTATGGATCTCTAGGTACCGCTTCTGATTATTGATCTGAGAGGGGTCTCGATCATTTCCGCATTATTCGCGAACCATAGAGTGACACACTTAAGAGACACCGACACCATTTGGAGCAAATAGTTTCATGCTGAAAAGAATAACAAAGCGCAGGAATTTATTTCACTAGACACCGAAACTATTTTCAGGTGAAATTGTAGAAAGTGTTTCTGCATGTGAAATGAAATACTAGCAAGGGGTTATATGTCAATGTTTGTCATTAAGGTAATTGACAAAATTCTGAATAAATAAAAGGAGTTTTATTTAAGAGAGAGTTTGCATTAAATTTGGTGGAAATTTAATGGGAATTTGAGTGTGATTTTTTGAGTGGAGAATTGAAGGGGCATTTTGTGAGTGGAGCTTCCACCCACATGAATGAAGGAGGGGAGGGGGCAGCCCCCATGGCCGGCGGCCAGCCCCTTGGGTGCCCTCCTCCTCCTATAAAAGGAGCCCCCTCCCTCTCTCTCACTCACACCTCCTCGTGAAGGATCTCTCTCCCCCTATAGTTTATTCCCCATGGTCTTAGACTAGTGATATACATGTTCCCGGTGGCTTTTCGGCAAGAAAGAGTTGTGCTTCCGCTGCATCACTGGAGCGAGGAGGCGGAGGTTGCTCGGTGCCTCGGACGTGTGTGCGAGCATGGATGCGCCACTGATTTACGGCGCTAGGACTTGCTCTCGATCTTGAGATCGGCAAGAGTTCATCTACATCGACCTTAAGTTCAACCTCGTTAAGCTTTGTCGGTCTTCAAGGGTATGTTCTCTACGGATGTATATCCCCACGTTGCTTGTATATAGTAGATAGATCTTGGTACATAGTTGTTCCCATCGTAGGAAATTTTTGTTTTCTATGTTGCGAACCCTACATGAATGCAGTTTGAGAAGGGCTAACAACATGATCAGCAACTGAGTTAAGTCTAATCGTGGCAACTTTAGTAAAAATCTTAAAGCTAACGTTAAGCAAGCAGATTGGGTGATACTGTTGTATATGTTCTGCATTGTTAACCTTAGGCAGTCAAATTATGTTGCCAAAATTTAGACGAAAGAGGTCCAAGTGGCCGAATATTAGGAATTCAAACAAATTCATCAGGTCGTCCTTGCTAACGTCCCATAATTTTTTATAAAATTCCACTGGGAAGCCATCGGGCCCTGGCGCTTTGTTATGTTCCATTTTGAAAAACGCTGTCTTAACTTCTTCCTCGGTATATGAGGTAGTCATAAAGTTGTTTTCCTCCTCACAAACCTGAGGAATGTCGGCCATTTGAGACTCATCTAGAGAGAAAGAATTTTCCACTAGGCCCCCAACAAGGATTTATAATACGCTGTAATATATGAATTTAGTTGCTCCTGTACCTCAATCATACCTTCATCCTGGATCAAAGAGTGAACAAGTTTCTTCTTATGCTTGCCATTGGCAACAACATGGAAGTATCTAGTGTTCGCATCTCCTTTCAGAATAAACTTCGCCTTAGAGCATTGGTACCATTTGAGTTCCTCTTCACGTAGAAGTCGGGCTATCTCTGCATTCGATTGCTTTTAAGCTCAATTTCTTGTGCAGCTAACGGCCTGACCTCCACGGAAGCCTCTAAGTCATCAATAATATAAGTGAGGCGTATTTTTTCATTTTTGAGGATTCCAGTTGTATTCCTGGCCCAACCACGAAGGAACTTGCGTAAAACACGCATTTTGTTATTCCATCGTAGGATAGGCGTTTGGCCAGCAACCGGTTTCACCCAAATAGCCTTAACATCTCGTAGAAACCATCACGGATCATCCATCTGAATTAAAATTTAAACTCATTCATGGACTTCCGTGGTGGCGATCCAAAAGACAAAAGTAAAGGTGCATGATCCGACAAAGCCTCGATATGCTCTAGAGCGCGAACAGTAACCATAGGGAACTTATGTTCCCAATCGGTATCCATAAGCACTCTATCTAGTTTCTCGTATGTTGGCTCTGGAAGACTATTAGCCCAGGTAAATTGTCTTCCTACATTGTAACCTCCTTTAAGTCCAAACTGTCAATAAAAACATTGAACAAAAATGGCCAATGCTCATCGAACCTACCCCGACTTTTCTCATGAGAAAATTTCAGCAAATTAAAATCCCCTCCTATAATAATAGGATATGGATTGTTCTTTGCTAGATTCACAAGCTTACGTGAAAAATCAGCCATATAAACATCCTGGGCAGCCCCATAAACAACGACTAGAGACCATGTGAAATTGTCAGCCTTGTTGCCAATATAGAGATTTATGAAAAAAAATCTCGCCGAACTAGCTAAAACTTCCATAGTCTCATCTCGAACGCCTAACAGGAGTCCCCCAGAACGACCACGCGGCAGACGTGATATCCACGTAAAGTCCACTCCACTAGAAAGGCGATTGAGCAGGGCTTGTGAAAAATCTTGTCTACCAGTCTCAGAGATACCCAGAAAATCTAATTTATGGTCTCTCAGCTCTCACACAATCAGCAAAGAATAAATGTTTAGCCAAGTCCCGACGACCTCTGCTATTTGAAAACATTCTATTCATTGAGAAACTATAGGAGTTTTGGATACACGGGATCTCTTGCGCGACCGCTGGCCCTTTGATATACGACCAGAAGCTTTTAACTCATACACAGAGGCAAGCCCAGTTTCATCAAAGTCCACTTCCGACACTTCACCAAATAAGTGAGAAAGGATTTGACCATCTACTGTGGCATGCAACTCCTCCTCCTCGGTTAGTGAAGCATCAGGAACAACATCGACCTTAGGAGTAACTGTTAGACGGTCAACGTCCATGTATCGCAAAACATTAGAAGAAAAAAGTACATCCTGTGCAGAGCTCCCCAAACTAATACCAACATTGGCTAGTTTACAAGAAATAACAGGAGTAGAGAAAGACAAAAAAAGATTTCGAAGAACTCATGATACCTGACGAATCTAAGTTCTTCTCCGCCTTACGACGCATGGCCTTGACCATGGAATCCTCATCGGTAGCCGACGCCCCAGAGGCATCAACTCCATGGCG
The DNA here is from genome assembly GCA_030063025.1 of Avena longiglumis. Lineage (NCBI taxonomy): Eukaryota > Viridiplantae > Streptophyta > Magnoliopsida > Poales > Poaceae > Avena > Avena longiglumis. The sequence goes on along the minus strand of CP125978.1, from coordinate 494,292,897 downwards.
AGCGCTCGGCCTGAAGGGAGTACCACTCCCCTGCACAGCAACCGTCGAAGCAATACCCGGAGAAGAAGCCCGAGATGGAGACCGAGGAAACCTAGACCCCTCCTGGGTTCGGTCACCCCCATCGACAAGCGAGGCATCAAGACCCACCAAAGGGGGCCACCCGTCCAGATGCATCTCCAGGTCCTCCCTGACCAGAGACACGCGGTCGTCCACCAGAACACGGTCGGACAACCCCTCATGGGTCAGCCCCACCACAAAATCATCCTCAACCAGGTCACAAACATTGCGGGCAGCCAACCCCTCCTGGGTCAGCTTCCGCGAAGACTCTGAAGGGACAACCTCCACAAGTACAGGCCGAGAAACAACAATAGGAATGGATCTACCCAAAATATGCGTCCTGGACCTCGACGATGATGCTGAGCAAGAACGCATAATAGGAGCAGAAGCAGAACGAAGAGCCTCCTGTAGATGAGCTGGAGAAACATGAGTCGCCGAAGGAGAACCCTTCCCGCGAAGAGGGGAATCTAAAGGAAGAGCATCCAGAAGCTCTTGTCCCCGCGGAGTAACCGGATAAGCATTAAAAGGAGTGACAACAATGACCCTCTGCACCCCCTGACTATAAGAAGCAGGCGCGGAGGTACCCTGCACGGCCGAGGAAGAACCAGAACCCACCCCTGAGTGGCAGTAGCAGAATCAGAAGCAACCATAGCATCCTGTAAAGGCTTCCCATTGGCATCATCATCCGCGTCACCCCTTTTCTCCACAAGAAAGGGACAAATTCTGGTTCTGGAATATAACCCTTAGGTTAAATCCGGAAACGAAACTCAAACACCTTATGCTTGACCACAACATCAGACACAATATAGTGGCCAAGAGAATCCTGCAACTTTAGAAAAACCTTCGTATCAAACATCTCAACAAGAATGCGAACCACCCCCGCCTCTGCATACTGAATAAATCCATATCAAGGGTGTTCCCCATGAGACCTCCAACAACCCACAAACCCTAGAAAGAACGTAAAATATGGGGTACCCCCTCGACATGAAGCCAAACTTGCTGCATCTCAAACTTGTGCGGCACCTCCTCCATCTTGTAAACCGAGAAAGTAAGCTGAGCGGTACTAAGCAGTACAGTCATCAGGATTCCATCAACCCTGTCCAAATCCTCAAACGATGGGAAGCTCACTAAGAAAGCAGACTCTCCATATGGCAGCGCCTCCCACTTCCACTGAACATGCACCTGACACCTCCTGGCAATCTGCTATTCAACGACATCCGCAGACACCATCGGGCCAGTCACTCGCACCAGAGCATGCGCAATAGGGATCTGACTGTGCGCCAGATGATCACGAGTCACCTCATCCGGGATCTGAGTAAACATATCCTGCTCACAACCAATACCAGCCATATACGGAGTCATGCGTGGCTGCTTCAGCACCGGGCATCTCAAGGTAGGGTGGGCGACGCAATCACAAATGTAACAGTAGTGGACCGCCTTACAATCCTCGGTAGCATGTGTATTTCCGTGCACTTCCAACAACGAACAAATTTTTTATTCTTCTTACCAGCAATATCCTCGGTTGGTACCTCTGAACCCTGTGAAGTGACCACCGGCGGTTGGATCAGCTGCTGATCCTACGGGGTGTACTACTGTGTGAAAGGAGCGGCATAAGACCCAGGTATCTGCAAATGCGAAACCCTATACTGCTAGAATCCCTGCCGACGAAGATGAAGCTGCTGATCAGGTTGGACATGAATGACCGGCTGTGCCCCCGTGTCTCTGGCTGCTTCTTATTTTTCTTCCTCTTCGAAACAGCAGGTGCCACAGCGCCCACTCCCACTGCAAACGGCGGCGCAGGCTGCGACGGATCCCCACCCGACTGATTTCCAGCGTACATCCCACCTTGGAACATAGGGCCAGGCGCTGCCCCCGGCATGAGAGACACGGACTGTTGACTAGCGAACGTAGGTGCCGGTCCACGATATGACGGTTGCAGAGGCCCAGACGGGGTAGCCTGGATCGTGTTATAGTAGGCCGCGGGGGGCCTAAACTGAACCCCTGGCAGAAAGAGCGGAGGGCCTGACGCCGGCTGGTACGAGCCTGGCATGGCAGCAGGCGCAACCACCTGCACAGAAGGGGCCGCGGCCGGCACCGCAGAAGTCGCCGCAGCAGGATGCACCACAGACGTCGCAGCAGCATGAGGCCCTGCAGGTGGCGCTGCAGCAGGAGGCCCGACATGGGGCGCCGGATTTCCATGAGGCACAGGCGCAGGAGGCGGTCCCCTAGGGTTTGCACCTTGGCCCCTCCCTGCCATGGCAGCCGGAGACACAACCTCGGCGAAGGTCCTGCTCGGCAGATGCGGAGGAGCACGGGACGGCGAAGACGAAAGCTTGGCGTCGCGAGATGATGAAGCTGGGCGGCGAAGGCGGCAGCTTGGCAGGAGGCAGAAGCGCGGACGAATTCCGATTCCAAGCCCGACATAGATGCATCACAATATGCTTCCAGGAGCATCTCCGAGACGAGTCAGACCCGGTGGGACCACCAGATGGGCCCACCCGCCTGACTTCCGCAACTGCCGCGTCACCCCGCGGGAGAAGCGGATCCCGTCGCCCCGGAGTCGCACGATCCACAGCGGCAGCGATGAAGGCCCCCAGATAGACAAATATTAGTATGTGCAATGTATTCGTCAACGCAGACCATTTAAAAAATACACTAACGCGATGTATTAAAATATGCATACAAATTTGTCTCCCAAATCATTGACGAAGCCCTCAATAATCTCAAATGGTTTCTTCCATACGAACATGTGCAATGATAGCGCTCACTACAGGAATGGCCAGATGCGCCGACGGCCGTCCGCTACGCCGACAGCCAAACGTCGGGGCCGTCGGCGTAGCACCGCACCAGGCCAGCCCAACTAGCTAGCCCTCGGCGTAGCCAAGCCGTCGGCGTAGTATACACTACACCGACGGTCACCCTCGGCGTAGCAAGCGGACGCGTGGCACATGCCGGCCAGCACGGACGGCGCGCTAACGGTGCCGTCGGTTAGGCCGACGGAGACCCTCGGCATATCATACGCCGACGGCCACCCTCGGCGTACCAGTAACGTCCGCCGACGGTCACCCTCGGCGTAGCCTTCTCTATTTTTCATTTATTTTCTATTTTTATCAATTATTTATATATTTTTTATTAATTGGATAATTTCGTACCCTCTGAATAGCAGTCTACACGTCCACATGAAATGTCGTTGCGAATCTTCTCACACCCCGAGAAATTTCTATATGTTTGTAAGTGTTATTATCGCATGTGGTTCTCAATAGCACTCACCACGACCACATGAAGTGCTTGCATGTGTCCCCCCTTGCATGCATGCGCTTTAACCTAAAGGCGAAGGTTCCGTACCCGTATAAGGGGGGAATCTCCCCGTTTAGGTGAAACCGGGTAGGATAGTGCCCCAACTTGTGAACCAACATGGTTTTACATCACCCTATGACCTAAACAAACACAAAACAAGAGAGAGCTACGACGGGCTACCCCTGTCAGAGGAACATCTAGGGGGGTAGACGATCCGAGTGTGCACAGAGATCAGGGTTTCGCCGGAGGAAGACCACGAGAACATCGGAATCAGATGAGTACTTGCATGTGTCCCTAGCATATGTGTGTGAGTGTGGTGAGAGGTTGGTATAGGTGCTTGCATGTGTCCCCCCTCGCATGCATGCGCTCTAACCTAGAGGCGAAGGTTCCGGACCCGTATAAGGGGGGAATCTCCCCGTTTAGGTGAAACCGGGTAGGATAGTGCCCCAACTTGTGAACCAACATGGTTTTACATCACCCTATGACCTAAACAAACACAAAACAAGAGAGAGCTACGCTGGGCTACCCCTGTCAGAGGAACGTCTAGGGGGGTAGACGATCCGAGTGTGCACAGAGATCAGGGTTTCGATACCCTTGTATTTGAAATTGTAGCCTGAGTTAGACGCGGCCTACGATACCGTTTATGAGGAATATCAGGTGGCCTTTCGGCAGCATCAGGATGCGCCTGCGATCTACATGCAATACGTAAATATAAGTCCGAACCTTTATTTTTGCAAAAGATACAAGTCCCAATTCCCCCCGTTTGTTGTACTATGGCCTGACTTCTAAACTATCTTGCAGGACATGATGGTGAATATTCAAACTGGCCAGAATAGAGATTTGGGGCCCGTGCCTCCCATGCCAGGTCCGGCGCCATTTTTGCAATCGAAGGAAAGCTTCGCTAGGACCTACTACGCATCGACACCGGTAAGTTCTTTGCTAACCCACTGGTTATCGCTTTACTTTGCCTCGCAAGTTGCTAACATGTAGGCAACATGTAGGAAACGGAGCTCGGGAACCGCACTTTGGCCACGCCGGATGGGCGGATCACACCGCTTCATGACGATGGTCCATCTCCGCCATTCTACTGTGGTTCCCGAGCTTCACACTTCTACTCTCGCCAGTGGCTCTTCCGCTGCTTCTCTGGACGCAACCCTCGGAGGTCGCCACTTTTCACCGGGGAGATCTGTACACCGTCTCCTCCAGAGTTGTAGGGATGTGTGATAATGTATGAACGATGTCCGGATGATGTATGAACAATGTGTGATATGACCATGTGTGATATGAACAATGTTTAATATGAGCATGTGTGATATGAACAATGTTTAATATGAGCATATGTGATCTTGTATGGTGATGTCTTTCTTGTGAGTGCTGCATGTGTGTGAGTGTCTTGCCTCTTTGTGGAAAAAAAAGCGTGAAGGTACGCCGACGGCAATGCCCTCGGCGTAGCCCTATGCCATGTGTCATATGGTCAGGGCTACGCCGAGGGCACTGCCGTCGGCGTAGCACCTGCCCCTACGCCGAGGGCCGTCCGTCGGCGTATCTCCTTCCTGGGGGAGGCCACGCGTCCACTTACGCCGAGGGCGAGGCCGTCGGCGTAGCTACTTCCTGGGGGAGGTCCAGCGGGGGCCACGTGGCGACCCTACGCCGAGGGGCACGGCCGTCGGCGTATCCGGTGCGCCGTTAGCAGCCGTGTAACGGCAGCGCCGCCATTCGCCGACGGCCGTTACGCCGACGGGCACGCTACGGCCGTCGGCGTAGTCCTACGCCGACGGCCATCCGGTACGCCGACGGTCGTTTTCGCTCCGCCGAGGGAGAGGTCCGCCGAGGAGGCTACGCCGACGACTGCCCTCGGCGTAGCATACGCCGACGGCTATACTGGCTACGCCGTGGGCGTTTTGCCGTCGGCCTAGCCGTCGCCTCCTGTAGTGGCTTGTCGAACCGTGTGCCAAATCCCACCCTACCATTAACCCATGTGTGGCGACGATTTGATAACTTGTGCGCCAAGACGATTTTGATCATTTGTAATTGTTTGCTCTGTACTAGTGAGAAACCATTGTATCGAGAACACCAACTACTGACAAAATGCACCGATAATTTAGTGAAACATGGACCTGAGTCCTAAGCCATTGTTGGAAGCCTGGCACGAGAAGCCAGCACCACATCTCTCTTACGACTTCCAACGATGATCATCGGCCGTGCCACCGCCACAGCCTGCTCCATTTGCAGCGCCCTCACTTGAATCCATGCCGTCGAAGGGTTACAAGAATGAGCCATGATGCGCTCCTCCGAGGCCACACTGGCAGGGACCGCTATGTTGCATGTTCCCACGGCGTAGCCGAGGACCGACATGTTGCACAAGACACCACCAAACGCCTAGATTAGACGGAGGATGTGACCCAGATTGACACATAATTTCTTGGCTGCAAGGGACGGCGACGTCGATACTACAGGAATGAATCGAGGCGCCAACGGCCAGATGCCGTCGGCACAGCCACGTTTGCCGACGGCTGCCATCGGCGTATCCCGTCGGCCTAATACGGCGTCAGCCCATGCTCGTTTGCTGTCGGCGTAGATGGTAGGCCGACGGCCAAACTGAGCCGTCGGGCTAGGCCAGATGGGCCCACGAACCCGGCTAACGGCCGTTTGGTGGGTACGCCGATGGCGTAGCTTCTATGCCGTCAAACCTCCCTCAACCGCAGGGGTACGCGACACGTGTCTGCAACCTACGCCGACGGCTGAGCTATGCCGAAAACCACTCTCGGCCTAGCATCAGATACACCGACGGCTTTCCTGGGCTGATGGCCTTGTTGCTCCTGCCGTCGGCGTAGGATTCGGCTGTCGGCGCCTTGACGTTTTCCTGTAGTGAGAGGAGAGAAACTCGATAGAGTACAAAGAAAACAGATTGCGACAGCTGCCCTGCCGCCCATTCGGACAATCAAAGGAACATTTTATGGGTTTTATAGTTTATTTCTAGCATATTTTCTTTCAATATGTAGTTATAGATTAGCAGACCAAAAAGACTTTATTTCCTGACCGGTGGTTCCTTCTGACATGCAAAACTCATGGTATCTTCACTTTTCTTGTTTCGATTTGTCTACTGATGCTTGTCCTCCGTGCTTATCTTTTCTGGTCTAGCATGCAAAGCATATGTATCTGCACTTCACGAAATGTACCATGAGGAGCTGGACGGATTTAAAACATGTAAAATGAAATGATGGTACACTTCGTTAATTCAATTATGCCACAAACCAGAGTTCTTGTTTTACAAGGGAGAAGGTAGTTTCCTTTCTTTGAACGTTATATCTAGATTGCCTGCGTTGGGAAACGCCGGTATAGACACACATGCTTATGCGTTTTAATAAAGGAAATATATTAATATCAACAAAATAAAAAATACATTCGGTTTCCGTAACAACAATATGTTAAAAACTAGTCAAGACATCAAGAATGTACATAGTCAAATAATAATAATAATAATAATAATAATAATAATAATAATAATAATAATAATAAGGAAAAGGGACACATGTTCATATGTAATTTCTTTTTGAACTTTCTGTAAACTATGGTGGTGTTATGTTTTTGAAAAGTTACAAAATAGTTACACATAGGGCCTCAAGTAAAAACCAATTAATCCTTATATGTTCTCTCTAAATATAGCGCTAAAAACAAAACGGAAACGGATGAGAACATACGTTATCATTTTCGTTCACTCTTGTCTCCCAGAATCGAAAACGAAACTGAAAACTCTAGAAATGAACACGGAATCAGAAATCACCGGAAACAAATATGGAACAGATATATACGATACGAAAACGGACATTTATCGAAATATAATATTGTGTATGTACACAAAAAGAACACATAACAGGCAAGGAATTGCTCACAACTTCGACAAACAACAATTGAACCAAACATAACACATATAATTTAAGGTCCTTCCAATCCTTTCATCGCTCTGGTGGTGCTCCTACTGCTGGCGGATCGTGAGTGAAGTTGTGTGTCCGGAGGATATTCTATGATCTGGCTGTTTTTCATGTTTGTTGGTATGGGTTTTGGTCAATCTCTCTTTCGATCTACGGTTCTCATTATTGACTATGGTTTCTCAGCGCTGGTCTTTGATATCTTAGCATCCGACAACTTTTCGTTTGTCTATTACAACAAACTCTATTATGACCAGCTTTGTCTAGCTCCGATGATAGAGGGGCAAGGACTGCAGCGTGCCTACGTCTTGCACCAATGTTTGTAGTCGTTACTAGGTGGTCCAAGAAACTATTTGGAGTTTTGTTAATTTTCGAAACATGGTAATGATTTTTAATAGAATGGTGTACCTTTTTGCCACAAAAATACTATCTTAACTAAACTTGATAGTCAAAGGTGAACTTAAAATGCCTACCGTTTTGTAAGCCCTAATGGACGGAGTATATAATTATGCTAAAAATAAATGTTTGTCATTCAACAATGATGTAGTAGTATCGTTAGGAATCCAGTGAATTTGCTAATCAGTTATGTCAATTAAATAGAGCACTAAAGATGTGCATGTGATATTTTCCACATTGTAAGGCTGCAGGTGTGCTGGATTACTAGTAAAACGGAAAAAGAAATATATGGACAAGTGATGCGAGCGCCTCGTAGCCAAATTCCACACATGTGCTCACATGTGTGCTAGCTTTCATTACTGTGACTATTAAAGGTATGTACCAGCAAAGCCTGACTTTCTTAGGTGCATAACAGAAGGTAATAGCCATCTTCAGGTTTGTGCGCGCGTCTGGTTGATTGGTTCCTCAGGAGAGAAGCAGAGAAGCAACAAGTTACAGCATGGACCAGGACCATGCACGGCATGCCGCAATATTGGGCATTGGCACAGCTATGCCACCCAATGTGCTGCCCCAAGCATCCTTCCCTGATTACTACTTTGAAATAACAAAGAGCAACGACATGGTGGATCTAAAGGCCAAGTTCGAAAGGATATGTAAGTTCATTCTTACACTTGTCTGCACATAACAATCGCATATATTCCCAAACAGTAGGCATATTCGACGGGTTTGGGAAGTCCATCCTTGTGGTGCAACGCAGTTTTTTTATAACCTGCTCGTCGGGTTACCACTTATCAGTCTTTATCTCCGCTACCTAGCACCAGATTTTTTTCCCATTTAATTTTAGCCATAGCTACGTTTTCTTTTACCTCATTAATTTTTGAAAAATCATAACTAAATCATTCTAATTCAAAAAATATAAATAATATATCAAAATTTGCAGAAAAATAAGATCTATCTATCTACACTTAAATATTATATATTTGTAAATAAAAAGTAAGTGAAACATAAAATATTATATATATTTTAAAACGGGCATTAGAAATTCAAAAACAATCCAAACAATGCGAAACCTTCGCGTGGTGTCATATTATGTGACATAGTTAGAAGAAAAATATCAAACTTGGTACATTGATTATGTCTCAAAAAACCTTCACAAATGACCTATCTCATTCGAGGTTTTCTGATTTTCGGGTCAAATAACCAATGTTATGGCTAGAATGAAGGCATAGTTTGTGATAATATGTCCATATTATGCATACATGTGCATCATGGGATTTAGAACAATGTTTTAAGAGGAAGTTTTCCTTTTCATCGCACCAAAAAACTGTTTTCCATTTTCCGAGTATAAAAAACGGGTGGTTTTGTGAAGCAACCACCAAATGGCTAATTCAAAATGCTACCACCAAATTTTTCAAACATACTAGACCACCTTACATGGACAATGTCCTAACAGAGGGATCTCAAACCTTTCCGTCTATCCCTGATGAAAAAGACAAATTCCTGCCGAATCGGTAGGAAGTGGGTCAGATATGAACTACAGGTACATGATCGGATGCTCATAAATTTTTACATAAATTATTTTTAGGTTCACAATATGCTGTTTCATTAGAGATCTACTTCAAGTTTAGCGAGTCTCAGCCCTGAGCTAAGAATCTTTATGTGTGCCGTTTTAAACGGGCAAATAAAATTATGGTAAGAATCACGACATATTTTGTGAAAAGTTGATATTGATATCATATTTGTATTCCTCTCATTTTTAAAATTAATTTAGACATATTATTTGTCGAATTCTGATTTACATATTTAAAGATATTAATTATTCCATATTAAATACAAAAATACAAAAAATAAAATCATTATATTTTTATTTGAATTCAATAATATTTTTACTTATTCATTGTTGTTTACTTAAATAATTGTTTGTAATTTAAAAAAATACAAACATGTGACATGATGATATAAGAGTTAATAGGATTGTTATCATAGTATTGACAACAATGTATGAATTGAGATTGTGAAGGAACAAGAAAGTTAAGCGTGCTAGGGGTGGAGTAGTGAGGATGGATGACTGACCGGAAAGTTTGACTAAGACTACAATTTAATCAATTATTAAGTGTAAGTAGTTTTAAAAATATTCAAAGTGAGATATTAACGAGTCAAACAATTTAAAGATTAAAAAATGATTTTTTTTAAACATTATTTTAGGTTATGCCGACAGCCTGGCTGTCGGCGTAGCTCCATGGTTGTGCCGTTACAAAACGGCAGTCGCTTGACATCGTGGGGCCCGCTGCGAGCGCTATGCCAAGGGGGGTCCTCTACGCCGACGGCTAAGGGGCTACGCCAACCAATAGGTACGCCGACATCAACCGTCGGCACAGCCTGTACCGATAGCAATATGGCGTTGTGCCGACGGCCGGCCGTCGGCGCCTCGAATCTTTCCCGTAGTGCACATAGCACGGAGTATTCCGTGAAGTGTGAGGCACAAGGCCATGCGCCAGACGGGCGTGCTTGCATTTTGCGTGCTCGTGCCGGAGCTCCACACGGAGTCACGGGGCGGTAAGCGAGCTGCTGGCGAGCAGTGCACTCGGTTTGGCAGATCCATCTCGGCTGCACGCGGCATGCTTCTCGGGGCTGTGTGTTAGATTATAGGTCGGTTTGTGTTTTACTTGTAAAATAAGTTAGGGTTTGCCCAGCCGGACGCCTATATATACGCTTTGTAATCTCTCAAACAATATTAATTATGAGATAATTATATTTCTACATGGTATCAGATTAGTTCGATCCTAGGGCATGGCCCAACCACCCACACCGTCGCCACCCGGCTACTTCGAGTGGCGTGCCACCCTAGCCACCTCCAAACAAGCCTCTGCCGCGGCCACCTTTGCCCCCACCGCGGCCTCTCCCTCCCCATCTCTTTCTCTTGCCCCAACAATCCCCACCACCTTCCACTATGTCGATACTATCTCTGATGTTAGCCCGTTTATTTCAATCACCTTAGATCTACCAAAACACAACTACTACCATTGGCGTTGTCTCTTTGAAGTTCATCTAGACCGATGCAATCTCCTCGGCCACGTTGACATCGACTCTGTCCCCCAGCCCTCGTATCCTCGCTGGGTGAAGGACGGTCTTGCCATCATCCAATGGATCTACCAACGGGTGTCCACCTAGATCTTCAATCTCGTCTTTCGAGATGCCTACAATGCCGCCACGCTCTGGGCAGCCCTTCGTCAACTCTTTCAGGATAACGTCGATGCTCGCGTCAACACCCTTCCACACTGAGCTCCGCAACACCGTTCAAGGCCACTCTCAAGTGGGGGTCTACTTCCAGCGGCTCAAGTCTCTCGCCGACGAGCTCAGCGAACTCGGCGACCCCATCGACGATCGTCAACTCATCAATGTCCTCCTCGTCGGGCTCAGTGAACGCTTTGAGTAGCAAGCCTCCTTCATCCCCATGATGCGGCCACGACCCTCCTTCGTCGGGGTTGACTCTATGCTGCAATGGGTCGATCGCGTCATCACCAACGAGGAGTCTTGCCCCCAAGTTTTTGCGGCCATCCCGCGACCGCCCGTACCTGCCCCAACTGCGCCACCTCCTCCGACCTCGTTGGAACCGCCTCCCGGCTAGCGCCCTAGTCCATACTACCGTGGCACCAGGCCGATCTACCGACCTCCACGATCTTCATCAGCACCGTCGGCCCTGGCTCCTCCAAGTGGCGCCCCACCTCCGGCTCCTACGCCTCCAGCGTCTCCCATCTGGCGCCCTCCACATGACCCTTTAATAGGACTCGTGCAGGCCTTGTCCATGCCTTGGGCTTCCCCCTCTCCGATTGGCGCTCCACCAGCCTACCCCGGCTCCTCGAGGTCGGGCATCCGCCCTCACACAGGATCTCCTGGACTGCTCGGATCTCGCCCTCCGTCAGATGCCTACGTTGATGCACCTTCCTACTACTCCTACGGTGCCCCGTCACCAACAAACTACAACACCTCAGCAGGCGGCAACTATCCGATGTGCCAGCCATCGCCACCATCGATCGCGCCAGCACTGCCATCTCCATCGACTCTGTCTCCTGCAACAATGCCAAGCCGGGACCAAGCTACTTTCCTCCAGGCCATGAACAACTTCGCTTCTCAAGGAAACTCAGGTATGGATTAGATTTTCGATTCCGGTGCTTCTAGTCACATGTCTTCTTCGCGTAATATGCTGTCATCATGCACTTCTTCGCCTTTTTATTCTATTACTCATGGTGATGGTTCTTTGATTCCTATTCACTGTGTTGGTCAAACCTATATTCCTTTCGCTTCCATACCCCTCCTCCTTCGAGATGTTCTTGTCGCACCTGCTCTCATGAAAAACGTAATTTTTGTCCGTCAATTTGCTTGTGACAACCTTGTATCCATCGAATTTGACTCTATTGGCTTGTCTATGAAGAATTACCTGACCAAGGCGGAGATCACATGCTTCAATAGTTATAGAGATCTATATTACATCAACGGTGCTCCCACCACCGCCCAGCCCTCATCCATGGCTGCTTCGGTGGATCTATGGTATCAAAGATTAGGACATCCTCAAGACGCCACACTATCACATCTTCTTAGTGAATTTTCAATCTCATGTAACAAATATTCTCATGTTCCCTTGGTTTGCGAGTCATGTCAATTAGGCAAACATGTTCGTCTTCCCTTTAGTTCCTATCTTTCTTCTAGTACCTTCCCGTTTGAATTATTACATTGTGATTTATGGACATCTCTGCATGCAAGTATCTCTAGTTTGAAATACTATCTTGTCATTCTAGATGATTTTACTCACTTTATTTGGACTTTCCCAATGCGCAACAAATCCGATGTACACACTATATTTATAAACTTCCAACAATATGTGTCTACCCACTTATTTCTACCTATAAGATTTATCCAATACGACAATGGTCATGAATTTGACAACATTCGAAATCGAAACTTTTTTCCTCAGCCATGGAATTCTCCTATGATTTTCATACCCCTATACATCCCCTCAAAACGGCAAGGCCGAACGAGCTCTCCACACAATCAATGATATAATTCGCACTCTCTTAATTCATTCATCCATGCCTCCGAAATTTTGGGTCGAGGCCCTACGCACCGCCACATATTTACTAAACATAAGACCAACTAAATCTAATCCACACACTACTCCCTATGTTTCTCTTTTTCGCTATCACCTGATTATTCTGAGTTACATGTTTTTGGTTGCCTTTGTTTTTCAAACATGTATGCCACATCCCCTACCAAATTAGCACCCCGGTCTATCTCTTGTGTTTCCTCGGATACTCTAAAGAACACAAGGGCTTCTGTTGTCTCGAATTACTATCGGCCGTATTCACATCTCTCGTCACGTCACATTCATAGAACACGTCGTTTCTTTTTCGCAACGCACACCATCTCCCGAACCCGAGTCCTCTACACCGTCGCCCCCTACCCGACGTACCGTCCTATATCCTCTCCACATCATTCCTGCCTCAACCCAACCAACCCACAACCCTACCCAAACCCCTACCTCTAACGTGGCAGAAATTCACCCCCCCCCCCTTTTCTTGCCGCGGCAGCATCCGATAACACCAGCCCCACGGCAGCGCGCTCTGTCGTGGCAGCCGAAACAGGCTGAAAACTCTGTCGCAACAGACTTTTTTGATGCACCACCCGAGCCTCCCTCCCCTTTGTACGAGTCATCCGCTGCGCCGGGCTCTGCCTCTTCCTCTTCTCCACTCAATCCTACAGCCCATGTCGTGCCTACAGCTAAACCGACCAATGATCATGTTATGCGTACTTGTGCAAACTCAGGGTTTCGCTTACCCACTCAAAAACTTAATCTCGATGTTACGCCATCTATCTCTCCCATCCCTAAAATTTACAAATCAGATCTTCTCGATCCTCATTGGACTTCTGCTATGCGTGAAGAATTCCAAGCTCTCATCGATAACTATATTTGGCAACTCGTTCCTCGTCCTCCTAGTGCAAATGTAGTTTCTAGAAAATGGGTTTTTCGTCAAAAATTTCACTCCGATGGTACTCTCTCTCGTTATAAAGCTCGTTGGGTCTGTCGTGGTTTTTCTAAACAACATGGTCTTGATTATAATGAAACTTTCTCTCTCGTTGTTAAACCTAGTACAATTTGAACAGTTCTTAGTCTTGTAGTTACTTCGTCTTGACCCATTCATTAACTTGACGTTAAAAATGCTTTCCTTCATGGATCTCTAAATGAAACCGTTTATTGTTAGCAACCTCTTGGTTTTGAACACACAACTAATTCCAATCACGTATGTCTTCTCAAAAAATCACTACACGGTCTAAAACAACCTCCTCGTGCATGGTTTCAACGATTCTCTACCTTTATTCTCACTATCGGTTTTCAACCATCTCCCTCGGATTCCTCTCTTTTTGTCCATCACACTACCTATCACACGGCCTACTTACTCTTATACGTAGATGATATTGTCTTAACAGCTTCCACTCAGCATTTTCTCGATCACATCATTTCTTTACTTCGCTCTAAATTTTCCATGACTGATCTGGTCTACTTCATCACTTAGGAATTGTTGTCACTCGTGATATACCCATGATCTTTTTCTATCTCAGCGACAATATATTCTTAATCTTCTAACTAAATTAGGCATGGCTGTCAATCGTCTAAAAACCTTGTAGATACAACTACCAAACTTTCCTCTTCGGGTGATGCTTTTCTCGATGCCACTCTCTATCATAGTATAATCGGTGCTCTTCAATATCTCACTCTCACTCGTCCAGAATTTTTTTTGCCGTTCAACAAGCCTGTCTCTACATGCATGATCCTCGCATTTCACATTATAATCAAGTTAAACGTGTTCTTCGATATCTCAAAGGTACTATTCTCGAAATAGGCTTTCGCCCCGCTTTATAAATAAAGCAACCGTCCACAACAAGTTACAAGGTTCCAACCACAAACGCAACACATGCTGGGGCCACAGCACAAGACGGCCCAAAAAAGTACGAAAAAGACCAGCTCGCCACGCGAGGACACACCGAAAACAGAGAGGCTACGCCTGACTATGCGGGGGAGACGCCGCCAAGAGACGCCGAAGAGTCGCGTCTAGCCTCGCCTTGTCCCGTTGTCTACACAACGGGTACCAGAGCTGCAAGGAGGCCAGAAAGTGAAAAACTGAATCAGAGGCCCGTCGGGGAAGAATCTTCTCAATAACCATCTTATTTCGGATGTTCCACGGTGACCAAGACAACGCAGCAAACACCAGCCAGAAAAGGCGACGGCCCTTTCCTGCTTGGTTTGCTTGGGTTTCGAGGAATTCACAGAGATCATGGGCCTGCCAGTCCGTGCCCAATGCATCTCTGATGAAGGTCCAAAGAAACCTAGCCGCAGGACAGGTGAACATTATGTGGGCCCGTTTCCGGGATCCCAGATAGTGGACAAAGACCATCCCCTGGCCCATGTCGCTTGGAAACCTCCACTCCCGAGGGGAGCCTATCGCGAAGCAGTTGCCACACAAAGATTTTCGTCTTCAGTGGAAGGGGAGCCTTCCAGAGGGGTTTGTCCATGGGAGTACGGCGTGGCCAAACAGGGCTCGGTAAGCCGAGCTCACCGAGAAGGACCCGAACGGTGAAAGACTCCACGACACCCTATCGGGCTCCTCCGCCAGGGAGGCCGGGAGCTCCGCTCTAAGTTCCCTCCAGGCTATAGTATCCTCTGGGCCGAAGGCACGATGGAATGAGATGTTCCATGTACCCTCTCGAGCCGCGTTGGATACATGAACCGTAGGATCGGAACAGATAGCGAAGAGGTTCGGGTATACCTCCCGAAGGGGGCGATCCCCGAGCCAGGCATCCATCCAAAACATGGTCCCTTCCCCGTTCCCAATAGACATCCTGGCCCCTCGCCGGATCTCGTGCTTGATCTCCTGGACGGAGTGCGAAAACTGGGAGCCGTCCTGCCGATCGCAATCCAGGAGGGGTCGACCCCGTAGGTACTTGGCCTTAATAAGCTTGAGCCAGAGGCCCCCATCATCGCTAAGAATCCGCCACACCCATCTCAGCATCAGGGCCTTATTGAACTGGCGGGAAGCAAGGATACCTATGCCCCCAAAATCCTTGGGGGCGCAAATGTCTGCCCACTTGACCATGTGGTACTTCTGGCGTCCAACGGAGTCTTTCCAAAAGAACCGTGAGATCTCCTTGTCAAAATCCCCATGTATCCCCTTAGGCAAGAGGTACATGCCCATCATGTACATGGGCAGGCTAGACAGGCAGGAGTCAATCAAGACGGTCTTGCTACCCTTCGACGTGAATCGCCCACACCAAGGTTCGGAGCGAGAGCGTACCCTGTTCACGAGCGGATCCAGGTCCCTGATGAGGATCCTGGTGTCGCGAACCGGCATCCCTAGATAGGTAATGGGGAACGAGGCAAGCCGACAATTAAAGTTGTCAGCTATTCTCTGTTGCTCGTCCTGGGAGAACCCTAGTGCGATGATCTCACTCTTGTCGAAGTTTATACGGAGCCCTGACATTTCCTGGAAGCAAAGGAGGAGGAACTTGAGGTTCGCAATATCCAGGGCTGAGCCTTCAATCATGATAATGGTATCGTCAGCGTACTGGAGCTGGGTGATTCCCCCTCCCGGAATGAGGTGGCCGACCACTCCAGAGATGTGGCCCGCTTCCTTGGCTTTCTCAAGCATTTCCGCGAGGGCATCCACCGCCGCGTTGAAGAGGAGGGGGGATAGGGGATCCCCCTGCCTAATGCCACAGGAGGGGCGAAAATAGGGCCCGATCTCGCTGTTGACGTTAATCGCTTTGCTCCGGACATAACAAATTGCATTAACCAGGTGATCAGGCGATCATCAAATCCCCGTCTAATGAGGACCTGAAGAAGAAAGCGCCAATCCAGGCGGTCGTAGGCCTTCTGGAATTCAGCCTTCTGGATTTGATCTCGTGGATAATCTCATGGAGGGCCAAGATCCCATCATGTATGAATCTGCCCTTGAGGAAGGCAAATTGATACTGGTGGGTGAGACGCTCCATGACCGGGGAAAGGCGTGAGGCGCAGACTTTTGTGAAGATCCTATGAATCACATTGAGGACTGTGATGGGTCTGAACTGTCGGATGTCCGAGGCCCCTACGACTTGAGGGATCAAGGTGATGACACCCAGGTTCGGGCGTCCCATCACCAGAGTCCCCATGTAGAATTCCTAAAACATTGGCATGATGACCAGCTGAAGTTCCTTCCAGAAGGCCTGGAAGAACGCTACCGGGAGGCCATCGGGGCCCGGGGTGGAGTTGGCTTTCATGGCCTTCACCACCCGCTCTACCTCATCCGGCAGAAATGGGAGGGTAAGCTCCGCATTCTCGTCAGCTGTGACCCTGGCCCCAATCGGCCAGAAGTCATGCGCCAACGCAACCCCTGTGTGGGGTCCTGCCGAGAAGAGATCCTTATAGAAGGAGTAAATATGGGAGGAGAGCGCCCCCGCCTCCTCGACGAGTATCCCATTGTCCCAGATACAAGGGATCGAGCATTTTCTACGGCGACCATTGGCCACCGTGTGGAAATAGGCGGTGTTTGCGTCTCCCCGGAGGAGCCAGTTCCGACGGCTGCGCTGCCTCCAGAAAAGCTCCTCCCCCTGGTAGATCTCCACAAGAGAGGTCTCTAGGGCATAACAGTGGGACCACTCGTCTGCTGAGAGGCCCACCGAGTCTACCGCCTGCTGAAAGGTACTATTGATCATGGTCTCCACATGTATTCATTATCTTCACACACTTTGACAACATATTCCGATGCATACCGGGCGGTTGTCCGGATACTCGCCAGTCCACATCTGGATACTATATTTTCTTGGTAACAACTTGATTTCATGGTCTTTGAAACGGCAGGTCACAGTTTCACGCTTGTCTGCAGAAGTTGAGTACCGCAGCGGCTTTGCATATGTCGCCAAACGCTGTTGCGTCAGCTTCTCTCAGATCTTTGTAGTCCTGTTCAGCAGTCTACTGTAGTTTATTGTGATAACATTTTAGTTGTTTACATGTCTAGCAATCCAGTGCAGCAGCATCGGACAAAGCATACCGATATCGACACCTATTTTGTTCGTGAAAAGGTAGCTTTGGGACAAGTTTGCGTTCTTCGTATTCCAACCACTGTTCAATTTGCAGATATCTTCACAAAGAGTCTTCCAACATCATCGTTTATCGACATTTTATCCAGTCTCCCGGCCGCCTATATATAGCCTTGGTAATCTCTCAAACAATATCAATTATGAGACAATTATATTCTACACCGTGGACCAGGACCACTGCCTGGTACCGAAGCGCTCGAACGCCGGGGACCTTCCAACCATGTAGGACTTGATGCTCATACTGTCCAAGTGCGGCGTACGTGCGGTGCCAGTTTGATGCCGGCCTTCTTGTTGCCGCCGGAGGGGGGAGCGCTTTTCAGGCTGAGCGACATTGAGATGTTCGCGAGCAGCGGCAGCAGGTACGCCGGCACGTACGGGTGGCTCGTCTATGGGTGTGGCAAACGATACGTCCTCCAACAGCTTCAGGACGACCATGCCGTTGCGGAATCTCTCCAGAGTTGGCTTCGGTCGGTCTCACATTCCAGCAAGAATTGGTGGTTTATCTGAAATTTCAATAAAATAAGTGCACTACTCGCATGTATTTTAGCGCGGCATAGTGTTACAGACATAAATTGACAACCATGTATCTTGAAAAATACTGCAGGTGAAAAGACAATGATAGAGAAGCGACATGTTTACATGTCTGACGATTTAATGAGGAGCAACCCTTGCATCACTGCATACAAATCGGCATCCCTTAACCTTCGCCAGGAACTTGCGGATGACGCCGTGCCCAAACTCGGCGCGGAAGCAGCGAGGGATGCCATCCGTGACTGGGGTGGACAGGCATCTGATGTCACTCACCTGGTATTTTGTACGACGGTGAGCGGGTGCATTCCCGGCGCTGACTTCGAACTCACAAAGCTCCTCGGCCTCCCGCAATCCACCAAGCGCTTCATGTTGTACCAGGCCGGCTGTCATGGCGGCGGTATGGCTTTACGTCTAGCCAAGGACTTGGCAGAAAACAACCCCAGCGCCCGGGTGCTAGTGGTGAGCTCCGAGGTCATCACCATGGCGTTCCGTGGCCCATCAGAGTCGCACACCGGGAACCTCGTAGGGCAAGCCATATTCGGCGATGGGGCGGGCGCCGTGATTGTTGGAGCCGAACCTGTTGGTAATGAGCGCCCCATGTTTCAGATGGTGTCAGCATCGCAGGACATCATACCCGGGACGGAAGAGATGGTCGTGGTGAAGCTAACCGAAGAGGGCGTAATGTATACCCTGCACCGGGACATGCCGCTCCACATCTCGAGCAACATAGAGCGACTCGCGAAGAAAGCGCTGGAGCACGTCGGAAATGCTAAGGACTGGAACGAGGAATTGTTCTGGCTAGTCCATCCTGGAGGCCGGGCTATACTGGACAAGGTGGAGAGTACTCTTGGGCTGAGGGAGGACAAGCTGGAAGTGTCCAGGGAAGTTATGAGACAACATGGAAACACGCTGAGCGCGTGTGTTATCATGGCCATGGACAAGATGAGGAGGAGGTCGGAGAAGCATGAGTTGCCGACGGCAGGTGGAGGGCTCGAGTGGGGCCTGCTCTTCGGCTTCGGCCCGGGCCTCACCGTTGAGACCATACTCCTCCATGCGCCGCGCAGTCAAGCTCCCATTGCGTAGGCATGTTTATTCGTCTCTTTATTATTATATAATATATGTACTGCTTAATTATCTGAAGAATAAGTTGGTCTTTGTTTTCCAATATTATAATGTCGGTCCAGGAAATGTTCGTTCATAGAAAAAAAAATTCTTGTTGGTCCAGGTCTTTTCAGGATATTTCAACTTGTATAATTCAGTCTTGATTAAATAAAATTGTACAAGGTGGATAGGTGAGCTTCGCCTCCCTTCGGGTGCCTTTAACGAGTCGTTGTCCTTTGCAAACCGTTTGAGCCCATTACAAAACAGAAGAGTAGGCGCACTTTGCCACACATGTAAAATCTGAATCATAAGTTTGATCGGGCTTTGCCGCACCATATGGAATCAAATTGACATGTACAATGCACTATGGAGATGTGGATATGTACAATGCACTCACCGACATGTGAGTGATTGTTAGTGATGTAAAACTACGGCTACAACACTTGTAGAAAAACCTTTATAAAAGACATTTTATTGTGGCGCGCGCCAGATTCCACACGCCATGACTACAAAGCAAAATAGTACTTTCTATCCATCAATTTGTCTAATTTCTACAAGAAAATGGTGGTCCTTCAAAAGTGACAAACCTGAATATAGATGGGATAGAGTGCGAGAAATTTGATGAAGACATGGCATTTATGACAATACCTTTTGATCTACAAGGACCGGAAGAAGTGATTTACAAACACAATAAAGGTGTACGGCCAGATGGGCTTCCTGGAGAATTCTATCAGGTGTTCTGGGAGGAAATCAAGTATATGATCTTAAAGATGTTTGATCCTTTCCATAGAGGGGACTTGGACACTCAGAGATTGTGTTAGAGTATACGTATCTGTTAGGGATAGACTAGGTTACTTGTCTCAGACGCAAGTAGGTTACTTGTCTCAGTCTAAGTTGGTCCTCAGACGCCTATATATACTCGCCTCGCTCAATAATACGCCCATCATATTCCGCAATCTCTCTCCTCTACCCTTCAACATGGTATCGAGCGGCACGGTCCTTGACCTAGCCGCCTCTCCGCGCCGCCGCTTCGGGAGGTCGATCTCCATGATCTCCGGGGCACAGAACCCAGACGTTGAGTTCGTCACGATCCGTGATCGCTGCCCCGCAAGTTTTTTTTTTCCGATCTCTTGATCGGTTTTTTTTGGTTTACCGATCTTAGATCGGATTGAGTCGCCATCGCCGCCGTCATCATCGCGCTCTACTCCACCATCGACGATCTACACCGCGTCCGTCGCTGTCACCATTACCGTGCCTTCCTCGGTAGGCCGTCATGTCTCATGACAGTTGCCGCTACACCGCTGCCGTGCTGCGCTTCTCGAGGCTGCCGCGTCGACTTCGGATTGTCTTCGCCACATCGCCGGGATTGCACCGACAACGACGCGCTGGATTCCGATCTGCCGTCGTCACGGGCTTGGCGCGATAGCGCCGCCGGTCTGATCAACGACCGCGCGCTCTCCGAAAGTACGCCCCGAGCACGCCGCACCACCGATCGAGCATCGGGCTGTTGCCGCCGCCTTCGCCGAAGCGTCGCCGCTTTTGGTCCCCGCCATCGCTACCAACGCGCTTTCAGCGTGTCCGCCGCTGTGGTTCTCACACCGCTGCATACCGCAGCTACGCCGCTTCATCGGGCAAGAAGCGCTGCCGACGCGTCATCGCCACACCCGCAAGGACGCCGCAGCTTCCACCGCGCCACCTCCCTCGGGCGCGGTCGCCGCCGTCACAAGATGGTCTTCGCCACGCTGCGGGTTCTTCCTCGCCACTTCGAGCACCGCCACGATTCCCAGTAGCTCGCTTACCTCGGCTGTCGAGGTCCGCCGACTACCCTCCGCTAGGCATCCGGGTCACCACTGGTCGCCGCTGGTTCGCCGCTTTCTACGCTTCGCCCGAACGACTTCGCCGCCATCGCCCCGCCTGCCCTCGCCCTCGACCACACCTACTGCCTACTCCGACAACCGCGCTCGTGCCGGCACCTCGCCGATCTGCGCAACGCAACCGTCGAGAGTCCTCTCCGCTAGTCTCCTCTCGACATGGCGTGAAGTTGTTTCTACTGGTCCCGTTCTTCGCATGCCCGTACCGGAAACACCGGTGCGCTTCGCCCCGACGCTGCCCGAGTCCGGCAAGCTCGGTTGTAGCGCGCCTCATCGGCTTCGACAAGGTCTTCATCGGCATCGACTACCTCCTCTACGTCGCCTCGATCATTGCACACCGACTTCGTCTTTGCATACTCGGTTTTGGCACAACCAGAGTATGCCTTCGCCCCGCGGCGCCTGGTTTTGCAAAGCCATGGCGCACTCGCCCTCGACGGCTCGGACTGCATCGGCTTCGCATCGCTTCTCCGACGACCCCGACGCTCTCGCCCTTCTCCTGGCTGCACTATGCGACGCGGCTTAATATGCGGCTACCTCGACACCGCAACCCGACCACGACATCGACCACGGCGACCCCTCGCGCGGCTACCTCGACTAAGGTTGCAGCACCCACCGCCGCTCACTCGACACCGCATAAGGGCTATCACCGCCTCGAGCTCCTCACAAGATCCTCTACGGTCCAAGCTTCCGCTGCGGACACCGCCCATGACGCTGCTACCAATCGGGGGAAGTCAACGACCGTCTACGCTCCTCCCGACCGCTCATGACGTTCTAGTTGTTCACGCTGCTACCGCCACGATGCGGGGATGTTAGAGTATACGTATCTGTTAGGGATAGACTAGGTTACTTGTCTTGTACTCCAAGTAGGTTACTTGTCTTGTACTCCAAGTTGGTCCCTGTACGTCTATATATACTCGCCCGAGAGGCTCAATAATACGTCCATCATATTCCGCAATCTCTCTCTCCCTCTACCCTTCAACAGATTGAACCATGGGGTTATTTCTCTAATTCCAATGGAACCATATGCATTAAGTATCCAAAAATTTAGACCCATATGTTTGCCAAATGTCAGTTATAAGATATTGACAAAACTTCCAGCAAACAGATTGCACTACAGGAAATCTTGAAGGCGCCGACGGCCGGTAGGCTACGCCGACAGGACCGTCGACGTAGTTGCCTCCCTGTGACAGCCCCAAGCCAAGCCGTCGGCGTAGAAAGGGCCACGCGTAGTAACATGTGCCGATGGTGGCCCTCGGCACTCAGCCCGTCAGAGTGGAGATAGATATGTCGACGGTGACCCTCGGCGCAAACTTGGCCCTCGGCATAGCCCCGGCTCGGACACGGCGCCGCAAACGCCGTTTAGTGGCGAAGCTGTGCCGACGGTCGGGCCGTCGGCGTAGCCCCTATGCACCACGTGTTCCTCACGCCTGAATTGGGTGGGCTATCACTACTGGAAAAACCATCTTCGGTTTGATGTGAACAAGACAAGCAGTCCCGTCCTGGCATAGCCCGCGACTAGTGGGAGCACTAGTCCCGGGTCGTGAGGCCTCTAATGGCTAGAAACGTCTGTAGTCACTAGTCCCGGGCCGGACCAGGTCATTAGTCTCGGTCCGTAATACGGCCCGGTACTAATAACCTGGAGCACTACCGGGTCCTTTCGGACTATTAGTCTCGGTCGACATCCGGGACTAGTTGTCCACCACTATATATTTTGCTTCCTCACGCTGCCCTAAAGCATATGGTGGCCATTTTTCTCAAAGAAGCAAGAGAGTTCATGCCATTTTTTCTCAAGATTTGTCAAGATTTAGTTTGCATCACCTAAATCCAAAGCTTTAAAAGGTTTGAACTTCATTCTTTCATCTCTTATTTCTACTTTAGCTCTATAATGCTCTAGAAGTATAGGGATATGGATCAATGCATGCATGCTCTAGAAGTAGCTAGAAGGATTTTGATATATATGTGTAACAAATTTTGATTAGACACATAGTTACTGAAAATTAAAATGTGTAATTTTAGAGTTTCAGATCTTAGAATGGAATAAAGTTTTCACTGATAGAACAATAATAAAAAACTCCACATTTATCATGTTGATTGTTTTCTCCAATTCACAAATTGGTGCATGTAAATTTTTCAAAATTCAAAATTAATGCTCTAGAAGCTCTCAATATAACTTGTAATAATTTTATCATGTTGTGTAATGGTTTTTGATATACTTTTACTATAATGCAGATGGTCCGGGAATGGATGTATGGTACTGACCGATGCTTTGGCGAGTTTATTAATGGCGTGCATGAATTCATTTGTGTTGCTGATGCAAACAAGAGAAATGGTTTTGTATTCTGTCCATGTAATGGATGTAGGAATCAGAAGGATTACTCTAACTCAAAAACCCTTCACAGCCACCTATTAAAGTTCGGATTCATGCCCAGTTATAATTGTTGGACCAAGCACAGAGAGAGAGGGGTTATAATGGAAGACAATGAATAAAAGGAGGAGGATGACAAATATCATGGTTTCCCTGAGTACGGAGATACTTCCATGGGGATGCTGAAGGGGAGGATGAAGAAGAGACACGTGATGAACCCGCTGATGATCTTGGTCGACCATTGCCAATGCATGAAGAGATTGTGAAACTGAAAAGGATAGGTAGAAGTTCAATCACATGTTAGAGGATCACAAAAAATTGTTGTATCCAAATTGCTAAAATGGTATGAAAAAGCTGGTCAGCACACTGGTATTGTTGTGATGGAAGGCTGAGTGTGCTATACCTGACTCCTCATTTGAAAAGTTGCTGAAAATGATGAAGAATATGCTTTCAAAAGATAATGTATTGCCCGCCAGTACGTACGAAGCAAAGAAGGTTGTCTGCCCTCTAGGGTTAGAGGTTCGGAAGATACATGCATGCCCTAATGACTGCATCCTCTACCGTGGTGAGGAGTATGAGAATTTGGATGCATGCCCGTATGCACTTCACTGTATAAGATTAGACGAGATGACCGGTGACGTTGAGGGCGAGCCCCTAAGAGGGGTTCGCCAAGGTGATGTGGTATGCTCCTATAATACCACGGTTGAAACGCTTATTCGTAAACAAAGAGCACGCCAAGTTGTTGCGATGGCATAAAAGGAACGTAAGTCGACGGGATGTTGAGACACCCCGTGATGGGTCGAATGGAGAAAATCGATAGAAAGTACCGGACTTTGCAGATGACGCAAGGAGTTTAAGGTTTGGTCTAAGTACAGATGGCATGAATCCCTTTGGAGAGCAGAGCTCCAGTCACAGCACCTGGCCCGTGACTCTATTCATCTATCACCTTCCTCCTTGGTTGTGCATGAAGCGGAAGTTCATTATGATGGCAGTGTTGATCCAAGGTCCGAAGCAACCCGGCAACGACATTGATGTGTACCTAAGTCCATTAGTGGAAGAACTTTTACAGTTGTGGCACGAACCCGGGATACGCGTGTGGGATGAGCACAAGCAGGAAGAATTTAACCTCCGAGCATTGCTTTTCGTAACAATCAATGATTGGCCTGCTCTTAGTAACCTTCGTGATACGGTCAAACAAGGGATACAATGCATGCACACCTGTTTAGATGAGACTGAAAGTATATATTTGGAACATTGTAAGAAGAATGTATACAATGAGCATTGTCGATTTATTTTGGCCAAGCATCCCTTAAGAAAGAAAGGCAAGCATTTCAACGATGCATGTCACCGACAAGCCTAAGGAGCGTCTTGGTGTGATATATTTGATATGGTCAAAGATTTGGATCAAATTGTAACCTTTGGAAAGGGTCCTATAGGAAAACCTGTTCAAGGACGCTGAAGGACACGCACCCATGTTGAAGAAGAAATATATATTTCGTAAGCTACCATATTACAAATTCGTAGAGGTCCGCTCTGCAATCAATGTTATGCATGTGACGAAGAATCTTTGCGTGAACCTGCTAGGCTTCTTGGGTGTGTATGGGAAGACAAAAGATACACCGGAAACACGAAAGGACCATCAACGTATGAAAGACCCAGATGGCCTGCATCCAGAACGGTTTCAAGGTCATGTCACCACGCCTTACCAAACAAGAGAAGGAAATATTTTTGAATGCCTAAGCAGTATTAAGGTCCCATCCGCTTCTAAATCAATATAAAGGGAATAATAAATATGGCAGAAAAAGTTCCAAAACCTAAAGTCTCATGTCTGCCACGTGATTATGACGCAAATGCTTCTGATTGCATTGAGGGGGCTTCTACCACATAATGTTTGAGTACCCATTGTGAAGCTATGTGCATTTCTCAATGCAATCTCTCAGAAGATAATCAATCCTGAAGATCTACCACGGTTACAGAATGATGTGGTCCAATGTCTTGTCAGTTTTGAGTTGGTGTTCCCACCATCCTTCTTCAATATTATGACGCACCTGCTGGTTCACCTAGTCGAAGAGATTTCCATTCTCGATCCTGTATTTCTACACAATATGTTTCCCTTTGAGAGGTTCATGGGAATCTTAAAGAAATATGTTCGTAACCGTGCTAGGCCAGAAGGAAGCATCTCCAAGGGCTATGGAACAGAGGAGGTCATTGAATTTTGTGTTGACTTCGTTCCTGACCTTAGGCCGATTGGTCTTCCTCAATCGCGGTATGAGGGGAGACTGAGTGGAAAGGGTACTCTATGAAGGAAATCAATAATATGTAGGGACGGACATTCTTACAATCAAGCATTACACCGTTCTCACAATTATATCTTGGCAGCCCCATATATCGAGAACACAAGAAAATCTTACGCCCAACAACCCCGAAAGCATGACTCTTGGATTAGAGATGAACACATGAAGAGTTTCAGGTTGGTTACAACATCTCATAAAACAACACTCTTGGAGATCAGCTATACTTGTTGTCTAGGTCACCATCTTCGACTATATCGACTTTCCAAGGGTACGAGATAAATGGGTATACATTTTACACGATAGCCCAAGATAAAAGAGCACCAACCAAAAAGTGGTGTCCGCTTTGATGCAACAGACAACAATGGGTCAAAGACCACATATTATGGTTACATAGAGGAGATATGGGAACTTGACTATGGACCTACTTTAAGGTCCCCTTGTTTCGTGCAAATGGGTCAAGCTCGACAGGAGGGGTTGAGGTACACAAGAAATACGGAATGACATCGTTGGATCTGAAAATCTTGGGTACTTAGACAACCATTCGTCCTAGCCAATGATGTGGCTCAGGTTTTCTATGTGAAGGACATGTCTACCAAACCTAGAAAAAGAAAAAATAAGAAAAAGAATACATCAGATGATGAGCCAAAGCGCCACATAGTTCTTTCAGGAAAAATAAACATCGTGGGAGTGGAGGACAAGACAGACATGTCAGAAGATTGTGATAAGTTTCATGAAATTCCGCCCTTCATGAAGAGTTTCGGCGGTTGGTTACAACATCTCATAAAAACAACACTCTTGGAGATCAGCTATACTTGTTGTCTAGGTCACCATCTTCGACTATATCGACTTTCCAAGGGTACGAGATAAATGGGTATACATTTTACACGATAGCCCAAGATAAAAAGAGCACCAACCAAAACAGTGGTGTCCGCTTTGATGCAACAGACAACAATGGGTCAAAGACCACATATTATGGTTACATAGAGGAGATATGGGAACTTGACTATGGACCTACTTTTAAGGTCCCCTTGTTTCGGTGCAAATGGGTCAAGCTGACAGGAGGAGGGGTTGAGGTACACAAGAAATACGGAATGACATCGTTGGATCTGAAAAATCTTGGGTACTTAGACGAACCATTCGTCCTAGCCAATGATGTGGCTCAGGTTTTCTATGTGAAGGACATGTCTACCAAACCTAGAAAAGAAAAATAAGAAAAGAATACATCGATGATGAGCCAAAGCGCCACATAGTTCTTCTTTCGTGAAAATAAACATCGTGGAGTGGAGGACAAGATGACATGTCAAGATTGTGATAAGTTTCATGAAATTCCGCCTTCAATGTGAAGGATGACCCAAGCATCATGTTATTGAATGAAGATGCTCCATGGATACGACGGGATCGAGAAAGGAACACACGAAGAAATGATATGTAATAATTGTAACATTTTATGAGTGAAGATGCTCCATGTGTCCATTTTTATAGTGTTTTCAGAACAATCTTGAGTGTGTTAGTCCTGCTTAGCTGGACCGGGACTAAAGGAGGGCCTTTAGTCCCGATTCATACTTACCATTAAGATCTGCTCTCCAAACGCGTGAGGTCACATATTAGGGAGTGCCTCTATGACCAGTTTCTTGGAGATGCCGGAGGACAGGCTCACGCATCTCCCCAATCGGGTAGTGGTGTCCGTACTCTCGAAAACCATCTTGATGCTTGTAACTTCTCTAACTAGATCAATACGCCTAGGAGCTAACTAACTTCACATATTAGGGAGTGCCTCTATGACCAGTTTCTTGGAGATGCCGGAGGACTGAGCTCCGGCGACATCTCCCTGAAACTGGCCGTAGTGGTATCCCTGCTCTCGAAAACCATCTTGGAGATGCCTCAAACTGGCTGGAGAACTGGACTCACAAGGATGCCTATTTATAGTACAAGCATCTCGGCATAATATCGACACTCACGACATAATGTCGACACTCACCCCTATTATTAGTGCCGACTCATGTTTTGTCTCGGTTGGTGTCTCCACCCGGGACTAAAAGGTTCATCTTTAGTCCCGGTTGGTGTCTCCAACCAGGACTAAAGGTTCATATTTACTCCCGGTTGGTGACACCATCCAGGACAAGGTACAAGCTGCACGACATAATGTCGACACTCACCCCTATTATTAGTGCTGCCTGGCCTAGTCTGCCGCAATCCCTTCAGTCGCGGTTGGTTTCTCCAACTGGGACTAAAGATGAACCCTCTCTTTATAGGCATTTCCCTCTATTTATAGGCTGCTCGATCCAGCCTGCTCTATTTATAGGCCTTTTCCCCTAAATACAACATCTTCATATTTAGGTAACACTCAAGACATTTATTAATATTAAAAACCGGGACAAACCGGGACTAGCTAACACTCAGGACTAAAGCCGCCTCCTTTAGTCATAATCATGCCTAGTCCTATAGTACGCAGCTTCAGGGTCTTCTTTGTCATCGTCATCATCATCGTCATCACACCCACCGGGATCCTCACCAGCCATGGCATATACCAGGGCCATTCCAGCCTCGGATTCACGGGGGCGAGGGAGGTCTCTGAAGACGATGCGCCACCGCCGGCCGGCAGGGGGCCTTTTGTAGCTCATGGCGGGTGGACTCGTGGGCACCATGGGCGAGGATGGTCTCCTCGATGTAGCGCGCATCACTCCGATGGTAGTACGGTTCGCCCACCACAGGCGACGGCCGGCTTCTTTATGGTTCACCGGGGGCGGGCCATCACCCTCGTACCTGGTGAGCTCCCTTTCCCGCCTATTAGTGAAGAAGGCATTCCAGGCGTCTTAGTTGTCGAGATCCCACTGGGGATCCATCCCCTGCTCTGGCGTGAGTGCATGGTAGAAGTGGTTCGTGATGGCCGCCTAGCATGCGGAACCTTGAGGACGGAGGGACAGAACCCTCGGCGCATTCGAGATCCAAATGGTGGCGGTAGTCTCGGATAAGGTAGTTTGAGGCGCACAGCACCTCGGTCTCCTCGAGGGTCAGAATGGCCCAGTAGGCGTTGTCCATTGTTCTAAGAGAGGAAGGTGTGGATGTGTGGATAGCCATGGCACGATCGCCCTAGATATAGAGGGAAAGGGCGGGAAAACTTGGTGTGAAGATTTGGGAAATGGCGGGAAATATCTTAAGTCCCGGTTAGTGACTACAACCGGGATTAAAAGCTCTCGTAGAAAGGAAAGGGTGGGAAAACTTGGCGAGAAGCGGTGGGAAATGGCGGAAAATATCTTTAGTCCCGGTTTGTGACTACAAACGGGACTAAATGAATATTATATTAATAGACATATTATTTGTTTTATTTGGATTTTTACAATAAAAGATATGATTTTCCAAAGTTTTATATTTGATTTGAATTAAAAAAGAAATTTACATATGAAATAATTTATAAATGATGCAAACAGATAAATGGATATTATATTAAGATTCTTTATATTTTTCTTATAATAATAGACATATTATTTGTTTTATTTGGATTATTACAATAAAAGATATGATTTACCAAAGTTCTATATTTGATTTGAATTAAAAAAAGAAATTTACAAATTAAATAATTTATAAATGATGCAAACAGATAAATGGATATTATATTAAGATTCTTTATATTTTTCTGATGATAATAATAGACATATTATTTGTTTTATTTGGATTTTTATAATAAAAGATATGATTTTCCAAAGTTTTATATTTGATTTGAATTAAAATAAGAAAATTTACAAATGAAATAATTTATAAATGATGCAAACAGATATATGGATATTATATTAAGATTCTTTATATTTTTCTGATAATAATAGACATATTATTTGTTTTATTTGGATTTTTACAATAAAAGATATGATTTTCCAAAGTTTTATATTTGATTTGAATTAAAAAAAGAAAATTTACAAAAAAAATAATTAGTCGCGGGTCGTGGCTGGACCCGGGACTAAAGGGTGCCTGCGCGCGCGAAAACGAGCGGCCGAAAAAATACTTTAGACCCTTTAGTCCCGTCCCGTGGCTTAGCCCACGACTAAAGGGTGTGCCCTATATATTCTGCGCGCCACCGTCCATGCCCAGCACTTGGCATTCCTCGACGAAGACGAAGCAGACGAACGCAGAGACGAAACGCAGGGAGGTGCTGTCCGGCCGCCGATTCCACCACGCCGCCGTGCCGCGCTCCGCCATGTCGTGCTCTGCCTTCCGCTCATGCCGTTCGGCTGCGCCATCCGTGTCGCTCAGATACGCAGCTTTCAGGCGCCCGTGACGTCATCCGCGTCTTTGTCATGTGAGCCTTCGATCGAGGGTGGTTTTTTTATTTTAGTTAGTATTAGGATTATTATTGTTTTAGTTAATTATTAGGATTAGTATTAGGATTATTGTTTTAGTTATTATTGTTTTAATTAAAATATTAGAATTAGGATTAGGATTAGGATTATTGTTTTAGTTATTTTTTTGTTTTATTTATTAGGATTATATTGTTTAGTTATTTTTTTGTTATTAGGATTATTAGGATTATAATTATTGTTTTAGTTATTAGGATTATATTGTTTTAGTTATTAGGATTAGAATTATTGTTTTAGTTATTAGGATTATTGTTTTAGTTATTTTTTTGTTTTATTTATTAGGATTATATTGTTTTAGTTATTTTTTTTTGTTTTACCACAAATAATATTAGGATTATTGTTTTATTAGGGTTATTTTTTTGTTTTAGTTATTATGATTATTGTTTAGCACAAATAATATTAGGATTATATTGTTTTAGTTATTAGGATTATTGTTTTTTCTAACCTGTTTAACTCTCTTTTTGTTATAGATAATTAAGTCATGGATCCATCCGAAGATCCTGGTCGCATCGGTGAAGGTTTTCATCAGGGCATGATAAGAGGTAAAATTCCTCTTAATATTACTATCGGCGAAGATATTTTGCTCGAGGAAGAGATATCCTCATATCTGAATCCATCCGGTAATGGACTAGAGGAAAACCTAATGTACCAAGGGGAAGACCAGATGGACGAAGGTTAAACAAATAACAACAATAATGATGGCCCCTCGACAGGATCCGGCGAGGTACATATATATATATAAAGTCTCGTGTTACCTCTATTCGTTAACTGATCTAGATATATATTAATCACTCTCTCTTCTTCTTTTAGCCCACCGGATCGAAGCAATCGACAGCTCGAACGAAACGAGGGCCGACCAAAAAGTTGGATGGTAATCAGAGGTTCACCATCGAAGAAATACATGATGATGGTGAACCGATTGCTCTAGCGAAGCACCGGAAGATGTTTATAAATCAATGCGGGGTGCTTGTTAGGGACAACCTGCCGATCACCATCCAAGAATGGAATCATTCAAAGAAATCCGGTGAAGAATCTAGCTATGTCACTGATGATGCCAAAGATGACCTTTGGCAGAAGCTCATAGCGCATTTCATACTACCTCCAGAGTATGAATAATTTGAGGTAGATGGTATTACCCCAAGGCCGGGTGGGCTTGAAAATAGAGCGGAAGTGAAGGAGTGGGCTCGAGCAAGATGGCTGACCTGGAACCACAAGAAAAGTTTATCATAAAATATGTCGAAAAGAAAACTCAGACTTCACAGAGTAAACAAGGCGTTGAGAGAACAGTGGACCAATTTTGTACAGTACAAGCTGATAAAGCAAAGGCAAAGTCGGAAAGAACGTTAAATGCCAACAAGAAATACCATCATAAAATGGGGACATGTGGCTACAAGAGTCGTCCCTAAGTGGGAAACTATGGAGAAGAACATGAGGGCTAGGCGTCACTCCTAGTACAGATGGATGGCCCGAGAGGTCAAAGCACTGGTGGTACGGGCACGGGGGATCCTTGGACCCAGAAACAGGGAAGACATTATTTCATGATAAAATTATAAAACCCTCCCAAGACCTTATTCAAGAAATGAACGATGCTCAATTGGGATTGTTCCGTCCCGAGAGAGAGAACGACGAGCTGACACACGCCCTAGGGAATCCTGAAAAGGGATGATGAACACGAGGCAAAGGCGCCGGTGTCTCGTGGAAGAAAGGGTTTCCTTAGTACGATGCTAGTTACAGAAGCCGTGAGAGAAAGAAGGACCGGGAGGCAGACCAGATATCCAGGGTAGAGCAGGACCTAGCTGATCTGAAGAACCTCATGCATGAAATTATCCAAAGGCCGCCGTCGTCAACTCACCCGCGGTCTGATGATCTTGCATTGGATCTTAGCCAGCGGAGAAGCAGCGTGGCTTCCACGGAGGTCCGGGCTGATGATCAAGCACTGCTGGATGATGCACCGGCTCCTCACTACCCCGTGGATGTGTAGGGTTTGCAGCATAGAAAACAAAAAATTTCCTACGATGGGAACTATGTACCAAGATCTATCTACTAGATACAAACAACGGGCGGATGTATATCCGTAGAGAACATACCCTTGAAGACAAAAGCTTAACGAGTTCAACTCGTGGTTGATGTAGACGATCTCTGCCGATCTCAAGATCGAGAGGAAGTCCTAGCGCCGCAAATCAGCAGCGCATCCGTTTCGCACACGTTCGAGGCACCGAGCAACCTCGCCTCGCTCCAGCGATGCAGCGGAAGCACAACTCTTTCTTGCCGAATAGCCACCGGGAACATGTATCTCGCTAGTCCGAGACCATGGGGGATAAATTCTAGAGGGGGAGAGAGATCCTTCACGAGGAGGTGTGAGAGACAAGTGAGGAGGGGGGCTCCTTTTATATGAGGAGGGGGAACCCCTAGGGGGTGGCCGGCGCATGGGGGCTGCCCCCTTGCCCTCCCCTCTTCATGTGGGTGGACACTCCACTCACAAAAGTCCTTTAAATTCCCTCCACTCAAAATTCCACTCAAATTCCCATTAAATTTCCACCAAATTTAATGCAAACTCTCATTAAATAAAACTCTTTTATTTTATTCAGAATTTTGTCAATTACTTTAATGACAAACATTCACAAATAACCCCTTGCTATAATTCCATTTCACATGCATAACCACTTTATGCAATTTCACCCGAAAACCTGTTTCGGTATCTAGTGAAATAAATTTCTGCGCTTGTTCATTCTTTCGGCATGAAACTTTTGCTCCAATTGGATGTCGGTGTCTCTTAAGTGTGTCACCCTACGGTTCGTGAATAATGCGTACATGATCGAGACCCCTCTCGGATCAATAATCAGAAGCGGGATCCGTAGACCCATACTGACTCCCACACATTCAACGATGACTTTCTTGTGATCATCGGAACCTTTTACGCTAGTATCTTAATCCCTTTGTTTCACGATATATTACATGTCCGAGATTCGATCATCGGTATCTCCATACCTAGTTTGATCTCGTTACCGACATGCACTCTTTTCTCATTCCCGTGATATAACATTCTAGTGATCAAATCACTTGCTTACAAGCTAATCAATGTGATATCACCGAGTGGGCCCAGAGTATATCTATCTGTCATCGGGATGAACAAATTCCACCCTCGATCCATGAGCCTCAACATAACACTTTATTAGTTCTGAATCCATCTTTATAATCACCCTGTTACGGTGTGACGTTTGATGTTATCAAGAAACTCTTCCGGTGTTAGTATTTGACATGATCTCATGGTCTAAGGATTAGGATCACTTCGTAAGTTGTAATAGCAATATAAACTCAATGACTTTGATCGTAATGCTATACTTCGGATCAATGTTCATCACACCATTACACTAATGTTGTGATCCCGTTATTAACAACATCCAATGTCCATGATCAGGAAACCTTGATCATCTTGTTAATTAACGAGCTAGTTTATGAGAGAGGCATAACTAGGAACTTTCTGTTTGTTTATTAAACACACATATATTAATGTTTCCGTATTAATACAATTATAGCATCCAAAATAAACATCTATCATATACTTGGAATACACATAATAAACACTTTATTATTGCCTCTCAGGGCATATTCCCTTCAGTCTCCCACTTGCACTAGAGACAATAATCTAGTTACATAGTGATAAATCTAACACCCTTTGAGTTCTGGTGTTGATCATGTTTTGCTCTAGGGAGAGTTTTAGTCAACGGATCTGCTACATTGAGATCCGTATGTACTTTACAAATCTTTATATCTCCATCCTTGACTTGCTCGCGGATGGAGTGAAACTGGCGCTTAATATGCTTGGAATTCTTGTGAGACCTTGGTTCTTTGGCATTGGAAATGGCACCATTGTTGTCACAATAGATCACCATTGGGTCCAACGCGTTTGCAACCACTCCTGGTTCGGATATGAACTCCTTCATCCAAAGCGCTACGAGTCTTAAAGCAGCAACATATTCGGCCTCCGTTGTTGATCCCGCTACCACAGGTTGTTTGGAGCTCCTCCAACTAACCGCTCTGCCATTCATGAGAAATACATATCCGGATTGAGACTTAGAGTCATCCGGATCGGTGTCAAAGCTAGCGTCAACATAACACTTAGCAACGAGCTCTTCTTCACCTCCGTATACAAGAAACATATCCTTAGTTCTTCGTAAGTACTTAAGGATATTCTTGATCGCTATCCGATGTTCGAACACGATCCGATTGTTACCTACTAGTCAAACTAATAGCATGTGCCACATCCGTCTTGTAAATAGCATGGCGTACATTATAGAGCCTATGGTGAAGCATAGGGACTTTGTCCATTATCTCTCTTTCTTCCGCCAAAGCGGACTTTGAGTCTTACTCAATGTCTTGCCTTGCAACATAGGTAAGAACCCTTCTTACTCCGTCCATTTTAAACTTCTTTAAAATCTTATCAAGGTATGTACTTTGATAGCCCTATTAGGCGCCTAGATCTATCTCTATAGATATTTATGCCTAATATGTATGACGCTTCACCTAGGTCCTTCATTGAAAATTTGTCGTTTAGATAACTTTTAACACTGTTAAAAGATCTATATCATTTCCATCAATAATATGTCATCCACATATAATATCGAAATGCCACATTGCTCCCACTCACTTTCTTGTAAATACAAGCTTCTCCATAAGTTTGGACAAATCCAAACTCTTTGATCACCTCATCAAAGCGGAGATTCCAACTTCGTGATGCTTGCTTCAATCCATAGATGGATCGCTGAAGCTTGCACACCTTGTTAGCATCCTTAGGATCGACAAAACCCTTTGGTTGTATCATATACAACTCTTCTTCAATATTACCATTGAGAAACGTGGTTTTGACATCCATCTGCCATATCTCATAATCGAAATATGCAGCAATTGCTAACATAATCCTAACTGACTTTAGCATCGCTACGGGAGAGAATGTCTCATCGTAGTCAACTCCTTGAATTTTTCGAAACCCCTTTGTGACAAGTCGAGCTTTATAGACGGTCACATTACCATCAGCATCAGTTTTCCTTTTGAAAATCCATTTGTTCTCCACGGGCTTTCGGTCGTGAGGTAATTCCACCAAGTTCCAAACTTGATTTTCATACATGGATTTCATCTCGGATTTCATGGCTTCTAACCATTTGTTGGAATCCGGGCTCATCATCGCTTCTTCATACGTCGCAGGGTCATCATTTTCATCAACCATGAAATTCATGACAGGATTTCCGTACAGCTCGGGAGCTGCACGCGTCATGCTTGACCTGCGAGGTTTGGTAGTACTCTCTTTCGGAGTTTCATGATCATTATCATTAGTTCCCTCTTTAACAGGTGGAGCCAACTCCAAAACAACTTCCGGCGCTGCGCTACTCGCCATACTTTGAAGAGATGGTTCAATAACCTCTTCGAGTTCTACCTTTCGAATACTCACACCTTTCACGAGAAACTCTTTCTCTAGAAAGGATCCATTCTTGGCAACAAAAACCTTGCCCTCGGATCTGTGATAGAAGGAATACCCAATAGTTTCCTTAGGGTATCCTATGAAGACGCATTTTTCCGCTTTGGGTTCGAGTTTATCCGGTTGAAGTTTCTTCACATAAACATCGCATCCCCAAACTTTAAGAAAAGACAGCTTAGGTTTGTTTCCAAACCACAATTCATACGGCGTCTTTTCAACGGATTTAGATGGTGCCCGATTTAAAGTGAATGCAGCAGTTTCTAGTGCATAACCCAAAATGACAACGGCAAGTCTGTCAGAGACATTATAGATTGAACCATATCTAATAAAGTACGATTACGACATTCCGACACACCATTTCGCTGTGGTGTTCCGGCAGGCGTGATTTGTGAAACAATTCCACTCTTTTATATGAGTGCTAAACTCGTAACTTAGATACTCACCTCCACGGTCGGACCGTAGAAATTTGATCTTTCTATTATGATGATTTTCCACTTCATTCTGAAATTCCTTGAACTTTTCAAAGGTTTCAGACTTGTGTTTCATCAAGTAGATATAACCGTATCTACTCAAATCATCCGTGAAAGTAACAAAATAATGATATCCACCTCGCGCCGACACACTCATTGGACCACATACATCAGAATGTATGATTTCCAATAAATCTGTCGCCCGTTCCATTGAACCGGAAAACGGCGTTCTAGTCATCTTGCCCATAAGGCATGGCTCACATGTATCAAATGATTCAAAATCAAGTGATTCCAAAAGTCCATCCGAATGGAGCTTCTTCATGCGTTTAACGCCAATATGACCTAGACGGCAGTGCCACATATATGCGGATATATCATCATTAAGTTTAATCCTTTTAGCATCAACATTATGAATATGTGTAACATTATCATCGAGATCTAATAGAAATAAACCATTCATCATCGGTGCATGACCATAAAAGATTTCATTCATATAAATGGAACAACCATTGTTCTCGGATTTAAATGAATAACCACTTCGCATCAAACACGATCCAGATACAATGTTCATGCTCGGTCGGGCACCGATAACAATTATTCAAGTTTATAACTAATACCGACGGCAAGTGGAGGCAGCGTTAAGCGGCGATCACATCAACGCTTGATCCATTGCCGACACACATCTTGACCTCACCCTTACTAGCGGTCGCTTGTTCGCGACCCACGATTCGAGTTACAAATATTATGGCAAGCGGTATCAAATACCCGGGTGCTACTGCGAGCACTAGTCAAGTACACATCAATAACATGTATATCATATATACCTTTGTTTGCCTTGCGGCCTTCTTATGCGCGGATACTTGGGCGATTCGCTTCCGATGGCATCCCTTACAATAGTAGCACTTTTCGGTGAGACTTAGGTCCAACTCGGGGTTTCTTTTCGAGCACGCAGGCTTGCCGCCTTACTACCCTTCCGTTTTCCCTTCTTGTCTTTCTTGAAACCGGTGTTCCTATTGATCATCAACACTTGATGTTCCTTTTGATCTCCACTTCCGATTTTAAGCATTGGTGAAGCTCGGGGAGACTTCTTCATGCCTTGCATATTATAGTTCATCACAAAGCTCTTATAGCTAGGTGGCGAGGCTGAACACGATGGATGCCTAAGTCAATGGGAATCGTTATTCCCAAGGACACAAGCTTATCGGCGTAACCAGACATCTTGAGTACATGCTCACTAACGGAGTTGTGCTCTTCCATCATGCAGCTAAAGAACTTTTCTGAAGCGTTGTAGCTCTCTACAGCATCGTGTGTGTCGAAAATCATTTTCAACTCACCCAGTGTATGATAGATTGAGTTCAACTAATCCATATTACGAATGAACTCCCACTCAAAAACGACATCCCTCGTGCCTTTTTGGTGATTACATGAACCAAATCCACTATACCAAGTCCGATCATCACGTGAGTCGGTATAGCTTCAAAGGCGAGCATCAAATGGGCATCATATCAACTATATGACTCATGCTTAACCTTTCGGTCCGTGTTCCGAGGCCATGTCTGTACATGCTAGGCTCGCCAAGTTAGAACCTTAGTATTCGCGTGTGTAACTGTTTTACACCTGAAATATGGTCGTGGATCCAAGAACAGCCGATCATCACGTGATGTCTTGGAGCGACGAAACATAATCGGTGCATACTAAAGGAAGAACACATTCTTATCTTGATATTTAAATGAGGGATCATCTTATTATGCTAACAAAGCGCTAAACAAGAAATATAAGATGCTATCAAACATCACATGTTTATTAGTGAAATGATATGGTTCCCGCAGATGATCTCTATCATATGCATCGTGGTATGATCACTATCATACCTATATGTGTAAATCCAAGGTCTATGAAGTTTACACGCTATGTGTGTTGTAAGAGTATCATCTCATACTTCTACTTACAACACTACCATATCATAACACTAGCCCAGCAACAATCTAAACTAGACGCCTCTAATTTATCCATTGCAAGTTTTACGTGGCTTAGGGCTTTCGAGATAGAACCGTTCTTACCTACGAACATGAACCACAACGAGGATAACCAAATTGTTGACAACTCGTTTGCAAAATAGATATTGACTATAGTAGGAGAGACAGACACCCGCTAGCCACTTATGCAAACTAGTTGCATGTCAAGCGTGGAACAGGTCTCATGTGCGAGGACATGTAAAGTTTGTCCGGCCGCTTCATCCCATTATGCCACCAATATCCAAAATTACAACAAAGGAGCAACAACATGATCATCATCGCCCACATACTCATATGTGTACTACCCGTGTAAAGTATCTACGCATAGATCCGGCTCTGATACCACTGTAGGGATCGCAGCATAGAAAACAAAAATTTTCCTACGATGGGAACTATGTACCAAGATCTATCTACTAGATACAAACAACGGGCGGATGTATATCCGTAGAGAACATACCCTTGAAGACCGACAAAGCTTAACGAGTTCAACTCGTGGTTGATGTAGACTATCTCTTGCCGATCTCAAGATCGAGAGGAAGTCCTAGCGCCGCAAATCAGCAGCATCCGTCGCACACACGTTCGAGGCACCGAGCAACCTCCGCCTCCTCGCTCCGGAGATGCAGCGAAGCACAACTCTTTCTTGCCGAATAGCCACCGGAACATGTATCTCGCTAGTCCGAGACCATGGGGATAAATTCTAGAGGGGAGAGATCCTTCACGAGGAGGTGTGAGAGACAAGTGAGGAGGGCTCCTTTTATAGGAGGAGGGGAACCCCAAGGGGTGGCAGGCGCATGGGGATGCCCCTTTCCTCCCTCTTCATGTGGGTGGACACTCCACTCACAAAATTCCTTTAAATTCCCTCCACTCAAAGTCCACTCAAATTCCCATTAAATTTCCACCAAATTTAATGCAAACTCTCATTAAATAAAACTCTTTTATTTTATTCAGAATTTTGTCAATTACTTTAATGACAAACATTCACAAATAACCCCTTGCTAGAATTCGATTTCACATGCATAACCACTTTATGCAATTTCACCGAAAACCTGTTTTGGTATCTAGTGAAATAAATTCTCGCTTGTTCATTCTTTCGGCATGAAACTTTTGCTCCAATTGGATGTCGGTGTCTCTTAAGTGTGTCACCCTACGGTTCGTGAATAATGCGGACATGATCGAGACCCCTCTCGGATCAATAATCAGAAGCGGGATCTGGAGACCCATACTGACTCCCACACATTCAATGATGACTTTCTTGTGATCGTCGGAACCTTTTATGCTAGTATCTTAATCCCTTTGTTTCACGATATATTACATGTCCGAGATTCGATCATCGGTATCTCCATACCTAGTTTGATCTCGTTACCGACATGCACTCTTTTCTCATTCCCGTGATATAACATTCTAGTGATCAAATCACTTGCTTGCAAGCTAATCAATGTGATATCACCGAGAGGGCCCAGAGTATATCTATCCATCGGGATGAACAAATTCCACTCGATCCATGAGCCTCAACTTAACACTTTATTAGTTCTCGAATCCATCTTTATAATCACCTATTACGGTGTGACGTTTGATGTTATCAAGAAACTCTTCGGTGTTAGTGATTGACATGATCTCATGGTCTAAGGATTAGGATCACTTCGTAAGTTGTTATAGCAATATAAACTCAATGACTTTGATCGTAATGCTATACTTCGGATGAATGTTCATCACACCATTACACTAATGTTGTGATCCCGTTATTAACAACATCCAATGTCCATGATCAGGAAACCTTGATCATCTTGTTAATCAACGAGCTAGTTTATGAGAGAGGCATAACTAGGAACTTTCTGTTTGTTTATTAAACACACATGTATTAATGTTTCCATATTAATACAATTATAGCATGAAAAATAAACATATATCATATACTTGGAATACACATAATAAACACTTTATTATTACCTCTCAGGGCATATTCCCTTCAGGATGATGTCAGAGAGATGGCACAATGTGAGATACATCAGCCAATGAACAACCTGTCCTTCAAGGTGGCGATCAGCACTGCTTTACCTTGTCTACCTGGAGCACTCCACCATTCACTTCCGATTCCACCAGGCTATGCTCGTGTCACGGTGGATGACATAGTGGAGGATTTTGCGACCTAGAGATTGAAATCTCTATGCCTGAAGGCCTTACGAAACTAGGAGATGTCAAGCGCAACATCATTCTATGGAATAAGAAGTACATCAAGTTTCCAGGATCGGCGCCAAGGCCACCGACTCCGAGGAATCCATGTCCACCCCGCATCGAATATCGTCAACCTCCAAGTCCACCCCAACCCGATTATTGCCAACCTCCAAGTACACCCCGCCCCGCTGACGATCGCCGTAGCAGGAGTACATCAACTTGATCTGCGCCTCCATGCAATACTCGATCTCCGCCTCCGCCTCCGTGCAATATTACTACCTCGTCGAAGAAACGGAAGTTCGACGGTCCCCCGCGCCCCACATCAAAGAAAGGTCAAACGACGAAGATAGTCGACATCCCGACAGCTCTTCCAAAGAGACCTTATGACAAGACCGATGACGAAACTAACGCGGATGTGGCTGCCCAAGTTAAGGCGCATTTTGCACCCAAAAAGCCTGAGCGAAAGCCGGTATATGAAAAAACCAAAAAGTGGGCTAAGTCCTTTCTTGAGCAACCATCCCAGATATCGATGAATCTGGAATCAGACTATGACCGGGAGATTATTAAGCAAGCACAGAAGAAAAAAATCACAAGTGCAAAAAGCAGGAAGCAAGTTGCCCAGCTCGGAGCACAGAGGAATCAATCGGTCGCCCCGCTCAAAGTCATTTCAGACCTCGACAAGGCCTTCAGAGCTGAAATGGACATGGACATGCAAATAATGGACCCCAGAGCCCGTAATAATGCTGCACTTATGGGAATCACTGTATCGCAGGCCAAAGCACTTGCTAACGAAGCAAATATGTCTCTTGGTCAATATTTAGGCTTTGAAGATACGCCAGTGGGTCAGATAGTACGACAGTATGTCCAAGGGGAGCCTCTAGTCAGTAATGAGGAGCTCGCGCGTCTATCCACACATATGCGAAATCTGCACGAATGTTACATGTCGCAAGCAGAAAAAAAAGCATCAGAAAGATTGGTTTTCGGTGGACGTTAGAAAGGAGCATCACTTCAAACCATACTCGATATAGGTTCAAATGACCGAACTGTTTCAGTTATACAACCAGCGCGCCCTCGACAAATCTATCATTGGTTGCTACTGTCTGTAAGTGATTTATTTCTATAATTAAGTTTGTAGCTCAGCTCGTTCATTGCATTTAATATATTATCCTAACTATATATCCTTTTGTATGATGATATTATATTCTGCAGAATGAAGATGCTTGAATGCAAAAGAGCTAGAAGATACGACATTGGGTTCATTGACCCATATATCGTTAATGAATATACGTTAAAGAATCACCCCAAGGACGTGGAGGAAGACCTGTGCAGGTTCTTAACCGAGAATAATTTTGTTAAGGAAATACTATTTCCTTACAACTTCAAGTGAGTGCTTATATCTTGTACACGTTTTATTTTTGCTTACTGGATGAGCTATGCATGTATGCTTATGTAAACGACCGCAGATTCCACTGAATCTTCTAAACATTCAAGTTGACAACTCCCTAGTTGAAGTCCACGACTCATTAAGTTGGGACCAAGAGCAGTGGAGCGACATGAAAGCAATGCTTCATAAGTAATTTCAATCATCATCGCATTATATCGTCCTCTTTCATTCATTTCCTGATATCAAGTAACTAATTAATAACTCCTTTGTTCATTTTCTTTGTTGAGCAGGTGCTGGACACGGTTCAGACAGAAAATACCAGGTCCATTCAAAGAGGAGTTAACTTATAAAATGGTGAAGAGTTTACAGCAGCCACCGGGAACTCATTTGTATGTATACTACGTCTGCGAGTACATCCGCGAGTTGACCAGTGAGCGGAAAGTTGACTCACATTATATTTATGATTTGCGGGAGAAACTAGAGCCACACCAGTGCATAAGAGCAATTCAAGAGGAGCTGGCGGGATTTATGATGAAGGGAGTCCTTGATGTACATGGACAGCATTATGCGGATGACGTGGAACTCAATTTTTCTTAGTCATCTCCATGTAGCTAATATGATATATATATTCATCAATGACCATGTAATTTCAAAACATTTCTTCCTTTTGATATGATTGATTAGATGTATGCTTGCAAGGGATCGATTAATAATATAAATACATCGACGTGTAGTATGTATGTAGTAGCGTATAATATGTATACTGAAATATATGTTTTAATTATAGTGAAACACAAAACGAAAAAGGAACAAAATGGCAAACAAAGAAGGAAATACACAATCTCTTCCGCGGCAGAGAAACACACAATTCTCTGCCGTGGCAGGAAACCTTTTAGTCCCGGGTGATGTTACGGCCCGAGACTAGAGGGTTTCTGCCCCCCGCGGCGCTGAAACAACCACGTGGCTATTATCAGTCACGGGCCATAGCGATCTAGGACTAGAGGGGGGCCTCTAGTCCCATTTTCGCAGTACCGGGACTAAAGCCAGTTGCGGCCCGGGACTGTAGGCCCTTTTTCCACCAGTGTATGCCGACGGCTTAGCCGTCGGCCTAGCCCTTCAGTTTTTTTTGCTGCGTTTCAGATTATTTGTATACTACAGGTTTTGGTTGGGATTATCCCTTCAAATTATTTTTTCCATTTAATTTTAGTCATATATTTTATACTAATTTATTAATTACTCCCAATAATTTAATGTTGATATATTTTGTACTCCGATTGTAGCCGTTTGTAATGTCCGGATAGCAGTCTCCATCGTCGCGATTCTCTTCGCTCGGGTGCATGTGTCCCCCTTCGCATGCGTGCGTTGTAACCTAAAGCGAAGGTTCTGGACTTATATAAGGGGGAAACTCCCCGTTCTGGTGAAACCAGGTAGGATACTGCCCTCCCCTTATGAACCAACATGGTTTTATATCATCATATGACCTAAACAAACACAAAACAAGAGAGTGCTACGTCGGGCTACCCCTATTAGAGGAATGTCTAGGGGGCAGACGATCTGATGCCCACAGATCAGGGTTCCGTAGCAGACCATGCTCCGAAGCGTCGGAATACCTCAAGGACTTGCATGTGGCGATAGCACATGCATGGAAGTGTGGTGTTATGTTGAAACATGCAAAACCTAGTCTCCGAATGCATGTCTCCCCCTTCGCATGCGTGCGCTTTAACCTAAAGCGAAAGTTCTGGACATATATAAGGGAGAAACTCCCCGTTCAAACCGGGTAGGATACTGCCCTCCCCTTGTGAACCAACATGGTGATATCACACACTCGTGCAACCTTTATTAGAGACAGATTTATCATGGAAGGGAATGTCTTATTACATGAAACAATTCATGAATTGCACTACAAGAGTCCTTCTCAAAACTGATGACAAAGTCAACTAGGATTTCTGATGACGGTAAAATACAGCCATGTATCTCTATGTTGAAGCCATATATTTGTCAAAAAATGATAAAATATGTCTCTAGCATTGCCACTAATGACTAATTATTGCATAGATATTCCACGATCTTTCTCCTTACAGAACTGGACACTTTTATGACAAAATCTGAAGCAATTAATGAATAATTATGAGCTTCCAATATCCTCAAGTCAAAGGTGCCTCCGAGGAGGCGTCCGAAAGAAGGGTCGGCTCTATAGTTTGCGAGGCCCTAGGTAAATTTGAGAGACAGGGGCACTATATATACACGTATATAGATGTACGAATCGTATATGTATCTAATTCCACTTGCAAACCGTTAAAAGTTAATATCCAAAGACACGTTCTTATTCCGAGATGTTTATACATAATTGGTAACCACTTAAACAATGTTATATTATGGTAAAAAAACTAAAAGAATAGCAGAATATAATAAATAGTATTTTTTGCTAGTCGGTTATCTTAGATAACAACCAAATTCCAACTAGTCCATCAACAATAATGGTCCAATGCTTCACAAAAAAGTTTCTTCAATCATTTCGGATGCAAAATCATTAAGAACAATCTCAAGATCAATGTTGTCCAAGATATCATTCTCAATACAACACTAGCCTAACAATTCAATCTATCTCATATTAACATAATTGACCATAGCCAGTTTTTTCCAATAGTTTCATTTTAGAGAATTTTCTATTTAGTCAAGGATTGTTCGTACCATGGGACAGGGACGACCAGAGCCGTTAGACGCAG
Source organism: Avena longiglumis (assembly GCA_030063025.1). Classification (NCBI taxonomy): domain Eukaryota; kingdom Viridiplantae; phylum Streptophyta; class Magnoliopsida; order Poales; family Poaceae; genus Avena; species Avena longiglumis. Next base: position 494,248,339 of record CP125978.1, on the reverse strand, counting down.
GGCGAGGAATAGATGAAATTTCCAATAAAGTTGATCAATTCGGCAATTCCCAAACCGCAACCTGAGTCAAGGCACACATGACACTAGTAGAAAACAGGGCTTTCGTCAATGCCACCCCAAGCGATCAGTCTCGGATCCTTCACGAACCGGGACTAGGGCTCACATTAGTCCCGGTTCGTAAGACCAGGACGACGCACGAGGCAGGGTGACGATCTGTCCCGGTTCATACGGGTCCTTTAGTCCCGGTTCGAGGCAGGAACCGGGACTAAAAGTGTTTTGAGTGAAAGATCTGCCAAGGTGGAATTCTGTAAAACTGTGTAGTGTGCTTGAGTGAAAGATTGCCCGTCCCTACATATCATTGCTTTCTTACTCATCATGCCTTTTCCACTCAGTTTTCCCTCATGCCACGAGTTAGGAACACCAATCGCCTTAAGGTCAGGAATAAAGTCAACACAAAACTTAATGACCTCCTCTGTTCCATAGCCCTTGGAGATGCTTCCTTCTGGCCTAGCACGATTATGAAAATATTTCTTTAAGACTCCCATAAACCTCTTAAAGGGGAACATATTGTGTAAAAATACAAGACCGAGAATGGCAATCTCTTCCACTAGGTGAACCAGGAGATACGTCATAATATTGAAGAAGGATGGTAGGAACACCAACTCAAAACTAACAAGACATTGGACCATATCCTTTTGTATCCTTGCCAGAATATCTGGATTGATTACCTTCTGAGATATTTTACTAAGGAATGCACATAGCTTCACAATGGGTACTCGAACATTTTTTGGTAGAATCCCCCTCAATGCAACTCAACTGTGTCATAATCACATGACAGTCATGGGACTTCAGGTTTTGAAAAAAAATTCTCTCCCATATCTATTATACCCTTTATATTAGATGAGAAGCCAGACGATACCTTGATACTATAAAGGACTTCAAAAAAATTCCTTCTCAGCATTGGTAAGAGCATAGTTGGCATGACTTAAATGACGCCCTTTATCTGTCTTGTTCTGTGTATGCATGTTTGTTGGGTCTTTCATATGTTGCTGGTCCTCTCATGCTTCTGGTGTATCTTTTTTCTTTCCATACACGTCCAAGAAGCCTAGCAGGTTCACGCTGACATGGATATACCCCACGGGTACATAACATTGGTATACCTGGTCCAGCCCAAGAAAGGCCCACGTCAGGACACGCAGCCCATGAAGACTTCGGGTGGCCCAAGCCCATGGAGGTTTCGATTCCTTGGAGAACAAGTTTAGATTAGATAGAATTTCAAAAGGGTATCAACCCTAATTTGTAACCGACTCGACCTAAGCCCGGGACCTTCCTATCTATATAAAGGCCAGGAGGGCACGACGAGAAGGATCCTCTTACACCACCGCATACGCACCTCGCGCCATATTGCATCTGCTCACCCCTGTAACTTTCGGTACCGCCGTAATCAAGAGCAGACAAGCACGAGTAGGGTTTTCCCTCCGGGGGCCTAAACCTAGGTAAATCTTGTGTCCCGTGTTGCTTGTCTGTTAACCGTTCCGCGACTTCCATCATCCCCACCTTCTCCAAAACCAAAGTCCATAACAATGGGCATTGACGAGTCGAACCCTCGTAAATTAGCGCCGTCTATGGGAAGCGGGGACACTGATCGTGTGGTCGTGACGGTTCGATCCGGAGCGATCTACAACTTGTCGTCAATGGAGAGTCACCTCCTCTTCGGCGCCTTCGACTTCGCCGCCCACTCGTCGGCCACCCTGAGGGATTTTGAGTCCGTCGACGACGGGATCGAGATGCTATTCAGGAGATTCTTCTTCCAGGTAGGGAAGACCGACACCCTCCGCCTCCCAGAGCGGGTGTCACCACCACCATCCATCAGGCCCGCTTTGTGCGTCCCACCTATCGGTGCGTTAGACGCGTCGACACTGATAGACGAGTCAGATGACAGCAGCAGCTGTAACTCAGATCTGTACGGCCCTCCCTCAGATGAAGGAACCTACGATTCCGGATCTGAAAGCTGCGGCAGCAGCGATCCAATCCGCCGGCGCTACCTATGCGCCATCGTCATCAACAATGTAACGGACCTACCACTAGGCTAAAGATTCTTTGTCACGTGCATCACGTCGATTGAAGAGCGGACATGTAGGACTTTCCAATAGGATAGCTTCCAAATATAGATTTCTTCTTCCACATGGGCGTGTATGCAGTAGCGACATCGTCGAAATAAATTAACCGCCATGACCCTTTTCAAAGATTACTTCTATGTCCTTGACCATACCAAATACATCATCACCAATAGGGAGGTCGCTTCTTCCAAGGATTCGCCTTACCTTTGAAATGCTTGCATTTCTTTCTTCTGAGATGATTGGTCAAGAAATTGAACATTCCCGGTACACAATATTCTTACATTTATGCAAATATGTACTTTCGTCTTATCTAAACAATGCATGCATGCCTTGTATCTCTTGTTTGTATGTCGGTTACTAAGAGCAGATCAATCATTGATGGTTATGAAAAGAAATGCTCGTAGGTCAAATGGATCATGTTTGTTCTCATCTTACACACACACATGGTTTGCCCCATAAGCGTAAGAGTTCTTTAACTTATGGCCTTAGGTACACATCAATATTGTTGCCGGATTGCGGGTCTTGGATGAGCACTAACATTATAATGAACTTACGCTTCATGTACAACCAAGAAGGAAGGTTGTAGATACATAGAGTCACGGACCAGGTGATGTGACTACAGCTATGTTCCCCCAAAAGATTCATGTCATCCGTACTTAGAACAAACCATAAGTTCCTTGCGTCACATGTAAAGTCCGGAAAGTCTCTCTTGATTTTTCTCCACTATGACCCATCATCGGGGTGTCTCAACTTCACATCTTTCTTATGGTATTCTTTGTTCCATCACAATAACCTGGCATGCTCTTTGTTTCTGAACAGACGTTTCAATCGTGGTATTATAGGAGTATACCACATAACCTTAGCAGTAACCCTCTTCCTGGGGGGCTCGTCATCGCCCTCAACATCACCAGGGTCCTCTTATCTGATCTTATACCGCAGTACAGTGCATACCGGGTATTTATCTAAATTCCCATACTCCTCACCACGGTAGAGGATGCAGTCATTAATGCATGCATGTATCTGCTACACATCAAATCCTAGAGGCGAGAGAGTCTTATTTGCTTCAGACGTACTCGGAAATTCGTTGTCCTTTGGAAGTTCCGGCTTCATTATTTTCAGTAACTTCTCAAATTCCTTGTCAAATAAACCATCTCTACCTTCCATTTCAGCAATTACGATTGGTACCGAGTTTTGTCCTGCCATTTGGGTAAAACAATTTTTGTGATCCTATAACATGTCCTCCAACTTCAACTTCTTCTTTTCTATTTCACGTCTCGCTGCGTTAGAAATAACCCAACCAAGATCATCAACGGGCTTATCTGATGCCCGTTCTTCACCTCCTTACTCTTTATTGTCTTCCATTGGAGTATCACCATATTCAGGGAACATATAATATTTGTTATTATCATACTCTCCTTCTTTATTGTCTTCCATCATAACCCCTATTTCTCCGTGCTTAGTCCAACAATTATAGTTGGGCATGAAACCTTTCTGAACCAGTTGGCCACGAATGATTTTCGAGGAAGAGTACTCCTTGTCGTTCCGACATTTAACACATGGACAACGTATAAAACCATTCTCTTTGTTTCCATCATCTACATCGATAAATTTATCCATGCCCTTAACGTACTCGGATTCACGTCGGTCACCGTACATCCATTCCCACCTGTTCATCTGCATCATATAATTAAGTTTATCAAAAATCATTAAAGAACATCATGAATAGTGAAATGACCACTTTACATCGACACATGCATTGTATCAATGACAGATGAAAGGATAAGGTTGATAACCTCGATCGAGGAGGAAAGAAAGAGGAGAAAGCTCAACTGTGGCTCGGGCACCTCATATCATTTTTGTTTTGTGTGAAATCAAGCGGCATCATTCAGTCAGGCATTTCTTTAAACACATCACGTGCATAGGAAAAAAACAAACTAACACACACATCTTACACCTTCCACCAAGAAAAAACAAAGAAGGGAGGGAGAGGCCTGGATGCTATAGGCAGACAGACTATTCGTCCCGATTTGTGACACAAATCGGGACTAAAGGTATGCGACAGGACACACGGCTTTGTTCTAGTTGTGATGCCCATACACATCTTATGATTTTCTAAATTAATTTTTGGGGTTCCTGTAGGAGTCCTATATTTACAATCAAAACAAGTACATACCATTTCTGCAAGTTGTCACTGGTTAAGATTCCTTGTTCTGCACATGGCACACCATCTGGCTTGAGTGGCTTAGATAGTGACACTGAGCCACAAGGAGTACTTATTGAAGAAAATACAGGATCACATGGTGTAAATCCTGCAGAATCTCAAGAAGATCAACAAGATAACGTGTGACCATTCCAGAATCCCATCACCTTTAAAGGCAGCAATAGCCTATTAATCCTATATATATGATTTCATTAAATATTGATTTATTATGGAAGCACCTAATTTCTGGTAAGGACATATACTTAGCATTTTTGTTTATTAATTTAGGAACGACCCTACTGTAAATAAAATGATGCTATATAACACTTTGTTGACTTTCAAATATGATTCCATTTAGAAGAAATACCATACCATAAAGAAAATTGCGCCTGATAATTATTTTTTCAGAAAAGGAAGCTCTCTCTGCATTGCTGACTTTATTATGCATTTGCTAGGTAGTTCTATACTGACAATCGCTGGCCAAGAATCTTCTGCGAGAGGTTAGTTCAAACTATTATTTTTTTTGCTAACTTGATCAAAATATAAAAGAATTGATTTGTACAATGCCAGAAAGAAAACCTGGCTGGACTTTTGTGTTTATGTGTGTTTCTATTGTTACTTCTCTTGTCACCTATGTTTTCATGTTGTAACTTCAAAACAAAACCTGCAGGTTGAACTTTGGGACATTAAAAATTCAAGTAAGATAATGTGCTTGCCCCAAAGATGCAGCGCTAATATGACAGTTCACCCTACTAAGCAAAGAGGTTCATCTTTACTCTTGACCACTCCAGCTATAGTTGTACTTTGTGTTGGACAAAATACCAAGTGTAGGTTGAACCTAATATGTATATTCGGTGGTAATGTGATGTCTCGCTTTGTAGAACCTTGAAATATTTAGACTCTTAGTAAATATCTGGATAGTCCCCACTTTTGTCAACATTATTTGTTGTCTACCACAAAACCAGAATGTTCTGTTTGATAATTATCCGGCTGGGCCTAGGCCAAGAAGCTCCACCTACATGGTCTGTTGATTCATTGTTTGGCTTGCATTGAAGATGGTTATAAACTCATGCCTTCATCTGAGATATGCCTTACAATTTGACTAACCTCTCTGGTATCACAGAAGCAAGGATGTGTATATGTTATTTAGGATAAATCCTTCTTCCATGACATGAGACTTTGCCATATTTTTTATTTCTATGCTCTTTGTTGTAGTTTATTTTGCTATTTTAAGATATAATGCATGCCACGAAATTCTTTGTTTACAACTTTGAATTACTATAATAGTCTGTGTCTGCAGGACAGTCATAAAACTCCTTTTAAATTGTTTGATCCCATTTGTTTGCCCTTGCTGTTTATGTGTTTTTTTGAGAAATGATGTTTATACTTTTAAGTAATCCTTGAAAACTGTCTGTTGATCATAGGTCTATGCATGGCCGTGCAAGCGTTCACTCTGTGTCAATCTGGAGGCTATGTAAATATTTTGTCAAGGTTAATACCCAAATCAACTATTTTGCAAGCACAATATGTTTGTAACAAATATTGACACGGATTTACATATGCCACAGCCTAGCAGAGCATCCAAACAAAACTGTTGAGCTCTTTTCAGTAAAAAGAAAACAACTATTGAGCTCTTTCTTAGGTCAGTTGTGGCAACTGGATTAAATTTGAATCTGGCCCTTTTACCAGTGTCGAGGACCCAGGTTCTCTTTTGTTCTCTGGCCTCTGTTTTGACTTCGTTTTTGAGAGTGTTGGCTCTAAGTACCATGTACTCCCTCCGTTTCATAATATAAGATGTTTTAGCTTTGTGAAAGAAGTGTATCTAGCCTCTTTTTTAGTTCAAACTCTATCTTTTCAATGAAATGATGTTCAAAGGTCCTTTGTGTTTTCTCAAAAAAAAATGTTGACAATTAATTATTGTTGTCTGTATTCCACGGGGTATCGTGCAACACACAGTAAATGACATTTTTTATGCATAATCAGTTTATTAGCTAACAAGTAAATATTTAAGTATGAAATGTATTCCACTTACACAATTTAATTAATTGTGATGATATGACCGGCATAACCTACAGCCGAAGAAGCCCATTAGTGGGCATAATTAGGGGCTTAGCCCAGTTTATTTTTATTATATAAGGAGTTGTAATCAGATATTTGGAATTAAGCAATAAATCATATTTGTTGCCGACTCCCTCAGGAGTCGGAACCCTAGCCCTGGCCGCCTCTTCCTGCCGCGCGACCACGGCATCTTCTCGCCGTCGAGCGCGCCCAGCTCCTCGCCAACCCTCCTTCCACCCCTACAATCTATGCCCTAGACCTGGTAGGGACTCGGTTCCTATCAGATGAGAAACAAGTAAACAACGAAACACTTTCTGTTACATGATAAAAAACATTTATTGAAGCGAGCATGCTTCAAGGGTTCAATAGCTTAGCAGTATGTCATGGATTTTTGACTAGTCACATAATTCTCATTCTTGACTGTATGGTCACAACTCAATACGATCTGATCTTCAATAGTTGGTACCTAAATATGACACATTTATTTCTAGTACTACTTGATATGCTAAACAATCCCATAATATGCTTCTAGGGTAGGTTAAAGCAACTTCAATAATTTATTCAGAACAAGAAGTTTGTTCTCAGTCATTTTTGGTTGCCATTTTTATTAATAGGAAAGTTCAGTATTGAACTCTGAACTAGTTTTTAGAATGCCACTTGTCATCCCTGTCAGTACAAAATCGCATGGGATAGGAGCAAGGGAATAAAGCAAAGTGATTCAAGAGTTTAAGGTTAAAAAACAACTATTTTGAGGGTTGTGAAAAGTGAACTTCTGCAATAGTTTAGGGTTGAAAAGCATACTTGTTTCATTTATTAACAAACCTTGCTTTTACGGTCACCAGTTATGAAGATGGAAGCACTCTTTGGTGGGATGTACGAAAGCCTGGGTCGCCTTTATCTTCAGTGAAATATCATTCGGAGTCAGGTCTCATGCTACACCCTCTTGGTTTTAACTTCTAACTAGGTTGTTTAACTTACAGTCAGGAGTAGTTCTTATTTTCTTTCTTCTATAGAATGAAACAATGCATGATCTAATAAGATGCACGAATGCAGGTTTATCCCTTGCTTTGGATGGGTTATGCACTGGTGGGATCTCAGGAGGTGCTGATAGTAAAATAGCCATGTTCACCCTCGATCATCAGAAGGTGTGAATCAATTGTTATATATTTTGTATCCTGCTATATAAGATATACTTATCATAAAAGTGCATGCAGAGAGTACAATTCTTCGAATTGTAGTACCTTGCAAACCCGAGTTCATCTTCCTCGAAACAGGCATATGCCCAGCTATATTAATATAGCAACCACGATTGTTACCGCTGCTGGGCCAGACAGCACAACGCCCAAAGGTCAAAAAGAAAAGAAAACGAAGAAGAAGAAAAGAGAAAACAAAGCCGACGACAGTGGCTCGACGAAAACGAGGGTGACCCGCCACCGCTGCGCCCTCCAGAAAAGTACCACCCTGCTCCTCGCGCTCCGAAGCATCGCGTATCAAGCAACACCTCCAAGAAGGAAAGCGACGACAACGACGCTGCTGCCCGGACATGTCCTAGGGTTTCCCCCGATACGCTCCGGGAGGTGGGGAAGAGATACACCCGACGTCCTTCAGGAAGGACGGCGACACCCGCGGGCGTCACCACGTCGGTGTCAAGATGACAAGGATTTCTCCCGACCCCTCAAAAAACCACACTCTCGTACGCTTCAGATTGCTCCACCAAACTTGCCGCCCACGAGCGCGCGCCACCACGGTCTTGAAGCCACCACCGCCGTCTCACCGTGCCTCCGATGCGAGGCTGGGAGGATTGAAGAGGAGGAACCTTCGGCGAGGTGTGGCATGACAACAGCACGCGGGAGGGAACTACCTCCACCACCTGAAGGCAGTAGCCGACCGGATACAGCAGCAGGGCAAACCAGGCCCTCTCTGGCCTAGCCGAGCCCGAAAAAGGCTCGTGAAGCCCCGCCGCCGCACTGCAGCAAGGGTACCCCCGTACATGCCAACCCAACATTAGGCCCTACTCCTTCACCCCCAAGAGATCCGCCACCACTACAGACCCCAACCGCCAAGTAGCAGCTCCGTCGCCACCGAGCACCCCAACCCGAGTTCATCTTGTAATCTGTGTGCTTTGCTTATTCCAAGTTATGTCACTTTCAGTACATAATACTCTTGAAGTATATGCTAACACAATCCAGGAAGTGCTTCCAATAGTTTCCTGTGGGAAGCTGCAGTGGGTAACACACCATCAGTTAGGTTTTAAGTTCCAACTGCTGCTACTTGTAAAGATAGCAAAATGTTTTGTTCCCACAAAAACCGGGATTGAAAGAAATAAACATCAATAGCCTTCTACCATTTATCTGTGGTGTGAAAATTCGTCTAGGTGAAAAAGGAGATACATGTTTTTTAAGTTACGTAAGGATATAGTTGCGTTCATCAATTCTATGTACAGATTGCTGGTGGGGTGTCATATATTATATCTTCTTTCCAGATGTGTTGCTTCCATATCCAAAATGGCAGCTATGTTGAGATTTCAGTTAATCAGTTTTTGTACTTGGATATTAGCCCAGATTTGGAGCAATATGTCCGTGTGATATCTCATACATGTCATGCTAACTAGGTATACTACTAAGGAGGTCGAGCATCTCTGCATGATCTACTTCATATTATTCACGTTTAATAGCTTGAGACGTCATCTATTTCTGTGATTTCTGCATCCATTTCATCACAAGCATCATCTGCTCTGCCACTCTGGAGTGCTTGCAATTTCATTTGGGAACAAAGACCTTTGACATCCTGAACTGAAATGTAGTTTTCATGATTACAGGGCATGTTTTCTCTCAGGAATGAAATAGAAATTGAGCGAGCCGGTATAACGGGTATAGCGATTCGGCCAGACAACAAAATTACAGCAACAGCTGGTTGGGACCACAGGTTTGTTTCCCCTTTCTTAAGCTTTTATCGCTGACTAGGGGTGGTAATATAACCCTTTTTAGTGACTTCATATATCAGATAGTCAGAGTCAGTAACTGCATTTTATTTGGACATAGTACTATTTGGTGATAGGCTAAATATACCTGAATGGAATGGAAAGTAAATTGATCAAATCGTATGTCTCATGATTGTGGTAGACTAGGCGATCACCACTCCTACCTGGTACAGAGGTAGGGCAAAACCATGAAAGAGGTCATTGACCGTTGCATACCTGCTGAGAGGGCAAAATAATTAAGATATAGAGAAGTGCAAGATTGAGAAGAGATGTGACATCCTGTACATAACAAGAAAGTAGGTGCAGAACAGAAAATAGGTAGGACTATTCTATGAATAAAAGAGGAGTTAAGCAAAGAATGGACCAGGGAGAGCACTACAAGGAGCATTGCCGGAAACATTCAGGCCACGCTTGGATTGTTTGTTATTTAATCCTGTCGTTTTTATTTTGTGAAGATGCTAAGCACAGGAGCACCATGTAATCCTGGGTTTTTGGTTAAAAAACAATTCCAAGCGGACCCTAATTGACCCTACTCCCACTCACAGCCTCCTTCAAGGTAGTCGCCCAGCAGCTCACCATGGACGGCTAGAGATTCTATGCAAGACCTGAGGCGAACTTCCATGAGGTTCACCCTGGGCTGGCTTTGAACTTGGGCGTTGTCTTCATGACAAGCATATGCTTCTAGTCGTTTATCTTAGCTCGCAACTGTTGCATTTGTGTAATCTTTCAGGTGTTTTTCTTACGTTATTTGCAGGATTCGAGTGTATAACTACAATAAAGGAAATGCTCTAGCGGTTCTAAAGTACAACAGCGCTACGGTAGGCAGCTTTATTCATCTAATAATTGCATTGCGTATTTTCTTTTTGCATGTAGCGTCCTCGGTTAGTCTCACAATTCACTTTCAGTTCACTTTACCTTTTTCTTGAAAATTATGATTATTTTTTTTTGCTGGCAGTGTAAAGCGGTGACTTTCTCACATGACTGCAAATTGATGGCCTCCTGCTCGGCGGATACCACGGTTGCATTATGGGAGCTTTATCCTCCCAAAACACCCAGCAAGCTTGACATCACAAGCGAGGAGAAGGCTGAGAACTAGCGATCTGATCATGGTGTTTGTAACTTAGCGAAAAGTCATATCTGTAGGCTTCATAAAACTGGAAAACAACCATAAATGTGGAGGACAGGCAGAAACACTGCATGTGAACTTTTGGAAGAAAGAAAAAAAAAGGATATGGATCATTTGTGGTCTGTAACTTAGTATAACTTATTTTGGACAGTGTAACTTAAACTTAGTATTTTGACAGTGTAACTGTTTTGCTCCTGTCTCGCGAATGCCCATAATTTGTTTACGAGATGTTACATGTGTGCTTTGCCTACCTGTCTTTTATACGCATGCTTTTTCCCCTGTTCATTTACACTGCGATATAGGAGAATGAAATTCCCCGCTGTTGTGGGCATGTATTTGCTAGCTTTGTGAATCTGAAGGATTAACTAAGACTTCTGGTGCTACTATAATATCAAGAGAATAAACCGAACGTTTCTCCAAGGCAAAATATAAGTTTAATTAGCGCCCTCATTACAAAGCCTGATCAATACTCCAAGATCGACACTCAGTTCTTGGTCATCTAATCGAGATATACTCCCTATTACACTACATTGCTATCAACTGAGATCAAGCTTTAGCTATCGACGATCTGCTTCCAGCATAGACCAAGAAAAGGAAGTAGGCAAAACGCAGTACACGGCATCATCTGTTACTCCAAAGCGACGACCTCGAAGAAGAGCGCCACGCTGTCGCTGTCCCTGGCATGCTGCTGCGCCGGGGCCGCCGCAGCGCCGGAGAAGTACTCCTTGGCCGCCTCCAGCAACGCGGACGCCACCTCCGCGGCCGTGGTGCCGCCGCCAGCTCCCTTGCCCTCGTCGCCGCTGGCGGGCACCGCGGGGGCCATGGTGCCGTCGAACGGCGCCTCGCAGAAGACCATCGTGGCCACGAACCGCTCCATGCCGGCGGCCGTCGTCTGCTTTGCTTCGCTTCGGCTCCTTGTTGCTCTAGGTTCCGATGCGATAACTCGAGCTTCTCGCTTGCGTGCAGTGCAAAGGTTACGGCCGCGCGTGTACGCATTTATATAGCCTCTGCAGTCACACTGCCGTGGCCGTGAAGTTTGTGTTGTGGGATCATTGCCATTGGAGGCATGTTCTGTTTGTGTTCGTCTCGGACTCGGAGTTCAGCGTGAAATCGGATAGCCACGTATGGAAGCCGGCGTCGGAGGGATATGGCTATTTCGCTCACGGGTGGCGTATTTCCACATATCGTGAGAAAACATATTTTAAAATATAAAAATAATTAAAAAATATTTAAATATATATTCGAATATTTTATATTCGTTTTCAAGTTTTTGGGATGAAAGAACTTTTTATGTGTATTGTGCAAATAAGACAAAAAAATTTTAAAACTGGATCCTATGTTGATAGGTTTCGAACAACTTTTTGTGTACTTTCTAAACAACTGCGTTCGTACTTCCGATTACTTCAGTTCTATACTTTGTACTTCGGGTTCTTAGTATACTTTGTATTCCGGTTATTACACACTTATACTTGCATATACTTTCGCGATGAATACACTTATACTTTTCTGTACTTCGGCTCCTAGTATAGTAGTACTTTCATGTATTTGAATCTAAATACGGTTGTACTTTTTTGTACTTTGACTCCTAGTACGGCTGTACTTTCATGTACTTCGGCTATAACTACAATTATTTTACTTTTGTGTACTTAATCTGTATGTATACTTGTAATTCCATGTACTTTATCGGTGAGTACACTTGTACTTTTATATACTTTGGCTCTTAATACAGTAGTATTTTGGTGTACTTGGCTCTAAGTAAGGTTGTACTTTCATGAACTTCGATTCCTAATACGTGTATTTCATTTCTAAATATAGTTATACTTTTATATACTTAGTCTGTAAATAGAATTGTATTTTTCCGTACAATTGTACTATTGGCACCACTATTTTATTCTAGGGGGCAAGCAACTCCAGGCTCGTGAGGGGACCTTTAGGAAGATTGGTCTTTTATTAGTGATACCCCTCAAACAACGTCCAGCAGAAGTTCTTCTAGTTCCGTCTCTCAAACAACTTCTGACAGAAGTGCTAGATCGGTCGTTTGGTGGACGTCGCTACGTCATGCCATGTTTGGGGGTACGCTCGTATTTCCAGTATATGCAATGTAGATATAGCCAGATCCTGGTCATTTGTCTTGGATGTTAAGCATATTATCAAACTGTGTCTAACATTGAATTAAATATAGTTTTACAACTTCTTACACACAATCCATTCATTTATTTACAACATAAAAATTCAAATAAACTGATAAAATACAAATAAATTATACTTCAATTTGATCAAGCCACGGGCTCGTTTGACATTCCCCTGATCCTCTATAGATGCTTGACAAGATGATTCTGCAGTTGGTCATGAGCATCGGCGTCACATATTTTTCCATACATGGCGAGAAAATCTGCAAAATATGCGGGTGCTCCTGCAGCATCATCCTTCACCGTCAATTGATGGATCATTATCTCATCCTCGATGTCCATGTGTATGAGTTAATATAGAAAATCCTCGATCAACGACGGAGGCTGTGGTGGCGAGATAGGCAAGAACAAGGAATATATGGCCTGTCGAAGCAGGCGGTGGAACACCTTGCATGCGCATGCCCGCCATGTTCGCTCCTCGGGGGCTTGCAGCAACCGGCGGCAAGATGGCCAGGAGGTGAGGGGAAGCATTTCAGACGGATGCGTAGACGACCATCGACACCAAAACAGGCAGTGGAGGAGGGCCGAGGTGGAAGGGAAATATACCAGGGTGGGGAAGGGGCGATGGTTGGACGTTGGCAAGTGGTACCCGACTATCTATTTCCTTTGTGGCAAGGGCCGAGACTTGTGTCCGGGGCACCCGCAATGTCCCTTGTGGTGCTAGGAGTATCCTTTCTTGCATTTTCATAACTCATGAAATGCCGAGTAGGCACGAATTCCCCAATAACTCGTCAAATGTGAGTAGACACTAATTTACCCAATTTGCTACCTATCATAGGATTGTTATATTAATCTGTATATGTTCATTTTCATTATGAATCGCGATTGTATGGCCAACCATTGTGGGTAGAATGCTAGATATTCACCCAATTTGCTATCTACCATAGGATTGTTATGTAAATTTTTATATGTTCATTTCCATTTATAAATCACGATTGTATGACCAACCATTATGGGTAAAATTCTAGATGTTTGAGACCATGTTACTACTGTTTCTTTCTCATCCTTTATATTTACGTGTTTTCTATTTTGCCAATACATGATGAGCTATCCGCAAAAAAAATACATGATGAGCTGCAAAAGGATTTTTTTTCGTGTGGTGTAATATGAGGAGAATACAACCGAACGTTTCTCCAAGAAAAAATATAAGTTCAATTAACGCCTTCATTACAAAGCCTGATTAATACTCCAAGACACTCGGTTCTTGGTCATCTAATCCAGATATGCTCCCTATTACATTGCAATCAACTGAGACCGAGCTATAGCCGAGATCGATGATCTGCTTCCAGCATAGACCAAGAAAAGGAAGAAGCAAGTAGGCAAAACGCAGTACACGGCATCATCATCGGTTACTCCAAAGCGACGACCTCGAAGAAGAGCGCCACGCTGTCGCTGTCCCTGGCTTGCTTCTGCGCCGGGGCCGCCGACGGCGACGCAGGGGCGCCGGAGAAGTACTCCTTGGCCGCCTCCAGCAACGCGGACGCCACCTCCGCGGCCGTGGTGCCGCCGTCAGCTCCCTTGCCCTCGTCGCCGCTGGCCGGCACCGCGGGGGCCATGGTGCCGTCGAATGGCGCCTCGCAGAAGACCATCGTGGCCACGAACCGCTCCATGCCGGCGGCCGTCGTCTGCTTTGCTTCGCTTCGGCTCCTTGTTGCTCTAGGTTCTATCGCGATAACTCGAGCTTCTCGCTTGCGTGCAGTGCAAAGATTACGGCCGCGCGTGTACGCATTTATAGGCTCTGCACACGGCCATGGCGGTGAAGTTTGTGTTGGGATCATTGCATTGGAGGCATGTCCTGTTTGTGTTCGTCTCTGACTCGGAGTTCAGACGCGTATGGAAGCCGGCGTCGGAAAAGTTTTTTCCCTTAGGCTGTGTGGTATGCATGCGCGTTGTACTTGGTGGCCTGGCCCATAAACCGCCGCGTTCCCTATTGGGCTATGTTACAGCATCATGTTTGGGGTACGCGTATTCCCAGTCTCAAACAGTGTCTTAAATTCAATTTTATTTAATTTTACAACTTCTTACACACAACCCATTCATTTATTTTACAACACAACAATTCAAATAAATTGATAAAATACAAATAAATTATACTTCAACTTGATCAAGCCTCAGGCATGTTTGACATTCCCCTGATCCTCCACAGATGCCCGGCAAGCTGATTCTGCAGTTGCTCATGAGCATCGGCGTCACGGATTTTTCCATGCATGGCGAGAAAATCCGCGTGTGCTCCTGCGGCATCATCCATCGCCGTCAACTGATGGATCATCATCTCACCCTTGTTGTCCATATCTATGAGTCAATATGGAAAATCATCGATCAACGGTGGCAGCCATGGTGGCGAGATAGGCAAGAACCAGGAATATATGGTCTACCGAAGCAGACAGTGGAACACCTTGCATCCAAGGCAGGCGCGCGTAGTGGCCACCATGTGTGCTCCTCGGCGGCTTGTAGCAGCCTGTGGCGATATGGCTGGAAAGCGAGGAGAAGCATTGCAGACGGATGCATATGCGGACCACCCGTGCCAAAACAGGCAGTGGGAAAGAGGCCAATTGGGTGGTGGTTGGGCGTTGTCAAGTGGTACCCGACTATATATTTCCTATGTGGCAAGGATCGCGGCTTGTGTCGGACGCCCGCAACGTCCCTTGTGGTAAGGGATGGCCTCGGCATGCCAGACACCTCATTCGGCCACAGCGAACAAACACAACTCTTGGGGCGTGCGAATGGACGCGGTTTCGTGTCCAGCGCGCTCCACCTCTGGGGCACTTGTTTGGGAGGAGCGACTAGTGATGCTCTTATAACCGCACTAAGTAAATAATAAAGAACAAAAAAACACAGGGAACACGAGGATTTTAATGTGAAAACCCCAAAAAATGAGAAGGGCAAAAAACAATGGACGTCAGCCAACAAATCTTCACTATATTAAGAGTGTTTACACATCGCCATGGGTTTTCCAATGATACGGCTTACGAGAAGTATTTATAGACCATGGTAACGATTCATATAACGGCGACGAGTCTCGCTCCGCTCTGTTAAAGTTAGCCTTCTTATGAATTTGGATTACAACTAAACAAACTCCACCTTAAGACAAATTCCATCTTGTAGCATGAACAACAACTTTTTCCTAAAAAACAAAGAAAACATTTTTAGTGCCAACAACCACTACGACTAAACAATTATAACAACTAATATTGGAAAAAACTCAAACTTAGCAACAAGAACAGACTTTGCCATTAGTTCAGTAGGATTATTATGAGTACTAATCTTGCATAACTTCAGTTTACCTTGAGTAACAATTGTCTCGAACAAAATGGAATTTGGGATCACTTGGCTTTGTTCTATCATGTAACATATGATCCTTAGTAAGGCATATGCACTTTGATTATCACTAAGAAAATCAATGCAAAAATTATCTCCACAAAGCTCAGCAAACTAATCTTTCAATAAACCGACTCTTTGTAAAATTTAGCAATAGCCATGTATTTGGCTTCAGTGGTAGATTGAGAAACAATAGCCTGCAACGTCGCCTTCCAATTTACAGCACGGCCACCAAAATTAAACACATAACGTGTGTGAGACCTTCTATTATCCAAATAGTAGCAAAATATGAATCCGCATAAACAACAAGTCCCTAATCAGTCTTGCTGAATTTTAAACAAGCATTAAAAGTGCCACCAAGGTACCTGAAAACCCATTGAACAGTCTTCCAATGTTCTTTACCATGATTAGCCATGTATCTAGTGATCAACTCATCGTAGATGATAAATCAAGACAATAACAAACCATGACATATATCAGAGAACCAACACAACTAGAATATGGAACCTTCAGCATGTACTCAAACTCTTCATCGGTACTAGGACATTGAGAAGATAATGACTTAAAATGTGTAGAAACAGGAGTATGCACATGCTTTGCATCATGCATATGAGAACAATGAAGAACTTTCTTAATCTAACTCTGCTGGCTAAGAAACAACAAACCATATTTCATGTCTCGGGTAATATCCATACCTAGGATGTTGTTAATTAGCAGCACCAAGATCCTTCATCTCAAACTCAATACTTAGGTGTGCCTTCAAAGTAGTGATTCCTTTCTTGCACTTCGCAGCGATCAACATGTAACAACATGTATATATAGGTGATCCATCAACAAATTTAATGTAAACGCAATTATAATATTGTGACCTCTTGAAACCATATGAGAGCATAAATGAATCAAACATTTTATACCATTGCCTTGAAGATTGACTCAAACCATAAAGAGACCTCTTTAGCTTGCAAACAAAATACTCTTTACCAGGCATTGTTGGTCCATGTATATTTTATCCTCAAGTTCTCCATGAAGAAAAATAGTATTTGCATCTCACTGTTAAAGTTCAAGATCACTCATAGTCACAATACTAAAGAATGTATGAATGGAACTATGCTTTACCACTAGAGAGAACACATCAATATAATAAACACCTGGTATCTAAATGTAGCCCTTAACTACTAATCTTGCCTTATACCTTAAAGGAACATTAATTTGGAGACAAACCTTCCTTACTCTTGAATATCCACTTGTAGCGGACTGTCTTCGTTTGTTTAGGAAAACGCACAATATCTCATGTGACATTCTTCTTGAGCAACGAAGTCGCCTCATGCATTGCGGATCGCGGTGACCGAAAGCCAAAACTTCATTGTATGTGGTTGTCTTGAGACCATTCACCACCTGTTCTGCAGAACTAAGAGCAAAATGGACAATGTTCCACTATTCAATAAACATAGGCGGGGACCAATGTTTCTCTTTGTCCAGTCAGCTAGAGCGATGTGGTTGTTGAAAAACAATAGGTGAGTGCTGAGCAACATAATCATCAATATTATCATCCTATGTGTCTAAGACAACGCCATCATTCTCAACAATTTCCTACAGGTGCTCCACCTGCACAATAAACTTTTCTTCTCCAGCATGAGAGACATATGTGTACAAGCCGTCATGATACTTAATGGATTCATTGAAAACAACATTCCTACTCATAAAACCCTTTTTATTTCAGGATTCCATAACTTATATGCCAAGGTGGAAGACTGCAGGACACTACAAAGCTTGCAACTTAAAACCTCGACATGGGCTTCCAACCATAGTATATGCATGACAATCATGACCCCGAGCACCCCCCCCCCCCATTCTAGATTGCTCGTTGCACGACATTTTATCATGTAGCCCCCATGAGGTGCCTCTCCTCCAGCTAAAGAGCACCAGCTTGACTTGTGCGTGATCATAGAAAAAGAACCATCTATTATCACAAGCCTATGTTATGCACTAGCTTTCCTATGCACCCCTACACTCGATCAAACATGACTCAATATTAGTGACTTGGTGTAAACAACTGACATATTCATGACTTATTGGGTTCTTGTAATTGGCATACCAGGTATGGATTTAAGCCAAGGCCCATAAGGCCCACAAGAAACTGAGAGTCCTGGAAGCATCCAAATCCTAGGAATCGGACGTGATGATCAAGGCAGAAGCCCAAGTTGTAACCAACATAGTCATAGACTCACCTTTCAAACTATAATCCGACCCGTGCATGACTCTGATACTCGACCTCTCATATCAAGGCTGGGAGGAGCCGATAGGGAGGTCAACTAAGATTTTGACTCACCACAATCCGTTGTAAGCTAGATCGCATCTAGCAACTCGACGACTTTGTACTCTCCATCAATAATAATTAGACAAGAAGGAATATGGTTTCCTCTACGAGGGCCTGAACCAAGGTAAATCTCGCCTCCCTTCTTTGTATGGCAAGCCGACGAAATCACCAGCACTCTCCTTTTCCCTGAAACCCAAGTCCATGACTATGGACATTGCCGAGGTTACCCCTCGTCAACAAGATGGACCTTATTCCTTTATGCACGAATTAATTGTTGGAGATATGCCCAAGAGGCAATAATAAAGTGGTTATTATCATATCTTCATACTTATGATAAATGTTTACATACCATGCTATAATTGTATTAACCGGAAACATTAATACTTGTGTGATTTGTAAACATAAAAGAGTCCCTAGTAAAGCCTCTTGTTAAACTAGCTTGTTGTTTAATGTATGATCATGGTTTCCTGATCATGAACATAGAGATGTTATTAACAACAGGGTCATATCATTAGAAGAATGATGTGATGGACATACTCCTATAGTTAAGCGTAGCATAAAGATCAAGTCATTTAATATAGTTCATTTGCTATAAGCTCGACATAGTAACCTAATTCCTTCGACCATGAGATCATGCTAATCACCATCACGGAAGGATGCTTTGATGACATCAAACACCACACCGAATCGGGTGGCTATAAAGGTGGCATTGAGTGTTCGGAAAGTATGTGTTGAGGCACATGGATCAAGAGTGGATTTGTCCATCCATATGATGGATAGATATACTGGCCCTCTCGGTGGAATGTCATCCAATTAGCTTGCAAGCATGTGACTGCTCTGAGGGATCACATACCACGGGAGCGAGAAGAGTACTTATCGGTAATGAGGTTGAACTAGGTATGCGAGAGATAGCGGCGATCAAAACCTCGGATAAGTAAACTATCGTGAGACAAAGGGAAATTGGTATCGTATGTAAGTGGTTCATTCGATCAAAGTAATCGTGAGAAATATGTAGAGCCATATGAATTTCCAGATTCCTCTATTGGTTATTGATCGGAGAAGTGTCTCGATCATGTCCGCATAATTCACGAACCGTAGGGAGACACACTTAAGGATTCGATGTTGTTGAGTAGTTGTGGAATGATGATTAAGAGACCGAATGTTGTTCGGAGTCTCGGATGGGATCCGGGATATCACGAGGAGATCCGGAATGGTCCGGAGAATAAGATTCATATAAGGAAAGTCCTGTTTTGGAGTTGGGGAATGATTCCGGTGTTTTCATCGAGAATGTTCTAGAAGGTTCCGGAATGTCCGGCACTCCGGAGGGGAAAGGGTACATGAATGTGTTATATCAAGTTGATGTTATTGCATCATGTACTAGGTGTCATCGTTGTAACAAAATAGAGGATTTATTCAAATCCTAGTTTGAAAAAGTCAAACAGCTAGTTTGAAAGTCAAACGGCTAGTTTTGGGAAAGAGGAGAAGGAGGATTGAAACCGACTTGGGGGAGGAGTTCCTCCTCCCACCGCCAGCCCACCTTGGGTCCGAGTTGGGGAGGGACTCCCCTCCCCGGGCGCGCCTCCCTCCACCTATAAGAGGAGGGGCAGGGCTCCCCTCCTAGACACACAAGTTGCCTCCCTCAAAACCTAAACCCTAGCCACAGCCTAGGGATTTCTCCCAAGCCGCCGAGTTAGAGCTTCTAATTGCCTAGCTGGTTTAGCCCTTCTAATTGGTGTGTCTAAACCCTAGATCACCAAGGCTCTCTCATAGTCCACCATACTCGCTCGGCAAGGCGAAGCCTGAGATCTCCTCTTGTCGTCTTTAGGAATCGCGAGAGTGCTACAACCTCCATTGGCACAAGGGAGAGGAAGGTCTTTGATCGAGCGTGTGACCCATTGGAAGGATCGTCTGCGATCTTGAGATCGGCAAGTGTCGACTACATCACCACGAGAATCACTTTCGTTAACCGCTTTGGAATCTTCGAGGGTAAGTTCCTCTATCGACTCGTTGCTACAATCTAGTAGATGTAGGGGTTCGTAGCATGGAAAACAAAAAATTTCTATCGCATACAAACAAACAAGCCAAGATCTATCTACTAGATTGTAGCAACGAGTCGATGGAATAACTCACCCTCGAAGATTCCAAAGCGGTTAACGAGGATTCTCGTGGGTGATGTAGTCGCATTCTTCCGATCTCAAGATCGTAGACGATCCTTCCAAGCTGCGTTCCAGCAGCGCAATCGGTCACACGCTCACATTTCGACGAAGACTTTCCTCTCCTTGTTCCAAAGAAATGGAGGTTGTAGCACTTTCGCGATTCCTAACACAAGGCTGGTACCTAAGTAGAGGGAAATCCCAGAGGCTTCGCTAAGCCGAGCGAGTATGGTGGAGTATGAGAGAGGGCTATTAGTGGTCTAGAGATTAGACACACCAATTAGAAGGCTCTAAACGCAGGCTAAAGCAATTAGAAGCTCTAAACCAAAACGGCTCTAACCGGAGATTAGAGGTAGAAACTTGTGTGTCTCAAGGAGGAGCCCTGCCTCCTTTTATAGGTGGAGGGGCTAGGCGCCAGGAGGGAGGGAGTCCTCCCCAGCTCGGCCTAGGGCTGGGAGGCTTGGAGGAGAGGAACTCCTCCTCCAAGTTGGTTTCAACCTCCTCTTGCTTGTTTCCCACGGTTTCTGTTTTCCACAGTTTCTGTTTTAGCCGCTTGACTTTCAAACGGCAATTTGACTTTCATGTTTTGGAACAGCAAGAACACTTAGTACATGATGCAATCATTCAATGACACATTCATGTACCCTCCCCCGAGTCTTGGGATCAGGACCCTTCTAGAACATTCGATGAAAACAGGAATCATTCCCGAACTCCGAAATGGGACTTTCCTTATATGAATCTTATTCTCGGACCATTCCGGATCACCGTGATATCCGAATCCCATCCGAGACTCCTAACAACATTCGGTCTCTTTCTCATAATACCATAACTACTCAAAACAACTTCAATCCTTAAGTGTGTCTCCCTACGGTTCGTGAATTATGCGGACATGATCGAGACACTTCTCCAATAACCAATAGAGGAATCTGAAATTCATATGGCTCTACATATTTCTCGATTACTTTGCGATCGAATGAACCACTTACATACGATACCAATTTCCCTTTGTCTCACGATAGTTTACTTATCCGAGGTTATGATCGTCGGTATCTCTGCATACCTAGTTCAACCTCGTTCGATAAGTACTCTTTTCGCTCCGTGATATGTGATCCCTTGAGACAGTCACATGCTTGCAAGCTAATTGATGACATTCCGAGAGGGCCAGTATATCTATTCGTCATATGGATGGACAAATCCCACTCTTGATCCATGTGTTTCAACCAATACTTTCCTAACACTCAATGCCACCTTTATAGCCACCCAACACGGTGTGGTGTTTGATGTCATCAAAGCATCCATCCGTAAAGGTGATATGCATGATCTCATGGTCGAAGGAATTAGGTTACTATGTATCAGAAAGCATATAGCAATTGAACTATTGAAATGACTTGATCTTTATGCTACGCTTATCTATAGGAGTATGTCCATCACATCATTCTCCTAATGATATGATCCTGTTGTTAATAACATCTCTATGTTCATGATCAGGAAACCATGATCATATATATTAACCAACAAGCTAGTTTAACAAGAGGCTTTACTAGGGACTCTTATTTTAGTTTACAAATCACACAAGTATTAATGTTTCCGGTTAATATAATTATAGCATGGTATGTAAACATTTATCATAAGTGTAAAGATATGATAATAACAACTTTATTATTGCCTCTTGGGCATATCTCCAACAGTCTCCCACTTGCACTAGAGTCAATAATCTAGTTTCAAACCTTTGTGTATTCAACACCTATGGCTTTCCGGTGTTGTATGTACACGATTGCTAGTGGTCAATCGATCTCGGATCGACACTTCAGTCCGTGTGTAATTGCATGTTTTTGCGTCTCTCGCATCACTCATTCTCTAATGAGATGGCTTTGTATAAATTTGATCCTTGATTGTGACCTTTAGTTCTTTGGGGTTAAAACATGTTGATAATATTGTCGTACGCATAATATATCTTCATAGTATTATCCTTTGTGAACTACACCTAGTTTGATAACAAACTACTTGACACAAATGCCCTCTTTTGTCGCTAAAATAGCAGTCATATACTTAGCCTTTTGTTGTAGTATCTGTCACAATGTCTTAACTTTGGAACTCATCCAAATCCATTATGGAACTCACTTTCCATTATATTGTGCCACCCTTAGTTTAGATTGAGATAAACTTAATTTGTACTTTGTGACAAAACTAGTATCAGTGTAGTACTTTTACAATGAACTAACCATCTATTTGTCACTTCTACAAATAATATACTCTTAGTTCTTCCAAAAGATCATAAGAATATCCTTACTATTGTCCAATGATCATCTTACGAATCATTCTGGTATATGCTCACAACATTTAGAGCATTGGACATATCTGGATTTGTACATATCACAGTATGATTGATATAAATACTTTTTGTGATTTCATACATCAAGTATCAATCTATACTTGATTATTTGTTTCACTTTACCAAATGTCAATACACTTGAATATATATCATCAACATTGAACTCATTCAATCCTTTCTGTGCGACAAGAACCTCTCTTGTAGTTTCTATATTGAACTCATTCAATATCTTGTCTATGCACTTCCGCACAACCATATTAGCGTCTATTGATGCCAAATATTTGGGTTTTGCCTAAGTCTTTCATCGGGATGAAATTCTTAATATGTGTCAATAAAGATACATCTTTTCTAATCAACAATATGTCCTCCACATAATGTATTAGAAATATGTCTTAGCGCTCCACTTAATTTCTTGCAAAGCGCAAGCATCTTCATTGTCTCGATGAAATAAAACTCTTTTAAGTTTCATCATAGTGAAGATTCCAACTCATGATGCTCACTTCAACCATTGAAGTTTGCATATGCTTTTAGCATCCTTTGAATTAACAAAACCCTATGGACCGTGTCATGCACACGTCCTAGGTAATGATTCTATTAGAAGAACTTGTTTTGTTTATTCAACTACCATATAACAAATTATATGTAGTGGTTGCTACATTAATCCGTCTAGACTAAATATCGCTATGAAAGATCAGATCTTGTCATAGTCAACCTTTGAACATTGTTGTGAACTCTTTCCCAACATGTCAACTATTTCATAGATGTGCAACATCCATGTCTATTTATTTATAGATCCAAACACGACTGTAAGGTCTTACACCTTTCTCGAGGGTCCTTCAAGTTCAAAACTTGATTTCTCGTGTATGGAACTATCACGGATTTTATGGCTTCAAGCCATTTGACGGAGTCAGGGCCCATCATCGCTTCTTTGCATGTAGTCGGTTCATTATTCTCAAATAATGATTCAACCCTCAAATCTTGGTATTTGATTGTTTACCCGATCTACTTGTTTCAATAGGAACTTAGATCTCCATGACCACAACCTTTGAGGCACGTGAGCCATGAGCTTTGTTGCTGCCTCGAACACTTTTTACACTGCAACTCTGCACATGACTAAGGTTCTTTTAACCTTATCAAAGTTCTATTGTCCTCCCACTTAACTTTTCACGAAAAATTCCTTCTCAAAGAAACTTCACGTTTTGAGTGACAAACACTTTTGTCTTCGATGTTTATGGAGGATTACTTAACAGTTTATACAAAGACAGGTTCATCCGACTTTGGTTTCACACATCTTTCTTATGCATAGCATACCAATGTTTAAGAAAGGACAACTTGGGTTTTATCCCAAACCATAACCTTATATGGTGCCATTTCAACGGATTATGATGAAGCTCTTTTCAGTGGAAAAACGGTAATCTCTAAAGCTTTTAATCTTTAAAATATAATGGCAGTTTTATGAATTACACCTTCGATCTTACCATGTCAAACAAGGTTTAATTACATATCTCGAAACTCCATACTCTTATGGTGTTTGGAAAATGCAAATCCACAAACGATTCCTTTAAATCTTAGGTATTATGCTAAACTTGTAACTCAAATATCTTCCTTTATGATCTTATCATAAACTATTTATATTCTTGTTACAATGATTTTGCACTTCATCTTGAAAGTCCTTGAACTTTTCAAATGTTTCACACTTCATCCTTATTAAGTAAATATTCATATATTCACTCAAATTTCGGAGAAAGCACATGAAGTTGAAATCCATCGCTCTTGACTATACATAATGGACTTCATACAACAATATGTACAAGTTCCAATAAGCTAGTCTATCGTTCCCTTTTGGCCTATGAACGAAGTTTTAATTATCTCTAGGAAAGTTTCACAAGCGTCATTTGATCAAAATCAAATAGACTCCAAAATTCCATCCATATGGATTTTCTTCATGTTTTCTTTCCAATATAATTTAAACGGCGATGTCACTTCCTAAGTGATCTTTCAATCAATTTGTCTTTCGACATCTTTAGCACTAGTTTTATGGATGTGATATCTCCAACGAGATTTGCAAATCATCCATCTTTTATAGATTACGGCAATTATTTGAACAACCCTTTTGTTCTCATAATACCTGATAAAACAAATCTTAAAGGCAAGCTTTGATGTTTAACGATCA
This sequence comes from Avena longiglumis, assembly GCA_030063025.1. NCBI lineage: Eukaryota > Viridiplantae > Streptophyta > Magnoliopsida > Poales > Poaceae > Avena > Avena longiglumis. Next base: position 494,223,373 of record CP125978.1, on the reverse strand, counting down.
ACACAATAACCCTTTATTTTGTTCTCGATGAACATCGTCACATATTCTTTTGCTAGTTACTTAGGCCATTGTAGTTCATGAATTGTGTTGTTTCGTATGATGATTCACACCAACAAATTCAGTATCAAATACTTAAGAACCACATTGTTTAATAAGCAAAGAATATAGCCATAACATGTATATCATCTATATACTTAAACTGAACAATTCTAATCTTTTCTTTTCTGCCATATACTTATGAGATTCTCTTTCAAGATTATTTCCTTTTACATTTGAAAGAATCTATCAACATCAATAGTGGAGTCATTCATATGACACATAGTCCAAAGCGTGTATAGTTAAATACCAATGTCTTTGGACTTGCACTTTGAAGTAGATCACCATCATCAAATGTTTGGTGTTCTTTCAAATTCCTTTCTTTAGTAATCTCTTGGTGTAGTAAATATTTTACCTACATCAAATATTCACCCTTATCATGGAATTATCCATGATCAAGCTACTATTAGCTTGTAACGGTGAATCGTGAGTATAATGTTGCTCTCCAAAAACTTTTGGAGGTTTAGGACAACTAGTGTCTCCAACCTTTTGCAAATTCTCATCAAATATGAGAACATGACTTTAGCCATATTATACTCTATCATGTTGCAACCAAAACTTCGTTTCAGATATCACAATATCTTCCACAAATCATGGTTTCTGAAACAACTCTTTCAGATCCTTAGATAACCTTGATATTAGGAGAATCCTTTGAATATCAAGAATCATGGAGACAAACATGATACTTATATACTAACACTTGGAATTGATACTCTTGATTTAATACTAATTATTAAACTTCATGGAGTAACCGGAACTTACTAAAAGTTTGCAATAGGACTTTTAAACTTTAGATTAACACTTCAAAACAATACGATACCAGTTCGTAAAGTAACTAACCAGAATTCTATAGTTCTATCATCTCAATTATAACTAAGCGCAAGGTGGTAAACGGATGCCAATGACTACAACAACTATGCAAATTCACTTTGATTTAGTTTATGATAAATTGAGTTCTAATTAATAATTAAATTAATCTAGGTGAACTCCCACTCAAAACAATATCCTCACATTTTTTAGTGATCACACGAACCAAATCCACCACATCAAAACCGATCATCACGAGAGTTGATATAGCTTCAATGGCGAACAATCAACATGTTCATCATATCTACTATATGACTCATGCTCTAACTTTCGGTACACCGTGTTACTGAGGACATGTCTGTGCATGCTAGGCACGACGAGATCAAACCTTAGTTTCCGCATGAGCAAATCTGGCTTGCTCACGTTGTATACACTTGTACAATCTAACACACCCGATCATCACGTGGTGCTTCGAAACAACAAGCTTTAGCAACGGTGCTAACTAAGGGTGAACACTTTATGACTTGAAATTCATGTGCATGAGGGATCATCTTATAATGCTACCGTCGTCTACTAAGCAATACAAGATGCATAAAGGATTAACATCACATGCAATTCATAATATGTGATATGATATGGCCTTTCTTCTTTGTGCTTCCGATCTCCATCTTCCAGCACGAACATGATCTCCATCATCACCGGCATTGCATCAAGGTCAATGACGCCTCTCAATGGTTGTCGCCCACGGCTTCAACTATTACAACTACTTTGAATAGACACGGGTCTTAACATAAATTAAAGACAACCATATGGCTCCCGGTTGCCAACTTACAATAAGGAACATTGCATACATCAAATATAATCACAATCATGGCCATATCACATCACTGCACCCCGCAAAACAAAGTTAGACGCCTCGCTTTCTTTGCATGTTTTACGTGGTTTGGGGCTTTCAATAAGTGTTGTTCTAACTTACGAACATGAACCACAACATTGATACTAGTATTGTTAATCACCCGTTGTAAATTGGACCTTAACTATGCTAGGAGAAAGCAGGCACCATAAAGCCACTTATGCAATACAAGTTGCATGTCAAGCGTGGAGCAAGTCTCATGAACGATGTCATGTAAGGTTAGCTCGGGCGCTTCATCCCAACATACCGCAAGATGCAAAGTACACAAAAGCAATCGACAATAAAAGCATCAACGCCCACAATGACCATTGTGTTCTACTCGTCAACAGATCTACATATAGACACGGCTCGATACCCTTTGTAGGGGTTCGTAGCATGGAAAACAAAAAAAATTCTATCGCATACAAACAAACAAGCCAAGATCTATCTACTAGATTGTAGCAACGAGTCGATGGAATAACTCACCCTCGAAGATTCCAAAGCGGTTAACGAGAGCAGATTCTCGTGGGTGATGTAGTCGCACTCTTTCCGATCTCAAGATCGTGTAGACGATCCCGGCTGCGTTCGGCAGCGCTCCATGATCGGTCACATCGTTCGGTACTTTCGAAGACCTTCCTCCCTTGTTCCAAAGCGGCGGAGGTTGTAGCACTCTCCTCGCAATTCCGCGACAACTGGCGTGTGCGGGAAGTAGAGGAAATCCCGAGGCTTCGCCTTAAGCCGGAGCGAGTATGGTGGAGTATGAGAGAGGTCTATTAGTGGTCTAGAGATTAGACACACCAATTAGAAGGCTCTAAACCGCAGGCTAAAGCAATTAGAAGCTCTAAACCAAAACGGCTCTAAACCGGAGATTAGAGGTAGAAACTTGTGTGTCTCAAGGAGGAGCCCTGCCCCTCCTTTTATAGGTGGAGGGGCTAGGCGCGCCAGGGAGGGAGGGAGTCCCTACCCAACTCGGCCTAGGGCTGGGCGCCGGCTTGGAGGAGAGGAACTCCTCCTACAAGTTGGTTTCAACCTCCTCTTGCTTGTTTCCCACAGTTTCCTGTTTTCCACAGTTTCCTGTTTTAGCCGTTTGACTTTCAAACTGGCAATTTGACTTTCATGTTTTTGGAACAGCAAGAACACTTAGTACATGATGCAATCATTCAATGACACATTCATGTACCCGCCGCCCCGGTCTTGGACAATCCGGACCCTTCTAGAACATTCCGATGAAAACACGGAATCATTCCCGAACTCCGAAATGGGACTTTCCTTATATGAATCTTATTCTCCGGACCATTCCGGATCACCTCGTGATATCCGAATCCCATCGAGACTCAACAACATTCGGTCTCTTTCTCATAATACCATAACTACTCAAAACAACGTCGAATCCTTAAGTGTGTCTCCCTACGGTTCGTGAATTATGCGGACATGATCGAGACACTTCTCCGAACAATAACCAATAGAGGAATCTGGAAATTCATATGGCTCCCACATATTTCTACGATTACTTTGCGATCGAATGAACCACTTACATACGATACCAATTTCCCTTTGTCTCACGATAGTTTACTTATCCGAGGTTATGATCGTCGGTATCTCTGCATACCTAGTTCAACCTCGTTACCGATAAGTACTCTTTTCTCGTTCCCGTGATATGTGATCCCTTGTGAGACAGTCACATGCTTGCAAGCTAATTGGATGACATTCCACCGAGAGGGCCCGGAGTATATATATCCGTCATATGGATGGACAAATCCCACTCTTGATCCATGTGTTTCAACCAATACTTTCCGAACACTCAATGCCACCTTTATAGCCACCCAGTCACGGTGTGGTGTTTGATGTCATCAAAGCATCCATCCGGTAAAGGTGATATGCATGATCTCATGGTCGAAGGAATTAGGTTACTATGTATCAGAAAGCATATAGCAATTGAACTATTGAAATGACTTGATCTTTATGCTACGCTTATCTATAGGAGTATGTCCATCACATCATTCTCCTAATGATATGATCCTGTTGTTAATAACATCTCTATGTTCATGATCAGGAAACCATGATCATATATATTAACCAACAAGCTAGTTTAACAAGAGGCTTTACTAGGGACTCTTATTTTAGTTTACAAATCACACAAGTATTAATGTTTCCGGTTAATACAATTATAGCATGGTATGTAAACATTTATCATAAGTGTAAAGATATGATAATAACAACTTTATTATTGCCTCTTGGGCATATCTCCAACAGTAGATAGATCTTGGCTTGTTTGTGTGCATGCGGTAGAAATTTTTTGTTTTCCATGCTACGAAGACCAACATTAATTACCACTAATCAAGTTGTAGTTGTTTTCCTCTAGAATCCGAAATGAATATGCATTGGGAGGTAAAAAGGTTCAGACCACCTGGTAATTTATGAAGGTAGCTACGAATGTGGAGGCATGTGGAGAGGTTGTGCATGGCCCTGATGGTGGATTGTTTCTTTGGGATCCAAGGCTCCATCACTTATCAAGCACAAAACCTAAATATGCAAAGGTTCAACTATGTGAATCAAAGACTTATGCTAAGCAAGCTAAGCAACAAGGTGATAACAAGATATAATAATTCAAGCACGAAGGCTATCACAAAGTAAAGTATATAAGTAAAGAGCTCGGGTATAGAGATACCACAATGGATACATGATGATGTATTTCTAAAGTTTCTTCCTTGTGAAGGGAAGTACGTCTTTGTTGGAGAGGTGTTGGGGCCACACAAGGTCTCCTAAGCGCCACTAAGGCTCACCTTCTTCTCCCGAGCATGCACCACAAAAGGTGGATACTCGATCCACTAAGCGGTGCACTTCTCGGTGGCAACTGAATCCTAGTACAAAGCTTGGGAAAATCTCCACAACTCAACTGGAGGCTTCCAAGAAATCCACAACACCTCAACATGCCTTATAGGGTTTCAAGAACCCAGGAGTAAAAGCTTCTCATTTTCACTCAACAAAATCATCACCGAGAACTCAAAACTATGCACCTGATGCAATGGCAAGAACACAAGAAGTGCTTAAGTACTTCTCTGTCAAATTCCACCAAAGCTACAAAATTTTATGGGGAATAAGGAAGGAAGAACAAAGGAAATCCACAAAGAACTCCAAGATCTAGATCCAATGGCTTCCCCTCACTTAGATGGGAGATTGATTGGTGGAAACATAGATCTAGAGATGGAGCATGCATTGGAGGCGAATCCCTCAAATAAAATTCATCGCCATCGTTCATCTGGTGACCCCCAAACAGTTGTTATTCTCCTAGCCATCCATGGTGGTGAAGGGGAGATCTCGAGTGGCTTGTTGAAGATTGTACTGTCTAGATGTCTCAGTGAGCTTTTGGAGTTTGTGCTCCCTGCGGCGGTTCCCAAGCGTCAATGTATTCACTCAACAGAATCCTCAACGAGAACTCAAAACTATGCATCTTATGCAATGGCAAGAACACAAGAAGTGCTCAAGTACTTCTCTCTCAAATTTCACCAAAGCTACAAAAGCTTATGGGGAATAAGAGAGGAATAACAAAGGAAACTCACAAAGAATTCTATGATCTAGATCCAATGGATCTCCCTCACTTAAAGGAGAGATTGATTGGTGGAAACATAGATCTAGAGATGGAGCATGCATTGGAGGCGAATCTCACAAATAAAACCATCGCCACAATTCATCTGGTGACCCCCAAACAGCTGTTATTCTCCTAGCCATCCATGGCGGTGAAGGGGAGATCTCGAATGGCTTGTTGAAGATTGTACTGTCTAGATGTCTCAGGGAGCTTTTGGAGTTTGTGCTCCCTGCGACAGTTCCCAAGCGTCAATGTATTCTTGTCAATGCTATCCATGGGCATAGGGTTGACCACGCCGTGCTATGCAGCGTCTTCTGCAGGAGCATCTTCTTACTCCCTCGGAGGATCTTCCTCGGTATCAGCGCGGCCAGCGCGCTACGCGTCCCCCGGGAGATCGAAAACGTTCTATCCCCCGGCTCCATTGATCGACGCGTGTCTCCTAGAACCGGTACCGCACATGGGAAGTCACCAATCCAAAAAAAAAATCCCCTCTGCTGCGCTCCCCAGTATCTCCCGGCTGGTCAGATCTTTTGGTTGCCCCACGACATCTCCTCGTGCGATGACCCGCCGCCGGCGAGAAAGCTCCACCTCTGGCTTGCAACTCCACCGCCGGCAGCCCAAGGTAGCAGAGTCGGCCTCCCTAGGTAGCAGAACCGACTGCCTCCATCACCGAGTGTAGCAGCCACCGTCGCCACCAACGTCCGACAGTGCGGCACCGCCATCGCCATGATAGCGAGGACCATCGCCACCGTAGCAACGCCCGCCAACATGTAGCGTACTCCACCACCGCATGAGAAAACGCCATCGCTGCCATGTAGCGAAGCCGCCAGCGTGTAGCAATCCGCAGCGATTGCCGGCAGCGTTAATGGCCTCATGTAGCAGAAGCATCCGTCGTCGCCATGTAGCAGACGCCACCACCACATGTAGCATACGCCTCCGTCGCCGGTAGCAGAAGCCACCGCCACATGTAGCAAACGCCATCGTCGCTGGTTGCGAATGCGGCCACCACCGCATGTAGCAGAAGCAGCCACCGCCGTCATGTAGCAGACGGCCCCGCCACATTTAGCACACGCCGCCATCGACTATAGCAGAAGTCGCCACCGCTGGTAGCAGAATCAGCCACTGCCGCCGGTAGCAGACTCCGCAGCGGTTGAACGTCAACAACAACACCAGAGGTTGAAGAACAACACCAGCGGTAGCCATGGCCAGTGAAAGACAACAACACCAGAGGTTGAACGTCGGAGATGGGGAGAGCCGGCGGCGCGCGAGGCGGCCATGGGAGGGTCGGTGGTGCGCGAGAGAGTGGGTGTTGGTGGAGATTCGCCGGCTCGCGAGAGCACCTTGCTGGCGGCAGCGCTCAGTCCGGAAGTGAGAGATCGGATTAGCACGAAGAAGACACCAGTCGAGATAAGTAGCAGCCAAAGGATAAGGTTATCTGATGGGCTCTGTCTCACCCGTCCTGGGCACGTGGCACACGCAGGAGCCGGGGGACGCGAGCGCGCGATCCCCCGGGTTACAGGTATCATTTTCCTTCATGTTTCGGCTCTCCCAAGTGGTGATGTCCTCGGTGAGAGCAGGAGCGGCGGTGCCCGGAGGCTCTCCGTCATCGGCGTTGAGCAAGGTTTTGGTCGCTTCTTTGCGGTCCATGTTTGGGTGCTCTTTGTAAAAATACAAGGCCTGGTTGCAGTTTTCTTATTTTGTGTGGTAGTATACGTAACTGTGAATGCACCCACCGCCAAAGTAATACGGACTCTAGTATCTTCGGGACCTTTTTTCGTCCAAAAAAAAAAGAAATGTTCACTTTTATTACTCCCTCCGTTTGGAGATATGCATCAGTAAGTTCCCAACAAATTCCTCGAAAATTAGTCATGTTTCTGAATTTTTCTTACTGTATTACTTATTACAAAGAACACTCCCACGTCTTCGATTCAGCATCCAATCGTCCTACATTTCAGCATTCAATAACCTACCCACGGGACCTGATAAAATCACCGAAGTTGCACACCTCCAAAGTGTACAATATTCGGATTAGTACTGCGGAATTTTACCCGGTCGAGATTTCAAAAAAAAAATGAAATAGGTTGGGCATAGACATGGCAATTTCGGCGGTCTCCGGTGGCAAAGGCTGCTTTGACCTTCATCTCTCCACGCTTCAAAATAAAATACAGTACGCTGTTCAAAAGCAGCCAGACCCAAAGTGGTAACGAGTAGTACCTGACTTTCTTCAACAAACAGCTGCCCGCGCATATGCCTCGGAACCTACCGGAAACCGCGCCCCAGGTTTGAGATTTCAGAGCGAAAAGCCGCCCTCCAGCCAGAGGAGGCAAGGAGCAACTCGTGCTCCACCTCCGTCGAGGTCTGCTCCGGTGGGCTGTTTCCCCGGCCCATACCAAAATGTCGGTAGCTCCTGCCTTTGATGTTCGAACGGAATGTATTTTTCCTGCGGGCGTAATATGCCTCCTCCAAAACATAGTGTGTGGTAATAATACTTAGGAAAAGATTCTTATATGATGGAATCCTACTAATGAAACAACCAATATTGAAAGAAAAAAAAAGATAAAAAACTTCAATCCTCCAAAATTCTTATGAAAAAATAAAAAACTCAATTTAAAACACTATCTATCATTGTTTTGGTAGCAAAGCTACTGAACCCACACGTCTTCGTTGTTGCTAATTGCTATGACCGTTTTTTTTTCAAGAAAGGACGATAACACCCATCAGTTGATGGACACGACCATATATTGTTTAGTACATTCACTCAACCAAAAAAAACTGTTGCCGAAAACACCTCCAACTTTATGATAAAAGACCAAAACAAATGAAAAGTAAAATACTCCTAGGATAACCCTTTAAGAAGCAATCACTGCACGTGCACCGAACAATGATGAGTCCAGCCATAGGACCATGATAAGTCGAGTTTTAGGACACTGTCTTCAACAAGGTCACGGCACAGGCCAGCCTAGACATTGCCTTATCAAGGATCTTGTATTTCCACACACCCAAGTACACATACTCGTTGTTCAAGCCGTCTCTATCATTATCACTTGACCAGCTAATGATACCTCGGTACTTGGATATTGCTGGAGGAAAGAAGCGTTGACATCCCATGCAACCTCGCTTTCAATCACCGTCGCACCACCTTCAATTTGGTAGCTACGAGCATGACTTGACATCTCTGAAACTCTGTGTATAGCACCTACCATAACAAGCATGGTTTTACCTCCCTTGGAGATACTAAGTGTAGCACCTGCTGAAACGGACCGAAGCCGATCCAGAGGTAGAGGGGGCATCCCATACCGTTGCTGGCATCGGTTGACGGTCTAAGAAGGGAGCTTCCCACACAACTAATGACATCAAACACAAAAATGAAGGCTATCACCATCTCAAAATACGACCACCGCGGCATCCATTCGACTAGGTGGTTGTTAGCGTCGAAAAACCAGGACGTCTACCCTATTCCCAAATTCCCTTTGCAACCCATGGATGAGGGCATCTACTGCCATGACACTTTGCCCATACAACGTGCTTTGAACATAGTTGTTGTCACATTGACATCATAGCAAGCAGACCGTAGACCGCAATCCACCCTCGTCGATGCCACCATACTCAAGGAGGATCCAAATATTGCTAGGGGGTGCACATGAGTATACCGGGTTAAAAAATTGTCGGGTCACTGGCACCTAGGGTACCTAGACCCACCGGTTGCTAGGCCCACTACTGAGACAACGGTGGCCTCGCGAGGCTGCGTCCCCTTAACGTGCCTGGTCGGGTACCCGAGGTGGGATGAGCAGCCCTCCGCAAGGGAACCGCGCCCGGATTGTCTCCAGGAGGAATCCCTCTATGGGAGGTGGCCCCCCACTGCGAGAGCATCGGATCCTCTCCCAGGGGCACGCTTGTAATTCCACTCTAATGAGAAATACGACAAGATCAATGGGCAGTCCCTCGGCCAAGCAGACTACGTGATCCGCCTCAGTAAAGAGGAGGCACTGTTTGGCCTCTTCGGTGTTAAAGAAGGGTTGGTGGCATATACGTCAACAAGGTCTCCTCTTTGCCACTTTGGTGCAAGGAAGCGGTGGACAACACCGTGCTGTGGGGAGACATCACCAACAACCATGGCTTTACGATGAACCGGCGCCCCTGAGGATCCTAGACCTAGTCCATGTAAAGTGTCCTTGTAGACCCGTTCTCCTTAAGAGGCAATGTGGTAGCCCTTCCCGCCCAAGAATTGGCGGAAGAGGCCCAGCGCAACGCCACTATAAAAGGGAAGCCATCCCAACCTTAGAAGGGGGATCCTTACGATCTGAAACCCTAGGCTTACACTTACCATTGTACCCTCGCATAGCACCATGAGCAATACAACCAAGCAGGAGTAGAGGCTTTACCTCCTCATGAGCGAGGGTCCCGAATCTTGGTAAAAAACCACCTTGTCAACTCTCTGTCATGTGCGAGTTCCGCTGCAGCCTTCGTTGTCGGGGAGATCTAAACGTGTGTTCAAACCCCTCATGAATCCGGGACTTGTTGGAGGCCCTGTTTCTTCGCAGGACTTCAATCTCCGAGAAGAACTTCTTCTTGTATGCTAGATGTTTTCACCATGTGTGCTACCCCAAAAACATTTTTTGGTGGATATGGTGTTGTCGGGAAGATGCTACGTAAAACAAAAATTTACCTATGCCAACAACTAAGATTATCATAGAGTTGCAAGCTATGAGACCATACTCTCAACGCGTGTCATGCAGCAAAAGTTGATGACGTTGTCAAGGTAATGGATGTGTCGACTCTTGCGGGTAGGCATATCTCTGCCAGCCGCAAGAGGAAAGCGACGATGACGACGCTGCTGCCCGGACAGGTCCTAAGGTTTCCTCGGATACGCTCCGGGAGGTAGGAAAGAGGTACACCCAACGCCCTTCAGGAAGGACGGTGGCACCCACAGGCGTCACTGCATCAGTGTCAAGATGACAAGGATTTCTCCCGACCCCTCAAAAATCCACACTCCCGGATGCTATCGCAGTGCTCCACCATGCCCGTCGCCCACCAAAGCCCGCCACCACGGTCTTGAAGTCGCCATCGCCGTCGCACCGTGACCCACAAAGGAAAAAAAAGGAAGCTTCGGCGGGGTTGCCAGAACGACAATGCGCGGGAGGGAACAAACTCCACCACCAGAAGATGGTAGCCGGCCGGATACAACCGCAACCAGACCCTCCTGGCCCTGCCGAGCCTCCCAGGGCCCATGAAGCCCCGCCACCGCACTGCAGCAAGGAAACTGTCGTCCATGCAAACCCCACACTAGCCCCTACTTAGCCGTCCACTAGGGGATTAACTGCCACTGTCGATCCCTGCCGCCAAGTAGCACCACCATTACCATCGTGCTCACCCGGAACTCCCGGACCCCCATCAGTTTGAGAAGCACCACCTGGGTCAGAAAGGGCGTGAAGAGACGAGCATGGAGAACACAGCATCTCCGTGCTGCCCACGAGACCCCGAGCACGGATGCCAGATGACCGCCAGATCCAGGCCCACCTGGCCTAGATCCAGTATCCCGACTGAGAGATGGACACAGTCGGAAGGATTTTGTCGGCGCCTGTGCCCGCCGAATTTTACAATCGGCCGGGTAGTCGACAACATGTAGCCCAAGCTCTAAAAGAAAGAAATTTAGTTAAATGTTTACCTTTCCGTGATAGGCAGGATTCCGGTCGGCGATTCCCTCCGGAACGGAATCTGCTGTGCGCTTACGCTCACGCGGCCAAACCCACCCGTGCTGCACTGCTAGCAGCTATGTTTTGCTTCCCGCCACAGCCGCAGCTACCTGAGCCTGCCCTCCCCTTCCCTCACCTTTCTTCTCACGCACTCCAGGTGGTTTCGCATCGCAGTTTTGTTGTGCGTGGTTGCAGTATAAATAGTTGCACAGATTGACCGGACAGAACACACATCAGCTCCACTGAACATCAGCAGCAAGCATCAAGCAAAGCCAAACTGGTACTGGTAGCAACCTCATCCAGCGTATTAATTCCACATACCGACCGGCCACCGTGGTCACCATGCCTTCGATTGCCAATGCCTGCAACGACAACGGCGAGACTAAGCCGCCGCCGCCGCAGCAGCAGCAGCTGGTCTGCGTGACGGGGGCGGGAGGCTTCATCGGCTCGTGGGTGGTCAAGGAGCTCCTCCTCCGCGGCTACCGCGTCAGGGGAACCGCCAGGGATCCCGGTAAGTACACTGGTCGATGATCTCGCCGGATTTCTTGGTTCATGAACTGATCAATGGCGTGTTTGCCTCTTGTCTCTGAAGCCGACAGCAAGAACGCGCATCTGCTGGCCCTGGAGGGAGCGGCGGAGAGGCTCACCCTGTGCCGCGCCGACGTCCTGAGCTACGGCAGCCTCCGCGCCGCCTTCACCGGCTGCCACGGCGTCTTCCACGTCGCCTCACCGGTCTCCAACGACCCGGTCAGTCAGTCCACTGCCTCTTATGCTCTGCTCTGTTCCGCTCTGCTCACTTCTTGGTATCTTGACTTGCACAGCTCGCTTACTCGACTGCCTGTTCTATGATGATGCCTTGCAGGAGCTCGTGCCGGTGGCCGTGGAAGGGACCAGGAACGTCATCAGCGCGGCGGCGGACGCCGGGGTGCGGCGCATCGTGTTCACATCCTCCTACGGCGCCGTGCACATGGACCCCAATCGGAGCCCCGACGCCGTGCTCGACGAGACGTGCTGGAGCGACTACGACTACTGCAAGCAGTCAGGCGTAAGAATCATCACATCGACTCCTCCTCGATCTTTCTCACGAGCCACCAAGACTGAAATGAACTGAACAATCCTTTGTGTGCGCATGCAGAACCTGTACTGCTGCGCGAAGATGATGGCCGAGATCACGGCGACGGAGGAAGCGGCGAAGAGGGGCCTGGAGCTGGCGGTGGTGGTGCCGTCCATGACCATGGGTCCCATGCTGCAGCCGGCGCTCAACTTCAGCAGCAACCACGTCGCCTACTACCTCACCGGCGCCAAGCCGACCTACCCCAACGCCGTCGCCGGCTACACCGACGTCCGCGACGTCGCCCGCGCCCACGTTCTCGTCTACGAGCGCCGCGACGCCCGTGGACGCTACCTCTGCATCGGCGCCGTGCTGCACCGGGCGCACTTCCTCAAGCTCCTCAAGGAGCTCTTCCCTCAGTACACCGTCACCGCCAAGTACGAAATTCATCAAGGGCTGGTCCTCCGCTGTCTGTCGCATGCTCACTCTGAATATTTGATGCAGGTGCGAAGATGACGGCAAGCCGATGGCGAAGCCGTACAAGTTCTCGAACCAGAGACTCAGGGACCTGGGACTGGAGTTCACTCCGCTCAGGGAAAGCTTGCGCGAGACTGTGACGTGCCTGCAAAAAAAGGGCCACCTACCTCTGCCTGCTCCCATGGCGCCAAAGCGTGCATACCTATGATATACAAGACACGGCCGCATCGACAAGCCACGAAATGGGGGATTTTCGATATTCAATATTGAACTGTGTATTTCTCCAAGTTTTTGAGATGTTATTTAATTATGAAAAAAAAATATAGGTAACCAATAGATACGAGAGGGCAAGTGTCACCATGTAAATAATCGTGTAACTCTTCTTAAAGAATCAATGATATAAGGTATTTTTCATTAATTTAATGAAAAAAGAGTCTTTACAAATTGATTTGTGTCAAGTAAACTTATACTAACATATTCAACACGGAGAGTTTTCTTCATGGGTCGTGGTTAGCTGAGATACCCAAAATTTCCTAGAGCCCCTGTGTTGCATAGAGCACTTCTTCTTGTGCAAAGCATTACTCCTCCCTTCCAAATATTAGGGCATGTTTGATTCAAAAGATTCACAAAGGAATTTTGTAGGATTCTTATCCATAGGATTTTTTTCTATATAGGTCATTTGATTCAAGGGATTGAACCCTTCAAAATTCCTATGGATTCCTTTTCTATACTATATTCCCATAGGATTTCTAACAAAAGGTTAGACCTCTTGAAAAATTTTCTATGTGTCTATGACAACTATGCCATGTACTCAATCTATATACAAATTTTCTGCGTTTTTCCTGTGACGCAATCAAACGACTGTTGCAGCTAATTCCTGCGTTTTTTTTTTTGCTATAGGATTTTACATGTCATGACATACCATTCCTGTGGTTTTCCTATCCCTGTGCTTTTAAAATCCTTTGAATCAAACATGCCCTTAGACGTTCTAAGTTTGTCTTAAGTCACACTATTTTAAGTTTAACCAAGTTTATTGTAACATTCCGAAGAACAGGAACGTGTAAGGATTGATTTGTAAAATGTGATTTGCTTGCATGAATTTGAAAAATGTGAAAAAATTCAAACTTTTGTTGATGAAGGTGTAAGGGATTGAAATTAAACTATAGTGTTGAATTTTGACTTAGGTCAACACCATGTAAAGCATTATTGCAGTAGCAACCTCAATCCAATAGTATTAGAGTTATACCTAGTCTACGAGTTTTCTTTCTGTGTTTTATTGTAAAGGGTCTTTCCTCAATGCACCGAGGAGGTTCTTAAGATCTTTTGTAATGTAGTGTGAGTTGCAATATAATTTATAGTCACGCCTTGGATCCGGGATATTTTTGTTTTATCACTCTGAGGAATGTAATACTTGTGGAACGGTGTTTTATTGGTATTATATCAATACAGTGTTATGTTTGGTCACCGCAATAGGGTAGGGACAATGACGACGCATACGCATGCAGGGAAGATGGCGGGGTCAAGTAGTGGTTGGTCCACCGCCGGTCCACCCTCTTCTTCGCCCCTTTGAGTGAACGAGCTTCACGCACTATTAGGCGACGAGCTCTCCGCAATGGCCAAATTAAACTAATTTGGCCTGTAAAACATGCAGTGAACAAATTAAGTATTCAACGATCCCCTTCCGAACTAAAATTCGGAGTGAAGACATTTGTTTCTGTTATCGCCATATTTTGGCCTACGAAGGGGATGGGCCGTGATCAAGATGGGCTTAGAAGATACATATATTCAACGTGTGGTTGGATCGGCCTAGTGCGTAGATTTGGGCTGAATTGCCCGTGTATCTTGTATCATAGTAGGTTTTGTTTCAGTCTAGGTTCCGTTTCAGTTTAGGTAAAGATAGAGTTGTAAAGTTACTCCAAAAGTAGAGAGTCTCCGGACTATAAATATGTACCTAAGGTTATCGAAAAAGGAGGACAATCACGTTCACAACAAACACAATCTCGGCGCATCGCCACCCCTTGTTTCTAGGGTTTTTCTCGGGTAAGTGCCCATTTGCCTAGATCGCATCTTGCGATCTAGGCAGTATTTACTTATGCGTTATCCGGTGTTACTCGTACTGAAGCCTTGTTGATGGCGAGTAACACCTTTACCACAGATTTGTTAGAGCTAGCATCGATACTTTTACTATGATTGCTTATTTATGCTACCTCTAGCTATCTCGCCGTCTTTGCACCTTCTCCCGGGTGTGAAGGTGGCATCTTGCTTGATTTCTGCTTAGTCGATTTGATCTGTTATAGTTGTGCCTTGTTCATCAAGGTTTAGTTTAATATCTACGTGATTAGGCCTCACAAACGGGTTGAACGATCCGGTAATACGTAAGGTATGGTTTATTGATCTTAGAGGGGACGTTCCGGGAATTGACGTTATGTTGGTTTTTAGGCCTTCTCTAGGATCGGTTTTCTACTATTTTTCGTATCTATTAGGCTCAACTACGCGTGGGACGTTCCGGTTGCGTGGTGAAAACACCAAACTATCGTAGATCGATTCAGCTTGTAGTAATTAAGCAAAACCCCATGTTATCATGGATCCAATGCAGAGTCATGGGGATAATCGGCTCGAAGCGATTTCTGAAACACAGGGCCGATCACGGCTCGAATTTTACGATACTTGTTTACCGTGCAGGAAACCAATCGGAACAATCCATCACCTTCGACGGTATAGGTCGTGGCACGCTCGAACCAAGACAGACGCGTGCGTCTTGGAAGATTTGCGGCGTTGACCGAGGGACCAGGCCCACCACCGGCCTGGAGCCTCCGGCTCTTCGTGTTGCTCGCCGCCCGGTGAGTTTTGACAGCAATTTCATAAAGCTACTTATATTTCGATTCGGTCACACGACAAAAGGTATTAGAGAATCCATGTATGCATTCAGATCGCAACAGTTTTCTCCGCACCCGCTCCTAGGTCGTCCCCGCGCGGCGGACAGGGGCGGTCTCCTCCATCCTTGACCCCGCCCCTCTAGCGCGCCTCTCCCTCGCCGCCACCGCTGGCAGCGGCGGATACCCCTGGATCCCGTTAGGGAGATGGACGGCGGCGGGTGTCTTCATCCTGGCGGAATTTGCATCGTTGGGACGCTGCAATATGGTCGGCTCGGGATGGAGGTGACGGTTCTCCGTGGTGGCGATCTGGTGGAGGAGGAGCTGGTATTGGGATTCTGTTTGGAAGACCTAGATCGGTCCTCTGACCCTAATTGTCGGCAGGATCCTGGCGAGGCCATGGACCTCCTGGCCATGTTGGGCGCGAGCCGGAGCGGCAAAGTGTGATCGTGGGGCGCGCAACGAGATGGGTTCGATCTGGACCTTGATCCGATCTGATACTTGTCTCTGGCGTTTCCTTGCCTTCTCCTTCGTTGTTCCGATCGGCAGCGTGGGGGCTACCGGTGTGCTTGAATAATAGTGGCGGTCCTAGGGTTCCTCTCGCGCGAAGATGAAGGTCTACGCGAAAAAAAAAACTACTTATATTTCATAAGTGAGGGAATATTCAACACGTAGCAATCGGATCCCCTTCCGGAACGGAATCTGCCATGCATTCGCTTACGTGGGATTCGCTCGCACGGTGGGCTCAAACAGTCAAACCTTGCCCGTCGGGTCGCAGGCTAGCTGCAGCTTCCTGCCTGGCTGCTGCATGCGCCCGCCGCTGGAATACTGCTGAGTCGCTGATGTATCTATCGGTCAGAACCAAAAGGAGAGCCGTATGTTTTTGCTTCCCGCCAAGCTGCAGCCACCGGTAATAACCTTTCTAGTTCGGCTCGCACGCTCCAGCACCAGTCTTGTGTCCGTGT
Source organism: Avena longiglumis (assembly GCA_030063025.1). NCBI lineage: Eukaryota > Viridiplantae > Streptophyta > Magnoliopsida > Poales > Poaceae > Avena > Avena longiglumis. Next base: position 494,206,933 of record CP125978.1, on the reverse strand, counting down.
CCGTGTACCGGTGCCAGCCAGTATAAATAGGGCGCGCAGATTGACAGAACTTGAACATCACCGCAAAGCCAAATTTGGTACCGCTGCGATTATAATAGCTAATTAGCAGCCACACATTGTTCGATCGATCGATCGACCACCGTGGTCTGGTCTCCATCGCCATGTCGTCGACTGCCGGTGCCAAGGAGGACAAGCAGGGCGAGATGAAGGTGGTGTGCGTGACAGGGGCAGGGGGCTTCATCGGGTCGTGGGTGGTGAACGAGCTCCTCCGCCATGGCTACCGAGTCAGGGGAACAGCCAGGGATCCCGGTATGTACTTCTTGCAAGCACTGTGCCTTGCTCCATGCATGCATGGTCTCATCTCGCTAGTGGAGTTTCTTTCAGTTGCTCTCCTCTAACTAACGGCGCGCGCGTCATTGGGTTTGGTTTTCGAAGCTGATGCCAAGAACGCGCACCTGCTGGCCCTGGAGGGGGCGGAGGAGAGGCTCACCCTGTGCCGCGCCGACCTTCTCAACTACGACAGCCTCCGCGCCGCCTTCACCGGCTGCCAGGGCGTCTTCCACGTCGCCTCGCCGGTCTCCAACGACCCCGTACGTGGGTCCACTGCCACTCCTCTGCTCTGCTCACTTCTTGACGTCCTTTACTCGCCTGGTTCGCTTACTCGACTGCCTGTTCTATGGATGATGATGCCTGCAGGAGCTGGTGCCGGTCGCCGTGGAAGGGACACGGAACGTCATCAGCGCGGCGGCGGACGCCGGGGTGCGGCGCGTCGTCTTCACCTCCTCCTACGGCGCCGTGCACATGGACCCAAACCGGAGCCCCGACACCGTGCTGGACGAGACCTGCTGGAGCGACTACGACTACTGCAAGCAATCAGGCGTACGTAAGCTTCCCCCTGTCGTCACGTACGGCAAATCTTTCTTCGCTGCAACCTGACCAAATCTGTACGCACGCACGCACGCACAGAACCACTACTGCTGCGCGAAGATGATGGCGGAGATCACGGCGACCGAGGAGGCGGCCAGGAGGGGGCTGGAGCTCGCCGTGGTGGTGCCGTCCATCACCATGGGACCCATGCTGCAGCAGGCGCTCAACTTCAGCAGCAACCACGTCGCCTGCTACCTCACCGGCGCCAAGCCGACCTACGCCAACACCGTCGCCGCCTACACCGACGTCCACGACGTCGCACGCGCGCACGTCCTCGCCTACGAGCGCCCCGACGCCCGCGGCCGCTACCTCTGCGTCGGCGCCGTGATGCACCGCGCTCACCTCGTCCAGCTCCTCAAGGACCTCTTCCCGGAGTACGCCATCACCGCCAAGTACGATCAACCACCATGACAGCGATCTACTCGCTTCATCCCGTGTGCGAGCGTGCCGAATATATATATGCTCACACTATGAATATTTTATTTTATTTTATGCAGGTACGAAGATGGCGGCAAGCCGATGGTGCAGCCGTACAAGTTCTCCAACCAGAGGCTCAGGGACCTGGGTTTGGAGTTCACCCCGTTCAGGGAAAGTATATACGAGACGGTGACGTGCTTGCAGAAAAATGGTCACCTGCCTCCGCCTGCAGCTACCGTGGCGCCAGACCGTGCACACATATAATGATACAAGGCACGGGATCGACAAGCCAATAAATAAATAAATAAATAGAGGATTTTCGGTATATACAATAATGAATAAAAAAGTGGTTTTCGATGATGGAAACAAAAGAATCTTGCATACTTGAATCTTCACGGTGATTCTCCGTATTTCCCTATGCTGCCACATCACTTCTTTTTCAGCAAAATACTCACTCACATGTTAAACGCTACAAGAATCAGGGTTTTACCGAGGAAAAAGAAAACCTTAGCAAATAGGATTAAACCCTCGGCAAAGCTTCCTGTTTGTCGATGGCCCGCGTTTGCGTACAGTCTCTTTGCGGAAGCCCTCAACAAACCGCCGTAGTCAACCAGTTAGATTTGGCAAGGGCCCCGATAAAAGCCCGTTGGCAAAGATATGGCCCTCGGCAACAATTGTTTTTTCTGTAGTGAAATTGTTTTTTGTGCCATAACAAAAAATACTGTTAAGAAGAAGAAAAACTAGTAGTAGTACAACAATGTTTAGCATGGACATTTTATTTTTAGTAATAATAAGAAAAAGTGTAACCATATGTAAATAATCGTGTAACTCTTCTTAAAGAACCAATGATAAGGTATTTTTGCATTGATGGGAAAAACAAGAATTTCTCAAATAGATTTGTGTGAACTAAACTGATACAACAAAAAGGTTCAAGAAAACATGAAAAATAAAAAGCACATAGATGGCAAGTAGGAAACATGAGGAAATGTATTAAATAAAGAGTAGTATAACATAGTAGCAGAGAGAAAAGAGACAGAAGTTGACAACAAAAAGGTTCGAGGAAAAAAAAATGATCCCGTCAAACGTATTTCGGCACAGCGGACGTTTAAGACCCGAGGGCCATTGCGACCACTTGTCATGTCGTGGGCGGGCTGTTGTCTTTCAGTTTACGGGCTTGGCAAAACGCGAGTCGGGTACACAGAGAAGATCACATGCAGGCCCAGCAGAATCTTCAAAAAAAAAAAAAAAACAGGCCACAGCTATGACAGCCGTGGCCACTCGTGTAGTCAGACTCAATATCTAGTACGACAGTCGTCTGCAAAGCATCTTCCAGTCTGATTACGCAAGTGTACGTAATATATATTAATTAATAATTGCTTGCTTTTGCCCAAAGCTTCTGGCAGTCAAGCAGTGAGTCAACCGTGGAACGCCGCATTAGCATAGCCCAATTGAAAACAACCTTATAATACGAAGAGAGAGTAGTGATCATGGCAGCAGCAGTCAAGGCACGCTCGCTGTGTCAGGCCAGACCCAGTGGCTCTGGATCGATCTCCAGGCGATTACCTACCATGATTGGTGACAGCTCGCAGAAGAACCAACAATCATGCGGTTGGTTCCGAGGAGGAGAACACGGCCCAGCTCCAAAGCAATCGCGCTTTCCTTTCTGTAGTACAGTATCCATCATCAAACAAATCCTCCTTGCAGTCGCAGGTAGGCCGCCCTAATCAGTGCCTTGAACAACCTGGTTAATACTTGGTGCCATTTTTAACGCTGAAAGAAATCTGAAGAGTGACGCTCGGAGCACTCCATGCCGGCAGCTAGCTGGCACCATGGTCGCTTTCGGATGAAGCGAGCAAGAGCGGCCGCTCCTCCAACTGCCACCGAAACATGTCATGTCGCCCATGCTCGTCGCCTCGTCGGCACCAGCAGCAGCAGCTGCGGCCTGCTGGTATGCTACCCCGCACGCCGTGAGCACGCTGCTGCGTCTGGTTGCCATGTCACGCCGTGCACATGAGGAGCGCCCGTCTCTGTCGACAGGAGGAGGACTGATACGGCGCAACCTGCGGCAACCGATCGTTCTGGTGAGGCGAGCATTGAAAGCTATCGCTAGCTGACTATGTCCGGCGGCATGGGCGGCCATGCCAGCCTCCATGTGCCACGCCATGGCCTCCGCTGCTCGGCTTCGTGGCACAGTGGACGCCGCGCCTCATGTATCTTCACTTCTTCTTCCACAGGAGCTGCACCGCGCACGGCCAACAAGGCACATGGAAGGAGTCTGGGTCAGAGGTGTACCTGGCGGACGGGAAATGATTCCGGCTGGAGCGCCGAACCGAGACCGAACATCCGCCGCGCTACCTAGCCTGCTGCCTGCTGCCTGCTGCGACAGCCAGAGCCAGGTTAGCAAAAGCGGCCGGCAGCAGATAATACCACGCAGGGCCAGGGAGGAGGAGATCACGCGGCGCTTTGGTCAAAAAGGTCATCTCCTCGACTCCTCCCTCGCAGCAGCAGCAAAACATCTTTGCCCAAAAGGGAGCGTGAGCATGAGCTTCATGATCATCATGATAACCTGAGATGCTACCTTACCTTGAGGCTCGAGGGGGGCATCCAAAGAACGGAAGATCCTCTTTGCTATGCAGCTTCTGATCGAACAACTCCGTTTCCACCAAAAAAAGCGGTGGAGGCTGTGCAGTGCCAGTAAATAATGCAGGTCACTTTATTACCCAGTAAATAACAGGGGCAACAGCCAGCCAGTGCTGAACAATGCTGCCAGTCAGTGGGAACCATGGATGAAACAGGCAGTAAAATAGAAAACACAGACATGTTTTGCAGAGCTCCTCAGGGTTATCTAAATCCAGCATCAGGAATAGGCTGGCCCAGAGAGAAGACATTTGATATTATTACTACTTGCAGAAGCAGCTGTGCTCCTGTGCCGGATTATTATACAGGTGCACTATCTGACAGACGCTAACATAGGACTGCGACGAACCAAATATATATATATATTTCCAGTTTTCCGATTGTTTATTACTTCACCGTCTGGCCATCAAACGGAGCACCTACAGTTTTTGCCTTGGCCATATATTCATGCAATAGCTAAACTAAGTAGGCATGGAACAAGATCCAGCAAAAAAAGCTGCTGAATCGTTCACATGATACGCCAAGAACTCCGGTAAATTCAATGCCAACATCCGAGACAGGGATGAAACCGCATTTCATATCTTGACAGTTAAAACCACAGCAAATCTCCACGGCACCAACAGTACGCAAATACTACTCCCTCCGTTCCAGACAAGAAGGCGTAAATTTCTACGCACGGTTATTAAGGAGAGTCCAACATTTACTGCAGCTCATACATTCATCAATGCAGCAGACTGGCTTCCCGTGAACTAACACAGGAAAAACCTGTAGCTCGTCACAAGAGAGCTCGCAACATGATAAATTGCTCCATCAACACCCTCAGATTATGCTTTGGAAGAACACTAAGATCACACGGCCAAGAAGAACCACACCAAGAATAGCACAATAAATTGAAAAAAAATTAACAAAGAGCAGTCGTAACATCTCAGGCAAAAAAACCAAGTGGCTCTTCAGAAGACAGCTTCCATCCTGATAAACTGCTGCATTCACAAGTAGCAACTTGGCTTGCAACAAGATGGAGTCTATCCATTTGCATCATCATATTTACATTTAGCTTGGGAACAACACAAAGACCACATGGCCAAATTGAGCAACTGACATCGAGAATAGAACAATGAAATTAAATGAAAAAAAAAATTAACAAAGAACTGTCGTACGATCTCAGACAAAAACCTGTGGCTCACCACAAGAAAGCTTCCAGCCTGATTAATATACAGGCTTGACTTGCAACACGATACTCTATCCAACTTCATCCACACATTCAGCTTTGGAACAACACAAAGATCACATGGCCATATTGACCCACATTGGGCTTGCTGACATTCAGAATAAGCAAAACGAACTGAAATAATAATAATTAACAAAGAGCACCAACAGCATAGGCATAGTTAAAGAACTCCCCAACATGCTAATATAATATCCATTATGTCCACGGAAGACTGTATGTACATCTAAGCACACCAAGAACTAGTTCAATATCTTAATAAACCCATTAGGCCAAAACTCTAAACAAAAGATAAAAACTTATAGGTGAATACTAGACACAATAACGAATCCAACTGACCGACATATTAACCCCATAAATATTGACGAACGAACGAACGAAAATTGGCAAACTCTTTTTAGTTTTTAACCCATGCTGGATAGGCGAGATCACGAGACGGTCGGCTTCACGGCCACCGGCTTCGAGGGCTCGCTGCCGAGAACTGCTGCGGAGGATGACATGCCGTTGACGGGCGAAGGGTACTGAGGGAGAAGGCCGGTGTAGTAGACCGCGCGGCCGTTGCTGTCGTACGCCACTTGCGGGTAGGCCTGAGCATTGGACATGGCAGGGGCTGGGGCGGTGCCGTTCCCGTTGCCATTGCCATTGTGCGGCGCGACGGCATAGTAGGAGGTGCCGGCGGGGTTGGTGCTGGTGTAGTAACCGTGGTGGTGCGGCGCCGGGATGAAGTAGAAAGGACCATGGTCAGCGCCAGCGCCAGGGGCAACAGATGCATACCTTCCCGGCTGCACCTGCAGGAAGGCTGCCGCAGGTGGAGCGGATGACTGAGGCAGGACCTGGGGCTTCTCTGGGAACTTGGGAACAAAGTATTCTGGTGGGGTTGTCGTGGTGGCGGGCGCAGGAGGGTAGGCGCGGGTCAGGGAGTCATCGCTGCCGTTCCTGGGTAAGGGCACGGTGACTTGGGGAGCCGGAGCGACCGGAGCAGAAGGGGTGGCCGGAGCAGGAGCTGGTGGCGACTGCTGGACGGCAACCTGAGTAGGAGCTGGTGGCGGCTGCTGGGCGAGAGCCGGAGCAGGAACTGGTGGGGGATGCTGGGCGGCAACGGGAGCAGGAGCCTGTGGCAACTGCTGGGTGGCGTTGTCGGCGAGCTGAAGCTTCTCATGGATCTGGAGATGGAACTCAGTGGGTGAGATGGCAGGGGCCACCATGGTGTTGTCGGCGGCGGCAGGGTTGGGGAGGCGCTCTTCAATTTTGGGCGCGATCTCGACGGGAACATTCTCCCTCATCGTGGGGGGCTCGCCGGCAGGGTCCTTCACCTTGACCGCGGGTGGCGGCACGAACGAGTGGTCGAAGCCACCAGCGGGGTCGAAGCCGAACAGGTAGTCGGGGTTGGTCCGCGGCGCCACCAACAGGGTCTGCGGCATCACCATGGGAACCGCGGGAGGAGGGGACTGGACGGGAGCCGTCTCCTGCTTGGGCTGCGGCGACTGCTGCTGATACTGCTGCTGTGGCGTGGGGCTGGCGGGCCTGAGGTCGAGGTACCACTCCCGCTGCTCCTGCTTGGGCTCGATGACGCCGACAGTTGCCGGCGGCGAGAGCGGTGAGAGCGGCGGGGGCGCCTGGACGACGGGGAAGAGGAAGACCCTGAGCCTGGGCGTGGAGCCTCCGCGCGAGGAGCCGCTGCCAGATCCAGGCGCGTTGCGGAAGAGGTGGAGGCGGTCGTACTCGATGACGAGGTGCTCGAGATCCTCGTCGTTGGTGACGGAGACGAGCGCGTCGAGGTCCTCGCCGGGGAGCTGGTACTTGACGCAGATGTCGGCCTTGGTGCCCGCGAGGGCCGAGAGGCGGGCCGCGAAGTCGGGGAAGCGGAGCGGGCGCTCGATGGAGAGGATCTTGGTCTCGCCGTTGACGTAGGAGAGCTGGTTGTCGTGGGGCCTGGGCTGGATGCGGCCCCCGTAGCTCACCATCAGGCGCACCTTGGCCGGCGGCGGCGGGGGCAGAGACGACGACGGCGGCGCCGCCACCTGCGCCGCCGCCGCGTCGGAGCCGTTGTTGTTGTCGTGGTGCGCGTCGTCGGTGGCCGCGGCGGAGAGCGGGGACGAGTCGCCGGATTCGGCCATGGCGGCGGGCGGGCGCGCGCGGCTAGGGTTGGTGGTGGGCGGAGATTGGGAGGGGGACGCGGAGATGGGGGGAAGGGAGGCGTTATAAGGTAGGTGGAGGGTGCGGGTGGGATTAGCGGCGGGTTTAGACGGACCTGCAATTAGCGATATTTCAGCGGAGCGGATGACGTGGCGCTGTGATTCTGGAAACGAAACGGGGCCGCTTTTGGTGGGACTCGTGTTGACTAGGGAAATTATTTTGGCGGGGAGCTGGGCCGGGCTTCGTGGGGACAGTTGGGATGGGGCTGTCGCTCTCGCTCGAGCGCTGCGGCTGCGAATGCGTGTGCTGGTAAGGTGGGCCCGCCCATGCCGCTTTTTGCTGCTTTACGGTTTCTACGTTTCTTTTTGTATCAACTTTTTTTCCCTGGCTGCATGGAAATGCTGGGTTCACCCCAAGATTTGGGATGGGATGGGATGGTTTTCTTCTCTCTCTTTCTTTTTGAGGAATGGATGGTTTTCTTATTCAGGGATGAAGTACAATTATTATTTGACAAGTGCTAGTACATGATTTCATTGGTGTCAAACACATTATGTATTTGGTGTTTGGAATATCCTGGCTAGATCTATGTTGTACAGTGAGTTATGGGCGTTCCTCGGTGATGATTCATACGTAGTAATTTACTATGGTTGTGGTCGGAGCATCACCACCTCCGACCACACGATGCTCGAGAGCTACCTCTTCATTTCTTCGTCACCAAGCACTTGCTCCCATATGTACTTCGGTCGATACATTTGTCGATAGGCATGAGTCATCGGCAAAAGCAAGAAAGGACGTGTACTTTCCTAATAGTCGGCCGCACAACATGGTCATGAGAGATTGATTTGTGCAAGTCTCAAAGCGATCATCAAGAAACCATGTGTTCGTTCTTTCAATCCTCGCAAAGCATATTAATGCCCTTGTTACCAAGGAGAGAAATATATACAGCCCAATACTGATGGAATAACACTCGTTTGCTTAAGGTTAGCTGCTACACATATTTTATCGTCGTTTGGTAAATATCAAACATCTACTCCTTCATCCGAGTTCACTGCCATGGTATCACAAGTATATTTTAACTAGTTCAAGATTTTTTTGTCACATATATATACTGATGATAAAAACATTCCTCTTCAGTTGCAGTCATTTATGAGTAGTACGGGCATAGTAACATAAGGATACCATCTATTAATCTCCTAATTTGCATTGCATTTCGGCTAGATGACACTGATTGGTTTGCTAGATGCAGGTGACTTATTCAGAGTTATGAGCCGATGTGCCACATTCAAATAATCAATTGTGCAATATAATCCTAGTAGAATGTACAAACTAAGAACTAGAGCACATGGAATGGAACCTGAGTATCTTGCTATGGAATACATGGACTAGAACTTGAGTATCTTATTCTTGATTACAAATGAATTTTGTTTGTTGAACATCCAGGAAGAACCAATGTGGATATTGTCAAACGCAAACACCAAATGATTTGTTTGGAACTCTAATTCATCTTATTTTTTGAAAAATATGTAATTTCATGGTCATCTACCACTCTGCACGAACTCTGGTGCACTTCTTTTCAATGAAAAACAATGCAGAGGAATTTCAGTTCCAGAGGGACCAGGTCGAGCTTCAGGGCTAAATTCTTTTTCAACTTGCAGGTGATGTGTGTCGAATCTCCTTGCAACAAGTTGCTCGTCGAAGGATGAGGTCATCGGTGGGGGGAGGAGTGACCCGTCGGAGGTGGGCAGAGAGGGCATCAAGGTCATTTTCCAGTGCTCCTCCCTTTCCTGCATCGGAGGTGGGCTCTCCTCACTTTATCATGACGACATCGGAGTTGAGGCCTAGGACAGCCATGGAGCAGGCGGGCCGGGAAAGGGAGCTATGATCGTGCCTCTTAGCAGTGGCTGATGACGAAGGACCTCAAAGGAGTTGTTGATCCAAGGGAGGACGACAGCGGGGACGGACAGCTAGACCGAGTCGTGCTCATGATTGGCATCCACCCCCTAAGGACGACAACGGGGACAAGCACTAGATATTGGGGATATCCATAATGGATATCACCAGAGCATCTAATCGGGTTAACCCCGGTGACCCATAGTTGGTAGCAAGGGCTATGGCCTGCTGAACGTCTTAGTTAGGTGATCCAGGAGGGAGACCCATGCCGGATAAATAAAGGTTACGGTACTGACATAGACGAACCCGCAGCCTTGGAATATAAGACACGAAAACTAGTTAGTATCAGCGTAGGACTGATCTGTAACCTGTCCGATATGAAATCTTCCCTGTAACAAGCCTTTATAAGCCGGACCTATGATAGCCTTTAGCGCACAAGTTCATAGAACACCACAACCTTGCACAACGAACCTCTATCTTTGTAACTCGGCGTATTGCTATTATAGTGATCTATATCAGGAGTAGGATTCTGTCACCGTTTAGGATGTGAACCTGGATAACTTGTGTTGACTTGTACCCGCCAACTCAACGCCTTCTCCCAGCTCTCTAAACACGTTGTGTGAGGACCCTCCCCTTATGGCGTACTCGTCGGCAATACGATGACATTGGAGCTCGATTGGCCTCGGCCTCCCACAAGGACGGCGTGTGGGGACGGGCAGTTGAGCTGGATAGGGGATCGCGGGAGCCCGGGATCACAGAAGGACGGCAAGATTGCAAAATTTGTATTTTAAATCTAAGCAAATTCAAAAGGATTTGAATCTATCTGGGTTTATTTGCAGTTCTCAATTTGTACAAAATATATAGTTTGACTCTAGTCTGTTGGGAAGCATTTTAACAATAATAACAAGAGAGTGGCAAAACCGCCCTGAATTATCGAACGTGGCAATCACCACCAAACCACTGGCATATCATTTTCAAATCGAGACGCCATGGCATGTTAATATTATTACTATGTGTTTGTCCTTCTCTTCCACCATTGTACGTGAAGAAGGTAACATGGACGGGTTGTGATATAATAATAAAACGCTTAAAAACAAAAACACTGGCGCGCGTAGGCATTGTACGCGAAGCGTTGACGATCTAGTACTTACTAAGTAGTAGTTCACCATGGATGTAGTACGTAGGGTAGAGTAGCGGATTTTGGTTGGGACGGGTTGGATTGAACGTGCTAGTTAGGAGTAGTTGTTTCCGTCTCGGGCCGTGCCGTGGTGGCCCGGTTGTGTGTTTGCGGGTAGCTGCCGTGCCGTTCCGCGCGTGCCTCACGGCGCGACGAGAGTGACAACTGTACCGTCCGACTCGGCCGCGTCCGGTAGCGTTCGGCGGGTTAGGGAGAAACGAAAAAAAAAACTGTCACGACGCAACGCCATGGTCCCGCTCCCTCGACCCGAAACTTGGGCATGCCCGCCGTGCCAGAGATCTCCCGTTCCTCGCTGCACCGTGGGGCTAGCTGACGTCAGTAGACGCGTAGGAGTAGGTAGGTTCGTTCGCACCGGCCGGACGAAATGGTGCGTTTCCGTGGGCGGAGCACCCACCGCTCCGGTTCCAAGTTCCAACCGACAAGGGCATGCATGCGATCCAACAAGGCGTGCTGCGTGGTGGGCGCCTCGCACTGCGTACGCTTGGCAGACCGCGTCCACACCCCACGTACGGTCGCGCCGCCGCAGCCACAGGTAGCCCGCGGTCGAGTCGGTGGTGAGTGAGTGGCCGCGCGACGTGACGGTAGAAATCCAGCAGGTCAGGTGTACCCATCGCGAGCACACGAGGCAGCAGCGGCAGAGCGTCCGTCCATGTGCCGCCCGCGAGTGGTGGCGACCGCGCGGCAGTCCGGAGTCTGGACCACGCCGTCGCGCGCGCGCGGGCAGATCGCGCATGCACTGCACTGCACCGCACAGGGAGGAGTTAATCCGGGCAACGTGGCACGCCCGGAGACAGGCTGCCAGGCGAGGCGAGGCCCAGGCGCACCTGCGCGGCCGGAAATACGGTCGTCCCGTTCCACCCGGTCAAAATCTGGGGACACCGCCATCGTGCAGCGCAGCGCAGGCGCCCACCTGTCTGTCATGTTTCGGCCCAGGGCGCTGCTCATCCGGATCTTTGTTACTACTACTACCGATGACCATTTCCCGTGACCCAGCTGCATCGTCTGTCTGGAGTGGGACAGACAATTCACCGCTGCTGCTGCTACCTCTCACGAGTCACGAGCAGCAGTATCTGGTAGTAGAATGAAAAATACAGTACTACAGTAGTAGATCTATTTTTTATTTTTTTTGCGGGGGCAGTACAGTACAGTACAGTAGTAGATCTGATGGTCGTCGGACTGAGGCACGGCTGCATACGGCCAAACCAGCCGTCAAACGCGACACCACCAAAGGCGCCGAGCATTGTGATGTGAACCCGATGAGTTAACTACATTGACTCGCTGGCACCGTCAAATACTAAATGGGGTATCCTAATTCCTACGCGCACTACTTGTAGTAGTCCCGGCGCCTACACTTGCGATACACAGAGAGGTGGGTCCCACCATAAATAATGGAACTCAAGGGTTGCGGGTCGCCGTGGACATACGGGTTTGTAGCTAACAGTACTTACATGAGTTTGTTGTTAATCAACGCCGGATAATGCTAACGAAACTACTAGCGTATTTTCAGCCAAGATCATGTTAACCGACTTAAGGACATCTCTATCGGGTCCAATCTAAACCGTCTGATTCTGTCCGGTTAAATCGGGCCACGGATAATTTTAGGTCATCGTTTGACATGTTTGGCTAGCCGCGTGACACTTCTGTTCGCGCATGCCCAATAAGACCACGCCGATCCAAACAGAAGAATACACGCTAAAACTTCCGGTGGTTTAGAGAATTGGTTGTACTGATTTTTTACCTACTGTTTATTTATACTGAGACCCACTGCTTTTTTTGTGCTATTGAAAATTGCTAAGTGATCATTGTTCATTGTGCGATCTGGCACACGATAACTTGGAAATATTGCAGTGCTGAACCCAAATGGTAGTTATAAGATACTGTTAAAATATATAAGAGAGAATATAGACGTCCAAGATATAGACCTTCCGCTGAAAAACTGCAAAGGTCTAAAAATAAATCTCTTTAGACGGTCGTCTATATAGAGATATAGAGGACCAAATTTAGACCTTCCACTAGAGATGCTCTTATATACCGCTAAAAGACCGCACACGCTTTGTAAGGTTTGCGCTCGAATGAGTTGGGTCGTGGTGGTGCAGGTGCCGTGACTGATCGCCAGCGAACAAGTGGAAAGAGTCCTCCCGCTCCTTGACGCATTCAGGCTTTTATTGGTTCTAGACCAAGTGAAGTCTATTCGGGCCAATTCTTCGCAAGAAAACTCTACAGGTGCATATTTCTAGAGAGGAAGATTGTTTTTTTTTTTTTGCGAGCGCTAGAGAGGAAGATACTCCGTTCACATGTATATGGCCAAGAGTGATGTGAATATGTGATTAGTATTGACCAAGATGTACATATGATACTATATCGATTATACTAAGTTAGCCAGAAGCCCAAAACCAATAATTAAGAATATGTGCATGTGGCGACCAGTTGGTAGTTAGCACGGATTCGGCTAGTTTTTGTGGATGGATGAGACTAGAGAACAATGCTTTAGTTCGCCCGAGGCGTACGAATGGTCAGGGTGATTTGTTTAAGCATGATTACTATGAGGATTAAAGAATCATTAGAAGGCTTCTAATCAGAGGCGCCGGTGGTCAGGAGAACACCTGTGTATGCATGCATCCTCTGCCATGCCATGGCTGGAAAGGAGTAACACGCAAACAGGCGAACAATGCTTTAGTTCGCCCGAGGCGTCATCATTAGCTGGACGAGTAGAGTAAGGTGGTTTAGAAGTTTGCTGCTATTGCTAATACTAGCTAGGGAGCATGTGCGATCACGCTTTCTGTTTTTGAAAATATCCAAGTGCCAACTAGCTATGGGGTTTACTTACCGCTGATCTTTTCTTGAAATCTCGGAGTTTTGAAGTTAAAACAGGATGGTGGCATGGTGGCTGAAATATTGAACCGGTAGGTACGGGTAGCCGCAGGGGACGCGACCGGAGAGCAGCTAGAACCTGTTGATGTATGATCTAAAGTTCATTAAGAGCATCACTAGGAGAGCCTTCAAAAGGGTTAAATCCTTAAAATAACTGTTTTTTAAGGGGCCGAAGCATTTTCGCGACGCAGATCAGTGCCCCTAGAACTGTAAGCCCATAAAAAATATTAGAGGTCGGATCCTCTTTTGACTCGTTGACCCTCACTTGTACAGGCTCGTGGGCGAAAACGGCCGCGACACCCTAATTCTCCAAATCACGAGCGCGGGCTGAACATTCACAGCTCTCGTCCTACTCTTCCTCGCACTCCGCCGCGGCCTCGCGATTCGGCCGGCCCGCTTGTCGCCCCATCTCCCCCAGTGCCCGCCACCGCCCTCGGCCCGCCAGTGGTCACAGCCGCCCTCGGCCCGCCGTCACACGCCTCCCTCAATTCGATGTCGAATTGTTCCGATTAATTGGTCTTGAGCGATTTAGACATCGATGAGCTGCTCCAAGGACGACACGAAGATGATGGTCGCCGTCCTCGCCAAGAAGGAGCTCGAGGACCACACGAAGGTGCTGGATCAGAGGAAGGGGTCGTAGATGGGTCGCCTTTGCATCCCGCGGAACCACACTCTCGACCACGAGCAACTCATGAAAGACTACTTTGCTGAGGTACCGACATACCCATCCCGCCTCTTCCATATAAGGTACCGAATGCGTCGTAGCTTGTTCGAGAAAATCGTCAAAGATTGCGAGGTCAAATCAAACTATTTCAAGCGTCGTATAAACGCTGCCGACACCATGGGATTTAGTGCATTCCAAAAGATATCGGCTGCAATGCAGGTGATCGCCTATGGCATACCCACAGACTATACCGACTAGTATCTTCGCATTGGCCAAGATACACCCACGGAGTCCATGCGTAGGTTTTCCAAGATGGTCATCCGGTTGTATGGTGATTGGTATCTTCGAGCTCCCAACGAGCAAGATACAAAGAGATTGATGGAGATGAATGAAAAAAGAGGTTGGTCGGGCATGCTTGGTAGTCTAGATTGCATGCATTGGACATAAAAAAATTGCCCAAAAACATGTCATGAAATATATTACGGTAAAAGCCATGCTTGAGGCCATGGCATCTGAGGGCTTGTGGATTTTGCATGCATATTTTGGTTTGCCGGGAACACTCAATGACATCAACGTGCTTCAAGGATCATATTTATTTGCAAGACTAGTTCTTGGTGATGCTCCAACTTGCAATTACAAAATTATGGACAACGAGTACACAATGGAATACTATCTCACCGATAGCATTTATCCTGACTAGGCAACTCTTGTGAAGTCTATTAAAGAGAAAGGGAAGACCTTAACAAAAAAAAGAGTCTATTTTTACCAAGGCATAAGAGGCAGCAGGGACATTGAGAGAGCTTTCGGTGTTTTGCAAGCAAGATTTGCCATTGTTAGGGGTCCATCTCGTTTTTGGGACAAAAAAAACTTGTGAACATGATGAAATGTTGTGTGATTCTACAGAACATGATCCTTGAGGATGAGAGAGGGTTAAGCTTGCCATGTTTCTATCACAATGTTGGTACCCGAGTATAGATAGAGAGAAACCCCGACCACCTTCAAGATTTTCTTCAAACACATTGAGAATTGAAGAAGCCAACACTCATAACTAGCTCCTCAATGATCTGGTCGAGCACCATTGGCAGCTGCATGGCCATCGCCAATGATCTACCTTTGCTTTACTTTTCCATGTATTATTTCAGTCAAACAATTGTTGAAATTTGCAAGAAACATTGTTGTAATAACTAGAATGATTATTGCGTGCTTGAAACTATTATTTGCTATTGTTGAGTGTCGTATTTGCAAGATACTTTGTTTTATTTTGTTCAATGTTGTATGCAAATTGGTATTAAACAACCAATACCCTGTTTTACGGGTTGAAAAGTGCTGACGTGTGCTTGTGGGCGAGAGCTTGGTGGAGCTCTACAAAGTGTCTGAAAGTGTGATTCTTGAGGGTCAGGAGAAATCCTTGTCTGCTTGACACTGACGTGGTGACGCCTGCGGTATCGACATCCTTCTTGAAGGGTGTCAAGTGCATATCCCCCACCTCCCGTTGCGTACCGTGAGAAATCATAGGTCCTGTCCGGACAGCAGTGTCAAGTCGTCACTCCCCTTCTTGGAGGTGTTGTATAGTATGCGTCGCTTTGGACTGCTAGACGTGTGGTGGTACTTCTCTGTAGGACGCAACGGTTCCAAGTTATCTCCGTTTTTATGGCACCACCGTTATCGAACGTTGTATCGATTGGTTGATATATTAATATATAGAGGACGTAGAACCTGTTTCAAGGATAGCTGTTGATCAGATGGCGAAGGCGATCGACTCCACCTAAGCCCGAAATAAGGCCAGTTCAGACCGCGTCCTTGGTGGCCGAATGCGGCACGCACTTTTTTTGCGAGTAAAGGAGCTTTATTGCTTATAAATAGTGAGATTACAATCCTTAAGCAAAATCTGACCTAGGAAGATGGTTTGTAATTTAGCCACAAACACCTTCTCCTAGTACTACTAGCATTCTTAGCACACATATGAGCCGCCTCATTGGAAGATCTCCCTGTAAAAGAGAACTTAATTTTAGCTAAGAACCCACTAAGCTTCACAATTTCTTGACATATACTAGCAATTTCAGATCTACGTACTCTAGGATCCTTCAAAATATTCAGAACCTCCTGCGCATCAGTTTCAATTTCAATCTCTTGATAGTGCCCATCCAGAGCTAGTTGGACACCATCTCGCACCACTTGAGCTTCCATGACCAGAGCACTTGCCGCATCTTGATACGAGAGGGCCTGTCCTAGAAGGAGGCGCCCCTCATGGTCTCTTACAACAAGCCCAGTTGTGCCATGACTAGTTACAATTAGGCTGGTCATAGTAGTAAGTAACTTAGAATATTAACATGTGTATGTTACTAGTCTAAGTTACTATCTTCATATTGCAAAATAGCATAGATGTGGTATCATGCAAAGCCTCATTTATTATAATATAGACTCATTTTGTCTAGAAATGTGTGATGTTATGGTAACATAACTAGTTACCACAAGCCGAGGCTAAGCTAGGCTACCAGAAGCAAGAGGACCCCTCCTCATGGCGTGCCGCCGGGCTCCCCATCGCCGCTTAAAACTCTCCTCCCCGTCTCCTGTCTCCCTTCCACCGCTGCCGCCGGCGTGGCCGCGGTGGCGGCGGCCCCTGGTGCCAAAGGCGCTAAGGGAGGGGGGTGACGAGGACTTCGACGGCCATCTTTGGGCACCAGCCGGATGTGCTCGGGCGCGGTGGTCGGACGGCGATCTGGACCAAAGCGGCCATTGCCGCCTTGGATCGTCTCTCAAGCGGAGGAGGTTGGTCGTGGATCTCGATTCCCATCTAGATCCGGTGCTTCCTCGGCCAAGATGTGGCTGATTGGGAACCGGCCAACGGTGTGGGCTCATGTCGGATCTAATAAAGGTGGTTGTCCTTGATTTCCTTCACACGAAGACGAATATCCGCTTGATGTCTGTCCTCCTTGATCTGTCCGGAGAGGCGGGTTCGGAAGGCTCACGGCGAACTCCATGGGCGTAGCATGCACGAGATTGCTGGATCGGAAGGTATTCGATCGCTGTACCTTGTTTTTCCGTTTGCCGTTTGGTAGGCGGCGTTCGCTCTGTTTGTTTGTTCCCACCTAGTGCCATGTAGAGCCATGGTGATGTCAGATGCGGAGAAGGTCAGGAAAGAGGAAATTTGAGGGTAGCAATGGATATTTTTGTTCTTGTGACGACGGAGATCTGGCTGCGTGATCTGGGACTCGTTGAAGCGACTGTTGGTGCGGGAAGACAACACAGGGGAGTTCCCAGTCTTATCTTGCAGGATGAAAATCTAAGGTCTGGCCTTAGCGACTGATGAGAAAGGAGTACAATCCATTGGAGTGGTGGTCTCTTAAGTATTTATTTTGCCTATGATAACGTGTTAAGAAACACTCCATTGTGAACGGCCTTACTACCTAAATTACTCCCGCTATGATCGGCCTTTGAAAACCAGCATCGACATTAATCTTCAAAACTCCCTCCGCCGGTTTCTTCTTCCATGTAGGAAAAACTTTTGGGGGTTTCTCTTTTTTCTTTTTTCCCATCTGAGCAAGACCAAAGGTTGTATCGAGGACACATGGCGCGCACTTTGACCTGTCAATTACGAGAGGGATGTTTGCTACCAGTACAGTAGGATTTTTTGAAATTTCCCGTCCCTCTCTCTGACGCGTTCAGCGGCCCAAAACCCACTCCGGCCACACGGACTCGACGTCGACGCGTTACGTTAACGCTCCTCATGTGCGTCGGTGTACATAGCGCCAAGTCCGGCCATCGCGCTCCCGGTGCCACGAGCATATACATCGTGGCCGTCGCTCTCACACAGGTACGTACCTGCCCAAGTGCCGAGTAGGTAGGAGCGCGTCGTCTCTAAATTACACTACTTCGACCAGTTAAAATAAAATCATACATGCATGAGCTAAAAAAAACCAGACATTCATATCTCCTTCCTCATCAGTCGCTCTCGCGGCCTAGCCTAGATCCACTAAGATTTCTATAACACATTAGGATTAGCAAAACATCAGTACTGGTAGAGCTTCCTTCCACATGGGTGCAAGCTGCAAGGACCAGATTATTAATGCTTAGTACGCGCCTTGAGCCCCGGGACCGGCACACAATGGTCACATGGGATGGGGCTACGTAATCCTGCTGGATAGGATAGACACACTGAACTGGTCAGGCAGCCAGGCTCAACAGATGCACTACTACTACTACTATTCCTACTGGTAATCCGATCTCGGAAGCTAGCTAGCCATCCTCGTTAATTAGATCTGGAGAAACTTCAAACTTCATTAGTAACAAAATTGGCGCGCCGTGCGGATCAAAAATCATACAGTACTACACTTTTGAGCTTCTAAAATTCCGAGACGATGTAGCCAATGATTTGTCCTACAAAAGTGTAAAATGCCAATTTAAAATGCTTTGTATTATGTGCTACATGAAAAAAATTGAAAATACTTTCCGATCAATTATATTATTGTACTAGTAGTAGTACGTGGCATCTAACCATGACCTGAGGTACTATATACTAAACTCAGTGTACTACTTGCGAGGAGAGAAGGTCACGGGGGCACCGCGATCGTGCAGGGCCAGGCGCCCACCTGTTTGTCGGGCCCGGAGGCGCTGCTCATCCGGATCTTCCCGTGACCATTTCCCGTGACGGAGCTCGGGCGTCGGGGACAGAGACTGAATTCTCCGCTGATGCTCCCTCTCAGGATCAGCAGCAGTAAAAATAACCAACTTTTTTTTGGAATGAAAAATACACCAGGAGGTGGGTCCCAGCATATATAATGGAACTCATGGGGTGTGGTGCGGCTGGACTTCCCAACCGATCCGTGCGGACGGACGGCCGCGCACCGATTCAGCGGGACGAACCGCGTTGAACGATTATTCATATATTAAATTTGGGTTACGATGATTGTGTTGGCCCGAACAGTACGCTTGATCTCCCGTAACCCTCTCGCCACTGACTGGTCAGCGCGAATAGATGAACAAGTTTTAGGTAGACCTGATGGGTTTGTTGTTCATCAACGACGGATAATGCTAACAAACTAGTAGCAGCATATTTTCTGTTAAGATAATGCTAACCGACTTAACTAATCGACAGCCATGACGCTATTTAACAAGTGGAAAGAGTCGCTTGTCGACGCATTCAGGCTTTATCTCTACTAGACGACGTGATGTCTATTGGGGCCAATTATTCACGAGAAAAATTGTACAAAGTGCATATGTACTTGAGAGGAAGATGGTTCGATCACATGCAGACCGAAATCAAGTCAAGGAGTGTTCGCGGAGTGTAAGATATATCTTTTGAAGGAAGGGCCTATAACTTCGAAGCTCCCGATCTAGCTAGCTACACATGTTCTACATACCTCTAGATGCTAGCCGCCACATGTTCTACGTATCGGTATTTCTGTAAACATTCACATTGGTCAATGAAGTATAGCTGCTCTGTCTAAACAAAATACTAGTACTACTCCTATTTGATTAGTGTTGACCAAGATGTCCATAGAAATACTACTAAGTATATCGTTTACTACTCCGAGGAGTAGTAAGCTAGCCAGAACCACTACTCCGAGGACGTGGCCATGTGGAGTAATTAATAATATGTGGATGTGGCCATGTGGAGAGGACGAGACGACTAGAGAACAATGCTTTACTTCGTCCGAGACGTACGAATGAGTATTGTTTAAGCATGATTAGGAGGATTAAAGAATCATTAGAAGCCCGGTGGGCAGGAAAACACCTGTATGCATGCATCCTCTGCAATGCCATGGCTGGAAAGGAAACGGGCGATTATGTTATGTGAAACATCCTTTTTAGCGCAGAAAGAGCTGTGCCGTGACGACAGCGTCCTGATTAGCTGGACAAGTACAGTAAGGTGGTTTAGAAGTTTGGTGCACATGGACACCAGTTATCTCTTCCTTTTTTAAAAAATAAGAATAAATTATTGGGTTTTAAAAATATTTTATAAATTCTTAAAAATACATGTACACGATCCATATACTTGTGTGAAATTTAGTAAAGCAAATGTTTTATTTTATGCCATAGGAAAATTACAAATTTCTAAAAGTGAATAAGATTAGAATGCGTATTTTTTTGTCAGAAATTTGTCTTTTATATGTAGCAAAAAATACAACATATTTTTATTAAAAAAGTTCTGGTGTATATTCTGGATATGTATATAGTTATGTAGTATTTCTTTTCGGAATTTTTGGAGACCTTGAAGTATAAGATTTATTTATTTTTCTAAAAAAACAAGAGCACTCGTGTCCATGAGCCAAAGAGGCTTTCCGACAAGTTTGCTGCTAGTATTGCTAATCCTCGGGAGGATGTGTGATCACGCTTTCTGTTTTGAATTATCAAGTGCCATCTAGCTATGGGGTTTACTTGCGGGTGATCTTTTCTTAAAATATTGCTAAATCAGCATATGGTGGTTGTGCGTTCATACAGCCACCCTAGCTTCCTTCTCTCTACGCGGTACCTCCCCGAGAGCGGATTTACCACACCTAGGAGGGTCCCCCGACACCATCTATGCTGTTTATTTATTGGAATCCGTGCAAGATCAACGCAGTCATCGTCTATCACACATTTACATTTAAGCCCTCTTGCTTTTTGGTATTTCACCCGCAGTCCAGGGCAGAGGATGACCACCCCACCGGCCCACCCAACCCGCAGCCCACGCGGCCACGCCCTGCCTACCTAATCCTAACAGCTCTCTCCGTCGCACAGCCATGGATCTAGGGCCCCTACTTTTCCTTTTGGTTTTTTCTCATGTTTGGATCCAGTTTGTGGTTGAATATTTTGTTTGGATTAAATTTATGGTTGAATCTTGATCGAATCTTTAATGAATCTTGTATGGATTTTATTTAAATTCATGGATCTGGAGCCTCTACTTTTCCTTTATTGAATGTTGATTAAATCCGTGGTATGTATTATCAAGTTTTTGTTTAAATTCGCGGATCTGGGGCCCCTACTTTTCCTTTATTGAATCTCGATCAAACATCAGTTTCGTGGTATGTATTGAATCTTGTATGTATTATCAAGTTTTTGATAGGGATCTTGTATGGATTTTGTTCATATTTGGATCCTTTCTTTTCATTCGTGCTTGGATCTTGATTTGAGTTTCTTGTTTGGATGAATTATTTAAAAAATGATGTTGGAAACGTGTATGGAAAATAACTATCTAGTTCATGGATAAAACGTGTATTTCCTATTTCCAGATTCTGTTCATGGATGAAACTTGTATGATTCCTTGAATGATTCTTAATATCAGATTAAGGTCGTGAGACTACTTGTTTTATCTTTACAGGTGACACATGTATGAAACGGATGTTTGATCTTGCTTATAGCTAGACTAAATCATGTGTGTAATAATCTACTGAAACTTGTATGAATCTTTGATGTTTTTTGGATTTTGTATGTATGATCTGCACTGTATAAATATCATGTGAAATTTACATATTTTGCATATACCTTTACACATTGAATTAGAAACATGTTCTTTAGTACTAATCCTCTATGAAATCGTGTTGTTTCTTGAACGGGTTTGAATTGTATGTGAATTTGACAGTTACAGAATGCGCCAGGGAGAAAATCGTATTGTCCAGGGAGAAAATCAGATTAGATAGTGTGTGAAATCTCGTGAATCTTGTGTAAATCTTATATAAAACGTTCTTGGTATTAATCTTGATTGATGTAGATTACAGAAAATCAATTTCTAAATTGTTGAAAAATATTGTATGGAACCATGTTGAATCCTATAGATTTTGGTGGATTTTGCATGAATTTTTCATGTTTCTTGCATGAATTTAGAAATATGTGATAAGAGTGGATTGAAACGTCCATGAATTTTATAGTTGCAAAATCCTTAATAAAATTTATCTTGAAAAAATAATATGAATGTTCGTATGGCTATTTGAAAAAAAAATCTGTGAAAATATTTTGTAAATATTCATACATGTTACCAGATAAATTTTGAATAAATATCTGTGAATTTCTTTTTATGAAACTATATTGTAAATAAAAACGGATAGTTAATAAATTAAAAATATATTATAACTAAAGTCTTTCAGGAATCCCACTGTTATCAAGAACAACGTATTTCTACTGTTTTACGGTTCATCCTATACATGTAGTTGTAGTTCTGTACACTGTCAGCAACCATTAAGCCGCACACCCTGGATAGTGGTAAATTAAAAAAAATAATATTTTCTCTATGTAACAAGTGGGGAGACAAACAACGACGAAATAATATTTTCTCTATGTACATAAAAAATTGTTGATTATCCCTGAAATTTTTCGAGAAAAAATAAGGTGAAAAAAAAACAGACATTATGCATGTATTCTGTGAAAAAATTATATGAATATCTCTTGGCAGAAACAAGTTTGTAAAACGTGTGAATCTTGTATGAAACTTCTGAATCTAAGATGAAACAAAGTAAGAGTGTCTAAATATTGTTAAATAAAAGTAGAAAATAAAAATCATCAAAAGAGATTGTTGAAAAATAAATTATGCATGTTTCATTTTCAGAATAAAAATGTACATAAAAATGTTAAATATTCCTAAAATTTGTGAGAAAAAATGAGGTGAAAAAAACAGGAACGTGTAGAAGACTATCGATTGTGAGGAGACAAACAAGCGACAAAAAATTTAGAATATCCGAAAACGTTAGGGGTTAGACAGAAAAACTGCAGCAGACCTAAAAGATGAGGTGGGAGGGTTATTTTGTAAAAGGCACAGCACGAATCTCTAATAAATGGACAACAGAGATGATGTCGGGGGTCCCTCCTACGGGGAGAATTGCATTGTCCGTACCTCCCCCCTCCCTCACTCTTAATAAGCTCAGGAGATTCCACCTACAATTTTTCTAAGATGAACGGGCCGGTCAACTAGTTCCTTGACAAAAAAAACTTTCAACATTGCGCTTTGCCCAAGTCGGTTCTTACCTCACAAGTCGGTGTCCCTCTTGAGTTTCTTCTTGCTATCCAAAAACCTGTCCGTGCTTGGCTTTGGGCCCATACCGACAAGGCCATAGGTGGAAAATATAGAACTAATTGGACTTCCGTGTGACCCCACTTCGCTTGGTGGTCTTGGTGTCCTCAACTTACAAATGTTCTTCTAGGCCTTGCGTCTCCTTTGGCCTTGGCTCGAATGGACGGAGTTGTATCATAGGTGGATGGGCACCAAGATCCCATGTAATAAGGAGGATATGGAGTTCTTTTATGCAATGACAAAGGTGAATATTGGGGATAGAAGGAAGGCTTCTTTTGGGATGCTTCTTGGGACGATGGGATCAGTCGAAGGACCAATGTGCCATCCATCTATAGCATTTCCAAGAAGAAAAAATGGGTGATCTATGCTGCACTCCATTTCCATTATGGGATCGAACGAATCGACATCTCTAATGGGCTATCAATCCACCATCTTGAGAAGTTTGTTCGCCTTTGGCACTTCACGTCACAACACAACCGTCACCTCATGTTCTATGTAAACTAACATTCACCACTTCTAGGGAAAGAGCTTACGCTGCAGCAACGCTCAACACTTGGAGTCACAACACCCCCCAATGCCATTTATGCTTCTCTTGTGACTTTCGTCAGAATGTTGGTGACAGATAGGTGAAGAGAGGAACATTTGTCTGTCATTTATTGATATGCTCATGGAAGCCAAGAACAGATATTTCAATGCCTTCTTCAAGATTGCCCTGATTGTGGATGATGGAGTATTTGGAACCACAAACAATGATCAGAGAGACCTTGATGCACGCTACCAACTCTTCAAAACATTAGTGAGTCTGATTAGGCATACGGTTAAGCCAAACCTCAAAGAAAGGATGCAGGATTAGCTAGATCTTTTGTAATTTAGCTCACAATTAAATTCATCTTGTAAATATTTGTTCCACCTTGTTTTATAATAGAAAACGATGCAGTGGGGACTTCCCCCAATGTTTTTGGCTAAAATACACATCCTAGACCCATGAAGAACAAATAAAATATGGAACATAACATGAACACCCTTAACCATAAAAGCCTAGAAGGCCATTAGATTGCCGGTCTAATGGACCGAAGTAATAAGAAGTCAAAGGAAAACTAGAAATATAGTTGGTCTTTCAAAATATAAAAGTTAACTGTGGATACTTGGAAATGCGGCAACACCATGGCTTGCTGTCCAATGTCCACATCATCGATGCCTTTAGGAAGTTTGAGATAATCATATTATAAAATATATATTTGAAGAAAAAATTTAAGCGCAAAATAATGACATTCAAAATATTTTGAAAATAAAAGGAGTGGAGATTCAGTACACATGGGCACCTTTTAAAAAAATCAAAAATCATATTTTTTTAATTCTTAATTTTTTTGAAAATAAATCAGGATGTAGCAAATGATGTATACCAAAAACATGCAAAATATCAATAGAAAATGATGTTTATTTTGAGCTACACAAAAATGAAATAACTGTAGATTCGAATATAGTGATTCCAAATTTTCATAAAAAAAATATATCAAATTTTGACACTTTCATGTAGCTTAGAATACAAAATATTTCGAATTGAGATTTTGCAAGTTTGTGGGATACATCATTAGCTACTTTAAGGATTTTGCTTCACAATTTTTTGAAACTTGTAAATATAGATTTAAAAAAAATTAATATGCAGGGAGCACTAGAGCTCACGAGCCGAAAGGACTTTCTGAAATAAAAAATTCTACAATGCCACACTTTCAATGTTTTCAAGATTTGTCTAAACTTTCATATAGTCATGATTTTCCATCTTGGATTTTTTCCAATCAAAAAAAATTCGAGAGTTCTTTCTATGTGTTTGTGGGTTTATTATATTATAATTCTTTTTGTTTCTTGATATCTTTCCACGATTCCTAGTAGTTCTTTAAAGTACCACGTACTTCTAAATACTTGACAAAATATCCAACCATGGATGCTCGCCAAAACCGCTTTGGATCAGAATGTCCTAGTCGTGCAAATGCAAAACGTCTTATTAATGGGACCGGATCGAGTATTTTGGAATCGCAACCCTCCACCGAAGCACAAAAACTGCTTTGCTTAGTACTCAATCCGGTCCTATTTTAGTTTATCAAGACGTCTTACAGAGGAGACCACTGGTGGAAAAGGGCCCATGCGTCCCGGTTGATAAGGGCCATTAGTCCCGGTTGTCCAACCGGGACGGAACAATCAGGACTAAAACTCTAACATTTAGTCCCGGTTGTTCCACCAACCGGAACACCAACCCGGACAAATGGGGCACACGTGGCGGCATCAGAGCGCGAGGGGGTGGAGCATTTCTCTGCCGCGGCAGAGAATTCATTTTGGCACATTTTGGTGCCGCGGCATCATTTTCGCCACTTTTTGTGCCGCGGCAGAGAATTCATTTAGGTTGTTTTATTGTTTATTTAGTGTTTTGCACTTATCAACGAAGGAACCTTATATTACACAAGATCATCATGAAAACATTACATTCAATACACGGATCGAGTTCATGCACTATATACAAAAATTGCTATTCGATGCTACCGACCAATTTCTT
Source organism: Avena longiglumis (assembly GCA_030063025.1). NCBI lineage: Eukaryota > Viridiplantae > Streptophyta > Magnoliopsida > Poales > Poaceae > Avena > Avena longiglumis. The sequence continues at coordinate 494,181,437 of CP125978.1, read as the reverse complement.
GAAAGTTGCTATTTTTACAATTCCTATTGTCTATACACAGCCGAGTAGTATTCCCCTTGTGTGTTTAGGATTTCTGCATCCAACAATCCCGCCAATTACTCCTGAATTGCTCGTACGCGATCTTTTGGCAGAAGACCGCCCCGTAGACGTTCGATCTGATTTATAAAAGGAGTCAGCCTATATAAATATGAAACTAAACACAATTTGATTGTAATTAAAAACTATATAAATTGTTTACGTACGTGGAGTTGCTCTAAATTTCTGCCCTTCTCATCGCACGTCTGCCGGATGAACTCGCATACATAGTATCCACATAGATTGTTACCTGGTCCCTGCGTCAGGCACTTTACGAGAACAGAGTTCAATCAAAATAATAATCAAGCATGATAATAACTGTATCAAAACTAGAATCAAAGAGATGCACGGATATAGCTAGTGGTGCTTACATCTAGTGGTTGAAATGTAAGCTCCTCTTTCCAAACACCCCTAGCCTTCTTGGTGAACCGTTTCCAAGCGCTGCCCGGCGTAGAAAACGAATAAAATAAGTTATTAAATACTTGATATCATAAAATTCACGAACGTTGCTGATATAGTGTCGTAATGATTAGAATTACCGCTGGAGAAGTATCCGCATGTCCTTCCACGTCTCAAGGGGTTTATGTTTCGAGTCCATGACTAGTACACGCCCCTTGTCAAGTTGAATGATTAACAGAATATAGTGGAACCTGCGAATGCAGAACTAATCAATTATATACTTAACATCGAGTAAGCGAAATAGAAAGTGTATACAAGACAATAACACTCACTGGAAGTTGTAAGGAAATAGTATTTCCCATTTGGTTTCTTGAAACCTTAACGCGTGTACTATATTATCCTCCGTATCCTCGGGGCTTATTTTGAGATTAGCTTCATGAACCCAATATGGGTCAATGAAGCCAATGTCATAGATTTGTCCTCTGCTGCATTCGAGAATCTTCATTCTGCATATTACAGTATGATTATATACATGCAATAAACAAAATAATATAGCTGGAGACTAAATTAATTACAGAATTAGTACTTACAGAAAATAGGCACTGATGATCGATTTGTCCAAGGCGTCTTGATTGAATAATTGAAATAGTTCATCAAATTCAATGGATATCATGTCATCCTTATCTTTCCCATGATGCTTTTTTGTAACCCTCAGCACTATCCAGTTAGCCCCGACCCTTGTGGCATGCATGTACCAGTTATGCAATCTTCACATTTTTGTTGGAAGATTGTTTACCTCCTCAGGTTTGACGAGAGGTTTTCCGTAATGGTATTTGTATGCTACTTCACTCACGGGGAAGAACTCTAAGCAGGATAAATCTTGAAATCATATACCTTGAGTAGCGGCTTCTCCGTGTTACAGCAACTACCTCGGATCATACTGCTCTTCGGCCCCATATTTGCTCGACCCCACATTGGTTTGAGAAATCACCTTGAGAGGGGCGCAAGTCTGTTTTGCTTGTTTTCCGAGCTGGGCAACAGATTTCCCGCTTGCATCGGTACTGCTCTTCGAGGCTTTTTGTGCCGCATGTGACTTGAGAATAGAACGCTCATAGTCTGATATCAGCTTTGGCTCGGGTTAATGAAGATTCTTTAGCATTTTCAACACTTTGGCTTTTTCTTCTTTGGTGCTGGGGAACTCTGGCTCTTTCGGCCGCCTCAGCTTAGCGAAAAACGCTGTCGTTTCCGCATCAACGATCGCCGCAGTCTCCTCTTCAGTATAGTCATAAGCTCTCTTGGAAGGAACCGTTGGTACTTTTGGAAGAGGCTCTTGTTTATGTTTCGGCGATCGCTTCGACGCCTTACGATGGCGTACGCTTACGCTTTTTATCTGGGCGCCGCGATGGCTCCCGGGCGATGGCTGCACGGATATTGGTGAGCGGCGGGCGGGTGAGGCGACGAAGACGGCTGCTGGCGGCGGCGACCTCGGCGGAGACGGGTGAGGCGGCGAAGATGGCCTTGGCGTGTGATTTGAAGCGATACAATCCTTCGCCATAGAATGGTGGCGTTTTTGCGTCACCTAGCACAGATCCACATCCCCTTCACCGGCGGGGTAGTGAAGATCCAAAACCTCAAAGGTGGGCATGATTTCATCCACGCCGACAATAGCGTAGCCCTCCGGAACCGGACGGTGGTAAGTTGGTGTGGGTCCAATTGGTAAGGCATAGCCGACCGCCACCTTCATTGATATGTTCACAACTTTGACATGTAGCTCGCGATGTGTCATCTCCGTGATATCATCCTTTGGGTAGCCAGAGCCATCGTCGGTGCATCATCGTCGCCATTGTCATCACCCGGGACCTCGGTGGAAGCCACATCGCTTTTCGATTATTCGATGCGGTAGCATCGAATGCGGGTCTTTCTGAGATGGGCCGTAGTACTTGCTCTTTAAGTCGTTAATTTCATGTTGTTGTTGCTTTAATCGTTCTTCAATTAACGCATTCGCTCTTTCGACTTCGCTTCAAGCCGCCCTGTCCTTACTCCTCTGACGGCTTCTATCAGGATATTTCTTCCTATCTTCGGGAAACCCAGTCCTCCATTATTGGGAGCCTATTGTGCCTCATGTTCGTCCATCATGTTCCTTATTTCCAAGGGCGAGTGTGAGCTCATCATTCTCTCTATCGGGAATGAAGTCCCCATCTTTAACAAATTTTAATCGCTTTTCTGATCCTCTCGGTTGGCAAGGGTCTTCTTTATGTCGTATGTTATATACCTCCCTTCCGAGTCCAACGTGCCCCATGCCGTAAAACCAATTCCTTGCACGTTCTACCCAATCGCCATCTCTGGGTGATCTTTTATCACAGCTCCGCTCAAGTTTCTCCCACTTAGGAATGCCAACCTTGTAGCCACCTTGCCCCATAGTATGGTGATACTTCTTCTTAGCAAGATTCACATTCGTTTTACATTTTCTTAGCCTTTTCTGATTTCTTGTATTCCACAAACTCAACCCAGAATGGTTTTATCTTCTCAAACTGAATATTCTTGAAATCGGGAGTCTTCTTTTTCACGACATAGTCAAGGTGCAATCCTTTCTTCCAGTTGGTGAAACACTGGGCCATCTTCTTCAAAGCCCACTCCCTGACCTTAGCCTCCATGGCTCTCCCATGTTGTAAGGCGTCCTCAACTGGATCCTCCGCATTTGGGTCCAACTCTATCTTCGGTAGTTTGAAATTAACCATGAGCCTCTTCCACAGTAAATCTTTGGCGTGGTTAGGGACAAATAAACATGTTCCCTCTTCATCCGCATTAGCAGGCCTATTCCAATTTCTAATGGTGATCGGGATTAAGTCCCTAACGATTACTCCGCATTGTGCCACAAATTTGGTTGAGACAACTTCGGGAGATGTCGGTCTGCCGTCTTCAGCGACATCTTCGATCCTGAACCTCTCATGGTCTTGCAACTTTTTGGTTGGGCCTCGTCTGCTCTTTTTAGTAGATTCCTTCGATCCGGAGGGCTAAAAGAAGAAAGATCGTCGTTACTATTTCTATATAGATAGCAGATGATTAATTAAGGAATTGATTTATATTACATGCACCTCGCCGGAGCGGTCGTCTTCTCGATTACACAAGGCATCGCCTTCTCCCTCACGGAAGGCAACACCTTCAACCTCAAACAAGTTGTCTACTCCGGTAAAAAGAGGATCACCCTCACCGAGTTGTTAAACGTTGATACGTCTAAATTATCTTCCCACGGACCACCTTGGATCAACTCTTCCTTTTCTTCGTCTCGGCGTGTGGGTCCATATTTTACGCATCGTGGAAAAACGAATAAGTCAAAGCGGCTAAAGGAGAAAGTTACGAATAAGTCAAAGCGGCTAACGAATATTTTCCGGATCGAAGGTGAAACCCTAATATATACATACACAATAATAAAAATTAAGAGAAACCCTAAACCCTAAGGCTATGAGAGGGGAACATGAGTATAAGGCTACAAAAGGTCTTCGATCTATCTATGGTCTTGATCTCGGTCTTCGATCTCGATATCGTATTCTACCGAGAAGAACCAAATCACCGAAAAGAAAGGGAAACAATCAACACATGGCATCGATGCAATGCTCAAGCAATGATGATGATACGACAAGTTAATGTGCATTGGAATGTAACCCTAAAGCATGCTCGACAAGTTAATCGGGGTTAGAGGCAAACCCTAACTCAAGGAACTCCTAATAACTGTTAGGGTTACTAGGTGTTCTAATTAAACTTTTCATTTAATTAGATCTATCTATGGTCTTGATCTCGGTCTTGATCTCGATCTCGATATCGTATTCTACCGAGAAGAACCAAATCACCGGAAAAGGAAACAATCAACACATGGAATCGATGCAATGCTCAAGCAATGATGATGATGACAAGTTAATGTGCATTGGAATGTAACCCTAAAGCATGCTCGACAAGTTAATCGGGGTTCCGAGGGGCAAACCCTAACTCAAGGAACTCCTAATCACCGTTAGGGTTACTAGGTGTTCTAATTAAACTTATCATTTAAGTTGTTTAACAATGCATGATTATAGCATAGATAGATAGTTCTCATTTTCCGAACATTTTGGTATATTATTTGTATTTTTCTATTAAAGATTCAAAGTTATTGAATTTACAAGTTTTATTCAAATTAAATTATTAAATCAAATGTTTAAACCTTTTGCACCATAGTAACAACTAGCCATAGTGGTGACAGTGGGCCGGAGCCACCTCAAACGCACATAAGGGGAAACATAGGACGCGGAGCCACCTCGCCGCAAGCAAAGGGAAAGCAGAGGTGGGGCCGGAGCCACCGCCACCGCTGTCAAGGAGACACGGCCGTGGCCGTGGACAAGGACGACGGCGGGTGGAAACGACGCGACGATGCACCACCGATCGAAGCCACGCCCACCAAAGCGCAGCGAGAGGAGGAGAAGAGGCGGGGAGGCTGCGGCCGTGCATGGCAGTGGTGGGAAGAACACGTCGTCGATGGAAGCGAGACGCGCGCCGGTCGTCGTCGAGAAGAGACGCTGGCGGCCTTGATCGTCGGCCGAGGAAGAGACGCGGTGGCGGCCGGCGGAGGCGTTACGACGGAGCTACTGAGGCGGCAGCGGTGTGAGGCAACTGGCGGCGTCGTCGTCGGTGGAAGCGTGAGCGAGAGAAGTGAGTGGGGAAGGAAGAAGAAGAGGAGACACGCCTGTTATAACTAAAGGGCCTTTAGTCCTGGTTGGTTCCAACCGACTAAAATTACGTCCCGATTCGAGCCACCAACCCGGGACCTATAGTCCAATTTTCAGCGGTGAAGCGCGTGCATGAGGATCTTTCGTCGGTTGGTGGCTCCAACCGGACGATTCCTTTTCAAATTTTTGATTATTTTCTCTCTGTTCCCGCCTTATTTTTTTATATTGGGGTTTAAATTTGTAATATTTTTTAAATGATAATTACTTTGGAATTTAGAAAAACTTTAAACATAAAAAGTGTTTGGATTTGAATAACTAATTCGAAACCATTTTCTGTTTTGAAAAATAATTAATGTAACCATTTAAACTACGAACCATTTAAAATTAATAATGAAATAACTTATATTTTTAAATATTAATTTGGAATTTAGAAAAACTTTAAACATAAGAAGTGTATGGATTTGAATAAATAATCCAAAACCAATTTCTATTTTTAAAAAATAATTAATGTAACCATTTAAAATTAATTAACTTATATTTTTTAATATTAATTTGGAATTTAGAAAAACTTTAAACATAAAAGTGTTTGGATTTGAATAAATAATTCCAAACCATTTTCTGTTTTAAAAAACAATTAATGTAACCATTTAAAATATGAACCATTTACAATTAAAAATGAATTAACTTATATTTTTTAATATCAATTTGGAATTTAGAAAAACTTTAAACATAAGAAGTGTATGGATTTGAATAAATGATCCAAAACCATTTTCTATTTCTAAAAATAATTAATGTAACCTTTTAAAATGAATTAACTTATATTTTTGAATATTAATTTGGAATTCAGAAAAACTTTAAACATAAGAAGTGTATGGATTTGAATAAATAATCCAAAACCATTTTCTATTTCTAAAAAATAATTAATGTAACCTTTTAAAATGAATTAACTTATATTTTTTAATATTAATTTGGAATTTAGAAAAACTTTAAACATAAGAAGTGTATGGATTTGAATAAATAATCCAAAACCATTTTCTATTTTTAAAAAATAATTAATGTAACCTTTTAAAATGAAGATAGGGACGAGCATCGTTAGAACTTGCATTAGATCTCTGAAGAAACCACATATTGTGAGTCTAAAATGATTTTTCAAAAATCACGGCGATAGATCATGTACACAGTACAACGGACCCACTTCTCTGGATTCTACAGACATTTGTCCTTTTACCGGGATGGACGAAAAGGTTTGAGATTTACGTTGGGACATAGTCCATGTAAGGTGGTCTAGTATTTTAGGAAAATGGGACGGTAGCATTGTAAAAGCGGCATTTTGGTGGTTACTTCACAAAATCGACCCGTTTTGCTTCTCGGAAAATGGAAAAGGGCTTTTCCATGCGACAAAGGAGAACTTCCTCCTGCAACATTGTTCTCCATACCAATGTCCACGCACATGCATAATATGGGCACAACATCACAAACTATGCCGTGATTCAAGACATAACATCGGTCATTTGGACCGAAAGCCATGAAACCTCGAACATGATAGGTCATTTTGTGAAGGTTTTTTCGAAACATGATCAATATACCAAGTCTGGTATTTTTCCTTTCAACTATGTAACAAAATAAGACACCAAGCGAAGGATTTTCATTGTTCGGATTTTTTTTGAATTTATTATGCCCGTTTTGAATTATCTGAATTTCTAACTATGGTCGAACCAGTGTGCATGAATATAGGGGACGAGCATCGTTAGAACTTGCATTGGATCTCTGAAGAAACCACATATTGCGAGTCTAAAAATGATTTTTTAAAAAAATCACGGGCGATACATCATGTACCTGTAGTACAAACCGGACCCACTTCCTACAGATTCGGCAGACATTTGTCCTTTTTACCCGGGATGGACTAAAAGGTTTGAGATGTACCGGTTGGGAGATAGTCCATGTAAGGTGGTCTAGTATTTTAGGAAAATGGGACGGTAGCATTGTGAAACGGTATTTTGGTGGTTACTTCATAAAACGACCCGTTTTTTGCGCTCGGAAAACGGCATTTTGCGGCTTTGGAGATGCCGAGCCCAGCCTCCTCCCAAGATCTCCGAAATCGTCATAGAGGCACTCCCTAATATGTGAAATTAGTTAGCTCGAGGCGTATTGATCTAGTTAGTGAAGTTACAAGTGCCAAGATGGTTTTCGAGAGCGGTGACACCACTCGACCAGTTTAGAGGAGATGGAGCCTCCTCCCAAGATCTCCAAGAAACTGGTCATAGAGGCACTCCGGTCCAGCCACAAACGGGACTAACACTCAAGACATTTATTAATATTAAAAACTGAGACTACAAAACCGGGACTAAAGGCCACAAACCGCGAAAGATATCCTTCGGTCAAGCTACAAACCGCGAAAGACATGAACTAGAGTTACATAATATGAGCATGAACTTCTTGGCATATGTCATTCCTTATGACCGCTTCAGACGTAACCATGGAGCATCTTCTTTACTTAACGGAATGCTTGGGTCGGTTTTCCGTGAAGGGCGGAATTTTATCAAACTTATTATAATCTTCCCGACATGTGCATCTTGTCCTCGATTCCCACGATGTTTATTTTCCTAAAAGAACTATGTGACGCTTTGGCTCATCATATGATGTATTCGTTTGCATATTTTTCTTTTTTTCGGAGGACATGTCCTTCACATAGAAAACCCGAGACACATCATTGGCTAGGACGAATTGTTCATCTCTATAACCAAGATTGTTGAGATCCACTGTTGTCATTCCGCATAACTGGTATATCTTTACCCTTCCCCATTCAGTTGACCCATTTGCAGTAAACAAAGGGACCTTAAAAGAGACTCCATAGTCTAGTTCCCATATCTCCTCTATGTAACCATAATATGTGTCCTTTTGTCCATTCTCGTCTATTGCATCAAAGCGGACACCACTATTTTGGTTGGTGCTCTTTTTATCTTGGGATCGTGTAGAATGTATTCCATTTATTTCATACCCTTGGAAATTCAATACAAGAGAAGTTGGTGACGCCGCCAACAAGTATAGCGATCTCCAACAGTGGTGTCATTCAAGATATGTGTCCGCATCCAACCACCGAAAAGACTTCATGTGTTCATCTGTAATCCATGATTCAGGCTTCCCCGGGTTTTTGGAGCGTACAATATTCTTGTGTTCCTCGATATACGGATCTGCCAAGGTGGAATTATGTAGAACTGTGTAGTGTGCTTTAGTGAAAGAATCCCCGTCCCTACATATCATTGCTTTCTTTCCCAGTGTGCCTTTTCCACTTAGTCTTTCCTCATGCCGCGAGTCAGAAACACCAATCGGCTTAAGATCAGGAATAAAGTCAACACAAAACTCAATGACCACCTCTGTTCCATGTCCCTTGGAGATGCTTCCTTCTGGTCTAGCACGGTTATGAACATATTTCTTTAAGACTCCCATGAACCTCTCAAAGGGGAACATATTGTGCACAAATACCGGACCGAGAATGGCAATCTCTTCCACTAGATGAACCAGGAGATGCGTCATAATATTGAAGAAGGATGGAAGGAACACCAATTCAAAACTAACAAGACATTGTACCACATACTTCTGTAACCTTGGCAGAATATCTGGATTGATTACCTTCTGAGATATTGCATTGAGGAATGCACACAGCTTCACAATGGGTACTCGAACATTTTCCGGTAGAAGTGTGGCATCCTGCAAAAACCACTACTAGAAAATCGCGGTGTTTTTGTGCATTGCATCACCATGACATCATCCTCATGGTCATCATGCCACATAGCATGGATCATATTTTACAATGTTGCATGTGATGTGTTGTCTTGCATTGCATTTGCATTTTGTATCTTGCTTGTGTGTTATTGCTATCACCTCCCTTTCCCTATTTTTATATCCCTCTATTTTGTTTTCTACAAGCTTTGGATCCATGTGAAGGTTCACTAATTCTACAAATGATTTTATTCAATTTGCAAAACCTAAATCTTCATATTCTAGTAAATGCCCAAATGGTATAAGGGCATGCCTTGCTGTCTTGATCCTCTACTTTTCCTCTATTTCAAAAAAAATATATTCATAAGTTCTAACGTGTATGCCTAGAAATAATCTGTGCCTTTTCACAAAATCCTCTCAAATCTATTTATTTTCTTCTTCTTGCATTGCCGCTGGTTTTGTACAGCAAGCTTATACTACTGCTGTGCACCTTCCCAAAAAAATTCTCTCTTTTCAAACCATTCCATTCTGGACAAAATTTGAACAATTTTGGGGCAGCTTCACCAAAATTCAGAGAGCAGCAGTAGTTGAAGTTCAGTTAACTTCAGATAGAAGGTAGCAGCGTTGTAGCATCTTCAGTTAACCAGGGCTCTGTTTATCTTCTTCCTCTTGCCGAGTTAGCTGTACGACCGCCTCCTTCACCGCTTGATATTTTTTTCCTGCCCGCTTGATGCACGCTGTACAGCTCTGTCCCTGCTACTTGAGGCCCTCCAGCGCGCATCAAACCGTAACTCCCCTCTGTTCCCACCGAATCCCACCATGGCCGCCAGCGTGCGCTGCTTCGCGCCACCATCCTAGTCGACACTGGCAACCGTCGAGAACATGAGAAGCTTCCCCGTCCCCTTCCCGTGCCGGACACATCCTGCAGGAGGAGTCGGACCTGCCAAGAGCTTCTTCCCGTCGACAAGAACGTCCGTGCGAGCACCTCGCCCAACAACGTCGTCCACGACCTCCCGGCCATGCCGTCGTTGGCAACCGCTTCAAGGTGAGATCGGCTTCAATCCCCCGAAGTTTTCCGTCCTATTTTCCGTCACCACGCTGCCTCCGGCGTGCTCACCTACGCGAGGCCGCCTTGTTGCCGAGAACCCTCCGATCCGTCCGGTTCCGGCATGACCCGTTGTTCAATTTCTGTCCAGATCTGTAACTCCGAATTTCCTGAAGATCGTCAGAGACGTACGTCGCGTACGCACTCTCTCACCACCGTCTGTAGGCCTAGATCGCCACTCTTCTACGTCCTTTTTATTCTGCTCAGGCCTAATCAACCATCATGTTTGTTGCCAGGTTAGTGCACATCCACGTTTCAGCTAGCTAGCTTTTCCCTATACCCTTTGATTCACCTGCTTGTTTTTTTTTCCATTTGAACAGTATGAACAAGCTATGCACGCATGCTTTGGATCGATCTATCTGAATTTTCGTTTACTGTTTGTTTGTAGCCTGTCGTCCATTGTTTGTTTAAAATTCAGAAAAATGTACATTGCTTTGGTTTTGCAATCAACTAAAAGACAGTCAATTCTAATATGTCTTGAACAAACCGTATGTGCTTTGAAATTATAAATATATGGGAAACTTAAGTTTAGCATCTATTTTGAGTTTTGCCAAATAAAAATTGGACGATACATTAAAATATAATGATTAAATAGCTAGTAATCTTTCTTTTAAATCCATAACTCTGGTTTTATAATTGCAAATGCATCAAAAAGATGTCTAATTTTGTTAGAAAAATTCAAGTAACTAGAATATCTCATCTCTCATGCACGATTAGGAGCTCTTCACCTCTGTTTACATTGATATGCAAGTTAATCTAAAAGTAAGTGTCTGCCTTTTACTTTCACTTGCACGTTAAATGCAGGCCCACTTAATTATTGCTACACCTGTATTTTTTATCCATGAAATTGCATCGTTAACTTGTCATTCCATGCATCATACATGCATCATGTCCGATCTTCCGCCGTTGTATTAAATAGTGTATCCGGTGTTTATTCTAGTGTTTTGCTTCTTCGCGGATAAGGCCGTTGAGTTGATGCGAGTGTCGACCCGATCTTCGGATGAACCTTCGACAATGTTTTCAAAGCAGCATCTCCCCTTTCTACCTATCTTACTTTTAAGTCTTTATTCCCTCCTGTTGATCTATTGCTATCTGTGTTGCGATGCTTTAGTTTCCCTACCTGTGATATACCGTGTCGCCCTATATTGCCTTGGACACATCCTAATACCTGTTTGGTAGATAGTTGGACTTATGCTGTCGTCGCTGCTCTAGTGCTGTTGCGGGTCGTCAATTGCCACAGTTGTTGGAGCCTTGCCGCATGTTTGATGTTGGAGATGATCATGGTTTTACTTATCGTTCACTTTAAATTCCTGTTTAACAACTAAAATTGAATAAGCAGAGGCATCGGTGGGTGATAGATAATATTTGGTTTCCGAACGCCCACTTGTGTCCCGTAGGACCCCGAGTACTTGATACTTGTTCCTTGATTTATCGCGCTAGCCACATCCGGGAGGTATATAGGACCCCCCTGAGCCAGAGCTTGATTCAGTCTTATTTCTTGGGGCCACAAACTAGTTTGAGGTTTTATTTACGATCCTGTACTTATGCCATGCTACTTATGTATTTACGATTGTGCGAGGAGCACACTGTACTGTTTAGGATCGGGACACGATTCCGCGGTGTCGACAAGCCCAGCCACACTTTCGGGTTCCCGATGCACACAAACGCTCTACCCAAACCTTAAGTCCGCACGGAGCCGGCCGGGCTTGCTATGGATTCTACTTAAGGGTGGCCCCTGAAATATTTCAATCCTGTGATTGTTCAAATGAAAGCCTCGTTGGGTTTTGATTTGGTTTTTCCGAGGTTGATCGGCGTGTGTTGCTATTGGTGCACCCGCGGGTAAAACTTTCAAAGCGTGTCGCGGATATGGACGACTTGGAGCACAGTATCTCGACCATAGACAAGCATAACTAAAGTTTATTGCTATAAATTTGACTTTATAATGACTAGTAATCAGCTTCACTATAATGGAATGGCTAATTAATACTGCCCACCATTTGCTTGTTTGGAGCGTCGCTTGCGACCATTGTACCTGATTAGTAATTGTTGCAACTACAACGGAATGGCTTAATAAAAGTACCAACAACTGCTGGGTTTTGGGTTTATCTCATGCTATCTGTATCTGACTAGTAAGTATTGCAACTATAACGGAATGACTAACTAAAAGTGCCCACTGCTTACTTTATCAGGATGATTATCTAAACCTGACTAGTAAAGTGCCGCAACTATAACTGAATAAGTAAAACTGCCAACTGTGTGAGTTCCTCGGTTGACTTCCTCGTTGGTCTCGAGGGGGAAACGCCAGGATGGGTTTGTTTGATGATAGTATCAGGTTGAATCCGAACAGGTCATTCTTACCCCTCTCTGATAACCGCCAGTTGTATCGAGTCTCTATAGGTTGTTTAGTGCATGCTACCGCTGCCGCTTCAGTCCACCATACCTATGTAGGCGAGGACCGCCGAATTCTAGCCTCGCCGTGTACTGGCCTCGATCGACGCTCCTCTTTTTCCTTTGCTTGTCGGCACCCTTTGTTTAAGCAGGTTTTGAGATCGACGTTAGCGTGGTTACCCTTCCGCTTGGCAGGGTTATGGACGCCATTGGTTATTCTTCGTGGCTCTTAGCCCCATTTGCATCTTGTCCGTAGCTCGCTCTATCGCTTTTAAGGTGATTTGGATCTTTGTATATTATATCATTCTTGACTCATGGAGTCGCCGTTATATATATATACGCTCAGGTCCCATCGAGGACTGTTGTGTAATGTTATTACTTCGTTTCCACCGCATGAAAGTGCTCGGTGGGCACCTTTGAATCGTTTCTATGCGGGTTTGGCGGGTTTCGCTTAAAACTTGCATAGGTCCGATTCGAGGGTGTTACAAGAAGCCCCTCAATGCAATCGAAGCAAGCTGCGTCATAATCACGTGTGATCATGAGACTTCGTGGTTTGTAACTTTTCTCGCCATATTTATTATCCCTTTATATTAGATGAGAAGTCTGACGGCACCTTCATCTTGTAAGGACTTCAAAAAGATTTCCTTCTCTCCTTTGGTAAGAGCATAGATGACACGACTTAAGTGACGCCCTTTATCCGTCTTGTTATCTCAGATGCATGTTCTTTGGGTCTTTCATAATTTTTTGGTCCTCCCGTGCTTCAGGTGTATCTTTTGTCTTCCCATACACGCCTAGGAATCCTAGCAGGTTCACGCAGAGATTCTTCGTCACGTGCATCACGTCGATTGAAGAGCGGACACGTAGGAATTTTGAATATGGCAGCTCCCAAAATATAGATTTCTTCTTCCACGTGGGTGCGTGTCCGATAGCGACGTCGTTCGGAACTGATTGACCGCCAGGACCCTTTCCAAAGATTACTTCTATATCCTTGACCATACCAAATACATCATCACCAAGGGGGAGTTCAGCTTCTTCCGGTGATCGCCTCACCTTTGAAATGCTTGCCTTTCTTTCTTACGGATGATTGGTGGAAGAAATCGCCGATTCGCCAGTACACAACCTTCTTGCATTTATGCAAATATATACCTTCGGTCTTATCTAAACAGTGGGTGCATGCCTTATATCATTTGTTTGTGCGTCACGAAGGTTACTAAGAGCAGGCCAATCATTGATGGTTACGAATAACAACCCTCGTAGATTAATGGCTCCTGTTTGTTCTCATACCACGTACACCTGGTTTGCCCCACAACGTAAGAGTTCTTCAACTAATGGCCTAAGGTACACATCAATGTCGTTGCCGTTGCTTGGGCCTTGGATGAGCACTGGCATCATAATGAACTTACGCTTCATGCACAACCAAGGAGGCAGGTTATAGATACATAGAGTCACGGGCAGGTCTTTGTCGCAGCTTTGCTCCCCAAAAGGATTCATGCCATCCGTACTTAGATCAAACCATAAGTTCCTTGCGTCACCGCAAAGTCTGGAAGTCTCTCTCGATTTTTCTCCACTGTGACCCATCGCCAGGTGTCTCAACTTCCCGTATTTCTTACGGTCTTCTTTGTGTCATCGCAACAACTGGCATGCTCTTTGTTTCGAACATGCGTTTCAACCTTGGTATTATAGGAGCATACCACATAACCTTAGCAGAACCCTCTTCCGGAGGCTCTCCTCAACATCACCGAGGTCATCTCGTCGATCTTATACATAGCAGCGCTGCATACGGGCATTTATCTAAATTCTCATACTCCTTACATGTAGAGGATGCATCATTAATGCATGCATGTATCTTTTGCACATCTAATCCCAGGACAGAGAGTCTTCTTTGCTTCAGGTACTCGGGAAGTTCGTTATGTTTTGGAAACTTGACTTCATTATTTTCAGCATCTTTTCAAATGAGGAGTCAGTTAGACCACACTCTGCCTTCCATCGCAACAATTTCAAGTGGTACCGAGCTTTGTGCCGCCATCTTCACAATTTGGGTACAACAATTTCTTGTGATCTTCTAACATGCCCTCTAACTTCTCAACTTTTACATTTCCAGTCTTGCTTTGCATCGAAATGACCCTACCAAGTTCATCAACCGCTCATCGATGTCCGTTCTTCACCTCTTTCCTCTCCATTGTCTTCCATTGCAAGTATCACGTATTCAGAAACATATGATGATAGTTGTTATCATCATCTTCTTCTTCACCATCTTCCATCATAACCCCTCTTTCCCCGTGCTTGGTCCAGCAATTATAGTTGGGCATGAAACCTTTCATAATCAGGTGGCCGCGAATGATTTTCGAGGAAGAGTACTCCTTGTTGTTCCGACATTGAACACATGGACAACGTATAAATCCATTCTCTTTGTTTGCCGTAGCCACATCGATAAATTTATCCACGCATTTCCCGGCTACCCGCCGGTCACAGTACATCCATTCCCGACCGTTCATCTGCATCATATAAGTAAGTTTATCAAAAAACAGGATATCATAAATAGTGAAATAACCAATTCACACCGACACATGAATTGTATCAATGACCTAGAAAAGATAAGATTGCTAACCTCGATCGAGGGAAATAAAGAGGAGAAAGCTCAAGTGCTTCTCGGACACCTTCTATATTTTTGTTCTATGAGAAATTCAACGGGATTATTCACTCAAATATTTCAACAAACACCTTCAATGCATGCATGAGAAAAAACTAGCACACCCCCACACACCCTACACCATTCGAAAAAACAGAGTGGAGGCAGATGGGGCTGGGGCGTTGCATTTATAGCGAGCAGGGGTCTTTAGTCGGTTGGAGAATAGCAAAAGTCGTACACGCCATTGGCCGTGTAACCTTTAGTCCGGTTGGTGGCTCTAACCATGCATCTTACCAACCGGGACGCATGCCTCGCGTCTTTTCAATCGGACGCGTCTTGGCGTTACCGCAGTTGATGGCAACCGGAACTAATACTCCGAGGGATCGCGAACGGATAGCCCTTCTTCCTCTAGTGGGGAGTAGTAAAGAAAAGATGAGTTTCGTTGGTGAGAAAGAGTTGTTACGTACGTACGGCGTTTGCCAATGTACGTGTGCGCGCGGGGTACGACTTTTTTTTTTTTGCGGGGTACGACTTTGAGTGCGTGGCCGTCGAGAACTCCAGGTCGCGCCCACTAGCTAGGCGAGCTAGACGGATAAGGATCAGGATCGACAACATGTTATCCCGGCCGGGAAAAGGAAGTGAGATCATCCATGGTAGCTGCTGATCCGATCCGATCGCGAATATGATGACATCTAAGAGCATCTTCTCTCTGACGCCGAACAAGAGAGATTTTTCCCGTCGCGTTTTTAGTATCCCGATTTCGTCTAAATTAACTTTGGTCCGGATTTTTCAGACCATTCTTAGGATCCTGAAACGTCCCGGAAACACCGGACTAAGCGAATTTGGCGGAAAAACAGCCGGCGAGTGGACCCGCCCAGTCAACATATATTAGCCTATATTCATCCAAAGTTTGTCCAAAGTTCGCTCGTATTCGCCCAGAAGTTCGATCATATTCGCCCAAAGTTCGCTCATATTTGACCATATTTGCCAAAACCGCTTACATTCTCTCATATTCGCCCAAAAAGCACAGAGTTCGCCCGTATTCGCCCAAAACTGCCTATATCGCCCAAAGTTTGCCGAAATTTGTTAAATTTTGGACAAACGCAAGAACTCGCTGGAAACGTGAGTGAAAAACTGGCGTTTGCAGGTCGAAAACTAGTTTCGTTCAGACCAAAATATACTAAATGAACGAGAAGAGAGTAGGATTTATCGAAATTTCCAGTCCCTCTCTGTGTGACACATTCAGCAGCCCAAAACCCACTCCGGCCACATGGATCCGACATCGACGTGTTACGTTAACGAGTCGTACCCACGATATCTGAGGTTTTCTGATCCAGACCTTTACGCGGCCTTGTTTTGCAAGCCGGTATTTGGTGGGTTTCCAGAGTTTCTTCAGGGCCACCCTGAGAACCCCCAAAATCACCACCGGACTGTTTTAGCAAGAGGAAGATGTTCTGAGTGGATTTGGTGAGGAGGGTTGTTTCACCGAATCTCTGTGAGAATTATCCCAGCTAATCCCTAAAAAACACTCCAAAATGAAACAAAAACAAGGCCTTACTCGGATATATCTCTACTAGTCTAGCAACGCGTCATGGACGTCGGTGTACATCGTGGCCGTCCGCCCAAGCGCTGCCCGGAGAGCGTCGTCTCCAAATTACTGCAGCCAATTACTAAAACCAAACATCTCCTTTCCGCATCAGTCAGTCGCTCCTCTCGGGGCCTATACATCCATCCACTAAGAACATTAGCATTAAGAAAACATCATACTCGTAGAAGCACGCCACACCAGGACCCAGCTTGTCTGTTTGTTTATTAGGTGACAGTACGCCGTACGCGCCTTGAGCCACGGGACCGGCACGCTATAGGGTTTTGTGTTAGTTTAGCAAACCACATGGTCACATGGGGGGCGCGAGCGTACATACGTACTGGACAGTCAAGCTTACTGAGTGAGCTGGTCTGGCAGCCAGGGTTAAAATATGCAGCTGTACTCCACTAGATTACCTCGAATCCGATTGACCCCGTGAAGAAAATACTGTCGGTAGTTAGTCCGATCTTGGAAGCTAGCTAGCTACCTCTATCCTCGTCAGAGATCTGGGCAACTTCAAACTCGGTGTATAATCAATTATGATACTTTCCTCATTTCGTATTCTTGATTTGGATTTGTCAGATTCGGATATATCTGAAACGTGTTTCAGTCTTCAGATGAATAAATTCAACTAATATGGATCGGAGAAAGTAGTAGCATCTACTCAATCCATCCATGATGAGGTATGTCTAACTCGGTGTATTTGCCAGGAGAACGTCTGTCTGTCAGCTCAGCACGGATGGAACTGGAAATTGTACACCTGCCGTTGCAGTTAGGACTTTGGAAGGACGGCTGTTGCCATGAAGGAAGCTCTATGGATGAACGGAAGGGCATCACGACTGTATATAGTATATGCGTCCAGTTTTCTTGCCTCCGTGCGGGCTGCTTGTTCGCCTGCCTGAGACAAGCCGGAGCCCATTTCCCGCAGGAGTAACGGCGATCCTTGCTTCTCCGCAGGTCGCTTGTCATCTGATGAGAACTGAAGAGAGGGCCGTACGTGTTTGTTCAGGGAAAAAAAACAAGGTTCGGTTCAGTTGGACACTAGAAACTTGAGGCCAGAGCTAACCGCGCCATATAGACTCCATGGCAAAAGGGGCAGTCCATCGCTAGGCTTCATCACAGGCACAGATCTTTTTTTTTTTTCAGCAATCATAGGCAGAAGATGCATGCTTGTACTACGAGGCAAGTTTTCTATTTGGCAACTTGTCTTTTGTTGGGGGCGAGGGGCAACTCGATCGTATGCTTTCGAGCCCACGTTATTCCAAGCCCAGCATCATATCGGAAATCTAATTCGGCTCGTCGGGTGCGAATGAACCCATCGTGTGTAAAAGTACATTTTAAAATGTTATTAAAATGTTAAAAAAAAATATTTGCATGTACATTCGGACACTAAATGTTTATACACAAGTTTGCGGGTAAAAAGAACATTTTAGATGTTCCATAAAAAAATACAAATTTCAATACTCCGATCGTGTCTACTCACGAGCATGTTTTTGTCTTTTTACATGAGCCATATAAAATATTCATTCATTCTGAAAACTTGTATACGGATATTGGATGTATATGTGAAATTTTTGTTTAGGTTTTTTAACAATTTAAATTTTAATTTTTATATATTCTCCAATAGGTACATTTGCATCTCGGAGCTAAAACACTACCTCTAGCACTAGAGCATCTCCAGCAGCCGCGCCATATTGCACGCGTGCTGTAAAAACTGCTAATATACAGCGTCGGTGTATTTTCAAGCGCTCCAGTAAGCGTTGTATAATCAGGCGCGTTGCGCTATCCGGCGCCCCGAATTTGTTGTGCCGGCTCCAGGCGCTGCATCTCACTGGCTCATACGCGAAGTCCAACCGCGCTGAAATTTCCCTCTGCCGCACTCGCGCTCTCGCTCGCGTCCTTCCTCCATGCGCGCACGCCGACGAAATTCTGGCGATGGAGGAGTACGAAGGCACGCCTCCGACCCCTCCCTACTCCGTCATTCCTCCTAGCGCCTCCACCAAAGGAGGGCTTCCACCGTCGCCCGTAGCAAACCCTAGAGCCGGCGACGTCGGGAACTCTAGCGACGGCCTCATCCGCGGCCTATTCGTGCCGCCACGAGCAAACACTCAGGACGCCACACAGTCGCAGCCGCCGCCCGTGGTCAAGGGAAGGACTGCGGCGTCGAAGCGCCTTGTGCCCGCCGCACGACGCCCAAAACAAGTCAAAGGCGACCGTCGCTCGTCGTGCCAAAGCTCTGCCTCCACCTCCTCCGACATAGGCGCCATCGAGCACAGATTTCTAGCCTCCACCACCTCCCTCGCTGCCGCAGCATCCGCCGTCGAGCGCACTGGATTTCGGCGCACCCAACATGTTTGAACAAAATACAACAAGGTAAAATTGTTTTTTCTTCTTGTTGTTGTTTTGATGTAGACGACAAAGGAAATGATTGTAACAAGTGTTCATTGCAATTTAGTGTTGACGATGGCACGTTTATGGCAACATTGAATGTTGGCTCCTCTTTGGAGGATGACTATTTGTCTCAATCAAATGACCAACTAGATGATGAGTATGAAGTAGATAAGGGTGGTTGATGACTACAAGTGCACAAATGTGTTTTAGCTAGTTTCAAAAATAAGAGTATCGAACCATAGAGAGCTATTGGTAGAGGTCTTTATGCCTCCCGTTACTATTTATCAAAGGATGCTTGGAGCTATCCTTGATCTCAAGTTAGAGTGTTTTAAGAGAGGGAGTTTGATTTGTTTGCGAAAAAGTAAAAATTACAATAAAATAAACGTGACGAGTGAGAACTTTAATTGAACTTCAGTAAGGCTAAATGTTTTTGGGGTTTAGAATCCACCTTTAGGATGGGTATTAACTATGAGTAGGATAAATCTATATCTTCCATTATGATATGTTTTGGGAGATCTCCATAATAAGATGTGCCCAAGAAACCATCGGCCATCACATCTCTAAATAACCACGGCAACAACCTACGGATCAATTGCAATTAAGGGTTACCCATGGTTACCGAATGAGCTTAGTGAATTCCTACTTATCCCCCTTTTTCCATATGGTAAAGCACTGAGCACGATATGTCATTCCCGCCGTACACGCAATTCGATACTTCCAAATTACCCTCTCTAGTTCCGAAGACAAATATTATATGACCGACTTTACATAATATCTAGCGAGAGAACTAACTAATACATATTCGTAGCATAATCGAGGATATTTATGGACGTCATTAACGATGCATTTCTGGACTTTGTTAACGATACATCAACGGGCACGCATAACCGAAATACAAAATTCTTTATGTTATGGGCTATACAAAAATGAGAAAATCTTATAATTTTTTTTGGAGATTTGAAAACGTAATGCTTAGATCCACATTTTTGTGGTTTTTATGTAGCTTGAGACACACGTTATTTCCAGTTGGTAGCTTGCATGTTTGTGGTATGCATCACTGGCAATATTTTTCATAATTTTTTTAAACTCAGAAAAATATGGTTGTCGATTGTTTTTTCAAAAGAAACGTGCGCCGAATCTCCATTCTGCAACCCGGCCTCCACTTGTTGGCAAAAAACAAAAAAAAACTGCTTTGGTTAGTAGTAACATGGATGAGGGAGAAACCACTTCGACGACCAGCTTCCTCTCGCGATAGGTACCCCACCACCCCTGTGTCGCCTCCTCGCGAGGCAGCATGGGCGGCTCGCCGCCCTTCCCACCAGCAGCTCTTCCTGCGGTCCTCTCCTCTCGCCACCATCGGCGGGTGCTTCCTTTTTGAAGGGCTTGCTTGATACACGCTTAGTTCATACACTTGGAGAGTGGTGGGACTAATCCAGAGGGCGTAACGGGTTCTGGATCGTCTTTGTTTTAGTCAAACTGTCGATGTTGGTATTTGTTTCTTTTGTTTTCTCTTTTTTTTGGGCTTGCTTGTGTTGTGGCGCTAGCATGTCAGTTATATCAGATGATTTGCTACTCCCTTCGACCCATATTAGTTGACTTGGATTTGTTTTAGATTTGCATATATATAGGTTCATCCAAATTTTAACAAACCCAAGTCGAGTAATATGAGTCGGAGGGAGTATATTAATATAGCAGGGCAAAAGGCTATTTTGAGTAGTAACACAGATGAATACAGTATGGGTTTGCATTCGTGGGAAAGACTCGTTTGCGTACATGGATTGCCGCTATGTGTGCGGGGTACGACTTTGAGTGGCAAACAGTTCAGTCTCTACCGGCGTCGCCGTCGAGAAGTTGCGCCCACTTGGCTGGCCGAGGATGGTACGTGGATGGTGCGTCGTGTAGCCGTGTGTGTGTGTGAAAGGAATTGCAGACGGCCGGGGAAAGGATGTGAGATCATGCAATGATAGGTCCTGATCCGATCGCGAAGGCGACGCGACTCCACCTAAGCCCGGAGAAAGGACCAGTTCAGACGGCGCATCATAGGTGTCCGAATACGGTGTACGCCTCTGACTTGTAAATTTTGTGAGAGGGATATTTGCTTAATTGGAATTTCCGATATTTGAGGGCCCTCTCTGACGCGTTCAGCGGCGCAGTCCCCATTCCGGCAGGCCACATGGATTTGACGTCGACTAATGCTATTGCTATCTGGAGGTTTTCGAGAGGAAAAACGGTATAGCGGTCTGGAATTTGACACACATGAGAGCATGTTCGGTTAATCCACCCTATGTTGGATTGGACTGGAATGAATGGGATTTGCTTGGATTTTGACTTAGATGGGATTTAATCCCTCCCAATCCATGTCAATCCACCTCAATCCATTGCAAACCGAACAGCCTCTGACAGAGATGGATCGGTAGCGGTTAGGCATGGAACACACATGATGCTATCACCGATGGATCGGTAGCGATTAGCCATGGAACGACATGCAAAACCATGACAGAGATGGCAGATACTACTATATGCAAACCAACCAGATCCAACAAACCAAGAGTCTATCTCCAGGCCTTTCCGCAGAGATCTCAGGTCTCAACACGTCATGGACGTCCTGTTCTTCCCATCGTGGCCGTCGCACTCACACAAGCATCTATCTGCTCAAGTGCCAGAGATCGTCGTCTACAAAATACTGCAACCAATTAAGACCAAACATCGATCTCCTTTCCGCATCGAGATCAGTCGCTCTCGCGGCCCTCCTAAGATTTCCATACATTACAATTGTTAAGAAGAAAACATCACACTGACAGTGCTTCCTTCCACATGCGTCCAAGGACCAGCTTGTTTGTTTGTTTCTTTGTTTGAGTGCGAGTACGCGCCTTGAGCTCCGGGCTCGGCACGCAATGGTTTTGTTTTGCAGACACATGGCCACATGCATGATGGTACGTACAAACCGGATGGTCAAGCTCACTGAACTGGTCAGGCAGCCAGGATTAAGATATACTAGCGCCACTAGATTAATCCTAATCCGATTGACCCCGTGAAGAAAATACTAGAACTCCAATCTTGGAAGCTAGCCATCCGGCCTGGTTAGATCTGGAGAAACTTCAAACTGCGTTACTTCCTCTGACCCATATTAGTTGACTTCAATTTGAATGTATTTAGACATGTTTTTGTGATAAATGTTAACAATATTAGTTATTCTGTTTAGATAGATTGTTTATCTGGTATGGAGTAGTACTCCAACTGGTTTCCTTCTTCTATACGATGCTTGTACGTATCCTTGTAAAACTTCACTCGGTGGTTTTGCCCCGAGTATATTAACACGCAAACACACAGAGGCCAATGTGTGGTTCAACCAAAAAACTGATATGGTATCAGAGCCAATACCCTCTTCCTAGCTGTCTACGAAAACGAAAACCTGCCACCGCCGTCGCTGCATCTTGCCGCCGCCGCTGCCGCTACATCTTGCTGCCGCCGCTGTAGTTCGCTACTGCTGTCGCCACCAAGACATCGCTCCAAAACCATATATCCTGCCGCAGCTACCCTCTCCTACTGCCGCAGTTCCAGATCCAAAACCATACACAAAGAAAACCTACGACAAATCACAAGCCTTAATCCGCAGCGATCTCACATCTCTGCGTTGAAAAACCCTACAACAGCCGCATCTTCCTTTGCGTCATCTGTTCCTGCTCTCATTGGAGATGTCTTCTTCCACCTCCCTGACCACCTTGGCTGCTGCCCTAGGTTCGCCGCCCTCCCAACTTCTCACTCGAGGAAACGCCTTGATTTGGAAGGCTCTTGTTATTCCAGCACTCCGTGGAGCTCGTGTGTTGAATCTGGTGAAGGGACTTGAGCCAGCCCCTGTCGAGGAACTTGAAGTTGAAGATTCCACTGGGAAGAAAATCAAAATTGAAAATCCCGAGTATACTGCATGGATCACTCGCGATCAGCAAGTCCTACGGTATATCCTAAACTCCGTTTCTCCAGACATCTTGTCTCATATCATTGGCCTTGATACATATGCGGAGGTTTGGAAAGCACTTGAGTCTCTCACCACAACCCCGTCACGCTCCCGAACTCAACAGCTCCGATCTTCTTTGAATGATATGAAAAAGGGTGATCTCTCCGCTGAAAAGTACTTTGCTAAAGTCAAAAATATTGCATCTGAGCTTGCTGCTGCTGGCAAACCCCTGGATGATGATGAGTTGATTTGGTCCATATTGAAAAGTACAGGAAGTCAGAAACGACGCTTTAAGTACAATTGGTTCAGTCTTTTTCCAGCATGGTTGGAGTACTCGGAAAGTAGTCATCGCGCATATTGTTTATTTTGCTTCTTGTTCGGCAGAAACAAAAACAAACGAGGTGGTTCCGATGTCTTCACAGTACATGGATTTGCAAATTGGAAGAAGGTCAATGATGGTAGGAAGTGTGCATTCTTAAACCACATTGACAAACCTTTGTCGTTGTCTTGTTGAGAGTGGGAGACATTCCATCTATAACTTGATTGATAGACTCCTCCGGTTGCTTGTGACTCTTCCGGTTTCTACGGCATGTGCTGAACGCGCCTTCTCTTCTTTGAAGATTATTAAGACAAGATTGCGTAATAAAATGGAGGATGAGTTTCTTGCCAATAGCTTGCTAGTAAACATAGAGAGGGAAATTGCCGAGAAGTATGACTATGAGGATATTCTTCTACATTTCACGGGCGCAAAGAGGTGAAGAGCTGATCTGTAGTGATGAGCGAAAATCCATGGTTAAGTAGTAAATGGCAGTCATGGTAGATGTAGATGGTTTCTTTTGTTTTGGGCTACCTTATACATACATTGGTCTTATAACTGTATTTTGTAGACGAGATCAATATCAATATATGAGTGCCTGATAAATATTAGAAATTCTGCGTTGTTGCTTTGATTTGATTTGTATGAAAAACAAATTTACATGTCATTTTTTAGCTTCTCGCCCACCCCCCACAGATTCTTTGCAAGGTCCGCCACTGCATGGAAGCAAGCTCCTGTATGGATGGAATGGTAGGCCGTGACTTGCTTGCCTGCCAGGCCATGGCAGGAGCCTATTTCTGGCGGCAGCTGCAATGGTGCTTGCTTCTCTCGGTAGCCATCTTCGCTCACAGAAAAAGAAGGTTCCGTTCAGTTGGACACTAGAACCTTGGCAGTACGTCACTCGCCAGCTTCATGTTGCAATCCTGTACTCTTTTAGTACTGACAAGGCACGAGAATTCTTTTTTTTAGAACATACACGAGAATACATGGTTTTTTAGGTATATTCACGAGAATACATGACGAATGCGTGTAGTGTATGAGAACTGCTTCCTCAGCCCATTGTTCGCACGGCATCACTTTTGAGACCATCTTGAAAGTGGCCCAGTATAACCTCGACAGATGAACTAACTGGATCATGGAAGAATGGCATGCGTTCTTGTGCGTGCTCTCGGACCAAACCACATTATTTTTAGTCTGAGCATACATGTCAATATACACAACATTTTTTCAGTCGCTAAATAAAGGAACATGCCATTAGTATCAACGATCATCGCCCTAAAATAAAGGCAATTGCTAGGCGTCCGCCGGAAGGAAACTGCAAAATAGCAGCCGCTTTCGGAGCTTTCTGACGCGCTTCAGTGATCGAATCCTGCACATCCGATCATCACAACAAAAATGTTTCGCATGTAACAATTTTTTACGTGTATGTATCATATGTTTGTAACATTTTTCTGTTGTGAAAAAATCTAGAGCGTCCAGTTGATGTAGCAAAAACAACCGAGCGCAACTTTTTTTATGCACATGTAATATCGTTTGCAACAATTTCCCCAGAATCTATAAACTTGCGACGTGTAGCAAAACAAATATTGTGGCACCTTACACATATCCATGTAGCAAAAACCAACAAGCGTATGCAACGAATCCCAATTTGATTGTAGCGGAACTTAAGGCCAGTTTTGTGACGTGTAGAAAAAAAAAGGCTTTAGCATTTAAAAAAACAACCATGTAGTAAACACCAACAAAAATACATGAAAGACCATGTCATCATTTGCTACATATTCAACACACTCATGTAGCAAAAAACATATGTGCTTGTAGCAAATCACAAAAAACACATGCAACATCAAAAATCCCAGAAACACCAGTGACCTCCACCATCAAAAGTGGAGCACCAACATCGTCTCCCTAACATCGCTGACGATGAATCCAATTCGATGGAGCCTCGTCAAGCAGATGGATATACATGTACACATTCCTCTTTGGCCCAACACATCCACCGTTCGAATCCTCTATATATCAAGCGTAAAAACTCCCATCGCTACCCTAGGGTCGTCATTGATGAATTTGGGCGCTGACAGGTGAGCTTGGAGGCTCGAGGTCCACTACATGAGCCGTTTAGGTTGAGGTGGCGACTTCTGGAGATGAATATATCCAACAACATGGTCGGTAGTGGCGTGATCTAGAGCGCAAACATTCAGTTCATGCTCGGTGCACGGGGCCACGACGTCGAAGCAGGGAGGACGTCTAGCGACCAAGGATGCTAGGAGGCGCAAGGTCATCGAGGTGCAGATGTGGTGCAGACATGATGGGATGTCGGCAACATTGCACGAAAGGAGGAACTCATGCTTATTGGGGATGACCTTAGGGGAAAGTGGGTCCATTGATGGAGGAAGGTAGCAAATGAACAAGGAGAGATCAAATGGACTAAGTGGATCATGGAAGAATGGCATGCATTCTTCTGCGTGCTCCCGGACCAAACAAGATTATTTTTAGTCTGAGCATACATGTCATTATACACAACATTTTTTCCGTCGCTAAAGAAAAAGAACATACTATTGGTAGCAATGATTATCACCACTAATATAAAGGCAACTTCTAGGCGTCCCCAATTGGAAACTCTAAAAACTCATCCACTTTCAGAGCTTTTTGATGCGCTTCAGTGATCGAATCCCGCACATCTGATCATTGCAACAAAATTGTTTCGGATATAACATCTTTTACGTGTATGTATCATCTGTTTGTAACATTTTTCCGTTGTGATTTTTTTGGAGCATCCAATCAATGTACCAAAAACAACCGAGCGCAACTTGTTTTTATGCACATGTAACATCGTTTGCAAGATTATTTTGTTACTTAAGCTTGCTGGCATTTTAGCTCGTGTTCTTAATGTGAGAATTGAAATGATTCTATGAACTGCTTCAATGTTCATAAAATCATTTATGTTTTATTTTTTAGAAGAATCCAAAGCTTGAGGTAGTTTTATTTCGTTGGTTTTCTTAGTTTAGTTTAGGTAGTGATTTCTACTTCTTAAGTTGGTGCTCTCGGATCTACTGCCTAGTTTCTTACTGCTATTGTACCACTGGGAGCTCACTAGTTCTTTGTTGACCATTGTCAAATGCTTACCTGATAGCTCAATTCCATATTCTTGCATTGGTCATTTTGTTGTTGGCAGTGTCTGTGTTTTCCTTCCTAAAACCTCAAGCTCAGAGACTCAGGATTAGTTCCTGGATTTTTTTATTGGATTCTAAATCAATATCTATATGAATCCATCACTCTAATGAGAAACAAATTTAAGTTTGTCTATGTTTGTGTAGCAAGTTCAAGAGAAGATGCTGGTAAGATGAAGATGTAAAGAACTAGAACGGATTTTCCTTTTGTAGTTTCTAATAATATTTCCTCTTATTTACTTTTCTTTGTTATTTCATCTTGTAAAGAAACTTGTACTCATATTATTATGAATAAAGATTCAATAATGCATCTTGTCATGTTTTTATTATATTATTAATAATTTTATTTCTTTTGTTTTGTATGTTTGAATCGCAACTCAAGCTTGACTTAGGTAAAAACTCAATGTTGAATCAAAATTGTACTTATCTATTACTAAACATATTTTTTAAAAAAAATTCTTAGGTTTCCAAATTTGAATTCCAAACTTAATATTGAATTTGGGTCGAATACTAGTTTCAATTCGGCTTAAAAGCCTCACCGGAGGCAAACTCAACACCTAACTCAAATTTTTTGAATTTTACCCCAAATTTTAGATGCATGAAATTCAAATGTACATATTACAATTATACTATTTCCCCTTTCATATTCTTTGGGACGTTACATCATCTGAGGGTGTTGAGCAGAAGCCTTTTCCCCTTATTTTGGTAAACCTGCTCTAGGCACAGTCTCTAATTCTCGAGTTCGTACTAGTGTTATGACAGATAACAAAATGATTAGTTGATCAATTGCGATCTCTTGAATCCTCTAAAACCCCACTCGGAATTCTACATGCATTTTCAGTTATTGTAAAAAATAGTTATGTCGTGAAGACTACATCCTGATTGGTTGGACAACTATAATAAGACGTGCTAGAATTTTGTTATATGATCGTAATTTTTACTTGAAATATCAAATTGCGAACTAGCAAAGGGTAAATTATGTCCTATTGGTGATATTTTATAAAAATCTTGGTGTTTTTAACCTAAGCAAGTTACTCTAATATTCTATTGGAGAGTAATGGCTCGACATCATCGTCAATCGACTAGAACTGTCAGTTTGATCCATTGTTTACATAGGATATGTGAGTTCTCGTGTTAGATCTATCGATATGTCTAGGTTTATCACTATGTTCTTCTCAAATTAGAAGGCGTTATTTGGTTTAGAGTTGTTATGACAGTCTTGTGGGTCGTGCCAACCATGATCTATTGAACTATTGAATTGCTAGCTTAATTTATAGTGTTTAACCGTTCTTATAGCCTACATATCATTTGGTTTATGAATTTTACGTGTCATAATACCAACATGTTATGGTATGTTACAACGTCTGTCCAATTAAAATTTAGACATCATTGACATGCATAGTATTATGAACTCTTTTAACATGTCGTTGATGTTCATAATAACTGAAACGAGGATATTCACACATACAAATTAACCAGCATAAAAAAGTGACCCTCTACTATTTCAGAACATATAAATAAAAAAACCATCCTCCACAAAATAAAAATAAAACCGTCCTTAGATCAATCCAAGGAGAACTTTGAAATTGCACCCTCAGATTAATTATGCACCATGAATCTCTCTCTAGATCTCTTTCTCCATGTAGCAACAAGGTTGGCTAACCTACTTCCATTGTCAAGTTTAACTCATGGTGGCCTTTCTTGGCTAGCCAGCCATGAACGTTGAGGTATGTCGGCCGGCAGTGCGCTTTAGAGAGCACTTAATTGCTCTAATCAAGTTTATTACAAATTACAAATATGCTATATCGGAACCCTCTTCGTATGGTTGGAGCATATATATTTTTCATGTTGTCGTTTATTGACACTTTTCTAAACTTACCAACTATAAAATTGGGCAATACTTATTTAAGAGGGGCCAGCTGACCTACTACCCCATTGGCCCATTCAGTCTCGGTCCTTGGATAGAACACATGGATGATCTAGGATGGTTGGGATCATGTTAAAATTTCTCTCATATTGTTTGTATGTCTATTCTTCGTAATTTTAAATTTGATAATACAACCCTTTCCAATTATTATGACAACTTAATAATTTGAGGGATTAAAATCAACCATTCTTATTTTCTTGTACTTAACTTTTTTACTTACATGTAACATATTTCATCACTGAAATTCATTTAAAATTTTGACATATGATTCATTATTACTATCGAGAAATATTGTTGGCCTACTATTTTGAAATGTATTCTTGTGATAAATTTATATCGTACTTTCACAAAAAAGAATATGTTTTTAAATTTGGTTTGAAACATATTTGCACGCCCCTTCACTATAATTAATCTACCAAAATTAGCCACAAATTAAGCTATGCCACTTAAATACATGTAGAATTTGGAGTATCCTAAACTATCACGGCAGAGCATTTTAAAGTAAAACAGTCCAACAAATGCATCGTTAGATATTTTATAGAGGTTCCTAGAGCCGAATGCTACTTGCACATGAGCATGGATGCCCTCGTTTTTTTTTTTGAAATGTTGAACAAACGTTATTTGTAGGTACCTATAAATACTAAAAATAGATACATTTGTGCTTCTCGCATATATTATGCATGTCACAAGTTTCATTAAAAAATAACATTGTATTTCAGGCTACATAAAAAAGGAAATTTTCACGATAAACATGAGTCTTTTTATTACTTTGTACATGCACAAATTTGTCTTTTTCTGTATCCCAAAATAGTGTCTTTTGTACCAAAACTCTGCACAAATATACAAGGCATGTGTATATATTCGCGAATTATGTTTGGATTTTTCAAACTTTAAATTACACTTAAAAAAATGAAAACCGAGCTCAGTGGAGCCGGTGAGCCACAAATCCACTCTCCATGTTGTGCAAAAGTCCTTTTGGCTCCCGAGGTCCCGTGCTCCCTGCATATTAAGATTTTGAAAATTATATTGACATGTTTCAAAAAATCATAAAAGAAAATCCTAAAAGAAGCTAATGATTTATCCCCATAAACAAAAATCTCAATTCGAAATGTTTTGCACTCTGAGATGCATAAAAATAACAAAGTCGGATTTTTTTTTTGATTTGAAATCACTAATACTCAGGTCCACACTTTTATTATTTTTATGTCGCTCAAAATACAAAACATTTAAAAGTGAGATTTTGCAGTCCTTTGTGTTTGCCATTAATTCTGTCTGTCTGGACCGAACTGGAAACTGTACAGTTGACGTTGCAGATTGGAGGATGGCTGATGCCATGAAGCCATGGAACTATGGAAGGAAGGAAAGCTCTATGGACGGAATGGAATCACGACTGTAGGCGTCCAGCTTTCTTGGTTTGCTTCCGGGAGCTTGCGTGCCTGGTAGCCAGGTGGAGCCTGCGGTAGAAGGGTGGCTTGTCTTGCGAGAACTGACAAGCGAGCCGTCTTTTTTCAGAGAGAGAAAAAAACTAGTAAAAAAATTCAGTTGTAGTACACCAGAAACTAGAGACCAGAGCTAACCGCATTAGAATGTTTTTTTTTAAACCACTAGCAACTTTAATCACTCGGCAGCTCCATGTTTGTATACTTCGGATAAGCTCTTCCATCACTCAAGCGAGATGCCTTTTTTTTTTTTGGAGCGGATCAAGCGAGATGCCTATGCCAGAAAAGTTTGCGTTTCCAGCCCACGTGATCTCAGGCCCGCCTTCACAGCCTTGCATTTCTATCTCGCTTTCACTAAAGACTAAACCCATCTTGGAAGAAAGGCCTGCATAACCGCAATATATGGGCCAGATGGGCTCCTAAAAGCAACTGACAGGTCTACTCTGCCTGCTCTAAAACCCAAACTAAAGGCCCAAATATAAAGACCAACATACATGTCATCATTATACATAACCGTCAAAAAAAATCTCGTCATTAGTACACAAACCAAGTAAAAAGGATAACATATCACAAACAAGTAGTATTTTTTACTAGATATACTTTGGTGAACATCACAAGAAACCTAAACAGACACGTTTGGGGTCCATCTTGTTGCTCGTGTGACCGTCGTGGTTGTGATCGAGAAGATAATGGTAATCTAGTGTCATGGATAATCGACTTACGATCTCCAAAGAGGTGTGTAGCTAGCCACACTAAATTTAACGATCTATGGTACTTCCTCCGATTCATATTAATTTTCGTATAAATATATATATCTAGATATATTTTAGTGCTAGATACATCAAATATAGTAATAATTAATATGAATCGGGGGGAGTATTTGGGTGGAAAACTCAAACGACTCAAAAGAAAAAAGAGGTTAGTGTAAGATGTAACATCAAGATAAAAAGTCAAAACTACCGATGAGGAATTCAAAGTTTTTTTTGGTAACTTTTACTACTCACTCCGACCCATATTAATTGAATCACATTTGTCTAAATTTGGATAAATCTAGACACTATTTCGTATATAGGTTCACCCAAAATTTGACAAATCCAAGTCAACTAATATGGGTCGGAGGGAGTATTATTATTTGATCTTTGTTGTTCTAGGCAGCTATGACCCGCCCCTCGTCACCCCATGCCCGCTCGGTCCCCGCTAAGGGGACCCCCCCCCCCCGGCTTGAGGTTTCCTATGGACATCCTCCGAGCCATCCGGGCGTTCATTTGGAACATCCGAGGGTTTGGGCACGAGGGCCGTCGCCACCAGATCAAGGAGTACATCCGCTTGGAAGCGCCGGATATTGTGGGCCTTCAGGAGACGATTCGCCATGACTTTTCCATTGTTGAGTTGGAGGCCCTGAGCCGGTTCAAGTTTTCTTGGTCCTGGCTTCCTACTTCCGGCCACTCGGGGGGGGGGGGGATCCTCCTGTGGTGAAGGATGATACCTTTGAGGTAGATGATATGGACCGCGGGAAATTTTTTGTGAGCATGGCACTCACCCATAAACAGTTGCGCCTCAAGTGGGAGATGATTATTGTCTATGGCCCCGCGGACCATAGGAGGTCCGCTGACTTCTTGCTAGAGCTCAAATCAAAAGTGGAACAGACGGTGATCCCGGTGGTGGTCGCCGGTGATTTCAACCTGATCCGATCTGCTTATGATAAGAGGTCGGCAAACATGGACCTCCCTAGGATGTGTATGTTTAATGACTGCATTGCCGATCTTGCTCTCCGCGAGATTGTGCGAGTGGGCGCTAGATATACTTGGACTAATAAGCAGCTTGACCCGATCCGCAGTGTCCTCGATCGTGTCTTCGTCTCCGTTGAGTGGGAGGTGGCCTTCCCCCTTTACTCTCTTAGGGCGGTCACTAGGATTGGGTCAGACCACACCCCTCTCCTCCTCTCATCTGGAGGGGGCCACCCTCCGCGGTTGAACCGCTTCCACTTTGAATCATTCTGGCTTCAGAAGCGAGGATTTGTGGATGCGGGTCAGTCAAGGTGGATGGCGCACCGCATCTACCCCTGGTTCATCACCGTGGATATCTGGCATCATTGTGCCAAACTATCTCGGCAGTTCATGAGGGGCTGGGGGGCTAATTTGGGGGCGGACCTTAGGAATCAAAAGGACGCCATTCTGCGGGATATTCAGGACTTGGATCGGGAGGCCTACCAACACGGCCTCTCGGCTAAGGCCTGGTCCCATAGGTACTCCCTGGAGTCCTCCATTATGGAGATCCCAAGGGAGAGGAGGCTTTCTTGAGTCGCTAGAACTAGACTGTCCAGAGGGAATCGAACACAACTTACTTCTATGCCATTGCTAATGGCAGGAGGAGGAAGTGCTCGATCCCTTGCCTCTGGGCGGGACAATCGTTGCTGGATCATGCAGTTCGTGATGAGTGGGAGCACGACGATCAACATCAATGGGGAGATTGGCCCCTACTTTAGTCCGTCCTATGGAGTTAGACAAGGGGATCCGATTTCCCCCCTCTTGTTTAACGCCGCGGTGGATGCCCTGACAGAGATTCTGGATAGAGCCAAAGGCGTTGGCCACATCTCGGGGGTGGTAGGACATTTGATCCCCGGGGGTGGGATCCCCCACCTCCAATACGCGGATGACACCATGATCATGGTGCGGGGTTCGGACAGCGACATCATTAACTTGAAGTTCCTACTTCTTTGCTTTGAATCCATGTCGGGGCTGACGATCAATTTCAACAAGAGCGAGGTTATGATTCTCGGGTATCCCGAGGAGGAGAGACAGCGGATTGCGGATAACCTGAATTGTAAGCTGGCGGACTTCCCTATTACTTATCTTGGGATGGCCATCCGGGAGACTCGGGTGTTGATCCGAGACTTGGCCCCCCTTGGTCACGAGGGTGCGCTCGAGGGCGGAGCCTTGGAGAGAGCGCCTTACGTCTAAGGGTAGTAAGTCGGTACTGATTAACTCTTGTCTCTCGAGTCTCCCCATGTACCAGATGGGGCTGTACCTTCTGCCGGAAGGGACGCATGCTGACTTCGCGAAGGAGTTGTCTAGGTTCTTTTGGGCGGCACGGGATGGCCATCAGAAGTACCATATGGTCAAATGGGTGGACGTTTGCCCCCCAAGAGCTTTGGGGGCATAGGGATCCTTGATTCTCGCTGCTTTAATGTGGCTTTGATGCTAAAATGGGTCTGGCACATTCTGAGGGACGACGGAGGTCTTTGGCTTCAGCTTATCAAAGCCAAATATCTCCGGGACCGCCCCTTATTGGAGTGCGAGAGACGGTATGGATCTCAGTTCTGGAGAGCCATCCAGGAGATCAAACATTTCATTGGTTTGGGCATCTCCTTTGTGGCTGGCTGCGTACATGGGGTACGGTTTTGGCTCGACCCCTGGCTGCTACCAATCCCTCTAGGGGTGCAATTATCCGGCCTCTTTGCCATCTCCGTCTCTCCTTCGTCTCTAGTGGCTGAAGCCTTCCGAGAGGGACGCTGGAACATCTTGTTCCGTCGGTACCTTAGTGAGGCGGAAGCCGCGGACTCCCAGCAGCTGCTCGGTTCCCTCCCGGTGGCCTTATCCGAGGCCCTGTACTCGGCTTCGTGGCAGCTTCATCCCTCGGGGGTGTTCTCGGTGATCTCGGCATACCGCGCCCTTTTCCAGGTCCCGGAGCTGAGCTGGACGGCTCCCCTTTGGTAGTCCCCTCTCCCGCTTAGTATTCGCATCTTCCTTTGGCAGCTTCTTCGGGTGTGGAGGTGGCCAAGCGTAACGGCTCGGGCAATGGCTTGTGTCCCCTATGTGGGACTCGGGAATCTTGTGCCCATATTATGTTCTACTGTTGGGCGGGTCAGGCTCTTTGGAGCTTTGTCCGTGAGGCTCTGGGACCTACCTGGCAGGCGCACGAGCTCGGGGAGTTCCAGCAGACCCAGGCAAACAGAGCCGGAGGAGGGCGTCGCCTCTTTTGGCTCGTGTTTGCGGCCATCTCATGGACCCTATGAAATGTGCGTAATAAGATGGTGATTGAGAAGGTTTATCCTCCCCGTGTGTCTGACCCTATTTTTTTTCTTGCCTTCCTTCAGCAGTGGGCTCCCCTGATGCTGCAGCGTGATCGGTCGACTTTCGACGACACTCTTCGGGCCTTGAGGACGGCGGCGCTCCCCCTCTCGGCTCCAGCTTCGCCCTCCCCACCGGTGGCTTGAGTGTCATCTCCGTCTCCCCGTCGTGTTTTTTAATTTCTTTTTGGGCTTGCTTGTGCTGTGGCCCCAGCGGACGAGTGCACCTTTTCCTTTTCAGGTTGGCTACGTCCGTCTTGAATGTTATCTGTACTATGTACATGGTTGTTACTTTATTTATAAAACGGGGCTCATCTTCGTTGTTCTGGTGCGTGTTTCAGTTCCTTCGTCTACTTGTATAAAAGTCAAAAGAGATGTTGCCCATAAAAGAAGACCACACACAGCAATTTCTGCACAACGCAGAAATTGGCAGTAGTGATGTAGGACGAAGTTCGGGAGAATGGTATTTGCGGGCATACGATACGATAACCAACCATCATGTGGTGTATTTCAGTAGTACTCGAGTTAGTTGCACTGCAGCGAGTGACAGCAAGGCACGACCATCCACCGTGTGTGTGTGTCAGTGGCGAGTCACAACCTGGTTGTCCGCTAGCTGCATGCACCTGAGGTGACCCAGACCGATCACTGTCGAAGATGATGGGCACACGGCACGGACCAAACAGAACCGGACACGACGCGTACAAACATGCATCATTCCCATCACACACGGAGCACGGCACGCAGTACGCAGCATGGCCTGGTCCGAGCCCAGAATTATTAGAATACGACCTGTCGCCGCTAGCAGAGAAATCTCTCACAAAATCCTCTGCCCAACATACTTCTATATCTCGGCATTACTCTTCGCGATATGTTTTTTTTTTTTTTGCTTTGCACGGATGACAGTGATGAACTCCTCATTGGAGGATGGAATGTTTCAGATGAGTTGGAGGATGTATGGTTCGGGTTTGCATAACGAAACTAGCCATTTCTCATGTACATTGTGGTTGCAGAAATGCTCAATCGACAGCAAAGCTGTTCTGGCGCATGAGCAGCAGAGGAGAGGAGCAATCACTCTAGCAAAGTACAAAACCCCATCCATTTACATTCTTCTCTTACCAAGATTTCGCGGAATGGTAGCAGGAGAGCAAGAGAGGTTCTACAGAGAGAACCATTACCGGAGACCGGCTAAACCGCGAGCTCCAGCTGAAGGAGCAGAGCGACACGTACCGAGACGACGAACAGGATCCGCTACGTCGAGCTATCTATCTATTGGAGTCCGGATTCGGGCCGCTCGGGACCTCGTGCTTGCTGTCGGCGACCCCTCCCGGCGCCGAGTTCCATCGCCGCGGACGGAACCTCCTACTCCTCGACCTCGCCGCCGGCACCAGAGCGCGACGGCCGCCTGCCTCCGCCGCCGCGAACGCAGTGGCCCCTCCCGGAGGCGCCGGCAGCGGCATGACGGCCAGCGCGACGGCGCACGTGGAGAGGAGCAGCAGCATTGCCAGGACGGGAGCAGCCCATCTTCCGGCGCATCGAGCTCTTGCCATGCAAGAATCTCAACAGGCACCTGTCCTTCTCGCCGGATCTCAAAAGCCGCCGCCACCGACGCCCATGAACGCCGCGCGGGCAATGCGCTAGCGCTTTCGCTGCTCACTAATCAGCGTGTGGGTGTGGATGGGCTGAGCTAGCTAGGAGGAACTTGAGCTTGAGCTCCCTGCCACACAGCTCTTGTGCTATGACTACGAGGTGCGAGTGATTCGTGTGAAGGTAGAATGCGGCCGCAGCATGTGAGCCAAAGCCGGCTTGGTATTTCACAGCTTCACACACACTTCACTGTCTGAATTTCTGAAACGAGGGGAGCATGTGCGTGAAAAGAAGAAAGGCAATGGAGGGAGGGAGGTGGAGCAGAGCAGGGTGTGCGTCCGGCTTCATCTTATTTACCGCGCCCCCCACCCCCCCATGGAGGCATGCTTGCTGCGGCGACAGAGCGGTTTGAAAGCTGTAGTATCGAGCAGCAGCAGTACTGTAGTAATCCTGGCGTATCTGACACCATCATCACCAAACATTGATGGCTTGCAGACGCCTCAACAAGAACCTGTCCCCCCTAGCCGAGAGCCCTGCATAACTTTGTTCAGAAGTTGGACTGTCCAGAGAGCACTAATTTACAGTTCAGAAATTACTACTTGTGTAATTTGATCTTACTTCACATACTGTGCGTGTGGGGTATACTATACATGAACTGTGAAATACACTGTGCGGATTGGTTTCGTTTCTCACTTTCTGTCGTCGATCCATGAATGAATGTATGAAATGTAGTACGAAGCATCTGACGGAAAGTTGACCGCTGGAGGGAGGGAGGGAGGACCGGGGCGCGAAAGGGGGAAAAGAAAGAGAGAAAGAAAAGACGTAGGAGTAGGAGTGGGCATCAGACAGTAAGCTTTGTTTTCGGTAAGGCTGTTAAAGCGCTGATGGAGGGAGCTCTTTGACGGGCATGCATTTGACGGGCAATTTCCATGTAACCTCCTCGAAACAAGTGCGTCCCGCTATATTAATATTTGTTTTAATAAATTTGAGTCAACTAATACGGGTCGGAGAAAGTATAACAATCAATCGATACACGAAAGATACCATCGTTGGGGGACAAGACAAATACAACACCAGAGAAACAATAAGAAAAAAGAACAGAAAAAACAATGCCGACATCGGTGGTTCAACGTAAGAGGAGATGACTCACCACCACTACGCCCTCCGAAGAAATTCCACCCTATTACTAGCACTCCGAAGCATCACATATCAAGAACCACCTCCAACGAGGAAAGCGACAATGACGATGATGCTGCCCAAACCGCTCCAAGCCCCTCCTTCACCCCCACCCCACCCCCCACAAACGAGTTCTAGGGTTTGCCCTAATACGCTACAAGGGATGGTGGAGTGGTAAATCCGACGCCCTCCAGGAATGATGGCAACACCTGCATGCGTCACCACGTCGGAGTTGACGGCAAGGATTTCTCCTAACCCCTCGGACCAAACCCTCGGACACTCTGGAACGCTCCACCATACTTGCCACCCACGAGCACGCGCCACCACGGTCTTGCAGTCATCACCCACGTCTCACCGTGGTCCATCACGGGACGCCGATGAAATCGAGAAGCACAAAGTCTGACAAGGGTCAGCGGTGCAGTGGTACGCGAGAGGGAACTACCTCCACTGGCGGGTAGCCGACGGCATCGCAAGAGGATGCACTGTGCCCCACGCTGTCTGAGCCCGAGAGGGCCCGTGAAGTCCCGCCGCTGCACTGCAGCAAGAGCACCACCTATGCCACAAAACCATCACCCGATCCCGCCCTCAATCCACCAGAGAAGAAACCATCGAGCCTGGGTTGGGTTGCCGGCCACACACCGGCAGCCATGTCTTCCCACGACCAACTATTCCCGTCGCCGCTGCATGCCTTACCCCGCCGCAGGAGCTCACTCCGCCAAGCCAAGTCGCCGCCCGCCGCCCGGCAGGAGGCCCCGCCCCCACAACACGCGCACGGGAGAAGAACTGTCCCGCCGCCGCTAGCCCCTCGCGGGAGAGGCCCGGCAGACCACGCAGGTGGCGGCGACGAGGGAGAGGGACGAGGAGGAGGTGGCTAGAGGAGGGAAGAGGGGCAGGTCCACCGCCGCCCGCGTCACCTATTCGTGTTTAGGGTCGGCCCTGAGGGGATCAAGGGCGCCCGAGCCCAAATATTTGGGGGCCCTCTGCAGATATGTGCTACATATATGGGCTATAATAGATATCAGAAAAAATTAAAAAATAGCAGTTTCAAGTTTTCTATTGGTCTAGATTGGGCCCTCTACTTTGCTAGACACACACATACATTTCTAATTTGGAGTCCATCACACTACTAGGAAACTAGATATAGATAGACATACCTTCTGTGGCGCATGGTTCTGACCATGCGCCACAAAAGTTGTCCAGTGGCGCATCTCAAAAAATGCGCCACAGAACTGTGAAACTTCTGTGGCGCACGTCCATTGGAGATGCGCCACAGAAGTTTGGTGGGACCCACACCAGCCCTTGGACCATGAAACTTCTGTGGCGCATCTTACTATATGTCCACGAAGTTTTATGATCTATGGCGCACATTGACAGATGCGCCACAAAATCATCAGGTGGGACCCATAGCAAGCGGGCTCTGACCGTGCTCTGACCAAACTTCTGTGGCGCATAAGTTTATATCTTCTGTGGGCCACAGAACAATTATGTTGGCCCCACTGTCTAGACACCTATGATCAAGCTTCTGTGGTGCATATGTCCATATGCGCCACAGAAGAACAAACTTATGTGGCGCATGTGTGCAATATGCGCCACAGAATGGTGCGTGCTACTCAGATTATATTGAGTGTTTCTAGTACACATTTTCCTCTTGTGTTTTTTCCAACTAAACAAGTACCAGTGGAATAGGTAGAATACTAGACAATCTACTAGATAGACATGTGGCATACATCGTTGCAAATGCATATGCGCAAAGCCTTGAACAGCAAAACAACAATGACATACATCATTGCAAATACACAAACTACAACATTGCAAATCCCTTCACAAAGCTGGTGGGGGCGATGGCGGTGGAAGATGCCAAACCTCCCTGTTCACGCGCCTCTGTAGCCTGCGGACGTGGTCCTCCATGGACACATTGGGGTCGAGCACCGGCCGCCACCCGATTGGTTCCACCATGCGCGCCCTCTCCTACGGGGACGCGAGCACGGTGTACAACCTCATGGCCTTGTTGTAGAGGGCCTCGTGCCGCAGTCTAGCCTCCTCCTCGATTAGGTTGACCTCCGAATCCCACGGAGGTTGACTCCGATCACTGCCCCTCGACCTCGCCCCTCCACTACGAGTAGGCTACAGGGAACGCGAGCGGGCTATGCTCTCCAAATGAGTCTTGACGAGTTGGGAAGAAGACATTAGGGTAGGTATGTTGCTTTGGACAGTAGTGGTATATATATATAGAGAGGGTGTCATTAAATCAGCATACGCCACCTTTATTTCGTGCGGATCTACACTCGGTTACGTGGCATATAGGTGATATGCGCCATAGAAGTTCAATCTTCTGTGGCGCATATAACCAGTATGCGCCATAAAACACTGAGTCGAGGGGCCCACAGTCTGGCCACTGCACCCTATGGCCAAGGTTCTGTGGCGCATATGTGTGATATGCGCCACAGAACATTGAGTCCCGGGGCCCACAGTCTGGCCCCACTGCACCATATGGCCAAGGTTCGATGGCGCATATGAGAGATATGCGCCACAGAAGATTGAACTTCTGTGGCGCATATTGCCTGTATGCGCCACAGAACCCTGCGACCAGATCTGCACAAAAAGTGGCAACTTTGCACCCCTCTATCTACCACCATCCATTTCACATCCTTCTTCCCCTCCTCCCAGCTCATCTTCCTCCTCTCTCCCACCCCATTATGTCCATAATTTTCTACATTTTGTTGTATTTAAACCTACTATAGTTGATAGATTGGTTAGGGAATCTCTTTCTCCAACTAGTAGATCTAAAACACACTTACTTTTCTCCTCCACATCTCTATTTGTGTACCATTATCTCTCTATAGATCTATTGGTCCACACTCTCTCACATCGTGCTCTCGACTCGATATTCAATCTATCCGGTGAGTAATTGGCCATGAATATGCATGTTTTGTAGGTGTAAAGCTTGTCGCGCGGGCGGTGTGTACATGGGATGCATGCATGGCGCGAAGATGATGTTTGTGCATGAAGCTTGTGTGGTGCATGAATGCTTGCATGGGAAGAAGTTTCTTGTTTTTGCTTGTTTGCCCCGGTGTGGTGCATGGATGTTTGCCGAAATGTTGATTCATTTCCATTTAGGCAAAATTTTGCACCACCCATATGTCCTATTTTTAGGAAAGATCATGCCGAATTTTTCCAGCGACCATGCATGTGTGTTTGTGTGTGCATAAGGTGTGGTTTCTTATTAACCTACTCTCTGTCTTTTGCTCTATACGTGCATACCGCGCAGGCTACCATGGTCGTCAGCATGAGCAAAGGTCGAGTTACTAGGTATAAGAAAGACGCGAAGGCGGACATGATTCAGAACAACAAGACCCAGATAAGATGTCTCTGTAGAACATGCAAACTCCAGCGCTGGATCGCCCCTGATTCTAGACAATTGGAGGATCACCTGCTCAGGCGCGGTTTCATGCACGACAACTTCGATGAGGAGCTGGCAGTAAATGGTGGTGCTCATAATGAAGACTTGGGTGAGCGAGAAGACGAAGAGTCTCCCGACAGGCATGGTCATGATGACGAAGAATATACCGGCGGGCATGATCATCATGACGAAGAAGGATATGTCGACGGGCATGACCATCATCAAGAAGGAGAAGAAGCGAACACCAAAGCTGCAGCCAGAGAGAAAGCCAAGCTGGCGCAAATGGAGTTAGATGGGATGACTCCATTGTATCCTGGGTGTCGGCCCGAGGATACACGTCTGAGTGTAACGCTCAAGGCTTTAAAGATGAAGGCGGAACACAAATGGACCGATGTGAGCTTCAATGCTAACATGGAATTCTTGCACGATTTCCTTCCTAACGGGAACACATTGCCAACAAGTATAGAGGAGGCCAAGAAAATCGTGTGCCCTCTCGACCTACCGCACGTTAAATACCACGCATGCATTAATGATTTCACACTTTATCGTAACGAGTATGCGGAGAGAACCACATGTCCGGTGTGCGTCCATGGACGGTACAAGAGAGGGAACAAGAAAGTTCCTCGAAAAGTGGTATGGTACTTTCCTATCACTCCCCGTCTACAGAGATATTTCGTAGATCCTAAGGAAGCTAAGCTAATGCAATGGCACGCAGAAAGGGAGAAACCCGAAGATGATCCAGAGAAGGGCAAGATCCTAACACACCCTTCAGACGCTAGCCAGTGAAATGTATTGGACATCGAGTTCGAAGAGTTCGGGGGTGATGCAAGGAACGTCAGGCTGGGTATGAGCATCGATGGACTCAATCCTTTGGCAACCGTAGTAGCATAGCACCCGGCCCGTGTTTGTATGGCCGTACAACATCCCCCCATGGCTCTGCACAAAGCAAAGGTACGTACACATGAGCATTCTTATTCAGGGGCCGAAACATCCAGGTATCGATATGCATCTTTATCTCGGGCTGTTTAAATAGGAGTTAGCCACGTTGTGGGAGACGCCAGCCCATACGTGGGACGCCTACACTAAAGAATATTTTCCTCTGAGAGCCGCGTTGCTCACGACGGTGCAGGACTATCCTGGTTACGCATATGTATCGGCCCAGGTGAACCACGGACACAATGCATGTGTCAAGTGCATGGATAAGACCCCACATATCCAGCTACCCAAGGATCCCAGGTGTTCGAAAACCGTGTTCCAAGGGACTCGAAAGTGGCTTAGCATGGATCACCCGTGGAGAAAACGCGGTGACCTGTTCAATGGTAAAGACGAGCTCGAAAGATCCCCACGTACGAGGAGCGGCGAAGAAATCGAGGAGCTTCTGAATAATTGGGATGAGTGCCCAGCGCCAGGAAAGAAGCGACCAAGGACAAAGCCGCTTTTGGGTGTATGGAAAGCGAGGTCTGTTTTTCGGACCTGCCATACTAGATGGTCCTCCACACACCCCATTGCCTCGATGTAATGCACATCACGAAGAACGTTACCGGGAGTATGCTTGGCACTCTCCTCAACATGCCGGAGAGGACCAAGGATGGGCCGAAAGTAAGAAACGACCTGAAATTGCTTGGCATCAAGAAGGAGCTTTAGTACCCTGATAGTGATGATGATGATGATCAAACGGAAGGGACTCAGGGTCGCCGCAAAAGGGTTAAGAAGAATGAGGTGGTTGTGCTTCGTGCTGCCTGCTTCACTCTGTGTCAGGAGGAGATCGAGCAGTTTTTCAGGTGCCTCCTAGGAGTCAAAGTTCCTCACGGTTACTCGGGAAAGATAAGCAGATATATCGACGTAGCAAAGAAGAGGTTCAACGGTATGAAGTCCCACGACTGTCACGTGATGATGACACAGATACTTCCAGTTGCCATACAAGGGATAATGGATGAGCACGTACGTGAGATGCTGTTTGGCTTGTGCAACTTTTTCGACGTCATCTCTAGGAAGTCGATCGGCATGAAGCAGCTTGACAGGCGACATGAAGAGATCATGGTGATACTGGTGCATCTACTTGTCCATGTCGTGGATGACATCATCCAGCTTGGGCTGACATTCCTGCACAGCATGATGTCGTTTGAAAGGCTGAACGGTGTTATCAAAGGGTTCGTTACAATGTGTCCCGTCCGGATGGAAGCATAGCCAAGGGCTTTCTGATCTACGAGTGCATCTCTTTCTGCCAGAACTATCTAACCACCAAGAACGAGGATGTTGTAATACCCACCAAGAAGCACCTCGGCAGGCTCGCTGGATATGGTCACCGCAAGTGCCACCGCTCACTGCATGTCGGCATTGCTAATCGATGCGCCGACTTTGGCAGGGCACACCGAGTCGTACTACAACACATTGAATTGGTCAGCCCTTGGGTGGAAGAGCACAAAAGCTTGATCGAGCATGAGTACGTGGACCGCGCCCGCCCGAGGAAGAAAGAAGACATAACAAGAGAACACAACTCCAGCTTCACGGGTTGGTTCAAGAAAAGGCTACTGGACAATCCCCCGCAGACGCCTTCTACGGAAGATCAACAACTCATATTATCCTTGTCACAGGGCCCAGCGCATAACATAAAGACCTATCAGTCATACGTCATCAACGGTTACAGATTCTACACCGAGGAAAAGGACATGAATAGCAAATATCAAAACTTAGGAGTAACTGATGTCCTTCGCCGATGACGAGACTACTGTCATGGAAAGATTCTACGGAAGGATCGAGGAGATATGGGAGCTCGACTACTATGGAGAGACGGTACCGATGTTCCGTGTTATATGGGCCAAGAACGTCGAAAAAGAAGGCCGATATTTCACCACCTGCGTTATACCTGATGCCAAGTCGGCAAAGAAGGCCTCCACGAAAAATGAGCCGTGGATACTCGCTAGCCAATTTGATCAATGTTTCTTTATTACCGACCCGTCAAAGCCCAGTCGTGTTGTAGTGAGGAGGGGCAAGAGGAGCATCATCGGAATGGAAGGATCCGCCAACGAGCAAGACTTCGACAAGAACAGCGATCCGAAGATCGAAGAGGAGTTCGACAAGTACTTCAACATGCCTACTACTACTACTACAGTAAGAAGAAAGACTACACTACCTACTAAAGATTGCCCATTCACGAGAAGAAATCTCATAGTGCTCGGGCTAAAGTATTCAACCGCGAAGAAAAAGGGCAGGAAGATTGTAAAGAGAGGCTAGCTAGCTTGAAACATCACACGACGACGTGTGACTTTTTTGTGTATTAGTTAGAGACTAATTAAACATATATCGTGATATTCATGTGCGTATACAAATTCACATGTGTTTGTGAGAAGCACAACATATACATATAATTCAGAGATGTTTTTTTTGAATAAATATACATATGTGTATGTGCTTGGTTTAAATATATCTGTATCATATAATTTTTAAATAAAGAAAAAAATTCTGCAGCCAGGATTCGAACCTGGCTGCCACAGGCTCATGCCCAACTACGTGCCTCACAACCATTGAGCTAATGTATGTTTCGTGTCAAACTACAGCCGCGTGCCGGTTTTGACTAAGTGCCCAACTTATGTGGCGTATTCCAGTGATATGCGCCACAGAAGCTTGGCACTTAGCCAAATAACAGCACGCGGCCGCACGACCTTTCCCCTAGCTTTTCCCCTTTCCCCCCAGAGCGCCCGAAGCGAACCCTAGCCTAGCTGAACCGCCGCAGCCACTCGCCCGCGCCTCCGCCGCCGCACGCCTTAGTCGCTCACCTGCCGCCTAAGCGCTGCACCGGAGGTGGAGGAGGAGCCTGTGGAGGAGGAGCCTGCTGCCAGCCCGTGGAGGAGGAGAGCCGCCCCCGCCACCGGAGCCCGTGGAGGAGGAGCCCGTCGGCCACCAGCAGGAGGAGAAGGGCAGTGCACCGCCACCATCAGTCGGCGCGACCTCACCATCCATCGGCGTCCATTTTCTACCGTCCACCGGCGCCACCTAGGTAATGCTCTGAACGGCGCTGATCGATTAGGGTTCTTGTATTTTGATTGTAGCAGAGATTAGGGTTCTTATAGTTTGATTGTAGTTTGATTAGTTTCAGTTCTTGTAGTTCGATTAGGGTTCTTGTAGTTTTACTCCATGCAAGATGGTTTTACAAGCATAGCCTAGACCTCTTTCATTTACACACTGAAAAGTTCATTTGGCCTTTAAGGTGACCTTTATGCTTTTCAAAGATCGCATTGTTCGCTATACTATGCTTTTGCTGCGGCTTGCAATCTTAGTTAAAACTACAGCACAAATAATAGTGCTCCATGGGCATGTTCTTGTAGCAAAGAGGAGTATGACTCCATGGGCATGTTCTTG
Source organism: Avena longiglumis (assembly GCA_030063025.1). NCBI lineage: Eukaryota > Viridiplantae > Streptophyta > Magnoliopsida > Poales > Poaceae > Avena > Avena longiglumis. The sequence goes on along the minus strand of CP125978.1, from coordinate 494,137,056 downwards.
TAGTTCTTGTAGTTTGATTGTTACAGTCATGCTCAACTTTAATTAAATAAATTGAGAGATAAAAGGGTAAATGGCATGTACATTTAAACCAATGTTACTATTGTAAGAGAATTATGCATGTACATTTAAACCAATGTTATTGTTGCTACTGCTTTTCCTTATATGATGCATGTAAGAGAATGTTACTAAGCAGTGAGTGTAAGCAGTCAGTGTAAGCATCGGTTACAGATGATGGCGCTGGAATTGCAAATTGACCTTGTGCTCTATGTGTCAAACCTGTGTGTATTTGTCGGTTTGTTTAGATTTGTTCACCCCATTGTACTCTTTATCTCTTGTATGTCTCCTGGTTTCAGTGTTTCTCCATTGTACTCTTTAACTTCGGATGGACCCTAAGGATAGGCTGCTTAGCCAGATCCGAGTTGCGCCTGTCAGCTGCAGCTGAAGGCATTGCATGGTGGTTTCCCTACTTCCGCCGTGCAGCTTGACGGACGACAAGTGGTCACTGAGCCACGCCTTGGGGTCCTGTGTGCCGTCGAATTTCGGAGTGTCCGAAGGGAGCTTGAAGTTTCGCGTCATCTTTGTCCGTCGGACAGATCTGCTGAAGCATCGAGCTCCGCAGAGTTCTCCTTCGTCTTCGTCCATCTCGGATCCAGACGAGCATACGCGCTTGGCACGTGCCTTGTCGATCTTGCGCCGCGTTAGCTCATTTCGAGCATCGTAGTCGCGGCTGCGATGGCGTGAGCTCTTATGCCTTCGAGGAAGGTCATGCTCTTCGTCCTCGGATGAGGGTGTAGGGCTACGGTTGAATCTGACCGCAACCTTATTTTTCGGCTCCGCAGGAGCTTCTCTGTGGAGCGCAGCTCCAACGAGTCCGAGCCTGGTAAGCGCGGACTTGTGCATGGCCCTCTTCGGGTCCCCCTCAGGAGGTGGGTGGGACACGAGGTATGCGGTGGCTGCCATGATCGCAGCTTGCGGCGTTTTTGGGATGACGTTGCCGTTGGCGTCCATCTCCATGAAGGACACGTTGAGGGCTTGGGTCACATCGCGACGCTCTTTGGGGTCCATGTTCTCCATCCGATAACGGTGCTTGTTCCTGTTATTGCCGTGTGAGCTGGAGCCGATGCCCATGGCGGAGAGCGCAGCGCCAAGACCGAATCAAGTCACCGCTTGCGCTTGTCCAGCACTTCCTGCATATTGATTTGCTTCTTGTGCTCCTCGATGAGGAGCATGTGGTATTCCATCAGTAGATCTCGTGAGGCATCAGCGGGCAGGATCTTGTTGCCTGCCACGGCCTCGCGTGCTTGAGCCCATCCCTCCTCGTCGAGGTGGATGACCCGATTGTTGTTTTCCCTGTTGGGTGGGGGGGACTGGCTTCTTCTGTTTCCACTATTTCTACCCTGCGGGTTGGGTGGCGGATTGTGTTCTTGATCCTGGATGACCGCGGCGCACTAGTAGCGCTCGTAGATCGGTCTGCTACTGCCATAGCTTTCGGATCCGGAACCGTAGGTCCCTTCGTCCGATGGCAGATCACACTGATCGGAGTTGCAGCTGCTGCTATCATAGGACTCGTCTGTTGACAATGTGGTGCGTAGCACAGGGTGTGGACCCACGAAGCGGGCCTGATCGATGGTAGAGGCACCCGCTCTGGAAGGTGGAGAGTGTCGGTCTGCCCCACCTAGAAGTAGAAGCTCCCGAATAGGATCTCGAGCCCATCGCCAACGGGCTCGAAGTCCTTCATGGTGGCCGGTGAGTGGGCGGTGAAGTCGAAGGCGCCGAAGAGGAGATGACCCTCCATCGCCGCGAAGTTGTAGATCGCTCAGGTTGGGACCATCACGATCGCACAATCAGCGTCCCCAGTTCCCACAGACGACACCAATTGACGAGGTTTAATCTCGTCAATGCCCATTGTTATGGACTTGGGTTTTGGATAAGATGGGGATGCTGGAGATCGCAGAATGGTTAGCAAACAAGCAACACGGGGACACGAGGTTTACCCAGGTTTAGGCCGGAGAAAACCCTACTCCTGCTTATCTGCTCTTGATTATGGCGGAACCGAAGGTTATAGGGGTGCGCAGATGCGATCTGGCGTGGAGGTGTCTATGCGAAAGTATGAGGGTCTCCTCGTCGTGCCCTCCTAGCCTTTATATAGAGATAGGCAGGTCCCAGGCACAAATCGAGTCGGTTACAGGTTTTAGGGTTTACCCTTTTGAATTTCCTATCTACTCTAGTCTTGCTCTCCATGGATCCGAAGGCGTCATGGGCCTTGACCACCCAAAATTCTTCATGGGCCGGTGTATATTTGCCGTGGGCCTTCCTTGGGCTAGACCAGGTATGCTGAGATCGTGTACCCGCGGGGAATAACCATGTCAGTTATAGTTATGTTAACCATGTTCCTGACAGTATAAGCAGCAAGGGCTTGCCTAAGATCCTACACATCAGAGAAAATCATCCCTATCTTAGGATTGTTCATGTTAAATTCACTATGAAAAGTTTTGTAATTGTGGTCTATTTGTTTTTGTTTTTTTGCTTCTACTGGCAGCTTTAGCTCAGTAACATCCAGTGCATAGTTAGAAGAATAGTTAATGTTATTTTCAGTTAGGAGAATAGTTATTTGCATGTACTGCTATTTTGAATGTTACTGTTATTTGCATGTACTGCTATTTGCATGTACTGGCAGCTTTAGCTCAGGACCATTTTCAGGCAGCAGCAGCACCATGTTACAGGCAGAAATTCTAGGCAGTCAGCACTACTTGCTATTTTCAATAGTTATTGTGATTGTTTCCTAGTACTGCTATTTGTTTCAAGTTACTAGAAATTCTAGGCAGCAACACCATGTTTGTTTCCTAGTACTACTACTGCTTTACATGTTATTAAATGGTGCTGCAGAGTTAGTTTCTTTTGTGAATGATATGGTGTTGTGATGGATGATGATGGATGGTGTCAATGGGATTATCAATGGGGTTGGGGTGTTTTAATCTTGTATATTCTTTGATACTGCCATATTCTTTGATCTTGTATATTCTTTTATCTTGCTGGTGTTGGAATTATGCCCTAGAGGCAATAATAAAGATGTTATTATTATAATTCTTGTTCATGATAATGTTTATATTCCATGCTAGAATTGTATTAAGCGGAAACTTTAATACTTGTGTGGTTTGTGAACAACACCGTGTCCCTAGTACGCCTCTATGGACTAGCTCATTGATCAATGATGGTTAAAGTTTCCTAACTATAGACATGAGTTGTCAATTGATAATGAGATCATATCATTGGGAGAATGATATGATGGACAGACCCAAACTAAGCGAAGCAATTAGATCGTGTCATCGTGTTCGTCTTTGCGAAGCTTTTCTCATGTCAAATATTGTATTCCTTAGACCATGAGATAATACAACTCCCTGGTATCGGAAGAAAGCTTTGAGGTCATCAAACATCATCCTATGAGAGGGTGATCATAAAGGTGTCTCTCAGGTGATCGGAAAGTATCTGTTGGGTTGTATGTATCGAGATGGGATTTGTCCCTCCCAAGTTGGAGAGATATACTTCGGGCCCACTCGGTAATCGATATCAACACCGCTTGCAAGCATGTGGTTAAGGAGTTAATCACAAAGTGATATCGGATTACGGAACGAGTAAAGTACTTTTCCGTGAACGAGATTGAACTAGGTATGACGCATCGACGATCAAATCTCGCAAGTAAAATATCGCGAGACGAAGGGATTATATATATGGGATTGATTGAATTCGCATTGTGGTTCATCCGATATGATCATCTATGAATGTGTGGAGTCAATATGTGCCTGCACCCTGTTGATTATTAATAGAAGATCATGTCTGCATATTCTCCAACCCGCAGGGTCACACACTTAACGTGTCTCGACGCTAGGATAGATTGGATAATTGGTTTATGAGTTTTTGTTCGGAGTCTCGGATGGGATCCGGGACATCACAAGAGGTTCCGGAGTGGTCTGGAGAATAAGATTCATATAAGGCAGTGCGGTTTTGGGAGTTCAGAATTGTTCCGGGTTAATCGGTATTGTACCGGAAGCTTCTAGAACCTTCCGGAAGGGGACCAACGTGGCCCCATGTAACACCCTCAGAATCGGACCTATGCAAATTTGGGCAAAATTCACCAAACCCGCATAGAAACGATTCAAAGGTGCCCACCAGGCACTTTCGTGCGGGTGGAAAACGAAGTAATAACATTACACAACAGTCCTCGATGGGACCCATGTACAGAGATATATATATGACTCAATGAGTCAAGAATACGATATAAGATACAAAGACCCAAATCACCTTGAAAATGGTAGAGCGTCCGACTACGGACAAGAAGCAAATGGGGCTAAGAGCCACGAAGAATAACCAATGGCCCATAACCCCGCCTGTGCCAAGACGGAAGGGTAACCGCTAACGGCGTCGATCTCAAAACCCGCTTAACAAAAGGTGCCGACAAAGGGCAAAGCAGAAAACAAGGAAGGAGCCAAGATCGAGGCCAAGACAGCGAGGCTAGAATTCCGGTCCTCGCCTACATAGGTATGGTGGATCAAGCGTGACAGCATGCACTAAACAACCTATAGAGACTCGATACAACTGGCGGATATCAGAGAGGGGTGAGAATGACCTAACCGAATCCAACCTGAAGCTACCACCAAACAAACCCATCCTGGTGTTTCCCCCTCGAGACCAAACGAGGAAGTCAACCGAGGAACTCACACCGTTGGCAGTTTTATTTAATTAGTCATAGTTGCGGCACTTTACTAGTCAGTTTTAGATAATCGTCCTGATAAAGTAAGCAGTGGGCACTTTTAGTTAACCATTCCGTTTTAGTTGCAGCAATTACTATTCAGATACAGATAGCATGATATGATCCCAAAACCCAGCAGTTGTTGGTACTTTTATTCAGCCATTCTGTTGTAGTTGCAATACTTACTAGTCAGATACAATTGCCGCAAGCGACAACCAAACAAGCAATTGTGGCAGTATTAATTAGCCATTCCGTTGTAGTGAAGCTGATTACTAGTCATTATAAGTCAAATTTATAGCAAAACTTTAGTTATGCTTGTCTATGATCGATATCGTGCTCCAAGTCGTCCATATCCGCGACACGGCTTTCGAAAGTTTTACCCGCCGGGTGCACCAATAGCAACACACGCCGATCGACCTCGGAAAAACCAAATCAAAACCCAACGAGGCTTTCACGAGAACAATCACAGATTCAGAAATATTTCAGGGCCACCCTTAAGTAGAATCCGCAACGGCTAGCCGACTCGAGACGGCCTCAAGGTTTGGGTGGACGGCAAACGATCGGGAACCCGAAGTGGCTGGGCTTGTCGATACCGGCGAACGTGTCCCGATCCTAAATAAAGACGGTGTGCTCCTCGCACAATTTAAATAGAAAGTAGCATGGCATAAGTACAGGATAGTAAAAACACCTCAAACTAGTTTGTGGCCCCAAGAAATAAGACTGAATCAAGCTCGCTGGGGGTCCCATATACCTCCCGGATGTGGATAGCGCGCAAAAATCAAGGAACAGGTATCAAGTACTCAGGGTCTTACGGGACACAAGTGGGCGTTCGGAAACCAAATATTTTCTATCACCCACCGATGCCTCTGCTTAATTCAATTTTAGTTGTTAAACAGAAATTAAAGTGACGATAAGTAAAACTAGAACCAGTTCCAACATCAACATGCGGCAATACATCAGCAACTGTGGCATATGACGACACACATCAACACTTGAGCAAGCAACTACGACGCGCAAGTCCAACTATCTACCAAACAGCAGGTAATAGGGTGTGTCCAAGGCAATATATGGCTGCAAGGGATATCAAGGGTACGGAATCTAGAGCATCGCAACACAGATAGCAATAGATCAACAGGAGGGAATAAATACTATAAAAGTAAGATAGGTAGAAAGGGGGAGATGCTCGCCTGAAAACATTGTCGAAGGGTTCATCCGAAGATCGGGGCGAAGCTCACATCAACTCAACGGCCTTATCCGCGAAGAAGCAAAACACTAGACGAACACCGGATGCAATATTCAATACAACGGCAGAAGATCGGCATGATGCATGTATGATGCATGGCATGGCAAGGTGCGATGCAAACATGCCATATTAAGCGGAACCGGGGTCCCGACAATTAGTTAGGTGGTTCATGTTATTTATCTACCCCGCAGATTAAATGTTGTTTACATGTCAAAAGATAAGATGCCGGTTCGCTACTCAAGTTTAAATGAGGCCAATATGAGACTAGATTTGCCCGCATATGGGCCCCATATTTAATTATTAGGTGAATCGGCATAAGGCCCCCAAACCACATGATAAGATGCATGCGAGTATGACAAATCAATATGCGACAAGTTGTTATTATGTTATAAAATAGGGTTTGCGGGAAGGGGTTCACACATTAGGGGTCTCGACGATCTTGGGGATCCGGGGTTCGGGGTTGGTCTCGGGGTTCAGGGTCGACGGAAACGTTCTCGGACTTAGGGGTAGGTCTTGGCGCATCCGGGTTCTCGGGGCGTGTTGTCGGTCATGGAGTTCGGGACGAAGCACTTGTCGCGTCGGGGTCTCGGTGTCGGGTGAAGATCTTGACGTTCCTTGTCTTGTCGGAGGCCTTGTTGCTCTACGGCGAGGAACTTGGCGTCAACGGGGTCCGAGAAGGCGATCTTGACGCGGCACCGGGTACGGGATCGGCCTTCGGGTTCGGGGGTCTCGGCGTCCGTAGATCTTGGTGTCCAAGGCGCGGCAGCAGCCAGCGGGGTCTTGTCGTTCCATGTCGATGATCTTGCCGGAGGTCCGTCGAGTGTCACCGGTTCGGTACGGTCTTCATGTGGTAGATCTTGGCGTGTTGGCGTCACCGGATCCATGTCGGCGCACTCGGGTTTTGGCGCCCCTCGGGCAATGGCCTTCGAATCGGGGGAGGCGCTCTTGGGGTACCGCGTCTTCGGGTGCCAGGATGGAGAACTCGGTGGTTCCGAGGAAGATCATGTCGTGACGACGGGTTCGGTTTCCGTGAAGGTCTTGTAGTTCCGTGCGATGGTTCATCGGTTGACACTTGGATCGGCATCCGTGACCTTCGGGCGTTGATGTCTTGAACGTCAATCGATATCTTCCCCGAGGCATCGGCAACAACATGGATTCTCGCATCCGGTCATCAATCCTCGTAGGAGTTCTTGTCGACAATCCGAGTGTCCCTGCAGGATTTCCGGGGCTTCTACGGTTCACCTCACAACCTCACGCTGCAACGTTGCGGCGGCAGCGGCGCGGGCGAGGCACTGGGCCGATCCGGGGCCGAAGCTGCAGAGAGGGGCCGCGGGCGACAGAGGCGGAGGGCGGCCAGCGACGCCGGGGAGGCGGCCCGAGCGGGCCGGAGGGGAGGCGGGCGGACAGCCGGGCGGAGGGAGCCGAGGTGGCGGCGCCACGGCGAGGTACTCGGCGGAGGGAGCCGAGGCCAAGCAGCTCGGGAGGCGGCGCTAAGGGCAGCAGAGGGTCGCGACGCGGCGAGGAAGGTGAGCGGGCGAGCTGGCTCGGGCCGAGGCGGCTCTGGCAGAAGGGGCGGGCTTCGGGTTTGCGGCAGTGGCGTAGGCTGGCGATGAGGCCGGCGGAGGCGGGGCGCCTGGGGACGAAGCGGCAACTTGGGTGGACGGGCGGGCCATGAGAAGGTGGCTCGGGCGGCCGGTCACCGTTGGCGTGGTTGGCGTCGGGCGGACGGGTTCGTTCGAGGGAGCGGACGGTGGCGGAAAGGGCGGAGGCGAGGGAGGCGGCCTGGGGACCCATGGGAGGAGGAGGGGCGAGGGGAGGCAGGACGCGTGGAGAGGAGGCGGTAGGTGGGGGACGGGGCCACTGGTGGGGCTGGGCCAGGGGTAGCGGGGTGGACAGTGAGGCGCACAATGGGGCCAGTGGTGAGGTGGTGGGGAGTGGGGGAGGTGTGGGAGGCGGGGGGCTGGGTGGGCGCCAGGGTGAGGTCGGGTCATGGTGGCCCGTGGCGAGGAGTGGGGAGATCTGGGGGTGCGTGGCGCGTGTTGAGTTTGTGGGAGGGAGAGGAGAGAGAGGAGGGTGACGTGGTGGCGCGTGAGAGGCTGAGGGAGAGGGAGGAGATGAGGTGGCAAGCAGGGATTGGAGGGGGTGAGGTGGAGAGGGGGCTGGGTAGATTAGTTGGTAGGCTTAGGAATTTAGAGGGGCAGGTTTGGGGTGGACCGATTAGGAAAACGGGGGGGTGGTCGTTCGGGTCGAGTCGGCCCGTTCGACTGCCCCCGCTAAAATAAAATAGGTTTTTATTTAATAACTGTTGTAACTAATTTTGTCAAACAAAACCTCCGAGCCTTTGTTGATTTAATTTGAAATAAAAGGACGGGATTAATATATATAAAACAAAATAGGGTTTTCGTAAAATAGTTTTGAACAAATATGTGTATGATGGTGCATTGCAAAATTTCAACGCGATTTTCTAGTAGTGGTTTTATGGATGCCACACCGACACCACTAACAATGGATCTCGCCGAGATCCGCCTCATGGTACCGGAAGGAAGGTCGGCGTTCTCCGTCTTCGCGCTTCGTGTAGATCCTCGCGACACCACTAACGAGGGTTCCTCCTTTATCTTGAAAACGGCGACACCACCAACAAAGGGTCGTTGCTCCTGGTCATCGAGGGAGCACTCCGGAAAAACAAAGGACGAAGATAGAGGCATCAAACGATAAGGCCACCTCTAACTTCCATTAGAAGAGGGAAAAGTTACATTGATCCACCGTCGATGTACGAGCGATGAAAGAAGAGGTAGGGTGATCAGTCCATCCCGGAACCAACTATCAACTCTATACATGGGTAGGAGAATCAGGCAACTCAACTCTCGAGATTTAGGCTGAAGACCTTCTTAGGCGGTGTTCGGAACAAAGGAATGTTGCCAGCAGAAATCGTATGAAAGACACAATGATTAGGTTCCGCGATAGTTCCATTGGCCTGAACAACACATGCTCAAGGTCGAATCCAACCTCACCAAAGCTCGTCCTTCTCATATGTTTTCCACGACACTGATATCCAGCAAGGAACACAGATGGATAAAGATCTCAAGAACAAAAGATCGGAGGAAGGACACAGCAGAACAGTTGCAGATTGATGATTGTAGCACCTCCGTTATAAAAGGGAGAAAGCGAAACCCTGAAGGTACGACGGAAAACCCAACCACGAGAAATCCTGGACTCGAAGAAAGAGAGGAGAGCGGATTCAAAACACGTAGTGGTAAGAGGAGAACAGCAAGGGGTAAGGAGTAAAATCAGACCTAACCAGAACTATCCAACCGATTTTGCAAAATAGTTTTGACACTCTACTTCGGCCGTTAGCTAGGTTATCCCTGAAATTTGGACTTGTGGGGTATCGCAACCGGGCTCGATACCACTCAGAACACCCTCGAGAATCGGACCTATGCAAATTTGGGCAAAATTCACCAAACCCGCATAGAACGATTCAAAGGTGCCACCAGCACTTTTCGTGGTGGAAAACGAAGTAATAACATTACACAACCCCTCGATGGGACCCACGTAGAGATATATATAACGACTCAATGAGTCAAGAATACGGATATAAGATACAAAGACCCAAATCACCTTGAAAATGGTAGAGCGTCCGACTACGGACAAGAAGCAAATGGGGCTAAGAGCCTCAAGAATAACCAATGGCCCATAACCACCTGAGCCAAGCCGGAAGGGTAACCCCGCTTAACGCCGATCTCAAAACCTGCTTAACAAAAGGTGCCACAAAGGGCAAATCAGAAAACAAGGAAGGAGCGTCGATCGAGGCTGCAAGACACGGCTAGAATTCAGCCTCGCCTACATAGGTATGGTGGATCAAGCGGCGTGGCAAGATGCACTAAACAACCTATAGAGACTGATACAATGGCGGATATCGAGAGGGGTGAGAATGACCTAACCGGATCCAACTTTACCACCAAACAAACCCATCCTGGTGTTTCCCCCTCGAGACCAAACGAGGAAGTCAACCGAGGAACTCACACCGTTGGCAGTTTTATTTAATTAGTCATAGTTGCGGCACTTTACTAGTCAGTTTTAGATAATCGTCCTGATAAAGTAAGCAGTGGGCACTTTTAGTTAACCATTCCGTTTTAGTTGCAGCAATTACTATTCAGATACAGATAGCATGATATGATCCCAAAACCCAGCAGTTGTTGGTACTTTTATTCAACCATTTTGTTGTAGTTGCAATACTTACTAGTCAGATACAATTGTCGCAAGCGACAACCAAACAAGAAATTGTGGGCAGTATTAATTAGCCATTCCGTTATAGTGAAGCTGATTACTAGTCATTATAAGTCAAATTTATAGCAGTAAACTTTAGTTATGCTTGTCTATGATCGAGATACTGTGCTCCAAGTCGTCCATATCCATGGACACGGCTTTGAAAGTTTTACCCGGCGGGTGCACCAATAGCAACACACGCTCGATCGACCTCGGAAAAACCAAATCAAAACCCAACGAGGCTTTCACGGTGAACAATCACAGGATTCAGAAATATTTGAGGCCACCCTTAAGTAGAATCATAGCGAAGCTAATGACTCGAGACGGCCTCAAGGTTTGGGTGGGGCGATGCGACTGGGAACCCGAAAGTGTGGCTGGGCTTGTCGATGCAGCGTAAACGTGTCCCGATCCTAACGAGACGGTGTGCTCCTCGCACAATTTAAATACGTAAAGTAGCATGGCATAAGTGCAGATAGTAAAAACACCTCAAACTAGTTTGTGGCCCCAAGAAATAAGACTGAATCAAGCTCGCTCAGGGGTCCCATATACCTCCCGGATGTGGATAGCGCAAAAATCAAGGAACAGTATCAAGTACTCGGGGTCTTACGGGACACAAGTGGGCGTTCGGAAACCAAATATTTTCTATCACCCACTGATGCCTCTGCTTAATTCAATTTTAGTTGTTAAACAGAAATTAAAGTGACGATAAGTAAAACTAGAACCACTTCCAACATCAACATGCGGCAATACATCAAGAATCGTGGCATATGACGACACATCAACACTTGAGCAAGCAACTACGACGCCGCAAGTCCAACTATCTACCAAACAGCAGTAATAGGGTGTGTCCAAGGCAATATATGGCTGCAAGGGATATCAGGGTACGGAATCTAGAGCATCGCAAATACGTATAGCAATAGATCAACAGAGGGAATAAATACTATAAAAGTAAGATAGGTAGAAAGGGAGATGCTCTTTGAAAACATTGTCGAAGGGTTCATCCGAAGATCGGGGCGAAGCTCACATCAACTCAACGGCCTTATCCGCGAAGAAGCAAAACACTAGACGAACACCGGATGCAATATTCAATACAACGGCAGAAGATCGGCATGATGCATGTATGATGCATGGCATGGCAAGGTGCGATGCAAACAGGTCATATTAAGCGGAACCGGGGTCCCGACAATTAGTTAGGTGGTTCATGTTATTTATCTACCCCGCAGATTAAATGTTGTTTACATGTCAAAAGATAAGATGCCGGTTCGCTACTCAAGTTTAAATGAGGCCAATATGAGACTAGATTTGCCCGCATATGGGCCCCATATTTAATTATTAGGTGAATCGGCATAAGGCCCCCAAACCACATGATAAGATGCATGCGAGTATGCCAATTCAATATGCAACAAGTTGTTATTATGTTGTGAAATAAGGTTCGGGAAGGGGTTCACACATTGAGGGGTCTCGACGGTCTTGGGGTTCCGGGTTCGGGTTGGTCTCGGGGTCGAGGTCGGAAACGTTCTCGGACTTAGGGTAGGTCTTGGCGCATCCGGTTCTTGGGCGTGTTGTCGGTCATGGCGTCGACGAAGCACTTGTCGCGTCGGGGTCTCGGTGTCGGGTGAAGATCTTGACGTTCCTTGTCTTGTCGGAGGCCTCGTTGCTCTACGCCCAGGAACTTGGCGTCAACGGCGTCCGAGAAGGCGATCTTGACGCAAGATGCACGGGATCGGCCTTGGGTTCGGGGTCTCGGCGTCCGTAGATCTTGGTGTCAAGCGCGGCCAGCAATGAGGTCTTGTCGTTCCATGTCGATGATCTTGCCGAGGTCCGCCAGTGTCACCGGTTGATGCAGTCTTCATGTGGTAGATCTTGGCGTGTTGGCGCCACCGGATCCATGTCGGCGACTCGGTTTTGGCGTCCTCGGCAATGGCCTTCGAATCGGGGAGGCGCTCTTGGGGTACCGCGTCTTGGTGCCAGATGGAGAACTTCGGTGGTTCCGGAAGATCATGTCGACGACGGGTTCGCTTCCGTGAAGGTCTTGTAGTTCGGTGCGATGGTTCATCGAAGTTGACACTTGGATCGGCATCCGTGACCTTCGGCGTTGATGTCTTGAGCGTCAATCGATATCTTCCCGAGGCATCGGCAACAACATGGATTCTCGCATCCGTCATCAATCCTCGTAGGAGTTCTTGTCGAGCATCCGAGTGTCCCTGCAGGATTTCGGCTTCTACTTCACCTCACAACCTCACGCTGCAACGTTGCGGCAAGGCAGCGGCATGGCAGAGGCATCTGTGGGCCGATCTGGGCGCGGCAAGCTCGCAGAGGCCGGCCGCGCAGGCGGTGAGGCCGCGCCAGCGACGGGGGAGGCGGCCCGAGCAGGCCGAGGGACGAGGGAAGGGCGGGACAGCCGGCCGGAGGGAGCGGGAGGCGGGCGCCACGGCGAGGTACTCGGCGGGAGGGAGCCGAGGCTCGGGAGGCGGCGCTGGGACGAGCAGGGTCGCGCCGGGCGAGGAAGGGTGGAGCAGGCGCGAGCGGCGGCGCCGAGGCGGCTCGGGCAGAAGGGGCGGGCTGGGCTTGGGCGGGGCGAGTGGCGACGAGGCTGGCCGGCGGAGCGGGCGACTGGGGCGACGGCGGTTCATGGGGTGGGCGGGCGGGCCGGGCGGAGAAGGTGGTGGCGGCTGTCGTGGGCGGTTGGCGCGGACGGGGGCGGGCGAGGGAGCGGCGGTGGCGGGAAAGGGCAGCGGAGGCGGGGTGTGGCGGCTCATGAGAAGGAGGAGGGGAGAGGAGGGGGGGGACGCGGGAGAGGAGGCGTGGTAGGTGGGGGACGGGGCCACTCGATGGGGCCGGGCGACCGAGGGGTGGGCTGGACAGTGAGAGGGGCCTGTGGTGGGAGGTGAGGTGCGGTGTGGGAGGTGGGGCGCGTGGGGGCTGGTGGCTGGGGCGCCAGGGGTGAGGGTCGGGTCCGCGGGTGGCCCGCGTGGCAGAGGGAGTGGGGAGATCTGGGGGTGCGTGGCGCGTGTTGAGTTGGTGGGAGGGAGAGAGGAGAGAGAGGAGGGGTGAGGGTGACGTGGCGGCGCGTGAGAGGCTGAGGGAGAGGGAGGAGATGAGGTGGCAAGCAGGGATTGGAGGGGGTGAGGTGGAGAGGGGGCTGGGTAGATTAGTTGGTAGGCTTAGGAATTTAGAGGGGCAAGTTTGGGGTGGACCGATTAGGAAAACGGGGGGGTGGTCGTTCGGGTTGAGTCGGCCCGTTCGACTGCCCCCGCTAAAATAAATTAGGTTTTTATTTAATAACTGTTGTAACTAATTTTGTCACACAAAACCTCCGGAAGCGTTCGGGATTTAATTTGAAATAAAAGGACGGGGATTAATATATATAAAACAAAATAGGGTTTTCAGTAAAATAGTTTTGAACAAATATGTGTATGATGGTGCATTGCGCAAAATTTCAACGCGATTTTCTAGTAGTGGTTTTGCGGGATGCCACACCCCACCTTCCGGGAGGGGGCATGGGCCTATGAGGGAGTTCCCTGGCCGCATTGGGCCAGGGGCACAAGGCCCCATAGGGCCCAGCTGGCCAAGGGGGTTTTAAACTCGAGATAGACCTTCTAGAAGGGGGGGTTTCCTTGCCCCCCACTCCTTCTCCTTGGGGCCGCCGGTTTGGGCTTGGGGGAGGGGCTAGGGATGCGCCCACCCCTCTATATAAAGAGGGCTGGGGGTGCACCAAACCCCCACACCTTCCCCTCCAACCCTAGCCGCCCTGCTGCCCTCCTCTCTCCCTCCCGACTGCGTGTAGGCGAAGCCGTGCTGCAGAAACTCTCCACCATATACACCACGCCGTCGTGTTGTAGATCCAATCCGTCTCTCCACCATACTTGCTGGTCCGAGGAAGGAGGAGACGTCGAGGTGCTGCGTGTGCATCTCATGGAGGCATACTTGTGGTGCTAGATCGGATCGGATCGCGAGGAGGAGAAGCGACGACTACATCACTTGCGTTAAACGAGCGTTCCGTCTTGAATCTTCAAGGGTATGAAGATCTAATCTCTCTCGTTGTTTGCATCTCCTAGATTAGATCTTGGCTTCCTCTCTGTCGCATCCGTAGAAAATTTTGATTTACTATGCATGAAACCCTTCAATGGTATCGAGCTAGATCTGCGTAGATGTGTTTCACGAGTAGAACGCAACATGGTTGTGCGGGCTGATGTTTTCTGTTGCAAGCCTCTTGTTTGTGTTCTTCTTATGACGCGGGATAGTGAGATTGAAGTGAAGGGTTTAGCGGCATAGTAAATCAAAATTTTCACGGATGCGAAGGGAAAGCCAAGATCTAATCTAGGAGATGCAAACAACGAGAGATTGGATTAGATCTTCATACCCTCAAGATTCGCCTGGAACGCTCGAAACGTGGGTGATGTAGTCGTACTCGCTTCTCCTCCTCGCGATCCGGTCCGATCTAGCACCACAAGTGGCGATGCCTCTGTGAGATGCACACGTGCGGCACCTCGACGTCAACGTGCGGCACCTCGACGTATCATCCTTCCTTGGTCCAGCAAGTATGGTGGAGAGATGGGTTGGATCTACAACGCTACGGCGCGGTGCAATTGGTGGAGAATTTCTGCAGCAGGGCTTCGCCTACAAGCAGTCGGGAGGGAGAGAGGAGGGCGGCAGGGTAGCTAGGGTTGGAGGGGAAGGTGTAGGGGGTTGGTGCGCCCCCAGCCCTCTATATATAGAGGCATCCCAGCCCTCCCCCAAGGCCAAGGCCCCAAGGAGGAAGAGTGGGGGGCAAGGAAACCCCCCTTCTAGAAGCTCTATCTAGAGTTTAAACCTCTCTTGGTCGGCTGGGCCCTATGGGGCCTTGTGCCCCTGGCCCAATGCGTCCAGGGCACTCCCTCATAGGCCCATGCCCCCTCCCAAAAGGTGGGGCCACGTTGGTCCCCTTCCGGAAGGTTCTAGAAGCCGTACAATACCGATTAACCCGAGCAATTCAACTCCAAAAGCACCTTGCCTTATATGAATCTTATTCTCCGGACCACTCCGGAACCTCTCGTGATGTCCCGGATCCCATCCGAGACTCGAACAAAACTCATAAACCGATTATCCAATCTATCCTAGCGTCGAGACACGTTAAGTGTGTGACCTCTGGGTTCGAGAATATGCGACATGATCTTTTATCAATAATCAACAGGGTCCGAAACCCATATTGACTCCCATACATTCATCGATGATCATATCGGATGAACCACGATGCCAGGATTCAATCAATCCCATATATATTCCCTTCATCTCGCGATATTTTACTTGCCCGTGATTCGATCGTCGGTACCGTCATACCTAGTTCAATCTCGTTCACAGAAGTACTTTACTCAAGTAATCCGATATCACTTTGTGATTAACTCCTTAACCACATGCTTGCAAGCGGTGTTGATATCGATTACGAGTGGGCCCAGTATATCTCTCCAACTTGGGAGGGACAAATCCCATCTCGATACATACAACCCAATGATACTTTCCGATCACCGAGAGACACCTTTATGATCACCCTCTCATAGGATGACGTTTGATGACCTCAAAGCTTTCTTCGATACCGGGGAGTTGTATTATCTCATGGTCTAAGGAATACAATATTTGACATAAGAAAGCTTACAAAGAAGAAAACGATGACAAGATCTAATTGCTTTGCTTAGTTTGGCTCTGTCCACCATATCATTCACCCAATGATATGATCTCCTTATCAATTGACAACTCATGTCTATGGTTAAGAAACCTTAACCATCATTGATCAATGAGCTAGTCCATAGAGGCGATTAGGGACACGTGTTGTTCACAAACCACACAAGTATTAAAGTTTCCGCTTAATACAATTCTAGCATGGAATATAAACATTATCATGAACAAGAATTATAATAATAACATCTTTATTATTTCCTCTAGGGCATAATTACAACAGTCTCCCACTTGCACTAGAGTCAATAATCTAGTTTACATCTGGAAACAATCTCACACCCATGGCACTGAGGTGCTGATCATGTTTTACACGTGGAAGAGGTTTAGTCAATGGATCTGCGACATTCAGATATGTATGTACTTTGCTGATTTTCAGATCTCCATCTGCTATATAATCTCGGATTATATGAAACTTGCGGTTAATATGCTTGGTCTTTGGATGATAATATTGGTTCCTTAGCGAGTGCTATGGCGCCAGTGTTGTCACACAATATCTCAAGTGGGTCCAATGCACTTGGAACCACGCCAAGCTCAGTGATGAAGTTCCTGATCCAAACTCCTTCACTTGACGCTTGCACAGACCATGTATTCCGCTTCTCATCAGATCCCACGATCACGCTTTGCTTGCAGCTTCTCCAGCTCACAACTCCTCCATTCAAAATATACACGTATCCTGTCTGAGATTTAGAATCATCCTTGTTGGTGTCGAAACTAGCGTCGACGTAACCTTTTATGACGAGTTGTTCATCACCCCCATAGACTAAGAACATTTCTTTAGTCCTATTTAGGTACTTTAGGATGTTCTTCACGGCTGTCCAGTGTTCCACTCCTGGATCACTTTGATATCTGCTCGTCAAACTAAGAGCATTGGACACATCCGGTCTAGTACACAGCATGGCATACATGATAGAACCTATGGCCGAGGCATAAGGCACTGTGCTCATAGCTTCCATATCATTTACCGTAGCTGGACACTGAGCCTTGCTCAATATCTTACCTGACAACATAGGCACTGAACATTTCTTTGCCTTATCCATTCTAAACCTTTTCAGAACTTTGTCTAGGTATGTACTCTGGCTTAAAGCTATCAGGCGTCTTTGTCTATCTCTATAGATTTTGATGCCCAATATATAAGCAGCTTCACCTAGGTCTTTCATTGAAAAACACTTGTTCAAATAACTCTTCACATCGTTAAGCATGTTGATGTCATTTCCAATAGTCAATATGTCATCCACATATAGTACCAGAAACGTCACCGAGATCCCACTTACTTTCTTGTAGATACAAGCTTCGTAGCAATTTGGAACAAATCCAATGCTCTTGAACACTTGATCAAAACGAAGGTTCCAACTCCGAGATGCTTGCTTCAGTCCATAAATGGAACGCTGAAGTTTGCATACTTTACTAGCATCCTTAGGATCGACAAAACCTTCGCGTTGCATCATATACAACTCTTCATCAATGTTGCCATTGAGGAAAGCAGTCTTGACATCCATCTGCCATATTTCATAATCATGAAACACAGCAATTGCTAATAAAATCCGAATGGACTTAAACATCGCTACGGGAGAGAAAGTCTCATCGTAGTCAATACCTTGAACTTGTCGAAAACCTTTCGCGACAAGCCGTGCTTTATAGACGGTAACATTACCATCCGCGTCCGTTTTCTTCTTGAAGATCCATTTGCACTCAACGGCCTTTCGGTCGCTAGGAGGGTCCACCAAAGTCCATACTTGGTTTTCATCATGGATCCCAATTGGTTCATGGCTTCTAGCCATTTCGAGTCCGGCTCATCGCTTCCTCATAGTTCGTGAGGTTCACCGTCTTCTACCAACAAGGCGGTCAACAGGCTGCACCACTCGGGAGGGGCACGCGACCTTGTCGACATGCGACGTTCAGTAGCAGCATCGTCCGAAGCTTCATGATCCTTGTCATTATCTTCCTCTATTGTTGGTGCAGGCGGCACTGGAAAAATTTCAGGTGCTGCGCTACTCTCCAATTCAAGAGAAGGTTCAATAACCTCGTCTAGCTCTACTTTCCTCCCACTCACTTCTTTCGAGAGAAACTCCTTCTCAAGAAAGGAACCGTTCTTTGCGACAAACACTTTGCCTTCGTTACGTGATAGAAGGTATACCCAATAGTTTCCTTAGGGTATCCTATGAAGACGCATTTCTCCGCTTTGGGTTCGAGCTTGTCCGGCATCAACTTCTTGACGTAAGCTTCGCATCCCCAAACTTTAAGAAACGACAACTTAGGTTTAGCACCAAACCACAGTTCATACAGTGTCATCTCAACGGATTTAGATGGTGCTTTATTTAAAGTGAATGCAACGGCTTCTAATGCATAACCCCAAAATGATAACGGCAAATCAGTAAGAGACATCATTGATCGGACCATATCTAATAAGGTTCGATTCCGGCGTTCAGACACACCATTGCGCTGTGGTGTTCTGGGTGGCGTGAGTTGCGAAACGATTCCGCTTGCTTTAAGATGCGTGAGAAAATCATAACTCAAATATTCACCTCCACGATCGGATCATAGAAACTTAATCTTTCTGTTACGATGGTTCTCCACTTCATTATGAAATTCTTTGAACTTTTCAAATGTTTCAGATTTATGTTTCATTTAATAGATATACCCATACCTACTTAAGTCATCGGTAAAAGTGACAAAATAGCGATATCCACCGCGCGTCGAAACACTCATCGGTCCGCATACATCGGTATGTATGATTTCCAACAAGTCCGTTGCTCGCTCCATCATACCGGAGAACCGGGTTTTGATCATCTTGCCCATGAGGCATGGTTCGCATGTGTCAAATGATTCAAAATCAAGAGACTCCAAAAGTCCATCAGAATGGAGTTTCTTCATGCGCTTTACACCAATATGACCTAGACGACATACACAAATAAGTAGTATTATCACTATCTACTTTGCATCTCTTAGCCTCAATGTTATGGATGTGTGTTTCATCCCTTTCGAGATTTAGAAGAAATAAACCATTCACAATAGGTGCATGACCATAAAATATGTTACTCATATAAATAGAACAACCATTATTATCCGATTTAAATGAATAACCGTCTTGCAATAAACAATATCCAGAAATAATGTTCATGCTCAACGCAGGCACATAATAACACTTATTAAGGTTTAAAACTAATCCCGAAGGTAAAACTAAGGAGAGCGTGCCGATGACCATCACATCAACTCTTGATCCGTTGCCAACGCGCATCGTCACCTCATCCTCGCAAGCCGCTCATTCCGTAGCTCTGTTTGAGTTACAAATATTAGCAACCGAACCGTATCAAATACACAGGCACTACAACGAGGGCTAGTAAGGAAAACATCAATAACATGTATATCAAATATACCTTTGATGGAGCCAGCCTTCTTGTCCGCTAAGTACTTCGGACAGTTGCGCTTCCAGTGACCCTTGTACTTGCAATAGAAGCACTCAGTGTCCGGCTTAGGACCAGACTTGCGCTTCTTCTTAGCAGGAGCAGTGCGCTTGCCGCCGCCCTTATTGAAGGGCTTATTTGCTCCCTTACCTTTCTTAAATGTGGGCTTGTTGACCATCAACACATGATTATCCTTTTTTATGTCCACTTCCGCGGCCTTCAGCTTAGCGAAGAGCTCGGTGATCGTATCAGTGGAACCAATCTGATTGTGAGTCACTACAAAACTTTTGTAGCTGGGAGGGAGTGATTGCAGAACTCTGTCAATCTTGAGCTCCTCTAGAATCGTGCATTCCAGCTGCTCGAGGCGTTGAGTGTAGCCCGTCATCTTAATGGCGTGCTCACTAACGGAACTCCCTTCCTCCATCTTGCAGTTAAAGAACTTCTCAGAGATCTCATATCTCTCAGAACGGGCCTGAGTCTGAAACATGGTTTTCAGCTCTTTGAGAATCTCAAAGGGCCCGGGATAGTCTTCAAAACGATTTTGAAGTTCCGGTTCCATAGCAAACAACATGGTGCTCTTAATCACACCATAATCATCTTTGCGCGATCGATAGACTTTCTCATCACCACGCAGCGATTCTTGAGGGGTCACCTAACACTTTCCCAAGGACATAGTCCTTTTGACCGCCAGAGAGAATGATTCTTAGATTGCAGAACCAATTGGTGAAGTTAGACCCATTGTTTCTAAGCTTTTCTTTCTCAGCAAAAACGTTGAAGTTGAAGTTGGACTTGGCCATATGATCTACAGTATTTGCAAGTACAATTTAGACTATGTTCATGATAAATAGTTCAACTTAATCAAATTACTAGATGAACTCCCACTAAATTCAACATCCCTCAAGTTGTTTAGTGAACATGATCCAAATTCACCACACCTAATCCGATCATCACGAGAAGAGATGTGGTTTCAATGGTGGACAACGAAGTGTCGATCATATCATTCATATGACTCATGCTTAACCTTTCGGTTCATGTGTTCCGAGGTAATGTCTGTACATGCTAGGCTCGTCAAGTTAGACCCAAGTATTTCCGCGTGTGCAAAACTGGCTTGCACCCGTTGTATGTGAGCATAGAGTCTATAGCACCCGATGATCACGTGATGCTTGGACACGATGAACTTTCACAACGGTGCATACTTGGGGAGAACACAGTTTTATCTTGATCTTTAAGTGAGGAATCATCTTATAATGCTACCGTCGTGATCTAAGCATGATAAGATACATAAAAGGATAAACATCACATGCATATAACTTTAATGTGACATGGTATAGCCAATCTTCGCGCAATGATCTCCATCTTGTGCGTTCCGGCATGATCTCCATCACTCCACCATGATTTCCTCCACCACGAATAGCAACTAGAACTATTGCTAACTACTTAGCGATAAAGTGAAACTATTACATGGCGCATAAGAAGTTGACACACAGGTCATACACAATTATAAAGACAACCATATGGCTCCTGCCGGTTGTGTACTCATTGACATGCAAGTCGTGAAACATTACAAAACATGATCATTGCATACATTATACACATCACATCTTGGGCCATACCATATCACAGAAAACACTCCCTGCAAAAACAAGTTAGACGCCTCTACTTTGTTGTTGCATGTTTTACGTGGCTTATGGGAGTAGATGCTAAGAACGATTCTTACCTACGGAAAGCCACAACGGTGATATTATGGTTGCCAAACTCCGGTGTTAATCCCATGACAACTATAGTGAGAGAAACTGACATCCACCAGCCGCATGTGGAACAAGCCACACGTCAAGTCGCGGAGCCGGTCTCATGACGGCGTCGCGTAAGGTTGGCCTGGACCGCTTCAATCTCACTATCCCGCGTCATAAAAAGAACACAAACAAGAGGCTTGCAACAGAAAACATCAACGCCCGCAACAACCATGTTGCGTTCTACCCGTGAAACACATCTACGCATAGATCTAGCTCTGATACCACTGAAGGGTTTCGCGGCATAGTAAATCAAAATTTTCTACGGATGCGAATAGAGGGAAATCCAAGATCTAATCTAGGAGATTCAAACAACGAGAGATATTGGATTAGATCTTCATACCCTTGAAGATTCGCACAGCGGAACATTCGTCGGAACGTGGGTGATGTAGCCGTACTCGCTTCTCCTCCTCGCGATCCGATCCGATCTAGCATCACAAGTGGCGATGCCTCCGTGAGATGCACACGTGCGGCACCTCGATGTCTCCTCCTTCCTTGGTCCAGCAAGTATGGTGGTGAGATGGGTTGGATCTACAACGCGACAGCGCGGTGCAATTGGTGGAGAATTTCTGCAGCAGGGCTTCGCCTACAAGCAGTCGAGAGGGAGAGAGGAGGGCAGCAGGGCGGCTAGGGTTGGAGGGGAAGGTGTAGGGGGTTGGTGCGCCCCCGGCCCTCTATATATAGAGGGGTGGGCGCAGCCCTAGCCCCTCCCCCAAGACAAGGCCGGCGGCCCCAAGGAGGAAGAGTGGGGGGCAAGGAAACCCCCCCTTCTAGAAGCTCTATCTAGAGTTTAAACCTCTCTTGGCCGGCTGGGCCCTATGGGCCCTTGTGCCCCTGGCCCAATGCGGCCAGGGAACTCCCTCATAGGCCCATGCCCCCTCCCGGAAGGTGTGGCCACGTTGGTCCCCTTCCGGAAGGTTCTAGAAGATTCTGGTACAATACCGATTAACCGAACAATTCAACTCCAAAACTGCACCTGCATTATATGAATCTTATTCTCCGGACCACTCCGGAACCTCTCGTGATGTCCCGGATCCCACCGAGACCAACAAAAACTCATAAACCAATTATCCAATCTATCCTAGCGTCGAGACACGTTAAGTGTGTGACCTGCGGGTTCGAGAATATGCACATGATCTTCTATCAATAATCAACAGCGGTCTGCAGAAACCCATATTGACTCCCACACATTCATCGATGATCATATCGGATGAACCACGATGCCAGGATTCAATCAATCCCATATATATATTCCTGTCTCGCGATATTTTACTTGCCCGAGATTCGATCGTCGCATGTCATACCTAGTTCAATCTCGTTCACAACAAGTACTTTACTCGTAATCCGATATCACTTTGTGATTAACTCCTTAACCACATGCTTGCAAGCGGTGTTGATATCGATTACCGAGTGGGCCCGAAGTATATCTCTCCGACTTGGGAGGGACAAATCCCATCTCGATACATACAACCCAACAGATACTTTCCGATCACCTGAGAGACACCTTTATGATCACCCTCTCATAGGATGACGTTTGATGACCTCAAAGCTTTCTTCCGATACCAGGGAGTTGTATTATCTCATGGTCTAAGGAATACAATATTTGGCATAAGAAAAGCTTCGCAAAGACGAACACGATGAAACGATCTAATTGCTTCGCTTAGTTTGGGTCTGTCCACCATATCATTCACCCAATGATATGATCTCATTATCAATTGACATCTCATGTCTATGGTTAGGAAACCTTAACCATCATTGATCAATGAGCTAGTCCATAGAGGCATACTAGGGACACGGTGTTGTTCACAAACCACACAAGTATTAAAGTTTCCGCTTAATACAATTCTAGCATGGAATATAAACATTATCATGAACAAGAATTATAATAATAACAGCTTTATTATTGCCTCTAGGGCATAATTCCAACAGAAGCGGTCCAGGCCAACCTTACGTGACGTCGTTCGCGAGACCGGCTCCGCACTTGACGTGTGGCTTGTTCCACACATGCGACTGGTGGATGTCAGTTTCTCTCACTATAGTTGTCATGGGATTAACACCGGAGTTTGGCAACCATAATATCACCGTTGTGGCTTTCCGTAGGTAAGAATCGTTCTTAGCATCTACTCCCATAAGCCACGTAAAACATGCAACAACAAAGTAGAGGCGTCTAACTTGTTTTTGCAGAGTGTTTTCGTGATATGGTATGGCCCAAGATGTGATGTGTATAATGTATGCGATGATCATGTTTTGTAATGTTTCACGACTTGCATGTCGATGAGTACACAACCGTGAGCCATACGGTTGTCTTTATAATTGTGTATGACCTGTGTGTCAACTTCTTATACGCCATGTAATAGCTTTACTTTATCGCTAAGTAGTTAGCAATAGTTGTAGTTGCTATTCGTGGTGGAGGCAATCATGGTGGAGTGATGGAGATCATGCCGGAACGCACAAGATGGAGATCATTGCGCGAAGATTGGCTATACCATGTCACATAAAGTTATATGCATGTGATGTTTATCCTTTTATGTATCTTATTATGCTTAGATCGCGACGGTAGCATTATAAGATGATTCCTCACTTAAAGATCAAGATAAAAAATGTGTTCTCCCCAAGTATGCACCGTTGCGAAAGTTCGTCGTGTCCAAGCATCACGTGATGATCGGGTGCTATAGACTCTATGCTCACATACAACGGGTGCAAGCCAGTTTTGCACATGCGGAAATACTTGGGTCTAACTTGACGAGCCTAGCATGGACAGACATGGCCTCGGAACACAAGAACCGAAAGGTTAAGCATGAGTCATATGAATGATATGATCGACACTTCGTTTTCCACCATTGAAACCACATCTCTTCTCGTGATGATCGGATTAGGTGTGGTGAATTTGGATCGTGTTCACTAAACAACTTGAGGGATGTTGAATTTAGTGGGAGTTCATCTAGTAATTTGATTAAGTTGAACTATTTATCATGAACATAGTCTAAATTGTACTTGCAAATATTGTAGATCACATGGCCAAGTCCAACTTCAACTTCAACATTTTTGCTGAGATAGAAAAGCTTGGAAACAATGGGTCTAACTTCACCAAATGGTTCCGCATTCTGAGAATCATTCTCGCTGGCGGACAAAAGGACTATGTCCTTGAGAAAGCGCTAGGTGACGCTATAGATCGTCGGTGATGAAAAGCTGTTTATCGATCGCAAGGATGATTATGATTTGATTAAGATCGCCATGTTATATGCTATGGAATCGGATCTTCAAAATCGTTTTGAGGAGTTCGCCGGGCCCTTTGAGATTCTCAAGGAGCTGAAAAACATGTTTCAGACTCAAGCCCGTTCTGAGAGATATGAGATCTCTAAGAAATTCTTTAACTACAAGATGGAGGAAGGGAGTTCCGTTAGTGAGCACGCCATTGAGATGACGGGCTACACTCAACGCCTTGAGCAACTGGACTGCAAGATTCCAGAGGAGCTCAAGATTGACACTCCTAGCTACAAAGTTTTGTAGTTGATCATAATCGATTGGTTCCACCGATATGATCCTTTGAGCTCTTTGCTAAGATGAAAGTAGCGGAGGTGAACATCAAAAGAATAATCATGTGTTGATGGTCAACAAGCCCCCACCTTCAAGAAAGGTAAGGGTGCAAGGAAGCCCTTCAAGAAAGCGGCGGCAAGCGCATTGCCCTCGCTGAGAAGAAGCTCAAGTCTGGTCCTAAACCGACACCGAGTGCTTCTATTGCAAGGACAAGGGTCCTTTGCGCAAGCTGTCCGAAGTACTTAGCGGACAAGAAGGCTGCACCATCAAAGGTATATTTGATATACATGTTATTGATGTTTTCCTTACTAGCCCTCGTTGTAGTGCACGGGTATTTGATACAGTTCGGTTGCTAATATTTGTAACTCGAAGCAGAGCTACTGGAATAGACGCTATGAGGGATGAGGTGACGATCTTGGCGTTAACGGATCAAGAGTTGATGTGATGGCGTCGCACGCGCTCTCCTTAGTTTTACCTTCGGGATTAGTTTTAAACCTTAATAAGTGTTATTATGTGCCTACGTTGAGCCTGAACATTATTTCTGGATCTTGTTTATTGCAAGACAGTTATTCATTTAAATCGGAGAATAATGGTTGTTCTATTTATATGAGTAACATCTTTTATGGTCATGCACCTGTTGTGAATGGTTTATTTCTTCTAAATCTCGAAAGGGATGAAACACACATCCATAACATAGAGGCTAAGAGATGCAAAGTAGATAGTGATAATACTACTTATTTGTGGCACTGTCGTCTAGGTCATATTGGTGTAAAGCGCATGAATAAACTCCATTCCGATGGACTTTTGGAGTCTCTTGATTTTGAATCATTTGACACATGCGAACCATGCCTCATGGGCAAGATGATAAAAACCCCGTTCTCCGGTATGATGGAGCAAGCAACGAACTTGTTGGAAATCATACATACCGATGTATGCAGACCGACGAGTGTTTCGACGCGCAGTGGATATCGCTATTTTCTCACTTTTACCGACGACTTAAGTAGATATGGGTATATCTATTTAATGAAACATAAATCTGAAACGTTTGAAAAGTTCAAAGAATTTCATAATGAAGTGGAGAACCATCGTAACAGAAATATTAAGTTTCTACGATCCGATCGTGGGGGCGAATATTTGAGTTATGATTTTCTCACGCATCTTAAAGCAAGCGGAATTTTTTCGCAACTCATACCGGAACACCACAAACGAATGGTGTGTCTAAACGCCGGAATCGAAACCTATTAGATATGGTCCGATCGATGATGTCTCTTACTGATTTGCCGTTATCATTTTGGGGTTATGCATTAGAAACCGCTGCATTCACTTTAAATATGGCTCCATCTAAATCCGTTGAGACGACACCGTATGAACTGTGGTTTGGTGCTAAACCTAAGTTGTCGTTTCTTAAAGTTTGGGGATGCGAAGCTTCGTCGAAGTTGATGCGACAAGCTCGAACCCAAAGCGGAGAAATCGTCATCATAGGATACCGTAAGGAAACTATTGGGTATACCTTCTATCACGAACAAGGCAAAGTGTTTGTCAAAGAACGGTTCCTTTCTTGAGAAGGAGTTTTCTCGAAAGAAGTGAGTGGGAGGAAAGTAGATCTAGATGAGGTTATTGAACCTTCTCTTGAATTGGAGAGTAGCGCAGCACCTGAAATTGTTCCAGTGCCGCCTGCACCAACGATAGAGGAAGCTAATGACAAGGATCATGAAGCTTCAGACGATCTTGCTCTTGAGCGTCGCAGTCGACAAGGTCGCGCCCCTCACGAGTGGTACCAACCTGTCTTGACTGTCTTGTTGGTAGAAGACGGTGAACCTACGAACTATGAGGAAGCGATGATGAGCCGGACTACGAGAAATGGCTAGAAGCCATGAACCAATTGGGATCCATGAGCAAAAACCAAGTATGGACTTTGGTGGACTCTCCTAGCGACCGAAAGGCCGTTGAGTGCAAATGGATTTTCAAGAAGAAAACGGACGCAGATGGTAATGTTACCGTCTATAAAGCACGGCTTGTCGCTAAAGGTTTTCGACAAGTTCAAGGTGTTGACTACGATGCGACTTTCTCTCCCGTAGCGATGTTTAAGTTTATTTGGATTTTATTAGCAATTGTTGCGTTTCATGATTATGAAATATGGCACATGGATGTCAAGACTGCTTTCCTCAATGGCAACATTGATGAAGAGTTGTATATGATGCAACCCGAAGGTTTTGTCGATCCTAAGGATGCTGATAAAGTATGCAAACTTCAGCGTTCCATTTATGGACTGAAGCAAGCATCTCGGAGTTGGAACCTTCATTTTGATCAAGTGATCAAGAGCTTTGGATTTGTTCCAAATTGCTACGAAGCTTGCATCTACAAGAAAGTGAGTGGGAGCTCGGTGACGTTTCTGGTACTATATGTGGATGACATATAGATTATTGGAAATGACATCAACATGCTTAACGATGTGAAGAGTTATTTGAACAAGTGTTTTTCAATGAAAGACCTAGGTGAAGCTGCTTATATATTGGGCATCAAGATCTATAGAGATAGACAAAGACGCCGATAGCTTTAAGCGAGTACATACCTAGACAAAGTTCGAAAAGGTTCAATGGATAAGGCAAAGAAAGGTTCAAGGCCTATGTTGTCGGGTAAGATATTGAGCAAGGCTTAGTGTCCATTTCACGGTAAATGATAGGGAAGCTATGAGCAAAGCCTTATGCCTCGGCCATAGGTTCTATGATGTATGCCATGTGTACTAGACCGGATGTGTCCAATGCTCTTAGTTTGACGAGCATATATCAAAGTGATCCAGTGGAACCTTTGGACAGCCGTGAAGAACATCCTAAAGTACCTAAATAGGACTAAAGAAATGTTCTTAGTCCGTGTGGGGTGATGAACAACTCGTCATAAAAGGTTACGTCGACTAGTTTCGACAATCGACAAGGATGATTCTAAATCTCGAACGTGATACGTGTATATTTTGAATGCGGGAGCTGTGAGTCGAGAAGCTGCAAGCAAAGCGTGATCGTGGGATCTCTGATGAAAGCGGAATACATGGGCTGCCGCAAGCGTCAAGTGAAGGAGTTTGGATCAGAAACTTCATCACTGAGCTTGGCGTGGTTCCAAGTGCATTGGACCCACTGGAGATATTGTGTGACAACACTGGCGCCATAGCACTCGCTAAGGAACCAAGATCTCATCCAAAGACCAAGCATATCAACCGCAAGTTTCATATAATCTGAGATTATATAGCAGATGGAGATCTGAAGATTAGCAAAGTACATACAGATCTGAATGTCGCAGATCCATTGACTAAACCTCTTCCACGTGTAAAACATGATTAGCACCTCAGTGCCATGGGTGTGAGATTGTTGCTAGATGTAAACTCGATTATTGACTCTAGTGCAAGTGGGAGACTGTTGGAATTATGCCCTAGAGGAAATAATAAAGATGTTATTATTATAATTCTTGTTCATGCTAATGTTTATATTCCATGCTAGAATTGTATTAAGCGGAAACTTTAATACTTGTGTGGTTTTTGAACAACACCGTGTCCCTAGTACGCCTCTATGGACTAGCTCATTGATCAATGATGGTTAAGGTTTCCTAACCATAGACATGAGTTGTTAATTGATAATGAGATCATATCATTGGGAGAATGATATGATGGACAGACCCAAACTAAGCAAAGCAATTAGATCGTGTCATCGTGTTCGTCTTTGCGAAGCTTTTCTTATGTCAAATATTGTATTCCTGAGACCATGAGATAATACAACTCCTCGGTATCTAAGAAAGCTTTGAGGTCATCAAACGTCATCCTATGAGAGGGTGATCATAAAGGTGTCTCTCGGTGATCGGAAAGTATCATTGGGTTGTATGTATCGAGATGGGATTTGTCCCTCCCAAGTTGGAGATATACCGGCCCACTTTAATCGATATCAACACCGCTTGCAAGCATGTGGTTAAGGAGTTAATCACAAAGTGATAACGGATTACGGAACGAGTAAAGTACTTGCTGTGAACGAGATTGAACTAGGTATGGTGGTACTGACGATCAAATCTCGGGCAAGTAAAATATCATGAGAAAGGGAATATATATATGGGATTGATTGAATCCTGGCATCGTGGTTCATCCGATATGATCATCGATGAATGTGGAGTCAATATGGGTGCCTGCACCCTGTTGATTATTGATAGAAGATCATGTCTGCATATTCTCGAACCCGCAGGGTCACACACTTAACGTGTCTCGACGCTAGGATAGATTGGATAATTGGTTTATGAGTTTTTGTTCGGAATCTCGGATGGGATCCGTGACATCACGAGAGGTTCCGGAGTGGTCCGGAGAATAAGATTCATATATAAAGGCGGCAGTTTTGCGTTCTAATTGTTCCGGGTTAATCGGTATTGTACCAGAAGCTTCTAGAACCTTCCGGAAGGGGACCAACGTGGCCCCACCTTCCGGGAGGGGGCATGGGACTATGAGGGAGTGCCCTGGCCGCATTGGGCCAGGGGCACAAGGCCCCATAGGGTGTAGCATCCCATTTGTCTAACAATTGTAATGCTACTTGGTCTAGTAATATAATGGCTACTTCATATATATAATTGTTGCATCATCATTATATCATGCTCATGTCATCATGCCACCTTTCATTTGAGAATCATATAAAACCCTTTTTGTGTTGGTTCTTCTCTCATATGCATTGTAAATTGTATTTGCCTCTTGATATTGTATTTGGTTCTTGATATATTGTTTAAATGCCCAAGTTGAGTTGGGGGCATATCTTTTATTGACTCCACCACCTTTCTTGTCATCACCCCATCATTCCACCATTCCACCATATATGAGCATTGCAACTTATTTGGTTTTACCTCTAGCTCATGTGGGTTGGGATGGATCCAATTCTATCTCCACATGCTCTCATATAAGCATCATGTTGTTTTCACATTATTGATATGTGGAGTCACCTTTGCATGCATTATGAGTAGTGATCCTTTTCTTAGATTTCCTATGGTTTCTCATGGATTCATGCTCATGTTGGGATATTTTTGGGACTATAAAACATCTAGTGGAATATACACACTAGCAAGTTCCAATTATAATCAAATATGATCATCTCCACCTACTCCACTTAGAACTTTCATCTAAATTCTTTTGCTTGGCCTTACTCCACATTTTGGGAATGCATAGGAATAATGCCATGTTAATATTATTGTTTTCACAAGGATGATACATGGCATTCATTATCTTGCATGGGCCATGCAACCATCACCATTTTTTTTGCCTCCTTTGTTTTTGTTTGGTCATTTGAGTGGATCATCTCTCTCTCTCTCTCTCTCTCTCTCTCTCTCTCTCTCTTTTCCTCACCTTCCTCTCCTTTCACCTCCACCCATGCATGGTCATGGGGATCATGCCTAAAACCCTAAACCACCCTCTCTCTCTAATCCTTTCTCCAAATTCTCTCATCTAAGCTAGACCCTAAATCTAACCCCTCATCTACCCTAGTACACCTACCACCACCATGCTCTATCCCTCTCTCTCTCTATCATGCATGCCCCATGGCACCCCTCTCCCTGGCCCCACACCCCATCTACTCCTCTCTCTCTACCCCAACCCTAAACAAACCCTAACCCGAGTCATACCCTCTCTCCAAGCCTAGCTCCTACCTAGCATCTACCCGAGCCCCCTCCCTCTTGCTCTTCTCTCTGCCTTGTGTCCCACCCAGCCTCCCTTCTCCTCTCTCTGGTCCCACCTGCAGACCCTCCCCATGCGCCTGCCCTAGCCTCCTCACGCCAGCACGTGAAGGGAGGGAAAAGGTGGCCACCACCTTATCTTCACCACCTCCCCACGCCACATCCTCCTCCTCTGCTTATCTCCTTCCCACGCCTCCTCTGGCCTCGCCAGATCTGTCCCGAGCCAGCCTCCTCCTTCCTCCTCTCCGACCACCAACGGCGACGCGATCACCTTGACCGCCGCCCGTCGATCCAACGTGAGCACGTCGTGGAGGTGACCAAGGGACCGAGGAGTACCTCGCTTCATCTGGACCCCGCCACGAGAAAGAGAAGGCTGTACCAGCTGCACCAGCGCCGACGTGAAACCCTAGCTCGGCCATGAGCCCGCGCCAGATCGCGACCACCCGAGCTCACGACCACACCGACGAGTTCTGGTGAGCACCTCGATCTCCTAGACATGCCCGTCCTCCTCCTAGCAGCGGCCGAGCCTTCCGTCGGCGAGCTTTGTGTGTGCCACAAGATCGCGCAGACAATGCAGCGGCAAAGATCGACCTGCCTGTTCCTCCTCGTTTTCCTGGCGATAGAGCCCTCTTCCGGAGAAACCCCAAACACGAAAGTTGTAGCCCTATCATCCCTCTTCATCTTTCATTTTTGCATCATGGCGAGATTCGTAGCGGCTTAGTCGCCATATTCGTTGCAAGATCAGATCAGCTAGTTGTCTTCGCTGATACGATCTTCAGTTCGTCAGTAAACTTCCAGGATGGTTTTGTAAAAAGGCCCCTGAACGTTTCCCCTCTCAACCCGCGGTACCCCGGATCTCCCACGTGTCACCGCCTGAATCGTTCACACAAGAAGGCCTCCCAGCCTCGCCCACTTGTCATTGACTTGGGTTAAGAAGGACCCCGTGAGAAAAGCTTTCAGCGCTGCTTTTGCCCAACAAGATCAAGGCTCCACCGTCACTGTGGGTAGAACCTTCTGAGTAACAAAAGTTTCTTCCTGCTTTAATTCAAATCTTTTCAAATTATTTCAAATCCAAATTCAAATTTCAATTCTGTTTAAATTAAAACTAATTCATAACTTTCAAATGATTTGGAATTTGAATTCAAACCTTAAATGAAATATGTTTTGTTTTTGAATGTTAATTCAAATCTTTAGTCAAATATTTTCAAAACTAATTCAAACTAGTCAAACCTTTGACTTTGACCCCTTTTTAATAATTTTGACTTTAAAATAAATTTAAATTCATAATTCCAAATAATGCAAATAATATATGTTTTGAAATAAGAAAAATGTGAGGAATTCAAATATGGCCTTCAAAATATATTTGGAACACTTAAAATTTCAAGTTGATTTAAATTACAATAAAATGCCCTTTTCCCTTAATCAATTAATAACTTTTGTTTTATAACTCCAAATTTGACAAATGATATGTCTAAATCGATCAGCGCGACGAGACCTTTCTGTTTATGCATTCCATGTTCTGAATTGCAGCATGCATCATATAAATATAGAGTATACAGCAACTTATTTGAGGATAAAAGGTGATTAAAACACCATAAAATGATTTATTCTTGTTTTCTCACCTCACCCATTCCATGCTACTTTATTGCCATGTAAATTGTGCATCATTCATCATGGCATGATTGTTTGTTTGACGCATTTTATTCCTATGCTTGTGCACTTTATTTATGTTGGCCCTTGTTTGTTTGGTTCTTCTTCGAATAGACACCGAGCAGGGGATATATCAAGAGACCCAGGAGCACTACCCAGATCCTTCTCTCGCTTCAACTGAGCTGCCAGGCAAGCAATACCACATGCTTGCATACATATAGTACCTATTGCCTCTATCTTATTCTTGCATCATTGAGTCGCGATTGCATTAAACTGAATCCCAAGTATTGCATAGCCTTTACTTTTAAACCCCACCGAAGCTTGTTCCTCCATCCCATGAGCCATTACTACAGAGTTGTTTGAGCCATGCGAGTCGAGAACAACATGTGTAGGGTATGTGAGTCGATGGATAACGAGGTACCTAAACAACTTAACTCGAGTAGTAATGGGATAACTAATGAAAGTGGCACCGTGAGCAATATCTGCTATTTGGTTTTCATGCTCACTTGTGTCCCAGGACCCGAGTACTTGATTCCTGTTCCTTGAATATTCACGCTATCCACATCCGGAGGCTTATGGGACCCCCGAGCCGAGCTTGATTCATTCTTATTTGGGGCCACAAACTAGTTTGAGGTTTTATTTACTATCCTACTTATGCCATGCTTTATCGCTTTATTTACGATTGTGCGAGGAGCACTGTCTTGTTAGGATCGTGACACGTTTTCTCAGACGACAAGCCCACATTTTTCGGGTTCCCGATCGTTCTGACCGTCCCCACAAACCTTGAGTCCGTCGAAGTCGCTAACTTCGTTGGTATACTTAATGGGTGGCCTGATATATTTCTGAAGCTTGTTATTGCGTTGTCGTGAAAGCCTCGTTGGGTTTTGATTTGGTTTTTCCGAGGTTGATCGAGTGTGTGTTGCTATTTGTGCACCCCTGCAGGTAAAACTTTCAAAGCCGTGTCCGCGGTTATGGACGACTTGGAGCACAGTTTCTTGATCATAGACAAGCATAACTAAAGTACCGCTTTTAATTTGACTAAGTAACTGACTAGTAAATAGTGCAACACTCATGGAATGGATAATAAAACTGCCAACGGATGGGGGGGGGTTGTTCGTCCGCTTCCTCGTTGGTAAGCGAGGAGGAGGATGGATCTGTTGATATTACTGTTATAACTATTGTTGTTAATTCCCGGACATCCGTCTATCTTTGGTTAGGCGGATGGTTAGCGAGTTTCTATAGAACTGTTAGGATTTATCTTTTGCTGCAATTGCGTCACCCCAGGTTGTGTCCCCTTTCGAGGCATAAAGACTTGCTGAGTACCCCTAGGGTCTCACACGATAAATTATTTGATTCAAATGAACAGGTACACTCACGAGATGGATACTGGGTGGAGGAGACGGACGATGTGGACAACGATCGTTCGGTGTAGAGATTCCGGGAACGGGGATCCGTGAGATCTGTGGGCGGGATAAGTTTATTTATGGGGCATCTTATGCCGATTTGCTTCTTATCCGTACTCGGATCTTGTTTGCTTCCTACCGATACTGATGTTTGATGTATGAGGAGCTATCCTAAACTATTATATCTATCTAGGATATTTGGATCTTGCCGTATGGCGTTGCAATATTTCTATTTCTTTTAGATGGAATGGCTCGATGTCTTTGTTGTATGGTGGCTTGCATACATACTCATTTGTGTATGTAGTTGATCCCTTCGCCTGCCGATTACGCCGCCCGTTCTTGTCCCGATGTTTGGAAGTGGTTGGGACGGCCGAAAGGTCTACCTGTGAGTGGCATTTGGGCCCCACCGTACTATTTCAATCATTTCCGCTCATCCAGGCTTGTAACTAGGAGCGTAATTCACCGAGGTAGTTACATAGGGCCCAGCCGGCCAAGGGGGTTTTAAACTCGAGATAGACCTTCTAGAAGGGGGGGTTTCCTTGCCCCCACTTCTCCTTAGGGCCCGGTTTGGGCTTGGGGAGGGCTAGCTGCGCCCACCTCTATATAAATAGGGCTGCGCACCAAACCCCACACCTTCCCTCCAACCCTAGCCGCCTGCCGCCTCCTCTCCCTCCCGACCGTAGGCGAAGCCCTGCTGCATAAACTCTCTACCATATACACCACGCCGTCGTGTTGTAGATCCAATCCGTCTCTCCACCATACTTGCTGGTCCAAGGAAGAAGGAGACGTCGAGGTGCTGCGCGTGTGCATCTCACGGAGGCACCACCACTTGTGGTGCTAGATCGGATCGATCGCGAGGAGGAGAAGCGGTACGACTACATCACCCACGTTCGATTTAACGTTCCATTGCGAATCTTCAAGGGTATGAAGATCTAATCCAATCTCTCTCGTTGTTTGCATCTCCTAGATTAGATCTTGGCTTTCCCTCTGTTCGCATCCGTAGAAAATTTTGATTTACTATGCCGCGAAACCCTTCAGCTGGAACTATGAAGATGATTTTATTTACCCACTAATGATGGTGCTGCAGAGTTTGTTTATTTTGTGAATGAGATGGTGCTGCCAACTTGTTTATGCTTCATTTGAATATGTGAATGAGATGGTGCTGCAGAGTTTGTTTATTTTGTGAATGAGATGGTGTTGGATGATGGTGGATGATGTCAATGGGGTTATCAATGGGGCTGGGGTGTTTTTTCTTGCAGGGATTTCAATTGAGTTGCCCGTTTCTCCCGAAGTGTTGATTCGCTTCCGTTTCGGTTGAGAAATGGGCACTCGTAGGTCCAAAATTAGCAAAGGTCATGCCGAATTTTTCGGTCAATATTTGTGCTAACCTTTTGCCTCTTTTTTTAGTAATAAAGCGCAAACATGTTGACTAACGACGAGGCCGGTCCTTCTAAACAAATGATGGTCGAGGAGCTAGCCCAAGAGGCCAACAAGTCATTTTGGGGGCCATCCCAAGATCATGAGGAGGCGGGGGAGATGAGAATGACACCACCACCGATGACCGTCGTTGGAGGTGCTGGGGGCAACGAGGAAGATCCAGATTACGAGGGGGACGACGACGAATACGATGGAACTAGTGAAGGAGGGGAGGAGGGTAACACCACCACGGATGGCGGTGAGCACACAGATGGTGGTAGAGGCAACCCGACCGCTATACAGAAGAAGAAGGTATTAAGAATCAGAAGCCGCAAGTGCTCACCAACGTCTGTGATGAGTTCAACGAGGTCACAGAAGGTGGCCAACCCATTGTGTCTGCATCGATTGCTTGCGGGTACATCATGCAACTCGGGTGCATCGTCCGGGAAAGCATGTCGATCAACACGAAGTACATCCGACGTAATCATGCTTTAGTCGAGAACCTCCTTAAGAAGCTTCACAAGCGATACACATTCCCAGAGAAGTTCACAAACCTGGAGATTAAGAACTCGGTGAACAAACTAGCACTGACAAAAATGAGGAACACCTTGAGCAGCTGGAAACCCCCGGTAAAGAACAACATTGACAAAGGTGAAAGCTGGGAGATTATAAGTAGGAAAAATCCAATGCTCGACGAAGAAGAGTTCAAGATATTCAAGGCAGACTTAGATACCACTGCCTCTAAAGCATGGACTAAGTGGGGAAAGACTATGCCAGAGAAGAACATAGGTAACCACCGGCTTGGAAGCGGAGGATACAGAGGGAAACAGCCCATTTGGGACAAGGAGGACGCCGAGCTTGAACGCCCGGGTAAAGAGAACCCATGGCATAAAATCACAGAGCTGCAGATCCGACAATTTGTCTGGCCCGCTACTACCTGGACCCTGTTACAGGGTAGTTTGTCACCGACGACCCAGATGTGAAGGCCTTTGAGGATGAGCTGGTAAGGAATTTACCGTGGATCTCTCATTAAAATAATTAAGCCAAGAATCTAAATGCATGGTTTCACCTCTCCTTGTCTCTCTGCAGGAGAAGGAATTGAACGCTACCGAGGACTTGTCATCCCAGGATTCAGCGGCGGAGCCATGGGACACTGTTTTCAACAGGGCGACGAACACTTACAAGAGGAGGGAGAAGAATTTGCCGCCAAAATCAGCTGGCCGTGTGTCCGGCTTCGGTACAAGCATGAATTTTACCGAGTACTACAAAGAGGACACAAAGAAGAGGGGGGAGAGTAAGAACCAGTCGGCGCTAAAGATAAAGCCGAGGTTGAAGAGCTAAAGTTGAAGGTGAATACATTAGAGGAAAAAGTGGATGAGAAAGCAATGGACAAGTTATTGGAGGAGAAGCTTCGCGCGATCATCCCCCCTGGGTTGATGGAGGGGCTAGATGTTTGGAATGCGGGAGGTCAACAGGGGCCGATACACGTGCCCAGCTTTAGTGGCAGCAACTCGAGCATCAACGTTAACGCGTCGCCGGACTTGGTGACCCCGCCGGCCACCATCGCCGCGGCGGAGCCGCAAGAGCTGGTCGTCGCACAGCTGCCCTCTTCTGATCCTGCCAAAAATACCAGTATCGCACATCCGGCGATGGAACCAGTACCGCGGGAGAATGCTGATGATAGGCCTGCCGCCGGGACCGGCCGTGTGTCGACATTAGCCAAACTCAACGCCCTCACCAAGGTAACTAATTAGTTACTCCGCTTCATCTTCTTTATGCGCCTTTGGTGACTGCCACCTCGATCATGATGCCCAACACATATGTGTTTTGACTCAGGACGCTGCATGTGTACTACTCCACAAAGTTTCCGGCGGCGAGTTGAGGGATGTTGCCAAGGGCAATATCATACAACCGGCAAACCGCATGATGCACAACAATGCAATGGATGATGCCGTGATGAGGGTCCGGATTGCTCGGGTGTTGCCAGGGTGCGATGACGTGGAACCCCCTTTCAACCTTAGGGAGCCGACGAACACAAGACCCTTGCAGAATGCCACGGCTAGCCCTTTACATGGCCGAAGACTCAAATTCGTCTTACGGGGCACAGTAGCGCCACCTCGATCGTCCGGCCACCACCTTGGATGCCACCTGTCACCGGCCACCTCGATCATCAGGCCACCACCTCGGAAGCCACCTGTCGTTGTCGCCACCACCAGTCGCCATCAACAACTGTTGGGAGCGTGTGGGTCGCCCCAAGGTGAAGCCGTCGCAACGCAACCGTCGTCGCCCCGCCACCACCATCACCACATGGGGGCAACAACGATGATGAAGAAGAATTTGTCAACATCGACGACTACATCAACACTGGCGCCGACATAGGATTGTACATGCCTGCTGTGGATGAAGAACCCTTCATCACTCGCGAGGGTCAAGGTGGGCGTCCCACTACATGTACGCAACGCCTGGTCTTCCATGGTTTATCTCAAGAGACGCCTCCGGCCGACGATGAACAGGAGAAACCTGTTGGATTCGTCTTTAGCCCTAGCACACTCCAAAAGGCGGCCATTGAGCACTTAGCATCCCTAGTGGAGGAGCCTGATCAGAAGACGAAGAAGCACAGGAAGAAAGGTAAGAAAGCCGAGAGCCAACCTCCTCCGAAGAGGATTCGGGCTAAGGATGACGTCGTACCAGCCCGCGAGGATGGCTTGCCGAGGATACATATAACCGGTGAAGCGATACTGACTCTGGAGCTGCTTCGCCTTGATCGTGGACATATGCTCACTTTGAGTGATAGTATCAAGACACTAGAGGGCATTCTTCTTAAAGACAAAGATCCAAATTACCCGATTTTCACTGTCAAGGTGCCATCGGACGTGGACTTCGTCCATGAAGCCCCCGCGGACGTGTTCTTCATAGCGTATGAGGACGTCTTCAAGCTGTTTCTCTCGAAACGGATGGACTATAACATGGTCCGCCTATTCGCGCTCAATCTGGCGATGAAGACCAAGAGAGAGCAAACCCCCTACATCGCGATAGTGGATCCCTACTACATGCGTGATAGCCAGTTGAGGGAAGGATCAGAGACGCGTGCCAAGGCGACATCGTACCTCGAGAAGTTCATGGTGGACCACAAGAGTACGAACACGCTTCTTTTGCCTTTCTTTCCCGAGTAAGTACACACACCCCCTAGCATTGGTAACTTAGGCTTTCTTATAGCTTTCTTACTTTGCCCTTTTCCAACATCCCGTTTCAATCGTGTTGTGCAAAGACAAATACTGCACACTCATCGTCATTTCCACAAAGTACTCGATAGCATCGTATTTCGACTCGACGAGTCAGAAGAAGAAGAAAGATTACACCAGAATAAGGGGTGTTCTGAATGAGGCTCTCGAGGGCTACGCTAGAAAGGGATGCCCCTTCATCAACAAGGGAGAATGTATCAAGGATGACAAGCACGTGTTCAAGCACGTGCTCGAGTTCCCCTGCGTCAAGGAGCCGGCTACTGGCGGCACCAAGGAGGCCTTCTACGCCATGCATCACCTTAAAGGGTTTGTCTGGGATTGCCAGAACCTAACTCTGCCATCTAGTCTCCTAGCATGGGCTGAAAATTTGGCGCGAAACAACGATGATGGTCTTATAGAAGACTTCCATTGCATCCAGGTTAAGTTGTCGGAAATCATCGTGGAAGATGTCACCACAAGGGGAGGGGTCCTAAAACACAACAGTGGGTTGACTAAGAGGGAGATTGAAAATATTCTTCGTAAGTAGGGTGGCAACAAGACATGGATGACGAAGGACGGCTATCTACCATTCCCGAAGCCGAGCGTTAGCAGTTCTCAACAATGATCGATGTGTGCGCCTAGAATTATCATAGATGTCTGTGTGTAGTGTTGTGTCACAAACTATATACTACCGTGGCCGTATGTTGTAAACTTCACTATTGTGGTCATTGTCGTCGAAGTCCTATGATTGTGATCGATGTGCTATCTTCTATGTTTACTGATCTTTTGCTTTAGTTTATGTGAACATATATGCATGTGAACCAATTTAGTTCTTTCTGTTTGCATGATTTACTAATATGACTTATCTATAGAGATGACGAAGTGGTACGTGGTGTACAAGGGTTGGGTTTCAGGAGTCTACGATGAGTGGGAGGACTGTCAGAAACAGGTGGACAAGTTTAGCGGCAACAACTACAAAGGATACGCGACTCGAGAGGAGGCGGTAGCCAAGTGGAGAAACCACCTGTGGAAGGAGAACCGGATGAAGATATTGCTAATGCTCTTGCTCACCGTCATCACAGCTGTATTCTGTTTGATTCTAGTGTAGGCGGTGAACACTTCATTTGTAATGTGATGAGATGGTGAACTTTATACCAAACACTTGTATAAATATTCGCCACCTTTGACTTGTATTGTAATATGATGACCACTTGTCTATCTCGATCGGGCTCTATGGCACTATATTCGTGTTTGTATTATATTTATTTTCATATACTAAGTCAAATATACTGTTTTTGTATAATACCTGTATAATACTGTATAATACCTGTATAATACTGTATATTTGGACAAGTATGATTTTTTAATACCTGATATTCAAACCAGTGGAGCATCTTTTTATCTTCAGTGGCGCATCCGACAGAATGCGCCACCGAAGTATCATGACTTCTGTGGCGCATTTCGAAATGTGCCACAGAAGGTTTCATCGATGGTGACATAACAGTGGCGTTCCTGATATGCGCCACAGAAGCCCAATATCGATGCGCCACTAATGAATGATTTCCTAGTAGCCCGCCTGCTGTGGGTCTCGCCTGATGATTCTGTGGCGCATCTGTCAATGTGCGCCACAGATCATAAAACTTCTGTGGCGCATATAGTAAGATGCGCCACAGAAGTTTCATGGTCCAATGACTGGTGTGGGTCCCACCAAACTTCTATGGCGCATCTCCAATGGACATGCGCCACAGAAGTTTCACGGTTCCGTGGCGCATTTTTTCAGATGCGCCACTGGACAACTTTTGTGGCGCATGGTCAGAACCATGCGCCACACAAGGTATATCTATCTATAGATAGTTTCCTAATAGTGACGGCAACATATACATAACATGCGATCAGATCAGCTATTGATCTCTTTGATCGTATCGTACGAAGGCAGGTCGGTTCCTGCCTCGACCTTGACTCGATGTTGTGATCTCAATGCTAGGAAGGCCCGCACACGGCAAGCAGCAAGCCGTTGTCCGTCGGCTGATGGTCACCTATCGTCTCGCATCCTCGCCCTCTGCATGTGGCCTGCCTCTCGTCTCGCCTTGGCCGTTCAGCGTTTATAGGTTCGAATTCTGAATTTTCGATCCCGGTCTTCTGCAGTCTAACGTTATCCCTATTTTTGTTCTAATTAGTAGTTCTTCTTTATATTTTTAGTGTGGTTAATTGGTTATGACACCTGATTCCGGTGCTAAGAAAAGAAAAAAGAGGAAGAAAGAACAGAAGTTGATTGGCTCATAGAGAGGATCCATTAATAAATTTTTAAAGAGTAACACGGGTAGTTCGAGGAATCCAGTTGAGTTAGCACTAGTTATTGTTGGGGAATGGAGTAATGATCTAGAGGATGATATCCCTGGAGGTTCTGACAGTCTGCGGACGCGGGACTGAAAATCCTCTTTCGCTGGGCCGTTTGGACTCCAAATCCAAATGTGGTTCGAATCCACGAGCCTGCTGATCTAACCGATTCATTGGTTGATTGGGAATCGAATAAAAAAGGTCACCACTAACATAGAAGTTTTGAAAAAGAGAGGGTAGGGACAAACATCTTTAATAAAACTAGTGAATTACTAGCGAATTTTGGTACATAGGAGAACGATGACATCAACGTGTGTAATAACAATGTAATTGATCTCAATATCGCATTTGATTCATCTCGTACAAAATCTGCTAATGTTGATTTAGAACAAATTAGTATGGATATTTAATTATGATCGAGCATCAAGAAGAAGTTTTTGGACGAGATTGATATTGATTCCATTGTCATTGAATTCTCTTCTAAGAATACACGGAGAAATTTTGAAAATAATATGTAAACATTGTCGTTTTTATATGAATATTGCAAATAAGTATACTTGAAGTATTTATTCTTCATTATTTCATACGTGTATATTAAAAATTAAATAGCAAAGGGCTCTAAATTTTAATTTCGCTCCGGCTCTCTAAAATCTCATGACCGGTCTTGTTCGTGTTTTCTCAACTCCGCCAATTTCCATTTAACCTGCTACTACTACTCCTAGTAGCTTTTGTTTATTCCCTCCGTCATAAATTTCGAGCCACTTCTGAAGCTGCTAACAAATTAATTCACTAGTGTCGATAAACACGTTTAGTTTTACGAGAGAGAAGAATAAAGTGTGTTTTCTTGTGCCTGGTTCTTCTTCTCGACCGACTCGGGAGCACGATGATGGGAGGACTACTCTAGCTCGCCGTTCAACGCACACGCCCCAAGGCAAGCAAGCAAGCAGGATAAAACTCATACTACTAGTATAGTAGTAGTAGTAGTAGATTACAGGCGATGCATGCCAGGCCCGGCCAAACAAGCTAGCTAGCTAGTCGATGACCGCTTTCCCTCGCCTCTCATGGCTCATGGCCTCACGGGGGGTTGGGGGTGAGACAAACACAAGCTACATCCATGTCCAGCCCTTGCATTGCCCCCCAGCAGACCAGACCAGACCACGTTTGCATCTGTCAATTCATATCACCTCACGACTCACGTACGTAGGCCCTCCTCCATCTCCATGTGAACTACACCAACTCAATCGGCCGCTGTTCACAACTATAGATGCTGATCGATTAGTAGAGTTCAGTTAGCATCATTGCACTACTTTCTTCTTCCACAGGCAGGCCGTCAGGCCGTCAGGCAGGCCTGCTCCCTCCCATCCCCCGTGCTAGCGAAAGGTGCACGATTTTTGACGCGGCCATGATTGGTAATGTAATCGAGCGAGCATGTATATACATAAAACATGCTGCCTAACCTATCTACTGTAGTATGTATATCTCTGCTAGTCTTCTAAACATATGCAGTAGTACGTACGAGTGATTGAGCCTTGACTGTCTGCGCGCGTGAATAATGTGCATGGCGAACGGCTTTACGGGAGCACCATCAAGAGCCAATGCTAGCTACTACTCCACTCTTCAGGCTTTTCTTTCAGTTCTTGAAAGTTGAGGAATATTTTTTCACCCTCTACTCTTCAGGCTTTACATTATTATCAACGTATTCTTCAGCCTTTTCACGCGTTTGTAGCACTACGTACTAGGTTTGATATAAAGAAATCATACCTGTTCTATCGCGTCCGGCCATGCCCCCCTCTGCCTTTTGGGGGCAGTACGGGTAGTACTAGCACGTACTAGTCGTAGCCGTGCTAGCAAATGATATTACTCCACTGCAGGATGGGATGGAACGATTCATGGCGCCATCTCATGATTTGGATACCCATGGCAAAACAAGGAACTCAGCCAAGCATGCATGCACACCATCCCAGATCGATATAAGCATCACCTGTCAGCTGGCTTTCGGCTGGAAAGCGTGTTACTGTTTACTTAGTTGTAACAATACGCCCTCTGTCCCAAAATAGATGTATTAGATTTGTGATGAATTTAGACACTATTTATTATATCGGGTTATCTAAATTTTAACAAATCTACGACATCTATTTTGGTACGGAGAGATGAATCTAGACACTATTTAGCAAATTTTAACAAATCTATGACATCCGAATTTGGAGTATTATATTACTCTCTCATGAACTGTAAATTTGCAATAAACTGTAAAAAAATAAAAACATAATATATGCCTCCCTTGATGTAGA
Organism: Avena longiglumis; assembly: GCA_030063025.1. Lineage (NCBI taxonomy): Eukaryota > Viridiplantae > Streptophyta > Magnoliopsida > Poales > Poaceae > Avena > Avena longiglumis. The sequence goes on along the minus strand of CP125978.1, from coordinate 494,094,360 downwards.
GTGCAAGGATCATTGAAAGATCTTGAAGAGTCAGGGTTATCTACCCGGTCCGGAGGTGAAAACTGTGTGTGTGTTTTCTACCATCCGAATAGCACGGCGAGTGCGTTCTCTACCATATCCGACAAGCACGGTGATAGCATATGGATTCATGTTTAGTGTCGACAATATGGACGAACGGGAAGAGTCCTAGCCTTGTAACGTATAGAGTGTACTGTCCATTGTATGATATCTTGTTTGATGAGGCCTCGTGACACCTCAGCAGTAGAGGTCCAAAAATCCGCAAACATACGAGTTGAATACTATTACATATTCATTTGAACTAACCAAAATTATATGAACTACTCCTCTGATTCACAATAAGTATCACTGATTTAGTACGAAGTTGTACTAAATCGGCGGCACTTATTATAGATCGCAGGGAGTACAATATTAATTTGTATTACCTTATTGTCCTCCGGCATCAAATATGAACGGTGTTAAACATCGTAGTGAGGGTCAAGAAGTCTTATCCTACATATTTTAAATAAGACAAATAATAGGAAATTGCACGGTCACACATACTAATAGTTTAGCATATAATCGGGTACAAAATAAAAATGTTCTAGCTTACACAAGCAGTTCGACCGCATACTGTACACATGTTCTACCCTCTATTTAATAACACACATATACATATTTCATCATATTTCTTAATATGAACAAAATAAACTGCCATTCTAAGAAAATATGAGAAAAACCAACCACCATATACTTCGTAATGATTATGATGCCAATGCAATTGATAAAGATCCAAAAATCATCCCATTTTTCCATACAAATTTAGAAATCCATTATGAACTAAGGTTTGCCTAAACTTGCAAATCTAGAGCAAATGTGAGCATTTTTCGGATGGAATTGAGGGGATTGGAGGAGAATACCTTGGGAGAAGGGATGTGGGCCGAAATCCACGAACAAATCCTTCAAATATGGGCAAATTTTGAGATGGATTTGATGTGGGGGAGAAGAACCGCCGCCACAATTTTGAGAATTCCTCTTATGTGCGTCATGGTTGAGCGGGTGGGCTGACAACGGTCTTAAGCGCACATAAGGATAACGCCCTTTTTCGTAGAGAGGCGCTATGCTCCATAGTGTAGTATCCTTGCAATAGCCGCTACATAAACACGAGTGGGGCCCGACCGAGGGTAGCGCCAGTCAGAAATACATCACGATTTAGAGCATAACGCCCGGTGTTAGTCGGTACTCGGAAGGGTTAGTTATGTGAATTTCTTTCGCAGGAGAGTTTATGATGGCGCCTTTCTTAGAGGCTGTTCTTGAACGTACGGCGTTCAATCATCTCATCCCGTTGATCATTGTATTAATGTTAAATAAATATTTTATATATTTCAAGTTATAAGACATTTTGGTAGGCTAAAGGAATGGAGGTAGTACAGGCTTAGACGTCACACTAGCTTTGAGTTAGCCTTTAGCCTTAGTACCCTGCTCTAGCGCTTTGAAAATTTCAAATCCGTCTCTGACTATTTAGCGACACACGTACAATGCGTGAGTGCACTAGGATTTGTTTTTTTATCTCGATGGCACAATCTCAATCTTGCCTGAAGTTGTACCAAATCGGCAACACTTATTATAGACCGGATGGAGGTACAATATTAATTTTTATTACCTTATTGTCCTCCTCTGACATCAAATATGCACGGTGTTAAGCATCGTACATAGTGAAGGTCAACAAGTGTTATCCTACATATTTTAAATAAGAGAAATAATAAAAAATTGCACGGTCACACATACTAATAGTTTGTCATATAATAACCGGGTAGTAAATTAAAATGTTCTAGCTTACACAAGTAATTCGACCACATATTATGCACATGTTCTACCCTCTATTTAACAACACACATATACATATTTCATCATATTTCTTAAATATGAACAAAATAAACTGCCATATAGATTTTGGTTCTAAGAAAATATGAGAAAAATCAACCACCATATACATCGTAATGATTACGATGCCAATGAAATTGATAAATATGAGAAAAGAAAACGTGAGGAGCGAAAAGAAGACGTCCAGAACCGTGACACATTTCCCAGAAACAAAGAAACTGATTTGGGCCTAGCCCACGTACGAGAAGCACACGAGCGGAGCTTATTCTCGCGCGCGCCAAGCGTGAACCGTGATTGTTCCATCTTTTGTTTTCAACCGAAGCTGATGCTTTCCCTAATAAAAACAAAACATCCATGTGCACAAGAAAATGTTCCCAGCATCGCCCAATTCTAACGTCCAAAATGCGAAGGTATAGAGCCGCTGCAGCATATGGCATGACTATTCTGCAACAAAAGGTAGGAGCCAGGCAGCAAACATGAGCACAAAGATAGCGGGTGGGACGACAGCGGTCTTAATCACACATAAGGACATCGCCCTTTTTCTTAGAGGCGCTATGCTCCATAGTGTGGCACCCTTGCGATAGCCGCTACATAACCACGAGTGGGGCCTGACCGAGGGTAGCGCCGGTCCCCGATGTTAGGCGGTACTCAAAAGGGTTAGTTTCGTAAATTTCTAATGTGGGAGGTTTATGATAGCGTCTTTCTCAGAGGCTCTTTCTTGAGGTACAACGCTCAATCATCTCATCCCGTCGACCATTATATTAATATTAAATAAATATTTTATATATTTCAACTTATAAGACATTTTGGTAGGCTAAAGGAATGGAGGTAGTACTAGGCTTACACGTCACACTAGCTTTTAGCCTTAGTAGTAGGATTTTCAGATCCGTCTCTGACTATTTAGAGTGCAGTAGGATTTTTTTTATCTGGATGGCCCAATCCCAGTCATCCAAGATGCACACATACGCCCGAAGTTTTGGATGGCCCAATATAGGCCCATAAGCCGATCTCGACGTTCTGTGATTGTTTGATCCGATTTTTTGTTGTCGCAACTGTTGCTTTCCATCTTTTGTTTTTAACCGAAGCTGATGCTTTCCCTAATAAAAACGAAACATCCATGTGCAGAAGAAAATGTTCCCAGCGTCGCCCAGTTCTAACGCCCAAAATGCAATTCGGAAGGTGTAGAGAGATGCCATAAGCTACAAAGCTGATGCCTGTACTTTTTTTTACAGTACCTTCTCTGCTTTGTAGTACTCCGTTTCATAATGTAAGCCTTTTTAGATAGCTAAAACAGCTTGCTAAAAAAATTATATGTGAAACGGAGGTAGTAGCAGATAGAGTTGTTGCAGCATATGGCACGCCTATTCTGCAACAAAAGGTAGGAGCCAGCCAGCAAACATGAGCACAACGATGGAGCCACTGTAATTCACTTGTACAATGCCTGGAGCACTTCCCCTAAATGCCCTCACCAGTGATGATCAGGTTCTGCAAAGTTCAGACACGCTGCGGCCGGGTCATCTGGATGACTGCAGGCGTGATTCGGAAAGACAATCGATTCGACAGTTACGTCGACCGTGGCGGGTTTCCTCCTTGGACACTATGGGAAGGGCCAGGAAACGGGGAGCAAATGCGTTTCAGGACAGGTGCTACTAAGTCTGCCAGTCCATATTCACCTTGGGCCTCTGATACTTTTTTTTCTGACTTGCCTGAATGCTTTATTCTTAAGTCAGTAGTAGTACTATTTTACATGCAGACATCTAACTCTGAATCAAAACGAAACTCTGGAAGATTGTAGGATCAGATGAAGAACTTTTCCATTGACAAAGCAAGTGCAGAGAGGCATATTGGGTTCATCAACATCCTCCGAACTGCAGCGATCTGAGCCTGCGGTTTTTGGTTGCTGACTGGGAGAGGCTGCCAGGGTTTGGCATCACCCGGCAGCTCGCTGGATTGTCAGGGCTCCTTGCCATTGCCATGAAATAGAAAAGGATTCCAGTTACAAGCTACCGTAATCGAGCCGATCATGACGGTTGCGAAGGTGGTGGTACAACAATCTGGGACATACAGTGCTAGTCCATGTTGTTCTTTTTTGTGTAGAAATGGTAACTCCGAATTTTCAAGTTTTTTCAGGCCTCTCAAGATCTATCTGGTTATGCTATTTCTTTTCGAGACAGCTCCGGATTGCCGGAAGCGTGCTTCTGAGCTCATGCAAAGTAAAGGCTCTTGGGACAATGGAGTTGTGACAGTTAAGGAGAATTGATAGGAGATTGATTAAACATGGCAGATTGATTAAAACTCGCCGTAAAATGGATAGGAGATGGTGGATAGCACAGGTTCATATATGCACTCCAGTCCCCTAGTTGGGAAGACATGAAAGTTCTAACACAGTTCAAGTTAATCGCGTCAATGTCAAATTCTAAGCAGATAGTAAATTCTAAATCTCACCATACCTGAAACTTCCATGCAGGCAGTAAGATACCTAATGAGGTTCCAGACCGAGTATATGTGCAGACTACTGGATGAGGCTAGGCATTCTGCATTCGGTGTGCAGGCAGCAAAGTTTGTTCTTGGAAATGTGCAGAATCATCTTGATCTTCTCAAGGTTCGTGTGACAAAGTCTTCCGTATAATTTGATTATTTTGAATACTATATTTTCAAATTGGGTAACCAAAAGTTGTCACGATTGCAGGATAACATTACTGGCAGAACAGAATCTGACATCGAACGGCCTGTGTGGTCGGAGCATAAACCATATATACCCAGGGCTCCTCTCAGCATGCATGTAAGGACGGGAGACAAGGCTTGTGAATTGGCAGTGGTTGGCTTTGACAAATACATGGAGCTGGCATCCAGCCTCCGCAGTCGGTTTGTGAGCCTCAGGAGCATCTGGCTCTCTACTGAAATGCAGGAAGGTTTAGCTCTCAAATCCTCCATTTGTGGTGCATCACACTACCTGATTTTATTGTTTCTGCAGCTAGTCCGAGGCTCAGCTATATAATGTTGAAATGCAGGAAGTTATTGACAGAGCTAAGCTATACCCCCAATGAAATTTCTACTTCACGAACGTGACGCGACAAGATGGCAACATGACCATGGCGGTATAGGAAGCAAGTGCAGAGAGACATATATATCTCATCTGACAGAATGCGAAGCACCGGAGGAAAGGTCATGTCAGGGTATCTTTTGGTGAACAAGGATCGATTCTGGTAAGCAAAATGAAAGCACCAGTTCCTCTCGGCTATTGCGTCACCGCTCCCGTAAATAGAGATGCTATGACATTGCTTGTGTGGCCCGTAGAGAAGATATCTTTAGCTTGTGATACTTGAGAACTAAGTATGAGGGCAGTACTTTATATATCAAATCAGGTCCATGTCTTTTGATCTGGTATCCACTGAGGGATAGAAATATTATCTCGATACCGGAAAAAAAGAGGGTGCACTTGCTCGGGTTTTTAGTGGCACCTATAATGCGGATGTGTGGTACACGAGCGATCCAATTAAGGAATTCGTATAGTAGCGTGAGAGTAACAGGTACACCATGCAAAAGAAGATGAAAGAGACAAGTTTCCTGCACCCTGGAATGGCCTCTGCTTTGTCCTCTTTGTCAGACAATTGATCTCATGAATATCTGCGTGGAAAGTCCTTGTATATTCATTCACCATGGTTATTATAGGTAACGAAAGTGCTATACCTATGGATCATTTCTAGGTTGACAAAATAATTGCATGTAAGATCACTTATCTTTCTATGTCGCCAACGTAGATTCTGTACCATTTTTTTTCCTCGCATCAAAATTTTGCGTGTCGTTTTACATATGTAGATTTTTGTCTTGGTCATTAGTGAAGATCCAGTGGATAACGACTATGCCTGGCACGCGAAAATAATGCTAGATATGCTATTTCTAAATAGAGAAAAGAAATCCACAGCAAGTATGTATGCACCCAGATTTCTTGCATTGTACTAGCATCTATATTCATTCTTTTTCCATGTTATCATCCTGGAGGCCACTCATGCTGCAATTGGCAAATCCTGGGCAAGAGTGATGGGCCAGTTCCTCCTGAACCATCCATCCGGCCACTGCTACAGATCAGAGTTGGATGGATCCTGAACTGAAAGTGACAGGTAACAGTGCCCTGAAGGAACAAAGAATATGAACTGGTATCTGACCGACATCCACAGGGCACAGCTAGTGGACATGAGCTCGATGCATTTCAGGTTGTTCGCCACTCCAGTGAGTGGTGATGACTTGTGAGATTCCTTGTGCTTTTTTATCCTCTCCTGGACACCATGGAATGGGTACTGTTGTGATGCGCAAGCACGTAATGGCGGCTCTGCGAGGTGCACAGAGGATCCATTGACCTGGCGCCTAGATGAGGAGCGATGTGGTCGGGATTCAGAAAACCCTGTGTGTGTTTTATGGGTTTAACTGTGTGGAGTGGATGCGCATGCATATGGCTTATCTGCAGCGGTGAAGATGCATTACTGAACATGGTTGATCATTGCATGGCAAGCATCAATGGATATATTAGGTATCAGAAAGTGGTATATTCTGCCGTGTGCTGGAGAGAGGCCATCATTAATTACATATTACAGAAAGTTCAGTGTCCATATGGCGCAAGCATGCGAATGCATAATTAGGTTAAATTTTAATTTCTGGATCATGTTCAGGTGTTCTTCAGAGATGCAAACATCACTGAATCAGAGCCCGGCCGTCCCGGCGCATGAACCACTTGAGTTTGTTTGAGTGAAAACATCACCGAAACAGAGGCTGCATGCTGCTGACAAAGCATGCGAAACTACCAACAGTTTCAGTCGCCATGGACAAGACCACGCACGGTCAGCACACTGCAAGAGACCAAAGCATTTCTGGCAGCACCCTTGAACAGAAACAGAACACATCCGTCCCAAATCTGACCGTCAGTCCTGTACCCGTCGGAGCAGGCAAAACGGAAAAAAGGGACGAGAATTCCTAGATAGAGAGGGGAGAAAATGGGAAGAAAAAGCATCATTTCCCGTTGCTCTTTACAGCTAGCTGAAAACCTCTCGTATCGTATGCACACGCTTTTCCGTGTATCATCAGATCATCCTGGAACTGTGAGGATCAGAGGGAAACAGCCAGACACACAACATACGTCAGCCTCCACCACACCCTGATCTCGACCACTGATTTTTCTTCTTTGGTCATGAATAATTGACCACTGAAATAATCAAGTCCAGTCCTCTCTGAAACTCACCACACAAATTTCAGAATTTGCAGTTCCCTTTTTCTTGGAAAAAAAAACTAAGTTCCCTTTTCTCTGGCTGCAGCCCATATCAAGGGAGACCATTCTGAGATCAGGAGAGGTTTTGGAGACTTATAGATCTATATGGTGGAGACCTGTTCCTGGCCACTGCTAAATCTCCCCTCTCAGTGTCAATGTGGCAACAATGTCCCTTGGTAAGCTGAAGCAACAATTAATCTGGACTGCACTGCCCAGCCCACTCAAGGGCTTAATTTGATTGGTAGTGTATACATCTACTCTACATACATTATCTTCTGCTGATAGTACATTCTAAAAGTAGAATTTCTCTCCAATTAGATCCTATATGCCAACACTGATAAACCACTTTAGCGCAAAGAGAAAATAAAAAAGGGTTTTGCTAGCGTACGGCCAGGATATACTACTAGTTCTCAGTGCACACGCATAACATAACATAACATAAATAGGGTTGGATCAAAGTAGGAAAAAAGAAAGTCTCTGAACCACACTAGCTTGGATTAAGGAAACGGCACCACTCGTTTGCTTGTCTTTTTCCCCACCACAGAACAGAAAGCTTAAGTTTCCGTGGCCGCATTTCCGCGCTTTGGGAAGAAAAGGAAGCGCCCGAAAACGTCGTATTATTGCTAAGAAAAGGGTTAAACTAAAATTATTAAGCTGGTCCATCTCACAGATTTCTTTCTCGTACACGACACAGCGCCCCACCGCGTCCAGCTTTGTCCTAAAGCATTTGATAGCACCATCGTCGATCCACTAATGGATCCTTGGCGTTAACGGTAAATTTTCAGAGAATTCCAAGACGTTTCTCCTGAACCCTGAACTTTTTTTCAACAGGCTGATGATATGTATACTAATTGGGAAAGCCTAATTAATGGTGTGAACAAATTGGTGAGGGTTCGACATGGTGGCTGGCAAGAGGACGAACTCAGGTCTGTGAATTGTGGCAGCTGGTGCCCAGAAACGTATGGAACTCTCCCAAGATCCATGCAGGTTTATCCGGATAAACCCCCTGGAAAGCTGCACGCCCGCCCTCTGGTCGATCTGGTTCTGGTGGGATATGGTATGATCTCTACGCGCATAAAAAGAGGTCTCGCTTGCGTACAGATCACACACACTCATTAATTGCGTGCTAAGTGGTGGCAAATTCCAACTCGGACAAGGCCTTAAGCAAAAATTGATTATGGAAATACAAGTTAGAGAACATCTACTGTGTAGGAGTAATTTCTTTCTCTTTTCAGATGGAAAAGCTTCATCTCTATTGGTTGGACAGATTAATCAGCGAGCAGCACTGCGAAACATGAACAGATTTTGAAAGCAACATCGTTGTTGTGTCCGATTAAACGGTTGCTTAAGTCATTTTGAAAGCTCACAATGTTCCCTCGATTTGCGCGCCAGTGTACAAACAAGGCACGCGCACGTGTGTGAACAAGTGAGACAAACTCAGTCCTCTCACCAGGTCAATTTGGACAAAATCTTTAGCTCCAGTCTTATTCTGTGAAACGACGTAGAGTGAATGTTCTGCTAGATTTATTTGCTTATGAATAATAGGGGAGGTGTGTGGCTAGAAAAATGTAGAATAAAATCAGGCGGGAAATCCCAAATTCAATCGGCGTAGTTGTTCTAGTGAAAACTCCACTCACTTCCTACATTTTCCCTATTCAATTGAGTTACGCTACATGGTAAAAATATCTATGAACTAGAATTTACTAAAGCAATTCAGATTAAGAGAACCGGTGGATGCTGTCAACTTAACAGATGAGTGTTCAAAGTTAGATATTTACTAGCAAAAAGCGATTAATTTTTACTATTTGACTATATCTCTCAATACGGCTAGTGCCGTCATGATAGGTGACACCTTATTCCTCGCGGGCACTACCCATCGGAGGCGACTCGCGCATCTCTAATATGGGGAGGTGGCCAGAAAATTGTACTAGAAGAAAATTAGGTAGGAAATTCCAAACTTCAATCGGCGTAGTTGTTCTAATGAAAAACTCCATTGACTTCCTATATTTTCCCTAATCAATTGAGTTACGCTGCATGGTAAAAATATCTATGAACTAAAATTTACTAAAGCAATTCAGACTGAGAGAACCGATGGATGCTGTCAACTTAACAGATGAGTGTTCAAAGTTAGATATTTACTGGCAAAAAGCCCGTGTGTTGCTACGGATTAATTTTTACTATTTGACTATATCTCCCACTATGGCTAGTGCCGTCATGATAGGTGACACCTTATTCCTCGCGGGCACTACCCATCGGAGGCGGCTCGCGCATCTCTACGCATTCTTGTGGTATTTTTTAGATAACATACATTCTCGTGTTGATAACAAGAGAGCGCACTACTGGGTGTTGGTTCAAACTTGATCGAATAATGCCTACCAAGAATTTTTTTTATCATAAGTTCTAACTTTTGAACATAAAGTACATTTGATAATTGCAATTGCAAATAGCATGCTACTAAGAAACACACTCTCTTTTCTTCAGTTCATTTACCCAACAGACTCCAAGTTAGTAATACCGACTGTTTATAAATATATATATATATATCTAATTTGAAGTTATCTGTGTTGCATTTGGTTTTTCCTAAACTTATTTTTACTGAAAACCTATTTTGTTTTCTAAAAGTTCCTTAAAAGTTTTACTAAAAACCTATTTTGTTTCTTTGCGTTTTTCTATTTGCTGCTTTTGTACAAACATTGGTGGTTTATTTAAGGGAAATCAATGAGCGGCTCATTGCCCCAAAAAAAAAGCATTTCAAGTGAGTTCTTGGTGGTGGTTAGATTCAAAATAAAGTTACTTCTTGATGCTTAATTCGCGAAACTCGCCACCTATATATACACATTGTCCATGGCATGCACGGATTTTTCTTTTTTCTTTTGTGAATGCATGTGTAAAAAAAATCGGGATCACGGTTATTCTTGCAGCAACACTAATTGGCAGCTAACCATGAAGCCCAGCAAACATATTACTACATGAAATGAAAAAGGAGGTTTCATGTTGCCTGGGTCGTACGAGCTACTAATAATTGGAGCAGAGTGGGATGGATCTTTTATATTTGCTCATCTCATTTGTGTGATTATAAGCATTGATGTGCGACCAATGATAGCATGCCTTAACCAGGAGAACAAAGCACACGCATCCTAAATGTCGATGCAATGGTCTTTCCATTTCTAGAAAAGAAGCCATCCATCATTGTTCGAGGTCTTCATGGTTTCTCAATCTTAGCTAGACCAACCGAGTGGACACTCGTCATGAAATTAATTAACAGCAATGAGCAAATTAGCTAGACCTGGATGTCTTCATGGTTTTCTTTTGTAGATATAGCTTGTAGTGGTAGAAGATTCAAGAGTCGTTGAGCCCAGACGGCACTGAGAAATTAAGGAAAGGAAAGGAAAGGCTTCAGATGGCAGGCCAGTGTCCTCCGTGCTTGGTGATCGAGATTTGTTGGATCGATCGCACTTGTAATTAGTTTAAGATATCTCTGCAAGACGTAAAGGCTTTGCGGTTTGCATGCCTTCGATCGTGCCTGATGACTCGGTTTCACTACAGGAAAGGCCAGATGCGCCGACGGCCGCTTGCTACGCCGACGGCCAAACGTCGGGGCCGTCGGCGTAGGACCGGACCAGGCCAGCCCAAGCAGCCAGCCCTCGGCGTAGCCAAGCCGTCGGCGTAGTATACCCTACGCCGACGGTCACCCTCGGCATCGTGAGGCCCTCGGTGTAGCCAGGGGACGCGTGGCACATACCGCCAGCGGACGGCGCTTAACGGTGCGGCCATTACGCCGAGGGCGCACCTAAGCATAGCGCCATCCGTGCACGCCGACGGTGACCCTCGGCGATTTATCACGTGACGCCGACGGTGACCCCGCGTAGCCTCTGATTTTCCCTTTCTACTTGCACACTTATTTTATATTTGTATCAATTATTTATGTTCTTTTTTTTATTAATTGGATGATTTAAATGCGCTCAATAGCAGTCTCCATGCCCACATGAAATATCGCTATAATCTTCTCACACCGACAAATTTCTATATGTTTGTAAGTGTTATTATCGCATGTGGTTCGAATAGCACCCTCCACGCCCACATGAAATGTGTGTGAATTTTATGTATCACACATTTTGGAGAAGCTGTTCAAAGATTCAATGCTTTTATCGCAAGTGGTTCATAACCCACCGGGAGCGGACGATAGTTTCTCTTGTAGAGGGGAATCTCCCGCCGAGGTGAAACCGGTAGGATAGTGCCCCAACTTGTGAACCAACATGGTTTTACATCACCCTATGACCTAAACAAACACAAAACAAGAGAGAGCTACGCTGGCTACCCCGCCGAGGAACGCCTAGGGGTAGACGATCCGAGTGTGCACAGATCAGGGTTTCGCCGGAGGAAGACCACGAGAACATTGGAATGAGATGAAAACTTGCATGTGCCCCTAGCATATGTGTGTGAGTGTGGTGAGAGGTTGGTATAGGTGCTTGCATGTGTCCCCCCTCGCATGCATGCGCCCTAACCTAGAGGCAAAGGTCCCGGACCCGTATAAGGGGGAATCTCCCCGTCGAGGTGAAACCGGGTAGGATAGTGCCCCAACTTGTGAACCAACATGGTTTTTTACATCACCCTATGACCTAAACAAACACAAAACAAGAGAGAGCTGCGCCGGGCTACCCCTGTCAGAGGAACGTCTAGGGGATAGACGATCTGAGTGTGCACAGATCAGCGTTTCGCCGGAGGAAGACCACGAGAACATGGAATGAGATGAAAACTTGCATGTGCCCCTAGCATATGTGTGTGAGTGTGGTGAGAGGTTGGTATAGGTGCTTGCATGTGTCCCCTCGCATGCATGCGCCTAACCTAGAGGCGAAGGTTCCGGACCAGATAAGGGGAATCTCCTACGAGGTGAAACCGGTAGGATAGTGCCCCAACTTGTGAACCAACATGGTTTTACATCACCCTATGACCTAAACAAACACAAAACAAGAGAGAGCTACGCCGGCTACCCCTCCGAGGAACGCCTAGGGGTAGACGATCCGAGTGTGCATGATCGTGGTTTCACGGAGGAAGACCACGAGAACATTGGAATGAGATGAAAACTTGCATGTGCCCTAGCATATGTGTGTGAGTGTGGTGAGAGGTTGGTATAGGTGCTTGCATGTGTCCCCCTCGCATGCATGCGCCTAACCTAGAGGCGAAGGTTCCTGACCAGATGAGGGGGAATCTCCCGTCGAGGTGAAACCGGTAGGATAGTGCCCCAACTTGTGAACCAACATGGTTTTACATCACCCTATGACCTAAACAAACACAAAACAAGAGAGAGCTACGCCTGGCTACCCTCGCCGAGGAACGCCTAGGGGGTAGACGATCCGAGTGTGCATGCATCGTGGTTTCACGAGGAAGACCACGAGAACATTGGAATGAGATGAAAACTTGCATGTGCCCCTAGCATATGTGTGTGAGTGTGGTGAGAGGTTGGTATAGGTGCTTGCATGTGTCCCCTCGCATGCATGCGCCTAACCTAGAGGCGAAGGTTCCGACCAGATAAGGGGGAATCTCCCACGAGGTGAAACCGGTAGGATAGTGCCCCAACTTGTGAACCAACATGGTTTTACATCACCCTATGACCTAAACAAACACAAAACAAGAGAGAGCTATGCCGGCTACCCTGCCGAGGAACGCCTAGGGGGTAGACGATCCGAGTGTGCATGATCGTGGTTTCACGGAGGAAGACCACGAGAACATTGGAATGAGATGAAAACTTGCATGTGCCCTAGCATATGTGTGTGAGTGTGGTGAGAGGTTGGTATAGGTGCTTGCATGTGTCCCCCTCGCATGCATGCGCCTAACCTAGAGGCGAAGGTTCCGACCAGATAAGGGGGAATCTCCCACGAGGTGAAACCGGTAGGATAGTGCCCCAACTTGTGAACCAACATGGTTTTACATCACCCTATGACCTAAACAAACACAAAACAAGAGAGAGCTACGCCGGCTACCCCTGCCGAGGAACGCCTAGGGGGTAGACGATCCGAGTGTGCATGATCGTGGTTTCACGAGGAAGACCACGAGAACATTGGAATGAGATGAAAACTTGCATGTGCCCCTAGCATATGTGTGTGAGTGTGGTGAGAGGTTGGTATAGGTGCTTGCATGTGTCCCCCTCGCATGCATGCGCCTAACCTAGAGGCGAAGGTTCCGACCAGATGAGGGGGAATCTCCGCCGAGGTGAAACTGCAGGATAGTGCCCCAACTTGTGAACCAACATGGTTTTACATCACCCTATGACCTAAACAAACACAAAACAAGAGAGAGCTACGCTGGCTACCCCGCCGAGGAACGCCTAGGGGTAGACGATCCGAGTGTGCACAGAGATCGTGGTTTCACGGAGGAAGACCACGAGAACATTGGAATGAGATGAAAACTTGCATGTGCCCCTAGCATATGTGTGTGAGTGTGGTGAGAGGTTGGTATAGGTGCTTGCATGTGTCCCCCTCGCATGCATGCGCTCTAACCTAGAGGCGAAGGTTCCGGACCCGTATAAGGGGGAATCTCCCCGTCGAGGTGAAACCGGGTAGGATAGTGCCCCAACTTGTGAACCAACATGGTTTTACATCACCCTATGACCTAAACAAACACAAAACAAGAGAGAGCTACGCCGGGCTACCCCTGTCAGAGGAACGTCTAGGGGGTAGACGATCTGAGTGTGCACAGATCAGGGTTTCGCCGGAGGAAGACCACGAGAACATTGGAATGAGATGAAAACTTGCATGTGCCCCTAGCATATGTGTGTGAGTGTGGTGAGAGGTTGGTATAGGTGCTTGCATGTGTCGCCCCTCGCATGCATGCGCTCTAACCTAGAGGCGAAGGTTCCGGACCAGATAAGGGGGAATCTCCTCACGAGGTGAAACCGGTAGGATAGTGCCCCAACTTGTGAACCAACATGGTTTTACATCACCCTATGACCTAAACAAACACAAAACAAGAGAGAGCTACGCCGGCTACCTCGCCGAGGAACGCCTAGGGGGTAGACGATCCGAGTGTGCATGATCGTGGTTTCACGAGGAAGACCACGAGAACATTGGAATGAGATGAAAACTTGCATGTGCCCCTAGCATATGTGTGTGAGTGTGGTGAGAGGTTGGTATAGGTGCTTGCATGTGTCCCCTCGCATGCATGCGCCTAACCTAGAGGCGAAGGTTCCGGACCAGATAAGGGGGAATCTCCGCCGAGGTGAAACCGGTAGGATAGTGCCCCAACTTGTGAACCAACATGGTTTTACATCACCCTATGACCTAAACAAACACAAAACAAGAGAGAGCTACGCCGGCTACCCTGCCGAGGAACGCCTAGGGGGTACGATCCGAGTGTGCATGATCGTGGTTTCACGAGGAAGACCACGAGAACATTGGAATGAGATGAAAACTTGCATGTGCCCTAGCATATGTGTGTGAGTGTGGTGAGAGGTTGGTATAGGTGCTTGCATGTGTCCCCCTCGCATGCATGCGCCTAACCTAGAGGCGAAGGTTCCGACCAGATAAGGGGAATCTCCCACGAGGTGAAACCGGTAGGATAGTGCCCCAACTTGTGAACCAACATGGTTTTACATCACCCTATGACCTAAACAAACACAAAACAAGAGAGAGCTACGCCGGGCTACCTCGCCGAGGAACGCCTAGGGGGTAGACGATCCGAGTGTGCATGATCGTGGTTTCACGGAGGAAGACCACGAGAACATTGGAATGAGATGAAAACTTGCATGTGCCCTAGCATATGTGTGTGAGTGTGGTGAGAGGTTGGTATAGGTGCTTGCATGTGTCCCCTCGCATGCATGCGCCTAACCTAGAGGCGAAGGTTCCGACCCAGATAAGGGGGAATCTCCCACGAGGTGAAACCGGGTAGGATAGTGC
This sequence comes from Avena longiglumis, assembly GCA_030063025.1. Lineage (NCBI taxonomy): Eukaryota > Viridiplantae > Streptophyta > Magnoliopsida > Poales > Poaceae > Avena > Avena longiglumis. The sequence goes on along the minus strand of CP125978.1, from coordinate 494,079,327 downwards.
CCCAACTTGTGAACCAACATGGTTTTACATCACCCTATGACCTAAACAAACACAAAACAAGAGAGAGCTACGCCGGGCTACCCCTGTCAGAGGAACGTCTAGGGGGGTAGACGATCCGAGTATGCACAGAGATCAGGGTTTCGCTGGAGGAAGACCACGAGAACATTGGAATGAGATGAAAACTTGCATGTGCCCCTAGCATATGTGTGTGAGTGTGGTGAGAGGTTGGTATAGGTGCTTTCATGTGTCCGTCCTCGCATGCATGCGCTCTAACCTAGAGACGAAGGTTCCGGACCCGTATAAGGGGGAATCTCCCCGTCGAGGTGAAACCGGGTAGGATAGTGCCCCAACTTGTGAACCAACATGGTTTTACATCACCCTATGACCTAAACAAACACAAAACAAGAGAGAGCTACGCCGGGCTACCCCTCGCCGAGGAACGCCTAGGGGTAGACGATCCGAGTGTGCACAGAGATCGTGGTTTCACGGAGGAAGACCACGAGAACATTGGAATGAGATGAAAACTTGCATGTGCCCCTAGCATATGTGTGTGAGTGTGGTGAGAGGTTGGTATAGGTGCTTGCATGTGTCCCCTCGCATGCATGCGCCTAACCTAGAGGCGAAGGTTCCGACCAGATAAGGGGGAATCTCCCGCCGAGGTGAAACCGGTAGGATAGTGCCCCAACTTGTGAACCAACATGGTTTTACATCACCCTATGACCTAAACAAACACAAAACAAGAGAGAGCTACGCCGGCTACCTCACGAGGAACGCCTAGGGGGTAGACGATCCGAGTGTGCATGATCGTGGTTTCACGGAGGAAGACCACGAGAACATTGGAATGAGATGAAAACTTGCATGTGCCCCTAGCATATGTGTGTGTGAGTGTGGTGAGAGGTTGGTATAGGTGCTTGCATGTGTCCCCTCGCATGCATGCGCCTAACCTAGAGGCGAAGGTTCCGGACCAGATAAGGGGGAATCTCCCCACGAGGTGAAACCGGTAGGATAGTGCCCCAACTTGTGAACCAACATGGTTTTACATCACCCTATGACCTAAACAAACACAAAACAAGAGAGAGCTACGCCTGGCTACCTCGTGAGGAACGCCTAGGGGGTAGACGATCCGAGTGTGCATGATCGTGGTTTCACGAGGAAGACCACGAGAACATTGGAATGAGATGAAAACTTGCATGTGCCCTAGCATATGTGTGTGAGTGTGGTGAGAGGTTGGTATAGGTGCTTGCATGTGTCCCCTCGCATGCATGCGCCTAACCTAGAGGCGAAGGTTCCTGACCAGATAAGGGGGAATCTCCGCCGAGGTGAAACCGGTAGGATAGTGCCCCAACTTGTGAACCAACATGGTTTTACATCACCCTATGACCTAAACAAACACAAAACAAGAGAGAGCTACGCCGGCTACCCTCACGAGGAACGCCTAGTGGGTAGACGATCCGAGTGTGCACAGATCAGGGTTTCGCCGGAGGAAGACCACGAGAACATTGGAATGAGATGAAAACTTGCATGTGCCCCTAGCATATGTGTGTGAGTGTGGTGAGAGGTTGGTATAGGTGCTTGCATGTGTCCCTCGCATGCATGCGCTCTAACCTAGAGGCGAAGGTTCCGTACCCGTATAAGGGGGAATCTCCCCGTCGAGGTGAAACTGGGTAGGATAGTGCCCCAACTTGTGAACCAACATGGTTTTACATCACCCTATGACCTAAACAAACACAAAACAAGAGAGAGCTACGCCGGGCTACCTCGCCGAGGAACGCCTAGGGGGGTAGACGATCCGAGTGTGCACAGAGATCAGGGTTTCGCCGGAGGAAGACCACGAGAACATTGGAATGAGATGAAAACTTGCATGTGCCCCTAGCTTATGTGTGTGGGTGTGGTGAGAGGTTGGTATAGGTGCTTGCATGTGTCCCCCCTCGCATGCATGCGCCTAACCTAGAGGCGAAGGTTCCGACCAGATAAGGGGGAATCTCCCACGAGGTGAAACCGGTAGGATAGTGCCCCAACTTGTGAACCAACATGGTTTTACATCACCCTATGACCTAAACAAACACAAAACAAGAGAGAGCTACGCCGGCTACCCCTGCCGAGGAACGCCTAGGGGGTGACGATCCGAGTGTGCAGATCGTGGTTTCACGAGGAAGACCACGAGAACATTGGAATGAGATGAAAACTTGCATGTGCCCCTAGCATATGTGTGTGAGTGTGGTGAGAGGTTGGTATAGGTGCTTGCATGTGTCCCCTCGCATGCATGCGCCTAACCTAGAGGCGAAGGTTCCGGACCAGATAAGGGGGAATCTCCGCCGAGGTGAAACCGGTAGGATAGTGCCCCAACTTGTGAACCAACATGGTTTTACATCACCCTATGACCTAAACAAACACAAAACAAGAGAGAGCTACGCCGGCTACCCTGCCGAGGAACGCCTAGGGGGTAGACGATCCGAGTGTGCACAGAGATCGTGGTTTCACGGAGGAAGACCACGAGAACATTGGAATGAGATGAAAACTTGCATGTGCCCTAGCATATGTGTGTGAGTGTGGTGAGAGGTTGGTATAGGTGCTTGCATGTGTCCCCTCGCATGCATGCGCCTAACCTAGAGGCGAAGGTTCCGACCAGATAAGGGGGAATCTCCCACGAGGTGAAACCGGTAGGATAGTGCCCCAACTTGTGAACCAACATGGTTTTACATCACCCCATGACCTAAACAAACACAAAACAAGAGAGAGCTACGCCGGGCTACCCCGCCGAGGAACGCCTAGGGGGTAGACGATCCGAGTGTGCATGCATCGTGGTTTCACGAGGAAGACCACGAGAACATTGGAATGAGATGAAAACTTGCATGTGCCCTAGCATATGTGTGTGAGTGTGGTGAGAGGTTGGTATAGGTGCTTGCATGTGTCCCCTCGCATGCATGCGCCTAACCTAGAGGCGAAGGTTCCGGACCAGATAAGGGGGAATCTCCCACGAGGTGAAACCGGCAGGATAGTGCCCCAACTTGTGAACCAACATGGTTTTACATCACCCTATGACCTAAACAAACACAAAACAAGAGAGAGCTACGCCTGGCTACCTCGCCGAGGAACGCCTAGGGGGTAGACGATCCGAGTGTGCACAGATCAGGGTTTCGCCGGAGGAAGACAACGAGAACATTGGAATGAGATGAAAACTTGCATGTGCCCTAGCATATGTGTGTGAGTGTGGTGAGAGGTTGGTATAGGTGCTTGCATGTGTCCCCCTCGCATGCATGCGCCTAACCTAGAGGCGAAGGTTCCGACCAGATAAGGGGGAATCTCCCACGAGGTGAAAACGGGTAGGATAGTGCCCCAACTTGTGAACCAACATGGTTTTACATCACCCTATGACCTAAACAAACACAAAACAAGAGAGAGCTACGCCGGGCTACCCCTGTCAGAGGAACGTCTAGGGGGGTAGACGATCCGAGTGTGCACAGAGATCAGGGTTTCGCCGGAGGAAGACCACGAGAACATTGGAATGAGATGAAAACTTGCATGTGCCCCTAGCATATGTGTGTGAGTGTGGTGAGAGGTTGGTATAGGTGCTTGCATGTGTCCCCCCTCGCATGCATGCGCTCTAACCTAGAGGCGAAGGTTCCGGACCCGTATAAGGGGGAATCTCCCCGTCGAGGTGAAACCGGGTAGGATAGTGCCCCAACTTGTGAACCAACATGGTTTTACATCACCCTATGACCTAAACAAACACAAAACAAGAGAGAGCTACGCCAGGCTACCCCCGCCGAGGAACGTCTAGGGGGTAGACGATCCGAGTGTGCACAGATCAGGGTTTCGCCGGAGGAAGACCACGAGAACATTGGAATGAGATGAAAACTTGCATGTGCCCCTAGCATATGTGTGTGAGTGTGGTGAGAGGTTGGTATAGGTGCTTGCATGTGTCCCCCCTCGCATGCATGCGCTCTAACCTAGAAGCGAAGGTTCCGGACCCGTATAAGGGGGAATCTCCCCGTCGAGGTGAAACCGGGTAGGATAGTGCCCCAACTTGTGAACCAACATGGTTTTACATCACCCTATGACCTAAACAAACACAAAACAAGAGAGAGCTACGCCGGGCTACCCCTGCCAGAGGAACGTCTAGGGGGGTAGACGATCCGAGTGTGCACAGAGATCAGGGTTTCGCCGGAGGAAGACCACGAGAACATTGGAATGAGATGAAAACTTGCATGTGACCCTAGCATATGTGTGTGAGTGTGGTGAGAGGTTGGTATAGGTGCTTGCATGTGTCCCCCCTCGCATGCATACGCTCTAACCTAGAGGCGAAGGTTCTGGACCCGTATAAGGGGGAATCTCCCCGTCGAGGTGAAACCGGGTAGGATAGTGCCCCAACTTGTGAACCAACATGGTTTTACATCACCCTATGACCTAAACAAACACAAAACAAGAGAGAGCTACGCTGGCTACCCTCACGAGGAACGCCTAGGGGGTAGACGATCCGAGTGTGCACAGAGATCGTGGTTTCACGGAGGAAGACCACGAGAACATTGGAATGAGATGAAAACTTGCATGTGCCCCTAGCATATGTGTGTGAGTGTGGTGAGAGGTTGGTATAGGTGCTTGCATGTGTCCCCTCGCATGCATGCGCCTAACCTAGAGGCGAAGGTTCCTGACCAGATAGGGGGAATCTCCGCCGAGGTGAAACTGCAGGATAGTGCCCCAACTTGTGAACCAACATGGTTTTACATCACCCTATGACCTAAACAAACACAAAACAAGAGAGAGCTACGCCTGGCTACCCTCGCCGAGGAACGCCTAGGGGGTAGACGATCCGAGTGTGCACAGAGATCGTGGTTTCACGGAGGAAGACCACGAGAACATTGGAATGAGATGAAAACTTGCATGTGCCCTAGCATATGTGTGTGAGTGTGGTGAGAGGTTGGTATAGGTGCTTGCATGTGTCCCCTCGCATGCATGCGCCTAACCTAGAGGCGAAGGTTCCGGACCAGAAGGGGGAATCTCCCACGAGGTGAAACCGGTAGGATAGTGCCCCAACTTGTGAACCAACATGGTTTTACATCACCCTATGACCTAAACAAACACAAAACAAGAGAGAGCTACGCCGGGCTACCTCGCCGAGGAACGCCTAGGGGTAGACGATCCGAGTGTGCATGATCGTGGTTTCACGGAGGAAGACCACGAGAACATTGGAATGAGATGAAAACTTGCATGTGCCCCTAGCATATGTGTGTGAGTGTGGTGAGAGGTTGGTATAGGTGCTTGCATGTGTCCCCCGCATGCATGCGCCTAACCTAGAGGCGAAGGTTCCGACCAGATAAGGGGGAATCTCCCACGAGGTGAAACCGGTAGGATAGTGCCCCAACTTGTGAACCAACATGGTTTTACATCACCCTATGACCTAAACAAACACAAAACAAGAGAGAGCTACGCCGGGCTACCCTGCCGAGGAACGCCTAGGGGGTAGACGATCCGAGTGTGCACAGATCAGGGTTTCGCCTGAGGAAGACCACGAGAACATTGGAATGAGATGAAAACTTGCATGTGCCCCTAGCATATGTGTGTGAGTGTGGTGAGAGGTTGGTATAGGTGCTTGCATGTGTCCCTCGCATGCATGCGCCTAACCTAGAGGCGAAGGTTCCTGACCAGATAAGGGGGAATCTCCGCCGAGGTGAAACCGGTAGGATAGTGCCCCAACTTGTGAACCAACATGGTTTTACATCACCCTATGACCTAAACAAACACAAAACAAGAGAGAGCTACGCCGGCTACCCTCGCCGAGGAACGCCTAGGGGGTGACGATCCGAGTGTGCACAGATCGTGGTTTCACGGAGGAAGACCACGAGAACATTGGAATGAGATGAAAACTTGCATGTGCCCTAGCATATGTGTGTGAGTGTGGTGAGAGGTTGGTATAGGTGCTTGCATGTGTCCCCTCGCATGCATGCGCCTAACCTAGAGGCGAAGGTTCCGACCAGATAAGGGGGAATCTCCCTGTCGAGGTGAAACCGGGTAGGATAGTGCCCCAACTTGTGAACCAACATGGTTTTACATCACCCTATGACCTAAACAAACACAAAACAAGAGAGAGCTACGCCGGGCTACCCCTGTCAGAGGAACGTCTAGGGGGTAGACGATCTGAGTGTGCACAGATCAGGGTTTCGCCGGAGGAAGACCACGAGAACATTGGAATGAGATGAAAACTTGCATGTGCCCCTAGCATATGTGTGTGAGTGTGGTGAGAGGTTGGTATAGGTGCTTGCATGTGTCCCCCCTCGCATGCATGCGCTCTAACCTAGAGGCGAAGGTTCCGGACCCGTATAAGGGGGAATCTCCCTGTCGAGGTGAAACCGGGTAGGATAGTGCCCCAACTTGTGAACCAACATGGTTTTACATCACCCTATGACCTAAACAAACACAAAACAAGAGAGAGCTACGCCGGGCTACCCCTATGAGAGGAACGTCTAGGGGGTAGACGATCCGAGTGTGCACAGATCAGGGTTTCGCCGGAGGAAGACCACGAGAACATTGGAATGAGATGAAAACTTGCATGTGCCCCTAGCATATGTGTGTGAGTGTGGTGAGAGGTTGGTATAGGTGCTTGCATGTGTCCCCCTCGCATGCATGCGCTCTAACCTAGAGGCGAAGGTTCCTGACCAGATAAGGGGGAATCTCCCACGAGGTGAAACCGGTAGGATAGTGCCCCAACTTGTGAACCAACATGGTTTTACATCACCCTATGACCTAAACAAACACAAAACAAGAGAGAGCTACGCCGGCTACCCTCGCCGAGGAACGCCTAGGGGGTAGACGATCCGAGTGTGCATGATCGTGGTTTCACGTGACGAAGACCACGAGAACATTGGAATGAGATGAAAACTTGCATGTGCCCCTAGCATATGTGTGTGAGTGTGGTGAGAGGTTGGTATAGGTGCTTGCATGTGTCCCCCCTCGCATGCATGCGCTCTAACCTAGAGGCGAAGGTTCCGGACCCGTATAAGGGGGAATCTCCCCGTCGAGGTGAAACCGGGTAGGATATTGCCCCAACTTGTGAACCAACATGGTTATACATCACCCTATGACCTAAAAAAACACAAAACAAGAGAGATCTACGCCGGGCTACCCCTGTCAGAGGAACGTCTAGGGGGTAGACGATCTGAGTGTGCACAAATCAGGGTTTCGCCGGAGGAAGACCACGAGAACATTGGAATGAGATGTAAACTTGCATGTGCCCCTAGCATATGTGTGTGAGTGTGGTGAGAGGTTGGTATAGGTGCTTTCATGTGTCCCCCCTCGCATGCATGCGCTCTAACCTAGACGCGAAGGTTCCGGACCCGTATAAGGGGGAATCTCCCCGTCGAGGTGAAAACGGGTAGGATAGTGCCCCAACTTGTGAACCAACATGGTTTTACATCACCCTATGACCTAAACAAACACAAAACAAGAGAGAGCTACGCCGGGCTACCTCGCCGAGGAACGCCTAGGGGGTAGACGATCCGAGTGCACAGAGATCGTGGTTTCACGGAGGAAGACCACGAGAACATTGGAATGAGATGAAAACTTGCATGTGCCCCTAGCATATGTGTGTGAATGTGGTGAGAGGTTGGTATAGGTGCTTGCATGTGTCCCCCCTCGCATACATGCGCTCTAACCTAGAGGCGAAGGTTCCGGACCCGTATAAGGGGGAATCTCATTGTCGAGGTGAAACCGGGTAGGATAGTGCCCCAACTTGTGAACCAACATGGTTTTACATCACCCTATGACCTAAACAAACACAAAACAAGAGAGAGCTACGCCGGGCTACCCCTGTCAGAGGAACGTCTAGGGGGGTAGACGATCCGAGTGTGCATAGATCAGGGTTTCGCCGGAGGAAGACCACGAGAACATTGGAATGAGATGAAAACTTGCATGTGCCCCTAGCATATGTGTGTGAGTGTGGTGAGAGGTTGGTATAGGTGCTTGCATGTGTCCCCCCTCGCATGCATGCGCTCTAACCTAGAGGCGAAGGTTCCGACCAGATAAGGGGGAATCTCCACGAGGTGAAACCGGTAGGATAGTGCCCCAACTTGTGAACCAACATGGTTTTACATCACCCTATGACCTAAACAAACACAAAACAAGAGAGAGCTACGCCGGCTACCTCGCCGAGGAACGCCTAGGGGGTAGACGATCCGAGTGTGCATGATCGTGGTTTCACGAGGAAGACCACGAGAACATTGGAATGAGATGAAAACTTGCATGTGCCCTAGCATATGTGTGTGAGTGTGGTGAGAGGTTGGTATAGGTGCTTGCATGTGTCCCCTCGCATGCATGCGCCTAACCTAGAGGCGAAGGTTCCGACCAGATAAGGGGGAATCTCCCTCACGAGGTGAAACCGGTAGGATAGTGCCCCAACTTGTGAACCAACATGGTTTTACATCACCCTATGACCTAAACAAACACAAAACAAGAGAGAGCTACGCTGGCTACCTCGCCGAGGAACGTCTAGGGGGGTAGATGATCCGAGTGTGCACAGATCAGGGTTTCGCCGGACGAAGACCACGAGAACATTGGAATGAGATGAAAACTTGCATGTGCCCCTAGCATATGTGTGTGAGTGTGGTGAGAGGTTGGTATAGGTGCTTGCATGTGGCCCCCCTCGCATGCATGCGCTCTAACCTAGAGGCGAAGGTTCGACCAGATATGGGGGAATCTCCCCGTCGAGGTGAAACCGGGTAGGATAGTGCCCCAACTTGTGAACTAACATGGTTTTACATCACCCTATGACCTAAACAAACACAAAACAAGAGAGAGATACGCCAGGCTACCCCTGTCAGAGGAACGTCTAGGGGGGTAGACGATCCGAGTGTGCACAGATCAGGGTTTCGCCGGAGGAAGACCACGAGAACATTGGAATGAGATGAAAACTTGCATGTGCCCCTAGCATATGTGTGTGAGTGTGGTGAGAGGTTGGTATAGGTGCTTGCATGTGTCCCCCCTCGCATGCATGCGCTCTAACCTAGAGGCGAAGGTTCCGACCCGTATAAGGGGGAATCTCCCACGAGGTGAAACCGGTAGGATAGTGCCCCAACTTGTGAACCAACATGGTTTTACATCACCCTATGACCTAAACAAACACAAAACAAGAGAGAGCTACGCTGGCTACCTCGCCGAGGAACGCCTAGGGGGTAGACGATCCGAGTGTGCACAGATCGTGGTTTCACGAGGAAGACCACGAGAACATTGGAATGAGATGAAAACTTGCATGTGCCCCTAGCATATGTGTGTGAGTGTGGTGAGAGGTTGGTATAGGTGCTTGCATGTGTCCCCTCGCATGCATGCGCCTAACCTAGAGGCGAAGGTTCCGACCAGATAAGGGGGAATCTCCCACGAGGTGAAACTGCAGGATAGTGCCCCAACTTGTGAACCAACATGGTTTTACATCACCCTATGACCTAAACAAACACAAAACAAGAGAGAGCTACGCCTGGCTACCTCGCCGAGGAACGTCTAGGGGGGTAGACGATCCGAGTGTGCACAGATCAGGGTTTCGCCGGAGGAAGACCACGAGAACATTGGAATGAGATGAAAACTTGCATGTGCCCCTAGCATATGTGTGTGAGTGTGGTGAGAGGTTGGTATAGGTGCTTGCATGTGTCCGCCCTCGCAAGCATTTGCTCTAACCTAGAGGCGAAGGTTCCGGACCCGTATAAGGGGGAATCTCCCCGTCGAGGTGAAACCGGGTAGGATAGTGCCCCAACTTGTGAACCAACATGGTTTTACATCACCCTATGACCTAAACAAACACAAAACAAGAGAGAGCTACGCCGGGCTACCCCTGTCAGAGGAACGTCTAGGGGGTAGACGATCCGAGTGTGCACAGATCAGGGTTTCGCCGGAGGAAGACCACGAGAACATTGGAATGAGATGAAAACTTGCATGTGCCCCTAGCATATGTGTGTGAGTGTGGTGAGAGGTTGGTATAGGTGCTTGCATGTGTCCCCCCTCGCATGCATGCGCTCTAACCTAGAGGCGAAGGTTCCGGACCCGTATAAGGGGGAATCTCCCCGTCGAGGTGAAACCGGGTAGGATAGTGCCCCAACTTGTGAACCAACATGGTTTTACATCACCCTATGACCTAAACAAACACAAAACAAGAGAGAGCTATGCCGGTCTACCCCTGTCAGAGGAACGTCTAGGGGGTAGACGATCCGAGTGTGCACAGATCAGGGTTTCGCCGGAGGAAGACCACGAGAACATTGGAATGAGATGAAAACTTGCATGTGCCCCTAGCATATGTGTGTGAGTGTGGTGAGAGGTTGGTATAGGTGCTTGCATGTGTCCCCCCTCGCATGCATGCGCTCTAACCTAGAGGCGAAGGTTCCGGACCCGTATAAGGGGGAATCTCCCTGTCGAGGTGAAACCGGGTAGGATAGTGCCCCAACTTGTGAACCAACATGGTTTTACATCACCCTATGACCTAAACAAACACAAAACAAGAGAGAGCTACGCCGGGCTACCCCGCCGAGGAACGCCTAGGGGGTAGACGATCCGAGTGTGCACAGATCGTGGTTTCACGAGGAAGACCACGAGAACATTGGAATGAGATGTAAACTTGCATGTGCCCCTAGCATATGTGTGTGAGTGTGGTGAGAGGTTGGTATAGGTGCTTTCATGTGTCCCCCCTCGCATGCATGCGCTCTAACCTAGACGCGAAGGTTCCGGACCCGTATAAGGGGGAATCTCCCCGTCGAGGTGAAAACGGGTAGGATAGTGCCCCAACTTGTGAACCAACATGGTTTTACATCACCCTATGACCTAAACAAACACAAAACAAGAGAGAGCTACGCCGGGCTACCCCTTTCAGAGGAACGTCTAGGGGGGTAGACGATCCGAGTGTGCATAGAGATCAGGGTTTCGCTGGAGGAAGACCACGAGAACATTGGAATGAGATGAAAACTTGCATGTGCCCCTAGCATATGTGTGTGAGTGTGGTGAGAGGTTGGTATAGGTGCTTGCATGTGGCCCCCCTCGCATGCATGCGCTCTAACCTAGAGGCGAAGGTTCCGGACCCGTATAAGGGGGAATCTCCCGCCGAGGTGAAACCGGTAGGATAGTGCCCCAACTTGTGAACCAACATGGTTTTACATCACCCTATGACCTAAACAAACACAAAACAAGAGAGAGCTACGCTGGCTACCCTGCCGAGGAACGCCTAGGGGGTAGACGATCCGAGTGTGCACAGATCGTGGTTTCACGTGAGGAAGACCACGAGAACATTGGAATGAGATAAAAACTTGCATGTGCCCCTAGCATATGTGTGTGAGTGTCGTGAGAGGTTGGTATAGGTGCTTGCATGTGTCCCCCCTCGCATGCATGCGCTCTAACCTAGAGGCGAAGGTTCCGTACCCGTATAAGGGGGAATCTCCCCGTCGAGGTGAAACCGTGTAGGATAGTGCCCCAACTTGTGAACCAACATGGTTTTACATCACCCTATGACCTAAACAAACACAAAACAAGAGAGAGCTATGCCGGTCTACCCCTGTCAGAGGAACGTCTAGGGGGTAGACGATCCGAGTGTGCACAGATCAGGGTTTCGCCGGAGGAAGACCACGAGAACATTGGAATGAGATGAAAACTTGCATGTGCCCCTAGCATATGTGTGTGAGTGTGGTGAGAGGTTGGTATAGGTGCTTGCATGTGTCCCCCCTCGCATGCATGCGCTCTAACCTAGAGGCGAAGGTTCCGGACCCGTATAAGGGGGAATCTCATTGTCGAGGTGAAACCGGGTAGGATAGTGCGCAACTTGTGAACCAACATGGTTTTACATCACCCTATGACCTAAACAAACACAAAACAAGAGAGAGCTACGCCGGGCTACCTCGCCGAGGAACGCCTAGGGGGTAGACGATCCGAGTGTGCACAGATCAGGGTTTCGCTGGAGGAAGACCACGAGAACATTGGAATGAGATGAAAACTTGCATGTGCCCATAGCATATGTGTGTGAGTGTGGTGAGAGGTTGGTATAGGTGCTTGCATGTGTCCCCCTCGCATGCATGCGCCTAACCTAGAGGCGAAGGTTCCGACCAGATAAGGGGGAATCTCCCCACGAGGTGAAACCGGTAGGATAGTGCCCCAACTTGTGAACCAACATGGTTTTACATCACCCTATGACCTAAACAAACACAAAACAAGAGAGAGCTACGCCGGGCTACCCTCGCCGAGGAACGTCTAGGGGGTAGACGATCTGAGTGTGCACAAATCAGGGTTTCGCCGGAGGAAGACCACGAGAACATTGGAATGAGATGTAAACTTGCATGTGCCCTAGCATATGTGTGTGAGTGTGGTGAGAGGTTGGTATAGGTGCTTTCATGTGTCCCCTCGCATGCATGCGCCTAACCTAGAGGCGAAGGTTCCGACCAGATAAGGGGGAATCTCCTGCCGAGGTGAAACCGGTAGGATAGTGCCCCAACTTGTGAACCAACATGGTTTTACATCACCCTATGACCTAAACAAACACAAAACAAGAGAGAGCTACGCTGGCTACCTCGCCGAGGAACGTCTAGGGGGTAGACGATCCGAGTGTGCACAGATCAGGGTTTCGCCGGAGGAAGACCACGAGAACATTGGAATGAGATGAAAACTTGCATGTGCCCCTAGCATATGTGTTTGAGTGTGGTGAGAGGTTGGTATAGGTGCTTGCATGTGTCCCCTCGCATGCATGCGCCTAACCTAGAGGCGAAGGTTCCGGACCAGATAAGGGGAATCTCCTCCGAGGTGAAACCGGTAGGATAGTGCCCCAACTTGTGAACCAACATGGTTTTACATCACCCTATGACCTAAACAAACACAAAACAAGAGAGAGCTACGCCGGCTACCCTGCCGAGGAACGCCTAGGGGGTAGACGATCCGAGTGTGCACAGATCGTGGTTTCACGAGGAAGACCACGAGAACATTGGAATGAGATGAAAACTTGCATGTGCCCCTAGCATATGTGTGTGAGTGTGGTGAGAGGTTGGTATAGGTGCTTGCATGTGTCCCCTCGCATGCATGCGCCTAACCTAGAGGCGAAGGTTCCGACCCAGATAAGGGGGAATCTCCCGCCGAGGTGAAACCGGTAGGATAGTGCCCCAACTTGTGAACCAACATGGTTTTACATCACCCTATGACCTAAACAAACACAAAACAAGAGAGAGCTACGCCTGGCTACCTCGCCGAGGAACGCCTAGGGGGTAGACGATCCGAGTGTGCACAGAGATCGTGGTTTCACGAGGAAGACCACGAGAACATTGGAATGAGATGAAAACTTGCATGTGCCCTAGCATATGTGTGTGAGTGTGGTGAGAGGTTGGTATAGGTGCTTGCATGTGTCCCCGCATGCATGCGCCTAACCTAGAGGCGAAGGTTCCGGACCAGATAAGGGGGAATCTCCGCCGAGGTGAAACTGCAGGATAGTGCCCCAACTTGTGAACCAACATGGTTTTACATCACCCTATGACCTAAACAAACACAAAACAAGAGAGAGCTACGCCTGGCTACCCCGCCGAGGAACGCCTAGGGGGTAGACGATCCGAGTGTGCACAGAGATCGTGGTTTCACGAGGAAGACCACGAGAACATTGGAATGAGATGAAAACTTGCATGTGCCCTAGCATATGTGTGTGAGTGTGGTGAGAGGTTGGTATAGGTGCTTGCATGTGTCCCCCTCGCATGCATGCGCCTAACCTAGAGGCGAAGGTTCCGGACCAGATAAGGGGGAATCTCCGCCGAGGTGAAACCGGTAGGATAGTGCCCCAACTTGTGAACCAACATGGTTTTACATCACCCTATGACCTAAACAAACACAAAACAAGAGAGAGCTACGCCGGCTACCTCGCCGAGGAATGTCTAGGGGGTAGACGATCCGAGTGTGCACAGATCAGGGTTTCGCCGGAGAAAGACCACGAGAACATTGGAATGAGATGAAAACTTGCATGTGCCCCTAGCATATGTGTGTGAGTGTGGTGAGAGGTTGGTATAGGTGCTTGCATGTGTCCCCTCGCATGCATGCGCCTAACCTAGAGGCGAAGGTTCCGACCAGATAAGGGGGAATCTCCCCGAGGTGAAACCGGGTAGGATAGTGCCCCAACTTGTGAACCAACATGGTTTTACATCACCCTATGACCTAAACAAACACAAAACAAGAGAGAGCTACGCCGGCTACTCGCCGAGGAACGCCTAGGGGTAGACGATCCGAGTGTGCATGCATCGTGGTTTCACGAGGAAGACCACGAGAACATTGGAATGAGATGAAAACTTGCATGTGCCCCTAGCATATGTGTGTGAGTGTGGTGAGAGGTTGGTATAGGTGCTTGCATGTGTCCCCTCGCATGCATGCGCCTAACCTAGAGGCGAAGGTTCCGACCAGATAAGGGGGAATCTCCGCCGAGGTGAAACCGGTAGGATAGTGCCCCAACTTGTGAACCAACATGGTTTTACATCACCCTATGACCTAAACAAACACAAAACAAGAGAGAGCTACGCCGGCTACCCTCGCCGAGGAACGCCTAGGGGGTAGACGATCCGAGTGTGCACAGAGATCGTGGTTTCACGAGGAAGACCACGAGAACATTGGAATGAGATGAAAACTTGCATGTGCCCTAGCATATGTGTGTGAGTGTGGTGAGAGGTTGGTATAGGTGCTTGCATGTGTCCCCTCGCATGCATGCGCCTAACCTAGAGGCGAAGGTTCCGGACCAGATAAGGGGGAATCTCCCTCACGAGGTGAAACGGTAGGATAGTGCCCCAACTTGTGAACCAACATGGTTTTACATCACCCTATGACCTAAACAAACACAAAACAAGAGAGAGCTACGCCGGCTACCTCGCCGAGGAACGCCTAGGGGGTAGACGATCCGAGTGTGCAGATCGTGGTTTCACGAGTATATATATAATTATATATTAATAATATATAGTTTATTCTATAATAGTAGACACTAAATAAAGTATGTTGTAAAATTTGATATTAAACAAAGGACCCTTCTTTCAAAAAAAAACCTAGCTACTGACGGCCCCTCACAGATGCTCAGGCGTAGCCCTATCCTACTTTGGCTCAGACGCCTCCCGACCCTCCTCCTCTCACCAACCGCCTCGCCTGACGCCCGCCCGGCCAAGAGCCACGCCTCCTCCCACGAGCTCCACCGCCTCCTCCTCCGCCGCCTCTCTAATCCCGCCTCCTCCTCCCAGCTCCCCGAGCCCCACCGCCTCTCCCCGAGCTCCCCTCCTCTCCTCCCCGCCGCCTCCTCTCTCCTCCCGCCACTTCCTCCTCCTCCCGAGCTCCCCGAGCCCCACCGCCTCCTCCCCACCGCCGCCTCCCTCCTCCTCCCCGCCCACCGCCTTCCTCCTCCCTCCTCCTCCCCAGCTCGGCCTCCTCCCAACCTCCTCCTCCTCCCTTCCTTCTCCCGAGCCTCCCTCCTCCCGAGCCTCCCTCCTCCTCCCGACCTTGCCTCCTCCTCCCTCCTCCTCCCTCGGCCTTCCTCCTCCTCCCGAGCTCGGCCCCTCCCGAGCCTCCTCCTCCTCCCAAGCTCTCCTCCTCCTCGAGCTCGGCCCCTCTGCAGTACCTCCTCCACTCCCTCTAGAAGCAAATATTTAATTTTGTTAGATTAAATCTTGTTGTTAATCTTGTTAGAATTTATTAGTTGCATCTATTAGTAGTTTATATCATTTGTTAAGGATATGCATGCACGAGTTGCTAGGATTAAGCCGTTGGTTAGTGGCAAGCTAGCTTAGTCATATGGTTGAAGAGAGAAGACACACTAGGGCCGTGAGTGTGTTGCATGTTTACTAAGGTGTTCTCTTTATGTCAATGTAGACTTTGTATAGTTTCGGGAGTGACCATCCTGGCGGATCGACCGTCGCTATGGAGATGGTGTAGGTGACACCTCGATCCCGCCTCGAAGTTCCGTCGCCGACCTCAACACTCCTTGATCGACTACTCTACCGTTGAGGGTGAGAATATGTTCGCTTCTTGTACCTAGGTTTTATTTTGTGTCTAGATCACCAAGTCTGTCGCGTCACCTAGGCGCTATCTCGACCGTAAGCGTTCGCCACTTAATATGCATTAGTGGTCTCGCATATTTTGGACCGTAACGCTTATGGCTTTTATCGGCAAATACGGATTCAGAAGTTGTTCTCCCGGCTCTACCTCGATTCGAGACAGGATTTCGTGGCGCCTCGTTGTTCTCCTGATGCACATCCTCTTGGCTTTTTGTCGAGACGTATCGGAGAGCAGGGAGGTGTCGAAATTCGCTTGGATCGGGTAGAACCAGGAGAACTTACCCAATCTACGGATCCGCGGCCGTTAGGACCCTCTTTCCTATTGGACATGTAGGTTGATGAATGCGTAAAAATATGAAGCATTTAATCTCCGCTTGATATAAAATGTTATATTTGTTGTTTGTCTCCCAACAAAGCGTAAGAGGATGGCTGATAATGGGTGGATGTACAAAGGGTCAGATTAGTGCGACTAATAAAACAGACGATTGGGTACGGAACACTCATTTGTTAGTGAATGAGTTAGCGCGGTTCAAGGCAATGGTTCGCACTTTGTCCCCGCGCCATTGCACTAAGCGCCATCGTCGGGGAAAGGATGACATGTACAAACACCTTCCGCAATATGGGTACATGTCTAACTATGTCACTCAAGTCGACTTTGCTGCATTTAACGTGATGAGGTGAGGTGATGCGTCACCGCTCAATGGCAATGAGCACGATGGGATTAGAAACATGCTAGATGATCTTATCGATGCCGACCAGCCGACCGCCACCTCCACGGGAGGAATCACCGTAACCGGAGGAACCGCTAGAACCGGAGGAACCGGAGCCAACCGCTAAGGCCTTCCTTGATATGATGGCTGCTAAGAGGCCTCAGACGAGGGTGCAAAGATTTCTCACCGATGCCATCTCTCGTTGTCTAGCCGACAAGTGCCAAGATTCGCCACCCGCTCACTTTGAAGCTAATCGAGAACATGTGGTAACATGTTGCCCAAGGGCATTGTCGCCCAAACCTTTCACGAAACGAAGAAACTCATGAAGGAGCTCAACATGGATTATGAAAAGATAGATTGTTGTCCAAAAGGCTGCCTTTGTTTTGGAAACAGCTTGAGGGTGACAAGTACGCTCCATTTGTAAGGCCTCTAGATATGAAGAGATAAAGGGAAGGATGGTCAGTGAGGCAATGAAGGTCGCTAAGAAGATACTTCGTATTCCCATTCATAAAAAGAATCCAGCGGCTTTACTTGAGCGAGGAGACCGCCAAATGATGACGTG
The DNA here is from genome assembly GCA_030063025.1 of Avena longiglumis. Taxonomy (NCBI): domain Eukaryota; kingdom Viridiplantae; phylum Streptophyta; class Magnoliopsida; order Poales; family Poaceae; genus Avena; species Avena longiglumis. The sequence goes on along the minus strand of CP125978.1, from coordinate 494,062,045 downwards.
GCACAAGAAGGGAAAAGATACGAGGACGGCACGACGGAAGAAGATGGGACATCCATCCGATGGTAAGGCATGGAAGAACTTCGATGACAAATACTCTTGGGCGTAAGAGGCTCTAATGTTAGAATTGCGATAGCAATGTATGGCTTCAACCCATATGGTATGTCGACGGCCTCAGAAACACTGGGCCGGTGTATGTTATTCCGCTCAATCTCCTCCCGAGTATTAATGCAACGGAAGACCATGTTTTTGTCAGAGATAATTCCGTGACCGAGTATCCGGGAAGAACTTGAGTGTCTACATGCAGCCGATTGTGGATGATTTGAACCACTCTTGGATACACGGACGCTGACATACGAAAGCATCAAAGAGAAACTTTTGATGAAAGTTTGGTTACAATATACTATGCATGACATGCCCGGTACGCCCTAACGTGCGATGGTGTATACTGGTAAGTGGCCATGCCTGCAGTGTGCAGCACCGACTTGAGTTCCTTTGGCTAAAGTCGGGTCGCAAATATGTTGCTGACACGAATCGACAAGACTCAAAAGAAATCATTCGCTCGTAGAAGATAGAAAGAACTTCAAGAAGGGCAAAGTTGTGCATGAAGTAAAAGAGGTACCAAAGTTCGAGGGTGCAGTTGATGCCGAGATACGTTTCGCAAGTGGCGCCGGAACCGCCATCAATTTGCGGATATGGTGTAACGATAATTGGACTCACGTGCCTTTAACGAATCTCGTATTACAAGGACCTCGAACTTCCCCATAACATCGGCGTGATGCACACCAAAAGAATGTCGGAGTCCTTTTCACAGTACCTGAACATTCTGGAAGTCAAAGGATAATGTCAAGGCTAGAGTTGATGTTGAGAAGCTTTGTGATAGGAAGAGATTACACATGCAGCCTCCCACCGTCTGGTCAAAGAATTGGTTCAAGCCGCATGCCTACTACGCCTTTGATAATGTCCAAAAGAAGGAGTCATTTAGGTGGCTCAAATACGCGTGATGTTCCCGACGGCTATTGTTCGAATATAAGTAAGGAGTCAATCTTTGACGGACAAGTCAACGGGCTCAAGAGTCACGACTATCATATATGGATTGAGCGGTCGATGCCGTGATGGTTCGAGGGTATCTCCCGAAAAAGTATGGCGAAAAGTGTCATGAGTTGAGCCATTTCTTCCGCACCCTCCGTGCTAAGGTATATGTCCTCCGGTGATTGAGAAGTCGCAAGTTCAAAGCCGGAGTTGCTATGAAATTTGGAGATGATCTTTCCGCCAGCTTTACTCCGATGGCACATCTCATTGTGCACCTCAAACGAGGCACTATTGGGGGGCTGCAATTTCTGGCAATTTTGTATTGAGAGAGAGTTTAAGTATATTCGAAGATAATCGGAAACAAAGCCAAGATTGAAGCATGCATAGTCAAGCAACATGCCTTCGGAGATGGCAGACGCGACAACCCATCGCCCGATGATGTTCCCACTATGCATAACCCGTCTCTCGTTACAATGTCGACCTGCCCAAGAATGACCCCAATCTCGAACTATTCCAATTTCCTGGCAAGGCCGGTAAAGGACTAAAATATAGGTTGTCAAGGAAGAGAAGGATTGCATAATGCTCTATGTGCTTATGAACATGAAGGAAGTGGTCGATTTCATTAGGTAAAATGGTGAACACCCTATTTCTATGCAGCTAGTATCTCGTCTCCGCCTAATGCTTATTTTCTCCTTCTTAGCGATTTCACGGATGAAAGTGGTCGGACCGACCGATCCCTCTCCCATGGAGTTGGACACTAACAAAGAGGGTGCTCCGGAAATAAAAAACTTTGTGTCCTGGTTTATGGAAAAGTAATTTCTAACCCGTCCCTCTTACCTTGCAATATGTGACTTGTCGCCTTATTCCACGTAATCATGAACGCAACAAATTCCTCTTGTACCGAGGGAGCTGATCCCAACGTTGAGATGTCGATGAGCTGAAATGTGTTTCCCAAGGTTGTAACAAAGGTCGCCATGAAGTATGAGAAGTATGATGTGAATGGGTTTCGCCCATACGTAGACGCACCGTAAAGGGCGACCAATGCAAAACGGTAAATACCGGGTGTTCACCAAAGGAGCCGATTCCCTTGATTACTACGGAAGGTTAGAGAATGTATACGAGCTGACCTTCAATCGCATTTAATGTCGAACTCAATCTTGTTGTGTTCAAGTGCCACCGGTTTGACCCAAGGGTGGACCGAGAAGTACCCTTCCATTGGGTTAGTTGAAGTTAGGCCTTCAACCACCTATAGCGGAGCCGACGCCTTTGTTGTTGCTCACCAAGCCAACCAAGTTTATTATTTGCCCTACCCATGCCGTAAAGCGGAACCTGTGGCTGGGAAGTCGTGTTCCGTATCGCCACATGGTAACCTACCGATTCCTCCGAGGACGATTACAACAACATTAACCCTTTAACGCATTTAGGAATTTTCTATCAAGAGCAAGAGGACTTTGACACTTTGATTTAGAACCGTTGATCTTGAGGATCTTGGGAATGATGTAGAAACTCGGGTGAGTCACAGAATCTACATGACATAAGTATGCTCGAGAAGCTCCATACCGAGAATGACAACGATGATGAGCCTACACCCTTCGATGAGAATCCAGATTTCTACCAAAAGATAGTGATAGTGAGAATGAGAATGAAATGAATGAGAATGAGAATGAAAATGATAGTGAGTATTTATTTTTAATGCATTTTATTATGTCTTTGTGCTTAACTGCTTTCTTAATTGCATTATGCCTTTATTCTTTGTGTATACATTTTATTATGTCTTTGTGCTTAACTGCTTTCTCTTACTTAATGCAGGTGATTGAACAATATGAGCAGCGGCAAGGCAACCAGCCTGGTTCTGCTTAATGCGCCAAGCAGCAAGAAAAGTGCTACACGGAGTGGGAGACAGCCAAATCCTAATCCGCTACTCCCGATCTTGCTCCCTGGCGGAGGACGGGTCGAGGCCGAGGTCGAGGAGGACGAGGACGAGGTGCCACGGAGGAGGCGTGGACTTGACCCACCACCGCTCGCGACGTGGCTCCGAGTTGTTCCCGACAGAGCAGCCTTCAGGCCGAGAGGGAGAGTCCGAGAGGGAGGCAGAGTCTCGAGAGGGAGGCGAGGACCGAGGGAGGCGGGACCGAGCACGGAGGCGACACTAGCCGCGAGTTGGTGGGCCAAGAAATTGCGGAATCGGGGAATCGGGAGTCCTCGACGAGAAGTTTGAGCCTAGGACTCGTGAGGCGAAGCCCTTATTATTCCGTATGGCCTTGAGTAAGTTTACTAATTTGGCAATTTAAAACATTTTATTATGTTGGTCCATATTGTGTACTAATGTTTATTTTGTGCAGCAATTGGACATTTCCTCCGGGACCAAGGCTCGCCTTCCTAACAAATTGCTGGAGCTCCGATTAGGAAGTTCTGCCGGCTATCACATTACCCCGAGGGTGACAGAAGCTAGCTACTACTTGGGCGGACTACTGCACTACCCGTGTCCCGGCTTTCCGACTGCCGATGCTGCCATCACCAAGTTTTGGGTAAGGCATATTTCTAGTTATGTTCATACTTGATGACCCCACCGCTAACTCATGACTCTTATGCATGATTGAAGTGCTTTTACCGTGGTGGCCGAGGAGGACCGTGAGAAGGCGCAGAGGACTTTGCTTGGGCTTGTGTGAAGTTGACCCCGTGTGTGGTACAACCAAGGTCACGGCCGCTAGCCACTGGGCTGACAGGGCGTGAGGGTCGTGAAGGAAGACATTGTCGGTAGGAACCCTAATCCTGAGTACCGATGACGCCTTAAGAGTACATGTCGGTGAGTAAAATGTCAATGAGATTCTACATTGCTTCTAAGTTGCCATTGCATTTTCTCGGAGTTGAGTATTGCATTTTCGTGTTATCTCGATTGGGCCGAGCCGCATCGACTCGCATGGGAGGAGCTGGTTAGACGAGGTGGCTCAGAGAAGACGAGGAGTTTGCAGCCTTGTCGAGGCGAACGCGGATAACCGAGGCGATGGTGGAACGCACCGCTGGAAACCGCAACTTTGACCGCTTCAAGGGAAGGTGGTACGAGTATACATGGAACGACCCGTGCATTTCGCTTATGTTTGTACTTCATATGCATAATATTTTCTTTTCGCGATACAGTGGCCGAGGCACAACCCGGGAGGTGATTCATGACGCCGCCTATGAGATGATGCGCGAAGAAGCCCAATTACTCGGAGCCTCAACCTCGTTGCCCGTGGTACTTCGCACCGCCCGTAACGACTTGGGGAACTACAAGACGATGGTGAAGGCTCGCCACCCCATGTGGATGACCCCATTCACGGAGATCGACGAGGAGTCGTTGGTCCTGTCGGGCACGGATTGCAGCATGGACGCCTCAAGATTCTGAATAAGAAGGTCAAGCCTACCCTCAAAGACGAGCTTCAGCCGCCTCAAGGCTACCTACCTACCGACGGCCCCTATCCCGCCTCGGACCAGCCTCGCCGCCACGAGGATGTAAGTTTTTCTCGCTTTCATCATCTTTATGAGTTTTGTTCCTGCATGGCTAACCGACGAGATTCCTTGTATTTGAAATTGTAGTTCGAGTTAGACGCGCCTACGGCCGCTTTATGAGGAATATCGTATTTTCGCAAAGATCGAGGCGAATGATCTACATGCAATACGAAATGTAAGTCCGAACCTTTATTTTTGCAAAAGATACAAGTCCCACTTCCCCGCTTGTTGTACTACGGCCCGACTTCTAAACTATCTTGCAGGCCATGATGGTGAATATTCAAACCGCCGTAATAGAGATTTAGGCCTGCCTCCCATGCCGTGTCCGGCGCCATTTTGGCAATCGGGCGAAAGCTTCATTAGGACCTACTACGATCGACACCGGTAAGTTCTTTGCGAACCCACCGTTATCGCTTACTTTGCCTCGCAAGTTGCTAACATGTAGGCAACATGTAGGAACGGAGCTCGAACCGCACTTTGGCCACGCCGCCGATGGGCGCCGATCACACCGCTTCATGACGATGGTCCATCTCCGCCATTCGCAGTGGTTCTCCGAAGCTTCACACTTCTCCTACTCCCTCGCCAGTGGCTCTTCCGCTGCTTCATCGGACGCAACCTCGCAGAGGTCGCCACTTTTCACCGGGAGATCTCGGTACACCTCTCCTCGTGAGTTGTAGGCATGTGTGATGATGTCGATGCATGTATTAACGATGTATGGATGATACATGTTTGAATGATGTTTGAATTATGATTTATGGATGATGTTGATGCATGTATGAATTATGTTGATGCATGTATGAATTATGTTGATGTATGGATGATGTTGTGTTGTGAATGGTGATGCTGTGAGGGTGATGTGAAAAGGCAAAAAAATACTTGCAGGCACGCTGACGGCAATGCCCTCAGCGTAGCAGTGCCATGTCATATGGTCGTGGCTACGCCGAGGGCATGGCCATCGGCGTAGCGGCGATTACGCCGACGGCCCCAGCCATCGGCCCAGCCCGCCCTGGGAGGCCAGCAGCCGCCACGCGTTCTTCTACGCCGAGGGCCAGCCGCGCACACCGCTCACGCCGGCCGGCCGCCGGCCCAGCCTATTTCCGAAGGCCCAAGAGTCGCCACGCGTCTGCATACGCCGAGGGTCGCGGCCGCCGGGCGTACGCCGCCGCTGCTATCGGCCGTAACGCCGACGACGCCGCCGACGGGCTGGTACACCCGACGGCCCGCCGCCGTCGGCGAGCTCTCACGACGGTTTGCTACGCCGACGGCCATTTTGCTCCGCCGAGACCGCCGAGGGGCTACGCCGACGGCAGCCCTCGGCATAGCGTATGCCGACGGCATAGTGGACTACGCCGAGGGCTTTTTGCCGTCGGCGTAGCCATCGCGTGCTGTAGTGTTTCCTCCTGAGATGGATCGATCGATCGATCGGGAAGAGGAAGAGGATTTTGACCCATCATGCATGCTGATATTACGGGACTAACTAAGTAGTAGTTACTCGTGGGTTTTGACCCAGCATGCATGCTGATATTACGGGCGACAGCATGACGAGCGAGACAGCAGGACGCAGGGAAGATTCGGCGGACCTGGAACGGTGACACCTGTCGCTGTATTTGTTCATGCGTCATCGTGCACTATCTGCCAAAACAGAGAGATCATGCTTCCAAATGTTTCACAAGGTTGGTGGCCTGGGACTCCTAGTCCTAGGTTGGTTTTGGAGCCGATCGACGCCCTAGTAGTTGGATTTTACTAGAAATATACATAGTGTTTTATTGTACAAATCGTACATACACATACATAGAAAATATTGCTATGTGAAATTAAGAATAATACTTTGTATAAATCAAGATTTTGTGTACAAAATGTAGATTTAAAAATATATGGTATCTCCTATCAAACCCAATTTTCGGGACGATGTACACACCGAAATGATGTCTGCCTTGAAGACCGCCTTGAAGACCATGGCAAAACGTGAAGTGCAGACCACCACAAAACCTGAAGCACTTCAGTTTTATTTATTAATGAACATGCCGGTCGGCTAGTAGACCCATTCTAACAAATGTATTATATATGTGCATGCC